>JARQOD010000006.1:261265397-261329454 GCA_033576555.1 Oophaga sylvatica | reverse complement strand
GCTATGGGGACAGGTGCCGGTGTCACCGCTCGCTCAGGACCCCGGCACCTGAGATATTTACCTGTCCTCTCTGCACCGCTGCACACTGCTCCCTCGGTCTGACTCCTCTAGCTGTGAATGATCTGGCAGGGGGCGGGGCGGGGCGCACACTAACGACGTCATCGCACCCTCTGCCTGATCATTCACAGCCAGAGGAGTCAGACCGAGGGAGCAGTGCGCGGCGGTGGAGAGAGGACAGGTAAATATGCTATACTCACCCCTCCGCCGCACGTCCCTGCAGTCTCTCCTCTTCTCCCGGCGCTTTCCGCAGCGCTTCAGTCCTGCAGCTGTCACATGCTACCGCTCATTAAAGTCATGAATATGCACATATGTGCCATGTGACTGCTGCAGGAAGGAGCCGGAGATCGTGGGAGAAGCAGGGGGGCTGCAGAGACCGTGCCGGCGGAGGGGTGAGTATGATCCCTCCCCCTCCCCCGCCGACCCCCGTATATGACCCGCGTATAAGCCGAGAGGGGGACTTTCAGCCCTGAAAAATGGGCTGACAATCTCGGCTTATACATGGGTATATACGGTACTAAAACTGACCGGACATTATGATTCTCCAGTTTATTATGGGTTCATAGACACCAAACGTGTATAGGTTATTTTTTTTATTTAATTGGTGAAAAAAACAAAGTTTGTTAAAAGAATGATGCCCTTTTTTGAGAATTGTAGCATCTCCATTTTTCAGGGTCAGGGGCTGGGTGAGAGCTATTTTTTGCACGCCAAGCTGACGTTTTTTTATTGATAAAATTTTGGGGTAGATACAATCTTTTGATCACCTGTGCATTTTATTGCAATGTTGCAGCGACTAAAAAAAATGTAATTCTAGGCTTTGAATTTTTTCCTCATTACGTCGTTTACCGATCAGATTAATTGCTTTTATATTTTAATAGATTGGGCTTTTCTGATCTCGGCAATACCAAATATGTAACATAGTAACATAGTATTTAAGGTTGAAGGGAGATTAGTCCATCTAGTCCAACCTATAGCCTAACATGTTGATTCAGAGGAAGGCAAAAAAAAACCATGCAGCAAACACTAAACTCCACATTGGGGAAAAAAATTTCTTCCCGACTCCACATACATATCAGACTAGTTCCTTGGCCAATGCCCTATCAAGGAATCTAGTATATATAACCCGAAATATTATACTTTTCAAGAAAGCCCTTCTTAAATTTTAGTAGTGAGTCACTCATTAAATCATATGGCAGAGAGTTCCATAGTCTCACTGCTCTTACAACAAAGAATCCGCATCTGTGATTATGATTAAACCTTCAGGGACGCGCGGCGGAGGGGTGAGTATAGCGATATTTACCTGTCCTCTCTCCACCGGAGACCAGAACTGTACACAGTATTCTAAGTGTGGTCGCACTAGTGACTTGTATGGAGGTAAAATTATGTTCTCCTCATGAAAATCTATGCCTCTTTTAATGCATTCCATTATTTTATTTGCCTTGGCAGCAGCTGCCTGATACTGGCCACTAAATTTGAGTTTGTCATCCACCCATACACCCAGGTCTTTTTCAGAGACAGTTTTGCCCAGTGTTTTACAATTTAACACATAATTATACACCTTATTTCTTCTGCCCAAGTGCATGACCTTACATTTATCCCCATTAAAGCTTAATTTCCATTTATCAGCCCAAGCTTCTAGTTTACATAAATCATCTGTGTCAATGTGTCAATGATCAGTGTCATCTGCAAATATTGAAATTCTACTCTGTATGCCCCTATAAGTTCATTAATAAATATGTTAAAAAGAAGCAGGCCCAATACCGACCGTGCGGTACCCCACTGATAACCGTGACCCAGTCCAAGTGTGCTCCATTAATAACCACCCTTTGTTTCCTATCCCTGCGCCAGTTCTTAACCCACTTACACATATTTTCCCCATCCCCATTGTTCTCATTTTATGTATCAACCTTTTGTGTAGCACCATATCAAAAGCTTTTGAAAACTCCATATACACCACGTCCACTGCATTCCCTTGTGTATTTTTATTTTTTTTATTGCTTTGTTTTGAATGGGGCAAAATGGGGATGATTTGAATTTTTATATATTTTTTAATTTTTTTTATATTTTTAAAAACTTTTTTTTACGCTTTTTAATTGCTTCAGTAGTCTTCTTAGTAAAATTGAAGCTGTGATCTTCTGATCACTTGTGCTACACATAGCACATATTATTGATTAAAATAATAAAAAGCAAGTAGGTAGACACAACAGTAGGAGAGGGGCAACATCCACAGCAGGAAAGGATGGCATATATGTATATGTAATCTAATTAGGAGTTAAAGGGTACATTGACAGTGCAAATAAGTGCAAGTAAATATAGCATGCTGTATGTATGGCACAAAAAAGCATACCCCCAGACCAATGTACACCACAGAAAAGCGCATTGGGGCTGGCACCATTCCAGCAAGAGAGGACTCTATGTGAATGGGTATTGTGCTCCATATTTGTACCATTTAACGTACTTATGCATTTATGGTCAAATAACATGTTTTATTTACCGAGCACTGTCCTATGTTGCACTTATTTGCACAGTCAATATACCCTGTAAATGCAAATAAAACCACGGTCAAGGAGCGCTAAAACAAGCAATGCCAGTGTTGGGGAAATTCTTTAGCTTTAATCCACAACACGTTTCGACAATCAAATGCCGTCTTTATCAGGTGGCAACATGATTAGAAAAGAGGGGAGGGGTATTGAAAGTGACATTAACCAATGACAATCCAGAATAAAACCGCCAATTACAAACATTGGCACTTGCAATGATAAACCATAATTAAAACATTAAAAACAGCAAAATTAATACATAGATAATGGAAAGGAATTAAAAAAAAAGAAAAAGGGAAATGACGCTATAGTGCTTATTTAATAACATTCTCAATAGTGAGATTTAGGCCATCTGGAGAAAGTGTGCCCAATTTGAATATCCAGAAACTCTCGCTATTAACTAGATTTCTATAGCGGTCAGTAACATTATCTGGTATCTGTTCAATAATAGTAAGTTAAATTGTTTAAGATCTTTCTGATTAGTTATGGAAAAAAGTTTGGAAAGATTATGCAGTAAGTAACCGTTTCTGATATTTTGACGGTGCTTATTCAATCGTGCGTGCGTAGTCTGTATAGTACGTCCTATATATTGGAGGCCGCAAGTACACTCTATTAAATAAATTACAAATATTGACTGACAGCTGACATGGTAATTAATCTTATAAATGGTACCTGTGATGTTTGATTTAAATTCTTTAGCATCACGTATGATGGATGTGCAGCAGAGACATTTCGGTGTTCTGCAGACAAAGAAACCCGGATTTGAATCTATAAGCGTATTAGAGAAAAAGGCTCTAAGGGAAGTGTTGCTAGGGGCAACAAATTTGCTCAGCGTACGATTCTTTCTAAACACCATTTTTGGTTGGGCAGGTAGGTTTTTTGAAAGACTAGGGTCATCTTTCAGGATAAACCAGTATTTTTTAAGCAGGTCACGAATGACCTTATGAGACTGGTTAAATATGGTGACCAGGCTCGCAATACTTCCGGGCCATAGAACGTAATTGCGTATGCCGGCGCATGCGCAATAATGATTTTATGCTTGCCACACTGGGCAAAGCATATGCGCACGCGGAGAGGCATTAATGCGCACTATACGGGATTTGTGAATCACAGATCACGATACGTACAGCAAGCCGAGGAGGGGGAGAGAGAAGGAGAAAAAGCCCCACCCATCGAACCGAACCGCGGAGATTTACATACACCGCAGGAGAGCTAAAAACGGTATTTATGCTTTAATGGTGGCGAGTCAGGGCGTATCAAAAGTACTGCTATAATCCTTATGTGACACTAAATTGAATGATATCTTTACATCATATCACAAAAAATGGGTGACAGATTCCCTTTAAGCTTTTATTTGTGCTGCGTATCCCCATTTAATATGTGCTTTGTGGACAATGCTACCAGGTGTGCATCTTGTGACATATATGCATGCCTTGTATAGCTGTTTGAAGGTGAATATGTCTGCGCTCAATGTCAGCAAGTTACATGTTTGGAAGCCCAGGTAATGGATCTAAATGTGCAGCTTGCAACACTCGGGAGCATTGCAAACCTGGAGGAGTTTGGAGCTCACTGATCATGCACTGGCTGGGGTCAGTGAAATGAAGGAGGATGGAGGTGGGGAAGATCAGGACCCAGAAGTACGTAGCTGGAAGACAGTTACAAGAAGAGGTAGGGAGAAAAGTGCTAGGTATCTCAATCCTGATCTGGCACAACTTTGTAAATATGCTTGTTTGGCTGATATTAGTAATGCAAGCCCATGACTAGGATCACTACAGCAGGATGTTGCTCCTAGCAACTGTGAAAACAACTGCTGTAGGAATGAAGGAAATAGGAGGGCCGCAAAGGCCAGACAGATTTTGGTGGTAGGGGACTCTATAATTAGGTGGACAGTCAAAGTCATCTGCCACCGAGACTGTGAATGCTGAACAGTGTGTTCTCTGACTGGTGCTCGGGTTTGACATATTACGGATTGGATAGACAGATTGCTGGGTGGGGCTCGGAATAAACAGCAGGCATGGTACACATTAGTACCAATGATAAAGCTAGAGGGAGGTGGAAGGTCCTTAAAAATGATTTCAGGGAACTAGGAAAGAAGCTGAAGGCCAGGACCTCCAAGGTTGTGATTTCAGAAATACTGCCAGTGCCATAAGAGTCACTAGAAAGACAGTGAAAGGTTAGGAAGATAAATAAGTGGCTTAGCAATTGGTGCAGTAAGGAAGAGTTTGGGTTCATAGAGAACTGGGCTGACTTCTCTGTCAGCTACAGGCTCTATGGTAGGGACAGGCTGCACCTCAATGGGGAGTATGTAGCTGTGCTCGGGGAAAAAATGGTCAGATAGATAGAGGAGTTTTAAACTAGGATCCGGGAGGAGGGAGGGTAGTTGTGCTAATAAGGGAATCGATAGAGTAGGCAGGGAGTGTGGAACAGTAGGGGTCAATGATGATTTTGGGGTCTGCGGTAAGCAAGGAAAGTAGGGAGCGAAGTGGTAGTAATAAATGTGCTAATAGTGTTAAATGTCTGCTGGTAAATGCAAGAAGTCTAGCAAAAAAAATGAATGAACTGTAGACTCATGTCGGTCACAGAATGCGATGTGGTGGGAAGTACTGAAACCTGGCTGGGTGAAAGCCATTACTGGGTAACAAACGTAGGGGGTTACACTACATTTAGAAAGGACAGGAAAGACAAAAAAAGGTGGAGCAGTGTGTATTTTCATAAAATCCAACTTAAAACCCATGCTCAAGGATGACATTGGGGGGAGCTGCAACAATGTATAGTGTAGTCAGTATGGCTTAAGGTACATGGCGATGGCAATAATGGAAAGCTGCTAACTAGAGTTTGCTACTAGCTTCTTAATATAGCTGAACAGACAGAGGATTAAAAGCTGCAATAAATTAAAAAGCGAGAAATAGGATTCACTGCACACTACAATTGAATACTATGCAAAAAAATATAATTTTATTTGAAAACATTCAGCCCAAAAGAAACGTTCCAGGATCATAATAATGATATATACAGTTTTAGACACCCAATGTTTCGATCCTCCCTGATCTTAATCATGGGTTACTAGAAAATAAAAGAGACACAGTGAGACAAATATTTTCAATTAAAATTATATTTTTTGCATAGTATTCAATTGTAGTGTGCGGTGAATCCTATTTCTCATTTATATTGGTACCTCCACGGTCCAATTCACCAGCACCTCATCTCTACATGACCTGAGTGCTCACCATTCCACTATTATAAATTAACCCTTAACCCCAAGGGTGGTTTGCACGTTAATGACCGGGCCAATTTTTACAATTCTGACCACTGTCTCTTTATGAGGTTATAACTCTAGAACGCTTCAACGGATCTTCGCGATTCTGAGATTGTTTTCTCGTGACATATTGTACTTCACGTTAGTGGTAAAATTTCTTCGATATAACTTGCGTTTATTTTTGAAAAAAAAACGCAAATATGGCAAAAATGTTGAAAATTTTGCAATTTTCAAACTTTCAATTTTTATTCCCTTAAAACAGAGAAATATGTCACACAAAATAGTTAATAAATAACATTTCCCACATGTCTACTTTACATCAGCACAATTTTGGAACCATATTTTTGTTAGGAAATTATAAGGGTTAAAAGTTGACCAGCGATTTCTCATTTTTACAACAAAATTTACAAAGTCATTTTTTTAGGGACCACTGTTATGTTTTGGTAGCTGAGGAGACAGGAGCAAAAAACCGCATAGGCAGCCAAACACCAGAGAGGTTGGAAACTAATAGGTTGCAGACCCCTAAACTAACCGCACAACTAGAAGCAGCCGTGGGACGTTCCTACGGTGCCCTAGACGCCTCGTCACAGCCGGAGAGATTAGCTATCCCTGAAGATGGAAAGAGGAAAGCTAACTGCCCCAGAGTAGAGCCCCAAAAGAATAGGAAGCCCCCAAACATATAATGGCAGTTAGACAAGATGAAAACACGAACACAGACAGAAAAAGATTGAGCAAACGCTGGGGCCCAAAACTGTCTAAGTAGGACAGCACATGAGAGAATACTGTCTGCAACCCAGAAAAACCCTAAGAAAAACTCCAACACTTCTGAATCCAAAAATACTGAGACCACACGGTCTCGACCATCTATATCAGATCTTTGGTGTGGACACGCAGCTACCCAGCAGTAAAATATCACAAGTACTGAGCAAAAGAGCAAATACAAAAAGAGAATGGAGACCAGCCCAAGCCCCCCAAAGGGGACCCGGCTGAACTCAAAAAGCAAGGCAGCAAAAAACAAGGAAAATCAAACCACAGTAAAAAAAAATGGAAAGTGACTTATCTGAATGCAAGCAGGAGACAGCAGAAAAGCAGCTGAATTCCAACCTAGACCAGGAAGAACAATTGATCACCGGCAAGGATCATGGGAAGTCAGCTCACTTATATCAGGCCAGTCAGTCCCACCTGATAACCAATCATTAGTTGCAGGTGGTGGATTTTTGCTGTTCAACATAGGTTCAATACCCTCAGCAACCACCAGAGGGAGCTTCAGCTACGAAGTCATCTCCAACACGTTCACAACAGACCACCTCACATTTGAAGTCACTTTGAGGGATCTATATGGCAGAAAATACCCAAAAGTGACACCATTCTAAAAACGGCACCCCTCAAGGTACTCAAAACCACATTCAAGAAGTTTATTAACCCTTCAGGTGCTTCACAGGAGCTGAAGCAACGGGGTAGGAAAAAATGAACATTTAACTTTTTAGTCACAAAAATGATCATTTACAAACTTTTTTTATTTGCACAAGGGTAAAAGGAGAAAATGGACAGATAAAGTTGTTGTGCAATTTCTCCTGAGTACGCCAATACCCCATATATGGGGGAAAACCCCTATTTTTGCACACGGCAGAGCTGGTAAGGTAAGGAGTGCCGTTTGACTTTTTCAAACCAAAATTGGCTGGAATTGAGATTGGAGGCCTTGTTGTGTTTGGACAGCACCTGATGCACCTAAACAGTGGAAACCCCCACAAATGACACCATTTTGGAAATTGCCCCCCTATGGAACTTATCTAGATCTGTTGTGAGCACTTTGAACCAACAAGTGTTTCACAAAAGTTTATACTCCCTGGGTGTGAAAAAAAAAAACAATTTTCCACAAAAATGATTTTTTAGTCCCAAATTTTTGATTTTTCCCAAGGAAATTGGACCCCAAAAGTTGTCCAATTTGTCCTGAGTATGCTGATACCCCATATGTGGGGGGAAACTGTTTGGGCACAAGGCAGGACTTGGAAAGGAAGTAATAACGTTTTTGAATGCAGACATTGATGGGGGTTATGTTCCGTTTGCAGTGCCCCAGATGTGCCTAAACAGTTGAAACCCCCCAAAAATGTGACTACATTTTGCAAACTAGACCCCCTAAGGAACTTATCTAGATATGTGGTGAGCACTTTGAACCCCCAAGTGGTTCACACAACTTTATAAAACCCAGGCATGAAAATAAAAAATCCTATTTTTTTCCCACAAAAATGATCTTTTAGTCACCAAATTTTTATTTTCCCAAGGTTAACAGGAGAAATTGGACCACAAAAGTTGTTGTCCAATTTTTCCTGAGTACGCTGATACCCGATATGTGGGGGTGAACCACTGTTTGGGCGCACGGCAGAGCTCGGAATGGAAGGAGCGCCATTTGACTTTTTCCAACCAAAATTGGCTGGAATAGAGATTGGACGCCATGTTGCATTTGGAGAGCCCCTGATGTGCCTAAACAGTGGGAACCCCCCACAATTGTCCCTATTTTGGAAACTAGGCCCCCTAAGGAACTTATCTAGATCTGTGGTGAGCAATTTGAACCCCCAAGTGCTTCACAAAAGTTTATAACGTAGAGCCGTAAAATTAAAAAATCATATTTTTTCCACAAAAATGATCTTTTGACCCCAATTTTTATTTTCCCAAAGGTAACAAGACCCCAAAAGTTATTGTGCAATATGTCCTGAGTACGCTGATACCACATATGTGGGGGTAAACCACTATTTGGGTGCATGGCAGAGCTCGGAAGGGAAGGAGCGCTGTTTGACTTTTTCAACGCAGAATTGGCTGGACGCCATGTCGTTTTTGTAGAGCCACTGATGTGCTTAAACAGTGGAAACCACCCACAAATGACACCATTTTGGAAACTAGACCCCTCAAGAAACTTATCTAGATGTGTGGTGAGAACTTTGAACCACCAGGTGTTTCACTAAAGTTTATAACGCCCGAGCATGAAAATAAAAAAATCATTTTTTCCACAAACATGATCTTTTAGTTCCCAACTTTTTATTTTCCCAAGGGTAACAAGAAAAATTAGACCCCAAAAGTTGTTGTCCAATTTGTCTTGAGTACGCTGATACCCCATATGTGTGAGAAAACTACTGTATGGGCACACGTCGGGGCTCGGAAGGGAAGTAGTGACGTTTTGGATTGCAGACTTTGATGGATTGGTCTGTGAGTGTCATGTCACATTTGGAGAGCCCGTGATGTGCCTAAACAGTGGAAACCCCCAAAGTGACCCCATTTTGGAAACTAGACCCCCCAAGGAACTTATCTATATGTGTAGTGAGCACTTTGAGCCCCGAAGTGCTTCACAGAAGTTTATAACGTACAGCCTTAAAAATATAAAATCCTTTTTTTTCTTACAAAAATGATTTTTTTCGCCCCAATATTTAATTTTCACAAGGGTAACAGGAGAAATTGGACCCTAAAAGTTGTTGTCCAATTTGTCCTGAGTACGCTGATACCCTATATGTGGGAGAAAACTACTGTATGGGCACACGTCGGTGCTCGGAAGGGAAGTAGTGACGTTTTGGATTGCAGGCTTTGATGGAATGGTCTGTGGTCGTCATGTCGCATTTGGAGAGCCCCTGATGTGCCTACACAGTGGAAACCCCCCACAAGTGACCCTATTTTGGAAAATAGACCCCACAAGGAACTTATCTAGATGTGTGGTGAGCGCTATGAAGCCCCAAGTGCTTCATATAAGTTTATAATGTGCAGCCGTAAAAACCAAAAAATATTTTATTTTACAAAAATGACATTTTTACCCACAATTTTTTATTTTCCCAAGGGTAAGAGAAGAAATTGGACCCCAAGAGTTATTGTGCAATTTGTCCTGAGTACTCTGATACCCTATATGTGGGGGTAAACTACTGTTTGGGCACATGGCAGAGCTCAGAAGGGAAGGAGCACGGCTTGACTTTTTCAACGCAAAATTGGCTGGAATTGAGATCAGACGCCATGTCACATTTGGAGAGCCCCTGATGTGCCTAAACAATGGAAACCCCCCAATTCTAACTCCAACCCTAACCCCAACACACCACTAACCCTAGTCCAACACTAACCATAACCCTAACCACAAATCTAACCCTAACACACCCCTAACCCTAATCCCAACCCTAATCCTAACTTTAGCCCCAACCATAACCCTAACTTTAGCCGCAACCCTACTACCCTAATGGGAAAATGGAAATAAATACATTTTTTTAATTTTATTATTTTTCCCTAACTAAGAGGGTGATAAAGGGGTTTTTTATTTACTATTGATAGCGTGTTTTTATGTTTGGCCGCTGTCACGCTAAAAGACATATGGGTCATATGGGTCTTATTTTTTGCGGTACGAGTTGACGTTTTTATTGGTACCATTTTTGGGCATGTGACATTTTTTGATCGCTTTTTATTTCGATTTTTGGGAGGTAAGAATGAACAAAAATCAGCAATTCATGAATTTCTTTTCGGGGGGCGTTTATACCATTCCGCGTGTGGTAAAATTGATAAAGCGGTTTTATTCTTCGGGTTAGTTCGATTGTGGCGATACCTCATTTATATCATTTTTTATGTTTTGGTGCTTTTATACAACAAAAACAATTTTATATAAAAAAATAACTTTTTGCATCGCTTTATTCTGCGAACTATACATTTTTTATTTTTTCGCTGATGATGCTGTATGGCAGCTCGTTTTTTGCGGGACAAGATGATATTTTCAGTGGTACCATGTTTATATCCGTCTTTTTGATCGCGTGCTATTCCACTTTTTGTTCGGCGATATGATGATAAAGCATTGTTTTTTTTTTTAAGGGGTTAATTAAAGGGGTTAACTAATGGGACATTTCTATAGGGCGGGTCGTTACGGACGTGGTGATACCAAATATATGCACTTTTATTGTTTTGTTTTTTTATTTACAGGAAGAAATGAATTTATTCTGGAATATTTTTTTTTTATTTTATTTTGGAATTTTTTTTTACACATGTGATTTCACTTTTGTAACTTTTTACTTTGTCCCAGGGTGGCACATCACAGTATAGGGTCAGATCGCTGGTCTGACTGTGTGCACAGCACTCTGTCAGACCAGCGATGTGACAGGCAGTGCTGCAGGCTTCCTCAGCGCCTGCTCTCAGCAGGCGCTGAGGAAGCCGTCATCCTGAAGGACCCGTGGCCATCTTGGATCTGGGGTCTTGCAGGGAGGAAGGCCTCAGAACAGCGCAATCACATCGCGCTGTTCTGAGGGTCTCAGGAAGCACGCAGGGAGCCCCCTCCCTGCGCGATGCTTCGTGTGCCCCTGGTACACCACAATCATGTTTGATCGCGGTGTGCCGGGGTTAATGTGCCGGGAGCGGTCCGTGACTGCTCCTGGCACATGGTGCCGGGTGTCAGCTGAGATAATCAGCTGACACCCGGCCGCGATCGTCGCATCGACGTACTATCCCGTCCCTGGCTATACAGGCCCAGGTACCATGGACGGGATAGTACGTCGGATGGCAGAAAGGGGTTAAAAAGCAGCATATAATAATAAGCTTCTTATAGGGGATTTTAGCTATCTAGACAATTAATGAGACATAGAATCTTCTGGTTGTGCTAAAAGCTGCAAGTTCTTACCCACAGTTCAGGACAATTACCTCTCTCAGCTGGTAGATTAACCAACCAATGGAGGTAAACTGCTTGATCTGGTGCTGTCAAATAGACCAGAAACAATTTCAGAATTTAATCAAGTAGACTGGGACCATGTCTTGGTAACTGAAGATATGAAACATAAATGAGGCATGTTTAACCCGTTCCTGACATGCGCATTTATATATACGGCATTGCGATCGTGCAGGCTCACATTGAGCACCGCCGCAATTGGGTGCAGGTGTCAGCTCTCTATGAGAGCTGACACCCTGCAACAACACCCACATGATCACTGACGTTTTACCTCTCTAATGCCGCTGTCAATCGTGACAGTGACATAGAGAAGCATAGCAGAGGGAGTGAGCTCCCTACTCTGCTCTCATCCCCAAAACGTACAAAAATAAAAAAATTTGATGTCTCAGAATAAAGCAATGCAAAAATAATTATTTTTTCTATAAAATAGTTTTCATTGAGTAAAAGCACCAAAACAAAAATATTATATAAATGTGGTATCGCTTTACTCATACTGACGTGAAGAATAAAGCTGCTTCATCAATTTTACCACACGTGGAACAGTATTAAATTTTTTTTTTAAAAAAATCCTGAAATGCTGGTTTTTGTTCATTCTACCTCCCAAAAAATAGGAATAGAAAGTGATGGAAAAAAGCTAATGTGCCTGAAAATGGTACCAATAAAAACTCGTCCCGCAAACAAGAAGCTGTCACATGACTCTGTCAGCCGATATATGGAAAAATTATAGCTGTCTAAATTTGGCAATCCAAAAACTAGTTTTTGCAATAAAAAGCATCTTTTAGTGTGTGACAGCAGCAAAACATAAAAACTCTATATAAATCTGGTATCCCTGTAATCGCACTGACCCAAAGAGTAAAGTTGTCTAATCACTTATTCTACAAGAGAAAGTGCATAAAAAATAAATAAAACCAATTCTTCTCCTGCTATTGATTTGTTCATTCTGCCTCCCAAAGATCACATTATGGCTCAGCTCACATATATCCTGTGCTCTGCGATGAACTCTTACAGCAGGGTTTCCTTGTAAATCTCTGAAATAGATGATTCAGACAGAACCCCCAACAGAAAATTCCCTATAATGAGGCAGATAAAGGCACTGTAGACACCATAGGACCTGTGATTCGGTGGTGTCCGTCTTTTTAGGCAAGCATAAAACCGAGGTCAACCACAGTTTCATGAACTTCTGAAAAGGAGACTGATTAACAAAGGCCAGCCAGAGTCACAATTAACTCTGCTGACTCATTATAGGGAATAGATTCTTCTGGAGTTTCATCTGTCTTGTCACACAGAGATTTGGATAGAATCCCCAAAGTAAGTAGAGCGTATATAGAAAGCAGTCCTATTGGAGGTTCCCTTATTAGAAAGAAGCAAATGATTTTATTCCCTCTCTTTCTGATTAAGAAACCGGATGGTTGCTTTAGAACCATAATAAATTTGAAAGGTCTTAATAAATTCCTAATATTATGCCTTAGTTAGAAAAAAATGATAAAATAGAAAAATTGTAATTGTTTCCATTCTTTGCAGTTAGTATTGTGTTGAGTTTAGGATTAGGCTTGTCTTATGGTTATGGTTAGGGTTAGAATTAATTTTGGGGTTAGGGTTGTGGTAAGGGTTGTGTTAGGGTTGGGGTCAGGATTGTGTTAGGGTTATGGTAGGGGTTAGATTTGGGGGGGTTTCAAAAGTAAAAAAAAAAAATGATGATGATATGGTGACTAGAGTTGGATTGCAAATGTTTGCTACTCGAGTTTGCATTGTTTACTCGGGTATGCGCGAAGTATCACAGATCCACTCAATTTTTTGGGGGTGTCTAACAGCCGCAAAACACTTGGGGCAGGGACTCGAGCATGAAACTCGAGCACTCATGATATACAGTGCATACCTGAGCACCCGACGCAAACTGGAGTAGCAAGCACCTGCGCTCAATATTAATGACAATATATTCAACATGACAATCTAATGTTATCAAATTCTGTGTTGTAACTGTGGGTTTAAAATGCTCACTTTACCCCTGGATAAAATCCTTGAGTGGTGTGGTTTCCAAAATGGGGTTACTTGTGGGGGTTCCACTGGTTAGCACATCAAGGACTCTACAAACACGACATGTTGAGGTCCATTTTCTTTTGTTACAATTGTAAAAAATAAAAAGTTTGGGTCTAAAGAAAATTTTTGATGAAAAAAGTTAAATGTTAATTTTTTTTATTTTCACATTGCTTCAGTTCTTGTGAAGCAATTGAAGGGTTTATAAACTGCTTAAATGTAAATTTGAACACCTTGAAGGGTACAGATTTTAGAATGGTATCACTTTTGGAATTTTCTGTCATATACAGTGGGTACGGAAAGTATTCAGACCCCTTTAGATTTTTCACTCTTTGTTTCATTGCAGGTAAATTCAAAAAGTTCATTTTTTTCTCATTAATGTACACTCTGCACCTCATCTTGACTGAAAAAAACAGATGTAGAAATGTTTACAAATTTATTAAAAAAGAAAAACTGAAATATCACATGGTCATAAGTATTCAGACCTCTGCTCAGACACTCATATTTAAGTCACATGTTGTCCATTTCCTTGTGATCCTCCTTGAGATGGTTCTACTCCTTCATCGGAGTCCAGCTGTGTTTAATTAAACTGATAGGACTTGATTTGTAAAGGCACACACCTGTCTATATAAGACCTCACAGCTCACAGTGCTGAAATTTTACCACTATCATAAAGTGCAATATATAAAGAAATTAACTCAGAATCAGTGGGATGTGGGGGATTTTCTGTTGTGGATTTCCCTGTACATTTTCTGTGTAGTTCATAATGTGTGGAGGTACCCTTGGCCTGAAATCACATATTCCAGTTTCATTCAGTTCCTTACATGATGTAACTTATATTATCAAAAACAGGAGTAAATCCAAAATGAAGGAAAAGTAAAACAGGAAGACATAGACTTAAAAGAATAATTACACAAAATCAAAGGTTTGAGCAGGAAACGGTTCATTACAAATGTTTTTAAAAAATACATGAGCAGAAATACTCTGCGTTTATAAGGTCGTAAAAATTTGCAAATTAATGACCTTTCCAGCAATTCTTTGTTCTATGCTTTACTGTCTATTATAGAAATGATATTTCTTAAAATGTCTGGACAGCATCAATAGTCTCTTTGTATTCAATTGTATAGCATTTATTTTTAGACTGCTGAAATTTCCGTGTGATGACGTTACATATATCAGACACATAATAGGATCAGTATACTACAGTATGCTAAAAAAAATCATCTGACACATTTCTCATGATCATTGTTAAGAGCATGCATGACTCTAGCAATAAAATACAGAATGCTGTAGCACACAGAATCCCATTATGCTTATAGTGTTAGTAGCTATTGAAATATTAATATTTAGTTATGCATAACTTGAGGTATGAAAATTAAAATATTTGTATTATTGTCCTTAGAAATATTCCACACAATAGATGTTTAAATATTTCAACATCCAACTAATATAAAAATTCAAATTGGGACCAAAAAATAAAATACCCTTAGCAAAATGGAGTTTAAGCGTTTTTTAAGGATATGAACATTATTTACTTTTTTACATATGTTAGGGGTTACCTTTAGTTAACAATAAAGTTGTATTACGTTTGTGGCTGCAGTCTCATGCACTCCTTCCAAGACTACATGCTAGATGTGAGTTCTGTGATTCCAGGGTGCTGATGTCTGCTCTAGCTATTAAGTATCTGCACAGCTTCATTCCTGGACTGGTTTCCTATTCTACAATGCATTTTTTCTGCTTTGTGATGACAAATGATGCAGCTGTGATGTATGTGTTCGCAAATCCATTCCTTACAAAGTCTATGCTTTTGTGCTTGTTTCACTTTACAATCAAAAGTCAAGGACAAAAAAGGAACTTATACCCTACAGCAAGTAAATCAGTACATGGTAACAGTACATGTAAATAACAAAGGGTATTTTGTTAATGCTTCTTTGGTCAAAAAAGCATAAAAGCCATCCCATCAAGGTGTAAACCTTGGGACAATCCTAATTTGTCTCTAGTATTAACTCCTTCACGACATGCGCCGTACATGTGCAGCACATGTCGGGTCTCCCTCTTTGGTATGGGCTCCGGTGACGAGCCCACATTCTGGCACATGTCAGCTGACATGTGCCCCTTACAGCTGCGGGTGGAATCGCGATCTACCTGCTGCTGTTAACCTGTTAAATGTCTCTGTCGATCTCTGACAGCGACATTTAACACGATCGTGCTGGAAACACGTCACTAATCTCGACGATCAGTGCCCGTGTCACATGACCATGAGTCACCGATGGGTTGGCATGACAACTTAGGGTCTGCATCAGACCCCTGTTGTTGTCACTGCAGGAATGCTATGAGCGCCGACTGCTAGTAAGTTACCATTTCTGCGGCAGAGAGCGGGGTTGCAGTAAGTAGATGATTGCAGCTTATAGTATCCCATGGAGACTATTGAAGCAAGTGAACAGTAAAAAAGAAAGTATTTAAAAATATTAAAAAAATAAAAGTTTAAATCGCCCCCCATTCACCCCATTCAAAAGAAAACAAATTAAAATAAACACATATTTGGTATTGCCACATTCAGAATCACCAGATCTATCAATATATAAAAAAAATTAATCTGATCGGAAATGTTGTAATGAGAAAAAAGTCAAAACGCCAGAATTATGTTTTTTTGATCACCGCAACACTGCATTAAAATGCAATAACGGGTGATCAAAATGTTGCATCTACACTAAATTGACATAAAAAAATGTAGGCGCGCAGGAAAGTGCAAAACAATCATCGTCCCGCACATGTGCTACCTCCCTCGCTTTGCCTTTTTAAACATGCTTTTCTGAGTAAAGTCATTGAATTTTAAAGGACCGATAAGTGCCACTGCTTTTTCTTCCTGTATACATGTTCTTATAGTTAGTCTTGGTTGAGATAGTGATGAAAGGACACCCTCAGTCAGTTCTGGTCATCATTTGATGTGTGTGCAGAGCAGACCTACAAGATAGCATGTTTCCATCAAGCAAGTAACAGTGGTGGCAGTTTCTCCTCATACTGGAAGAGAATTTTGAGAAAAGTGTCAGTGTTAGCCAGACATGGAGGTCCCTGTGAATAAATACGGGAACAGCCCGGCTAGGATACGTCAGTAAGGTGGTAGCTGAGAGAGCTCCTTTACACAATTCACAAAGTGCAGTTTGTGTGCAGTGGTAATAGCACAATACATTGACTCGTGTGGCCCTGTACTTTGAAGATGAAGACCCTCAGCGTAGCCTGCTATTCATTTGCAATGCTCTACACAAGTAATGTGCCGCCATCCACAACCGCCAAGTGTGAACCTCTGTAATACTGTACAGATGAAAAACTTAAGAATTATTGTACATATATTCCAGACCTAGTAAATGAGACTTTATTTTTGTAAACCTCTCTGTCTTCTTCATCGTGGAGTTAAAGGTTGTCAGTGTCTCACAAATCATGGGAGAATATAGTCTGAAGCTATCAGCAGCTGAAACAGTAACACGTGCACACACCCATGGACCCTCATGTAGAGTGTTTTGGGGCGCAAAAAACAACTATCGCCCAGCCTCGTCTCTTACATACATCATACTATCTTAACAAAGGAGTAGGATACATCTGTCTCAACTGTTTTTGCTTTCATGGGTGAATCCTCATTTTTCTTTTCTCTTCCAGGTCTTTCACTATTACCGTTTCTTTTCTGTTAGAAGATAAGACTCTGAAAACTCTGAGGCAGGAAGTGATATAATTTCATTAAAATATGAGGAACTAATGTGGAGCAGAAGGGGGCATCACAGTGGAAAATCAATATGATCTAGTGTAGCTAGGACTAAATACTCTGGGTATCTAAAGAATATTTAATGACTTTTGTTAACATGTATTTTAACAGTCTCCAGGAGTCTACTGATTTTTTTTTAAATATCTGGTATTTTCTTAAATTGTCTGACATCATAGTGATTTGCTGATAGTTTGATTCTGGGGGTGGGACTAAAATTAGGGTTTTTTTTCCTGAAAAAACAAGGTATCCAAAATTCACGGGATAGGAGATAACTTGCTGATCACTGGATGTCCGACTGCTGAGACAACCCGGGATCACAAAAATGGTGCTGTATAGTCCAATTATGAATGGAGTAGAGTTGATCAACCAAAACTCCATGTATTGTCTAAGGGACTACTGAAAAAAAACTATCTACAGCATTAGGCTTTCTCTGACAGTCCAACAAACAATGCTTGGAGTGAAGATCGAGATTGCAAACTTACTCTCCAGCCACGATCTTGGGGCCGTTGGGATACCCAGTGATTAAAAAGTTAGCCACTGTCCAACAAATAACTTGTTTTTTAGCAAACAACACTTTAACAGTAATCCATTCTTACTCAGAGCTATAATTGAGTTCTGCCAAAATATACAGAACTTGCTGTTTCTTAATTTTTTATTAATTAAAGCTATCATATGTTTATGTGCAGGTTTATTCATCATGGTTTAATCTTTCTTTAAGTGAAGAGTCCTTTTCTCAGTCCTTCAGAATATAGAATATACTTAACTGATCTTGATTCCACCTTTTACGTCAGTTGACCCGCTCATTTGAAGTTATTAAAAAAAACATTTCTCAATTAACCTTAAGAAACAATTGTAAAAAATAATAATTCATTCAATAAATTTGTCTTTGAATTTGTGTCATGGTCAATGACAAAATAAAAGAAATAGTGAAAATTCTTTAGCTACATTTCTCCTATCAATAAATAATGTTAAGCACTAACTTATAAATACCCCAAGAAGACAAAAATGGCCTCACACGGTTGGGTCAAAGTAAAAGTAAAAAAAAGTGCTGACAGTCAGAGGGGCAGACAACATTCCTGTGGTTAGTAAAGATTATTAAGATTATCTGCAGAAGTTATTGCAATGCTTACTTTTTCCTTTAAAATTTAGTTCAAGATTATGTTCTCTCTCTGTTTTATGAAGCTACTTTATCCACCTCAAGAACTATTTTACACAGCACCGATTCATAAACCAGTAGTGACATTGAGAAATGTTAGTGCAGATCTAATCTGTTTTTTTAAGAGGATAAAATGAAGTTGTGTAAGGACCTCCATGTGAGGTGTACGGACCATGCCATTTATTTGTTTTTCCACATAAAATAAACCATGTTTTTTTTCCTGCTGGCTTGCCAATGCATCACTTGAGCACTAATCTACATTTATTTACTGAGAAATACATAATAGTGTAAATGCCAAGAAATCTGGTTAGTAAAAACGCCAGAAACTCTGATTTGATGTTATTTAATTTGGTTTGAGACCCTCAGCTTAGCTGTTTAAGTGCATCACTACTGTTAGCATTTAAACATTCATTAAGGAATCCCTGGTGGCTTCATTTATTTTACTGAAGTTCAATTACACTGCCACAAAGACAGTTTTTTTCCCCTTGTAATTAACTGATTTTCCCTGTTTATGTTTTCAATGCTTTGCCAGTGAGCATATTCTGAACGTGATGCATAGAACAATATGTTGATTCCTGATATACCCGAGTGGTTAAATATTACGCTGCCGTCAATCTATATTTAAAAACAACATGGTGAGATCCCATTTTTTTTTTTTACTGGCGTGACATTACTTTTTATTTGCTTTTAGACTTTTGTAGGTCACAGGTTATAAAGCAAAGCAGATTTAACCAAATCTCAGTAGAGTTGTGTCACAGAGATGAATTATTTACCAATAATATTGTACATGGCATGAATATCTGTATACTGTAAGGGAAGCCAAGGTGTTCGCTCATGTCATCACGTCATGGGTACATGATAGCAACCGAAAGCTTGTCGATTTAAATCCCCAGTGTGTCAGCTATGAGGGCTGATCCAAAAGTAATGCCTCCTGTTTATTAACATGGAAAATGAAACAGATACAAAGAGTATAATAACACAGTTCAATATATAAAACACCATTTTTCTACATAGTCACTGTTATGCTCCTAGGTGGCGCATGTGGTTCGTAGATCCACTGTGCCACAGACCAGGCTTACCCTAAAGGGACATAGCTAAGCAGCTACCTTGGTGTTCACTGGAGCCTCTAGTGGTGAGGTCAGTCTTGTGCAGCAGATAGCTGCCAAGTGCCACTCCAGAATGAGGTCTGACAGTAGCGGCTGACCCCAAAGGAGAGAGATGTTATGTCAGTATTCCGGGTTTTCTAGGTAACTTTGTCAATGATTTTGTCCTTTGTTAAAATGGAGTTTGCTGTTTTGTGTGCCCTACTTCCTGTTCGTTTGTATAAAACCCGCTCAGGTGCTGGCTTCCTTGCTGGAGTATTCTGTTTCCGTTTCCCTGCAACCCAGCTGCTTTGTTCCTCACAGATCTTTTGTGTATTTACCGGGAAAGTGCCTAACCAGGTTATCTTCAGGTGTTTCTCAGCTACAGCAGCTTCTACCCATGGCTCTGGATATTCTCTGCATATGTAAGCTGCACTCACTGTGTTATCACTAACTTGTTGACTTTGGAATTTAACCCTTGGTTCACTCCATCTGGTAAGAACTGTGTTTCTGAACTGTGTTGTTGTTTAATCCTTCGTTCACTCCCTCTGGTGAGAGCTGTTGGAACTGTTACTGGAATCTTACTGACATATGAACTTGTTGTTGGACTTCACTGGATTATGCCACAACTGAGATTAACTTGTTCCTGGACCTCCCTGTGTCTACTGCATACCTGGATCTGACTCTTATACACCAGCAGTGTGTGAATCCAGCCATGTTACCTGTGCATCAGACTTACCTTATGGTCACATTTGTGTGAGGACTCCGTCGTAAGAACCTTACCGCCCTTGCTTTAGAGGTTCAAGGACTTATATACTGGATTCATATAATTGGACTTGTATATATATGGACTCGTTTCATTGCATGTCACTACGGGTTGTTTGTATATTGTTTTTGGGTGTTTTGCTGTTTCACAAATACACTATTTGCATTCAAAGAAACCCGTCTCTGATTGTTCATTGCCCCACGCTATCAGAATCCTCGAGTTCCTACAATAGTATAACAGGATACTCCAGCCTAAAAAGGGGATTCTGCTGGGGCAATGACGGAGACACGGGCAGACAAACTGTTCACCATAGTTAACTCCTTGCAGCAGGAGGTGGCGGCTGCACACAATCAGATTAGAGACTTGGAGTCTCGGGTTAACCACAATGCACAGGGGTTTGGTCAGGCTCTCCAAGATCTACGTACTAGGTTAGAAGTCCTGATGGCCTTACCTACTGAGCCTACCTCATCCACCAGTATGCCCAAATTGCCTCCATTCCGGTTTAATGGTGACCGAAGTCAATTCCGTGGGTTTGTTAATCAATGTATATTATTTTTTGATGTACATGCCTCCTATTACCGGTCTGATAGATCTAAGGTTCTATATATTATTATGTTGTTGACATCACGGGCACTGGCTTGGGCAAATCCTATGGTTGAAAGTCACGATACCCGTCTAAATAATTTGGATAATTTTCTGGCAGCCATGGCGCAAATGTTCGACGATCCCAACTGCCGTGCTACCGCTGAATCTGCCTTGCTTTCCTTACGCCAGGAGAAACGGTCAGTCATAGAATATGTTACTGAATTTAAAAGGTTAGTGGTGGACACCCAGTGGGATAACAATGCTTTATTACCAATCTTTAGAAAGGGTTTGTCAAATGCAATCAAGGATGAGCTAGCTCGTTCAGAGTCTCCACAGGTGTTTGAATTGTTTATACAGCACTGTGTACGTATTGATATCCGTTTAACTGAACGCAGACAAGAAAAATGGGCCGCTGTAAATCGCATTACTAATTTCTCTCTTCCGTCCAGGGAAACCACAGGCAAAAACCCGTGAGAGGCCGAGGAGGTGCCTATGCAGGTGGACTCACTGCAGAGACGTGAGAGTAATGAACGCCGCGAATACAGTCTCCGTGAGCGCTTATGTTTCTATTGTGGTCAATCGGACCAATTCCTCATCAATTGTCCTAAATGTCCCAGGCGACCCAACAAGGTGTTGGCGGTAGTAGGGGATTATGATAACACAGATGCTGAGTCTGAAGTTTCGGAGACCAGTTACATCTAGATGCGGTTTTCCCCCCAATACTGATGCCGACTTCCCTAAAGATCAAGGGGAGAAATATTCACATTGTTCTCTTCCTATTCAGATTCAGTGGGAGGAACAGTGGATATCAAGTTCTGCCATGATAGACTCTGGAGCAGGTGGGAATTTCATGGATTCTTCTTTTGCCAAGGAACATGGTATAAAGACACAACTAAGAGCTTCACCAATCACTATGGAAACGGTGGATGGTTCCCCATTAGTTTCTGGACCAGTAGACCGGGAGACAGTGCCTCTGGAGTGTAAGATGGAACCAGACCATCAAGAAACACTTTCATTTATGTTAATATCTTCTCCTCATTTTCCTGTAATTTTAGGAATTCCCTGGTTACAGTCACAAAATCCAAACATTAATTGGGAAACCAAGGAGATATCCTTTCTCCCGAAGTGCAGTTCTACCATCAGTCCAACTGTAGCGGCTCCAGTTACCCAGAACTTGGAAGAGGTGATACAGGTACCTACTCTCCCTCTGATTTATCAGGAATTCTCAGACATTTGTGATAAAAGGAAGGCAGATCAACTTCCCCCACATAGACCGTATGACTGCCCCATAAAATTGCTTCCTGGAGAAGCGATTCCTTTCGGCCATGTTTACCCGTTGGCGGCTCCGGAATTAAAATCATTACGAGAATATATAGATGAGAATTTAGCCAAGGGGTTTATCCGACCAACTTCTTCACCAGCGGGAGCTCCAATATTCTTTGTAAAGAAGAAGGATGGTACTCTAAGACCCTGCATTGACTACCGGGAGTTAAATAAGGTAACCATTCGTAACAGGTACCCGTTGACCCTAATTCCAAAATTGTTGGAAAGAGTTCGCCAGGCCAAAGTATTTACCAAATTAGATCTTCGCGGGGCATATAATTTACCCCGTATACGGCCCGGAGACGAATGGAAGACAGTGTCATGGTATAGGACATGGTTAATGTCTTGTCCACTCAGGGTTAACTTTTTCTGGCTTCCCTTTGGATCTGGGAGGGTATTTATACCCAGTCCAGAGGGAGATTCTCTGTCAGCTATACTTTCGTTGTGACTGTGTATTTGACCCCCCTGGTTTGCGTGTATACTGCTCTGCTTGTTTGACTCCTGTGTATGACCCGGTCTGTTTGCTCACTCTGCTCTCTGTCTCACGTTTTGCTTATATTGTCTTCTCCGGTTCTGACCTCCTGGCTTGGCTATCGATACTCTGTTACCGTTTTATCCCTATTGTACTGTCTATTGCCCGCTCTGGTTTACTGATCTATTGCTACGTCCTGACTATCCGTTCTGTCTAACTCTTTGGTACTGTCGTGCTATCTTGTGTTCTGATCTCGGCCTGTCCTGGTTTTCGTCTCTGTCTTTGCCCCTTGGTAACTTTATCTCGTTGTTACCCTGCTAGGAGTTTTCCTGCAGTTCCTAGATCTCTGGAGCTTAGGCCACGCCCCCAGCAGTCATGTGCTGCAGGTCCTGTTAGTCTGCAGTACACATCATTCATTACTGCTGCCTCTGAGAGATGTGTGGCCAGCTCCGCCCCTTGGCTGTCACATGCTGCGGAAGGTCCTGTTACACAGAAACACACGTCTTCTCTGCTACGGCTCTGCTTACAGGTATCTTGGGGCGCACAGTTGGTTCACTCAGGACACGTGCACTGGCTCAGTGAGCATGTGCAGTGCGGTGTCCTTGACATTATAGCTGAACTTTACAGTCTTTCCCTGGTGGTGGGGTATTAGTACATTATGGATCCGGTACGGGCTCTCACTGAAAGGTTAATCAGCTCTCCCAGCTTATGCAGAAGCTGTCTATGGAGCAGCAAAATCTGGTTCAGTCGCATCAGCAGGTACAGAGAGATGTGGCAGACGCTCTAATGGGGTCTGTTCCGTCGGGGTTCCAGGAGGGGGGCCCCACTGATGTATCTCTTGCGGACCCCGACCCCCTGTAAAATTACCCAGACAATTTTTCTGGAGATAAAAAATTGTTTAGGGTTTTTAAGGAGGGATGCAAGTTGTTCTTTGAATTGCGTCCCCGGACCTCTGGAAATGAAAGGCAGAGGGTGGGGATCGTAATGTCCTTATTAAGGGGGGCTCCGCAAGCATGGGCTTTCTCTCTCTCTTCCTCTGCTCCTGAACGTATGTCTGTAAACCTGTTCTTTGAGGCTCTGAGGGCACATTTAAGACGAGCCTGATAGAGTGCGTCTGGCTGAGGACATGGTGATGAGTGTGACACAGGGGAGGAACTCTGCTGAATGGTTCTGCTCAGAGTTCAGACGTTGGACCGCGGAAGTATCCTGGAATGATGCCGCCCTGAGGGGGTTGTTCCGCAGGGGCCTATCTGACCGTCTGCAGGACGCTCTGGCATTACATCCTCCTCCCGATACTCTGGAGGACGCCATGATGCAGGCGGTCCGTATGGACCGGAGACTCCGTGCTAGGGGAATGATGCAACAAGAGACTCCTTTGTACTCCAAATTGTGTTACACCGCACCCGCATCTGAGCCCATGGAGATGGAGGCTGTCTCAGGAAAGGAACGAGAGAGAAGACACCGTAAAGACAACCGTCTATGCTTTTACTGTGGAGCCTCTGGACATTGGAAAAGGGACTGTCCTTCCTGCCCTTCTTCTGTAAAAATGTCAGGAAAACGACTGAGTCTGGGCAACAATGGTGGAAGTTGCCCAGACTCCCAGGTACATTTTTTTTCGCTTGCTAAAATGGTGCTCCAGGTTGAATTGGAACTTGCTGGCGGTTCTGTTATGACCACCGCCTTTGTTGACTGTGGTTCCTCCATTAATCTGATTGATGCCCAATTTGTGACTCTTAATAAGATAGGGACAGTCAGGTTGAAAGATCCTGTTAAAATTGTGGCTGTGGATTCATCCCCTCTTGCCCGGGATGGAATTTGTTTTATGTCTGAAGTTTTTTCTATGAAAGTGGGTTCCACGCACGTGGAAAAATTAAGTTGCTTTATTCTGAATAATCTGCCTGCAGGACTGGTATTGGGGATGCCCTGGCTGCAACGCCACAATCCTCTCATTGATTGGGCAAAAGGGGAGATCACCCGATGGGGATGTAATAATAATGGTCTTTGTTGTAACTCCGTTTCTCTTGTCAAACCGATAAAATCTGTATCTGTGTCGTCTGTCAGTCTGGAGGGTATTCCGGAGTACCTGAAAGACTTTGA
Source organism: Oophaga sylvatica (assembly GCA_033576555.1). Lineage (NCBI taxonomy): Eukaryota > Metazoa > Chordata > Amphibia > Anura > Dendrobatidae > Oophaga > Oophaga sylvatica. Next base: position 261,304,658 of record JARQOD010000006.1, on the reverse strand, counting down.
AGACGTATTTTCCGAAAGTGAGGCTGAGGCGCTCCCACCACATAGACCCTATGATTGCGCCATTGATTTGTTACCTGGAGCCAAATTACCCAAGGCTCGTTTGTTTAATTTGTCCGGGCCTGAGCGCCAAGCCATGAAAGAGTACATCAAGGAAAGCCTTCGCAAAGGGCATATTCGGCCCTCGGTGTCACCCGTGGCAGCGGGGTTTTTCTTTGTAGAGAAAAAAGATGGTGGGTTGCGACCGTGTCTCGACTTTCGGGAACTGAACAAAATTACCTTAAGAACACGTACCCTCTCCCGTTGATTCCCGATCTATGCAATCAACTCACGGGGGCCAAATGGTTTTCTAAGCTCGATCTACGAGAAGCTTATAACCTTATAAGGATCCGGGAGGGGGACGAATGGAAAACAGCATTCCTGACAACTGAGGGGCTATTTGAAAACCTGGTTATGCCCTTCGGTCTCACTAATGCCCCTGCTGTTTTTCAGAACTTCATCAATGTTGTTTTTTCTGATTTAATTGGACGTTATGTAGTCATTTACCTGGATGACATTTTGATATACTCAGAAGACAGTCAGTCACACTTGCATCATTTACGTGCGGTTCTTATGAGACTCCGGGAGAACCATTTGTATGCTAAGCTGGAGAAGTGTTTATTTTTTATGCAAGAACTGTCTTTTCTGGGTGTAATTGTATCCGGGGAGGGATTCCGCATGGATCCAGGGAAGGTTCAGGCCATTACAGATTGGGTGCAGCCTCATGATCTGAAAGGGTTGCAACGATTTTTGGGCTTCGCTAACTATTATAGGAAGTTCATTAAAGGGTTTTCACAGGTAGTGAAACCTTTGACGGACCTCACTCTTAAGGGGGCAGAGGTAAAAAATTGGTCCGTGGCCGCAAAAAATTCCTTCCTTACATTGAAGAAATGCTTTACTTCAGCCCCTGTGTTGGTACAACCCGATTCGTCAAGACCTTTTATCGTGGAGGTCGACGCTTCAGAAGTGGGGGTGGGGGCAGTGTTGTCCCAGGGCCCCTCTACCCTCACTAATCTTAAACCCTGTGCCTTTTTCTCTAAAAAGTTCTCTTCGGCAGAGAGAAACTATGATGTCGGCAACAGGGCATTGTTAGCGGTCAAACTGGCCTTTGAAGAATGGAGGCATTTTTTGGAGGGGGCCGCTCATCCCATTACGGTCATCACTGATCATAAGAACCTGGCCTATATCGAGTCTGCTAAGAGATTGACCCCCAGACAGGCTCGGTGGGCACTTTTTTTTCTCGCTTTCATTTTACCATCACATTCCGACCAGGGTCTAAAAATGTAAAGGCAGATGCCTTATCCCGAAGTTTTGATTCTGTGTCCCCTCCAGAACCTCCTTCCTCCATTCTTCAACCGGGAGTGGTTGTAGCCGAAGTCTCCTCTGAGTTACAGAGAGAGATTCTGGAAGCACAAGCACAAGCTCCCAGGAATAAACCCCCAGGTAAATTGTTCGTACCCGAACAGCTCCGTCTCACACTCCTGCAAGAATTTCATGATTCTGTGTTAAGTGCACACCCTGGTATTGCAGCTACCCGGGTGGCAGTGGCTAGAGGTTTTGGTGGCCCTCTATGGGTACTGATATAAAAAATTTTGTTAATACTTGTGGGGTGTGCGCTCGGTCTAAAAGCTCTCAGGTCCGGCCGGCCGGGGAATTGGTGCCTTTGCCAATTCCGGATAAACCATGGACACACCTGTCCATGGACTTTATCACTAATCTTCCCTCATCCAAGGGCAATTCAGTGGTATGGGTAGTGGTTGATAGATTTTCTAAGCAAGCCCACTTTGTGCCGTTACCCGCGTTGCCGTCTGCTGAAACCTTGGCCCGCTTGATTATACAGCACATAGTTCGGTTGCATGGAGTGCCTGTGAATGTGGTGTCGGACAGGGGTGTGCAGTTTGTGGCCAGGTTTTGGACGAGCGTTCTGTAAGAAGTTGGGGGTCATATTATCATTCTCCTCTGCCTATCACCCGGAATCCAACGGACAGACTGAACGCACCAATCAGTCGTTGGAGCAGATTCTGAGATGCCTGACCTCCTCCAGACAGGAAGATTGGTGTGAGGTTTTACCCATGGCAGAATTTGCCTTCAACTGTCGTATCAATCAGTCTACCGGAAAGTCTCCTTTTCAGGTCAATTATGGGTTTGTTCCGCAGTTTGGGGAATTTTCCAGTATGGATTCTGGTTGTCCTGGTGCCGAGGGGATGGTTCAACAGTTAAAAAAACCTTTGGAGGGAGGTGCAGGGGAACATCTCCAAAGCCCAGAAGAAGTACAAACATTTTGCGGACAGGAGGAGGGGGTTGGAGTCCTGCGTTGACAGTGGGGGAAAAGGTCTGGTTGTCCACCCGTAATATCAAACTTAAGATACCCTCTATGAAGCTGGGCCCCAAATTTATTGGCCCATACAAGATTGTAGAGGTGATCAATCCAGTGGCGTACAGGCTTCAGTTGCCCACCTCCTTCAAAATATCTAACGTCTTCCACAGGTCCCTATTAAAACCTGTGGGGATGGTTAGAGAAGATCCCTCATCCGTGGTTCCACCAGTATTGGTAGAGGGTCAACTGGAGTACGAGGTAGGGCGCATCATTGATTCACGGTGGGTGCGCCGGAGACTTCAGTACCTTATTCATTGGAAGGGATACTCCATTGAAGATCGGTCATGGGTTCCGGCCAGTTCGGTACATGCCGATCGACTGGTACAGGCTTTTCATGCCAGATATCCTGAGAGGCCTGGGGGTCCAGTGGCCCCCATTAAGGGGGGGTACTGTCATGGTATAGGACATGGTTAATGTTCTGTCCACTCAGGGTTAACTTTTGCTGGCCTCCCTTTGGATCTGGGAGGGTATTTATACCCAGTCCAGAGGGAGATTCTCTGTCAGCTATACTTTCGTTGTGACTGTGTATTTGACCCCCCTGGTTTGCGTGTATACTGCTCTGCTTGTTTGACTCCTGTGTATGACCCGGTCTGTTTGCTCACTCTGCTCTGTCTCACGTTTTGCTTATATTGTCTTCTCCGGTTCTGACCTCCTGGCTTGGCTATCGATACTCTGTTACCGTTTTGTCCCTATTGTACTGTCTATTGCCCGCTCTGGTTTACTGATCTATTGCTACGTCCTGACTATCCGTTCTGTCTAACTCTTTGGTACTGTCGTGCTATCTTGTGCTCTGATCTCGGCCTGTCCTGGTTTTCGTCTCTGTCTTTGCCCCTTGGTAACTTTATCTCGTCGTTACCCTGCTAGGAGTTTTCCTGCAGTTCCTAGATCTCTGGAGCTTAGGCCACGCCCCAGCAGTCATGTGCTTCAGGTCCTGTTAGTCTGCAGTACACATCATTCATTACTGCTGCCTCTGAGAGACGTGTGGCCAGCTCCGCCCCTTGGCTGTCACATGCTGCGGAAGGTCCTGTTACACAGAAACACACTCTTCTCTGCTGCGGTCTGCTTACAGGTATTTTGGGGCGCACAGTTGGTTCACTCAGGACACGTGCTGTTGTGAATTGGCTTGAGATGAGTTCTGAGCAGAGGCTCCCTCTGGTGGTTACAAGCGGTACTGGTCTGTCCAGTGAAGATTGTGAAGATTGTGAGGATTGGGAATCAGGTGTTACTGACTGGTCTTATATAAGGGAGTCACCTTCCCATCAGGGTTGCCTGGTGATCAATTGTTCTGGTCTCTATCCTTGATTCCTGTTTCCCTTGTAGCCTGCTGTGTCGTGTCTGTATCTCCTGCTAACAGATAAGACATTTTCTTCTTTTTGTTTTTGTGCTTGATTTTTGCATTTTGTCCTGCACTTCTGTGGGGGCCTTCAGGGTCCCCTCCGGGGGCTTTTGCCCTCTCAGTTTAGTTCAGCCACTGATGTTTGTGCTTTTGCTTTTTCCAGTTTTTTCAGTGGCTGCTGTTTTGATTTTGTTACACCAGAGAACTAATTTAGGTGGTAGAGGTCGTGTGATCTCAGGTGTTTTTGAAATTAGTAGAGTTGGTGCTTTTCAGGGTTTTCTGGGATTGCAGTAAGTACCCTTCCTATCCTTTTCTATTTAGTTAGTTTGGGCCCCAACGTTTGCTCATACTATTTTCTGTCTGTGTCAGTATTTCTTCTTGTCTAACCGCCATTACATGTTTGGGGGCTTTCTATTGTCTTTGGGGTTCTGCTCCGGGGCAGATAGCTTTCCTATATCTATCTTTAGGTGTAGTTAGTTTCTCAGGCTGTGACGAGGCGTCTAGGACCAACGTAGGAACGCTCCACGGCTGCCTCTAGTTGTTGTGGTTAGTCAGGGTACTGCAATCTCATAGATTCCAACTGCTCTGGTGTATTGCCTTTTTTGCCTGCACTCCTCAGCTACCGAAACATAACAGTATCACCGGCCAAAAATTTAAAATTGTATGGTACTCACAGAAGGGAAAAAATTTGTGAAAGAAAAAACGGTTGTCAGAGTTGTCAGAGATATTTTTCTGTTTGTTGCATTTTTTTTTTCCCTCTGTATCTCTGGGTGCTGGGGAGGATTTTTTCTCTCAATGGAGTTTGCACAGTTGTCTGGCCGTGTGGATCAGCTTGCCACTGAGGTTCAGAGTATTGCTGCATATCTTGCTAGGTTGCCTGTTGTGGAACCTAGGATTCCCATGCCAGATTTGTTTTTAGGGGATCGAGCTAAGTTTCAGAATTTCAAAAATAATTGTAAATTGTTTTTTGCCTTAAAATCTAAGTCCTCAGGGAACGCAGCGCAGCAGGTTCAAATTGTCATCTCTCTCCTGCGCGGCGATCCTCAGGATTGGGCTATTTCCCTGACACCTGGGGATCCTGTTTTGAGTGATGTTGATGCATTTTTTCAGGCTTTGGGGTTATTGTACGATGAGCCTAATGTCACTGATCAAGCTGAAGAAGCCTTGTTGGCATTAAATCAGGGGCTTGATGACGCTGAGTTATACTGTCAGAGATTCCGTAGGTGGGCAGTCCTGACCAAGTGGAATGACGACGCTTTGGCGGCCCTTTTTCGGAAGGGTCTGTCAGATAATGTAAAGGATGTTATGGTGGGATTCCCTGTCCCCTCTGGTCTCAATGATTCTATGTCATTAGCGATTCAAATTGACAGACGTTTGCGTGAGCGGAGAAGTATGCGTGGAATAGTGTTGCCTTGTGAACCTGCTTCTGAATCCATGCAGTGTGATAGAGTGGTGTCTGGGGCACAGCGTCATGAGTTTCGAAAGCGCAATGGGTTATGTTTCTACTGTGGTGATGCCTCTCATGCTATTTCAGTCTGCCCTAAGCGGGGAAGACGTTTTGCACGCTCAGTTGTCTTGGGTAGTGTTCAGACTAAGTTTTTATTAACTGTCACTCTGATATGCTCTCTGTCCTCATTTTCTGCTCAGGCTTTCGTTGATTCTGGAGCAGCTATTAACCTGATGGATTATGATTTTGCTAAACGTTGTGGGTTTCCCTTGATACCCCTACAGAAGTCTATTCCCCTACTGGGGATCGATTCTACCCCTTTGACTGAGAATAAACTTCAGTTCTCTACTCAGGTGATAATGAGGGTTGAACCTGATCATCAAGAGTGCTGCAAATTTTTGGTTCTGTATAATCTGCATGATATTATCGTACTGGGTTTCCCTTGGTTACAGTCTCATAATCCTGTTTTGGATTGGAAATCTGTGTCTGTAACCAGTTGGGGCTGCCAATGTGTTAATACCAACACTCCTGTTTTTTCTGCCTCCCCCAGGCTCAGGATGTTCCTGACTTTTTGATTGATTTTTCTGATGTATTTAGCGAAAGTAAATCTGCATCCTTGCCTCCCCATAGGAGCTATGACTGCGCTATTGAATTAGTGCCTGGTAGTAAATTCCCTAAAGGTCGCCTTTTTAACTTGTCTGTACCTGAACATGACGCTATGCGGTCTTATATCAAGGAGTCATTGGAGAAGGGTCATATCAGACCATCCTCTTCACCTTGGGTGCCGGTTTTTTCTTTGTGGCCAAAAAGGATGGTTCATTAAGGCCGTGTATTGATTATCGTCTTTTGAACAATATTACTGTGAAATATCAATACCCGTTACCCTTGATTTCTGACCTGTTTTCCAGGGTGAAAAACGCTACTTGGTTTACCAAGCTTGACCTCAGGGGGGCATATAACCTTATTCGCATTAAGCACGGGGATGAATGGAAGACGGCATTCAATACCCCGGAGGGGCATTTTGAGTACCTTGTGATGCCCTTTGGGCTCACTAATGCTCCTTCTGTCTTCCAGTCCTTCATGAATGACATTTTCAGGGATTTTGTGGATAAATTTCTGATTGTTTATTTGGATGATATCTTGATTTTTTCTAATGACTGGGACTCTCATGTGAAACATGTTCGAACTGTATTCCAGATTTTGAGAGAGAATGCTCTGTATGTGAAGGGATCAAAGTGTCTTTTTGGCGTACAGAGGATCTCATTTCTGGGATTCATTTTGTCCCCATCTGTTATTGAAATGGACCCGGTCAAGGTTCAGGCCATCTGTGATTGGGTCCAACCTACTTCATTAAAGGCTCTTCAAAGATTTTTGGGTTTTGCCAATTTTTATCGTAAATTTATTGGTAATTTCTCGGTTATTGTTAAACCATTAACTGATTTGACCAAAAAGGGTTCTGATGTGGTGAATTGGCCTCCTGAGGCAGTCTCTGCATTTCAGGAACTTAAGCAGAGATTCACTTCTGCTCCTGTTCTACGGCAGCCTGATGTTTCTCTGCCATTTCAGGTGGAGGTTGATGCCTCTGAAATTGGGGCAGGTGCCGTTTTGTCCCAAAAAGATCCAGAGACCTCTAAAAGTAACCCTTGTGCCTTTTTCTCTCGAAAATTTTCTCCTACTGAACGTAATTATGAGTGGGTAATCGGGAGTTATTGGCCATGAAGTGGGCTTTTGAAGAGTGGAGACATTGGCTGGAGGGAGCCAAACATCAGGTGGTGGTCCTTACTGACCATAAGAATCTGGTTTATCTGGAATCTGCCAAGCGACTCAATCCTAGACAGGCCAGGTGGGCCTTGTTTTTCACACGTTTTAATTTTGTGGTTTCCTTTCTTCCTGGCACTAAGAATGTTAAGGCGGATGCCCTCTCGAGGAGCTTCCTTGCGGACTCTCCTGAGTTATCTGATCCTTCTGTTATTTTGAAAGAGGGTGTAGTTCTTTCCGCCATCTCACCTAATTTGAGACTTGCTCTGGAGGGGTGTCAGGAGGATAGGCCCGAGCGCTGCCCTGTTGGAAAATTGTTTGTCCCGGACCAGTGGAAAAAGAGTGTGATGTCTGAGATTCATTGTTCCGCATTGGCTGGGATTCCCGGAATTTTTGGTACCAGAGACTTGGTTAGTCGGTCCTTTTGGTGGCCTACCTTGTCTCGTGATGTCAGGGAATTTGTGCAGTCCTGCGGGACTTGCTCTCGCTCCAAGCCTTGCTCTCGCTCTAATGGTTTGTTGATGCCATTGCCTGTGCCCAAGAGACCATGGACCCATATCTCTATGGATTTCATTTCCGACCTTCCTGTTTCTCAGAGAATGACCGCCATCTGGGTGATTTGTGATAGGTTTTCCAAGATGATACATCTTGTGCCATTACCTAAGTTGCCTTCCTCCTCTGAATTGGTGCCGTTGTTCCTTCAGCACGTGGTTCGTTTACACGGCATTCCTGAGAACATAGTGTCTGACAGAGGAGTCCAGTTTGTTTCCAGATTTTGGAGGACTTTTTGTTCTAAACTGGGTGTTCAATTGTCTTTCTCCTCGGCATTTCATCCTCAGACCAATGGTCAAACTGAGAGAACAAACCAGACATTGGAGACTTATCTAAGATGCTTTGTGTCTGCTGATCAGGATGACTGGGTCTCTTTTTTGCCTTTGGCTGAGTTTGCTCTTAATAATAGGGCTAGCTCTGCCACTTTGATGTCTCCGTTTTTCTGTAATTCTGGGTTTCACCCTCGATTTTCTTCAGGACAGACGGAGGCTTCTGTCTGTCCAGGTGTTGACTCTGTTGTGGAGCGTATGCAACAGATTTGGGACCAGGTAGTGGAGAGGTTGTCCCTCTCTCAGGAGAGGGCCCAGCGGTTTGCTAACCGGCATAGGACTGATGGTCCTCGGTTTAAAGTAGGGGACTTGGTCTGGTTGTCCTCAAAAAATATTCCTATGAGAGTAGCATCTCCTAAATTTAAGCCTAGGTTCATTGGACCTTATAAGATCATGGAGATTCTTAATCCTGTTTCTTTTCGTTTGCTTCTTCCAGGGACATTTAAGATCCATAACGTGTTCCACAAGTCCTTGTTGAAGAGGTTTGTTGAGCCAGTGGTTCCTGCTGCTGTGCCCCCTGACCCTGTTTTGGTTGAGGGCAATCTGGAGTATGTGGTTGAGAAAATATTAGATTCTCGTTTTTCTAGACGGAAACTCCAGTATTTGGTTAAGTGGAGAGGTTATGGTCAGGAGGACAATTCTTGGGTGTTTGCTTCGGACATCCATGCTAGGAGACTCATCCGTGCGTACCATAGAACTCATCCTGACCGACCTGGTTGCTCAAATGAGGGTTCGGTGACCCCTCCTCAAGGGGGGGGTACTGTTGTGAATTGGCTTGAGATGAGTTCTGAGCAGAGGCTCCCTCTGGTGGTTACAAGCGGTACTGGTCTGTCCAGTGAAGATTGTGAAGATTGTGAGGATTGGGAATCAGGTGTTACTGACTGGTCTTATATAAGGGAGTCACCTTCCCATCAGGGTTGCCGGTGATCAATTGTTCTGGTCTCTATCCTTGATTCCTGTTTCCTTGTAGCCTGCTGTGTCGTGTCTGCATCTCCTGCTAACAGATAAGACATTTTCTTCTTTTTGTTTTTGTGCTTGATTTTTGCATTTTGTCCTGCACTTCTGTGGGGGCCTTCAGGGTCCCCTCCGGGGCTTTTGCCCTCTCAGTTTAGTTCAGCCACTGATGTTTGTACTTTTGCTTTTTCCAGTTTTTTCAGTGGCTGCTGTTTTGATTTTGTTACACCAGAGAACTAATTTAGGTGGTAGAGGTCGTGTGATCTCAGGTGTTTTTGAAATTAGTAGAGTTGGTGCTTTTCAGGGTTTTCTGGGATTGCAGTAAGTACCCTTCCTATCCTTTTCTATTTAGTTAGTTTGGGCCCCAACGTTTGCTCATACTATTTTCTGTCTGTGTCAGTATTTCTTCTTGTCTAACCGCCATTACATGTTTGGGGGCTTTCTATTGTCTTTGGGGTTCTGCTCCGGGGCAGATAGCTTTCCTATATCTATCTTTAGGTGTAGTTAGTTTCTCAGGCTGTGACGAGGCGTCTAGGACCAACGTAGGAACGCTCCACGGCTGCCTCTAGTTGTTGTGGTTAGTCAGGGTACTGCAATCTCATAGATTCCAACTGCTCTGGTGTATTGCCTTTTTTGCCTGCACTCCTCAGCTACCGAAACATAACAACGTGCACTGGCTCAGTGAGCATGTGCAGTGCGGTGTCCTTGACAGACAGCTTTTAGATGCCGGTATCGACATTTTGAATATTTGGTGATGCCATTCGGACTCTGTAACGCTCCTGCTGCTTTTCAACATTTAGCCAACAATATTTTCAGGGATTTGTTGGACCAATATGTGGTAATTTACCTCAATGACATTTTAATCTTTTCTGACTCCTTACAGGAACATCAGGAACATGTCAAAACCGTGCTTAGACGTTTGTGAGATAATCATTTGTACATCAAACTCGAAAAGTGTGAGTTTCATTGTTCTGAAATTCAATTTTTAGACTATATTATTTCACCTCAGGATTGAATATGGAGTCCAGCAAGATCCAGGCAATCTTGGACTGGCCAGTACCAGGTAACATTAAGGAGGTACAACGATTCATTGGCATTGCTAACTTTTATAGACGGTTTATCCGAAACTTTTCAGAAATTGTCTGTCCCATCACTCTCCTCACCAAGAAGGGGAAGAAGTTTGTATGGTCTTCGCAAGCTCAGGAAGCCTTTGATCGCCTGAAGGGTTGTTTTACCACGGCTCCAATATTGATGCATCCGAATCCTGCACTGCCTTTTATCGTGGAGGTGGACGCGTCTGACTGTGCATTGGGAGCTATCCTCTCACAACGTACCGGAGACAAAGGTTTGCTGCACCCATGTGCCTTCTTCTCTCGTAGGTTATCTTCTGCAGAACTGAACTATGATGTGGCAGATAAGGAACTTTTGGCAATTATTTCTGCCTTTAAGGAATGGAGACACCATTTGCAGGGGGCAACTCAGCAGGTAGTAGTACTCACGGATCATCACAATTTGGAATTCCTTAAATCTGCCAGGTGTCTTTCTCCTCGACAAGCTAGGTGGAGTTTGTTCTTGAACCAGTTTAATTTTATTATTTCGTACCCTCAGGTTCACGTAATGGGAAAGCTGACGCATTATCCCGAATCCATACCGTGGATTCCGTGCCTGGGACCCCGTCTAAGACCATCTTGTCTGAGGCCAATTTCATTGGAGTGCTCCGGAACCGGGACATGTGGCAGGAGATCAAGCTGGCCTATGACGGTGACGTATTTCTTGCGGCTCCACCTGACAACGTGAATCTTGTCCTTCGGAATGGTGTGTGGCTTAGAGATCGATGTATTTATGTCCCAGAGACTGTAAGACTTCGAGTTCTCAAATTGGTCCACGACTCTATTTTGGCTGGTCATAGGGGGGTACAGAAGATGCAGGAATTGTTAACTCGTTTTTTTTGGTGGCCTACCTGCTTGAAGGATGTGAATGACTATGTCCGCTCTTGTGAAGTTTGTCCCCAGTACAAGGTTCCTCGCGTTTCACCTACTGGTCTTCTTAAACCGCTACCTGTACCGTCTCGCCCTTGGGGGTGTATTTTGATGGACTTTATTGTGGAGTTACCCACCTCTGGCGGTAAAAATATTATTTTGGTGGTAGTAGATCATTTAACGAAAACTGCTCATTTCATTCCATGTGCTGGTCTTCCCTCAGCTACAGAGACAGTAGATCTAGTTATCCAGAACATTTTCCGGCTGCATGGGGTACCAGATGAGATCATTTCTGACCGGGGAATACAATTTACCTCTAGATTTTGGAAAGGATTTTGTTCTGCGCTCCACATTAATGTTTGCTTGTCTTCTGCATACCATCCTCAGACAACGGGCAGACCGAACGGACAAATCAAACCTTGGAGCAATATCTACGCTGTTACGTCAGTCATTTGCAGGACGATTGGCTGAAGCTACTTCCTTTAGCAGAATTTTAATACAATAACTCTCAAAGCAGTTCCACGAAGGTAACGTCTTTTTTTGCCAATCTGGGTTATCATCCAAGTATTTTGCCTAGGTCTCCGGTTGCTATTTCGGTACCAGCGGTTGAAGACAGAGTGACGGCGTTGCAACCTAATCTTGAAGTTTTGAAGGACTCCCTGACCACAGCACAGGAGCGTTACAAGAAGTGGCCGATAGATTCCGGAAACCAGCACCTATGTATAAGGTAGGAAACTCGGTTTGGTTGTCCACCAAGAATCTAAAATTGGGTGTTCCTTCGCAGAAACTGGGACAGAAATTCATCGGTCCATTAAAGATCACTGGGATTGTGAGCTCTGTTGCCTGTCGGTTGAAGCTACCACGGACTTTAAAGGTACACCAAGTATTTCATGTTTCCTTATTAAAACCAGTCTCTCCTAACACGTTTCAGGGACGTATCGTATCTCCCCCTCCACCAGTGTTGGTTGATGGCGAAGAACAATTCGTGGTACAGGATATTGTTAATTCGAGACTTCATAGAAACCGGCTTCAGTATCTAGTTAGATGGCAAGGTTACTCTCCTGAAAATGAATCTTGGGAACCAGTAAGTAACATCAATGCGCCCCTGAAGATTGCTCAGTTTCATCGGAGATACCCGGACAGGCCTGGTCCAGGACGGTCCGGAGGCCGTCTTTAGGGGGGGAGTAATGTCAGTATTCTGGGTTTTCTAGGTAACTTTGTCAATGATTTTGCCCTTTGTTAAAATGGAGTTTGCTGTTTTGTGTGCCCTACTTCCTGTTCGTTTGTTTAAAACCCGGCTCAGGTGCTGGCTTCCTTGCTGGAGTATTCTGCTTCCGTTTCCCTGCAACCCAGCTGCTTTGTTCCTCACAGATCTTTTGTGTATTTACCGGGAAAGTGCCTAACCAGGTTATCTTCAGGTGTTTCTCAGCTACAGCAGCTTCTACCCATGGCTCTGGACATTCTCTGCATATGTAAGCTGCACTTAAGGTACTGCCACACTAAACGCTCCCGCTAACGATCACAATAACGACGCATACTAATGCGATCGTTTTTGTGATCGTTTTAATGTCGCTAGTAGCTGCCACACTTAGCGATCTCGTTAACGACGCATAAGCGGTTAGCGATCTCCTTAACGACTTTGCGATGTAAAAAACAGCGCACATCGTTCACAAAACGTGCCAGACACAGCGATATAGGCTCACCAGCGGGACGCCAACGATCTAAATACGGTCCAGAACTCTAGTGAACGATCAGCGAGATCACAGCAGGGGCCACGTCGTTGCTACATGCCACACACAACAGCGTCACTAACGAGATCGCTAAATAGTGACGTATTTTAGCGATCTCGTTAGCGACGCTGTTTAGTGTGGCATACCCTTTACTGTGCTATCACTAACTTGTTGACTTTGGAATTTAACCCTTGGTTCACTCCATCTGGTAAGAGCTGTGTTTCTGAACTGTGTTGCTGTTTAACTCTTCGTTCACTCCCTCTGGTTAGAGCTGTTGGAACTGTTACTGGAATCTTACTGACATATGAACTTGTTGTTGGACTTCACTGGATTATGCCACAACTGAGATTAACTTGTTCCTGGACCTCCCTGTGTCTACTGCATACCTGGATCTGACACTTTATACATCAGCAGTGTGTGAATCCAGCCACGTTACCTGTGCATCAGACTTACCTTATTGTCACATTTGTGTGAGGACTCCGTCGTAAGAACCTTACCGCCCTTGCTTTAGAGGTTCAAGGACTTATATATCTGGATTCATATAATTGGACTTGTATATATATGGACTTGTTTCATTGCATGTCACTACGGGTTGTTTGTATATTGTTTTTGGGTGTGTTTTGCTGTTTCACAAATACACTATTTGCATTCAAAGAAACCCGTCTCTGATTGTTCATTGCCCCACGCTATCAGAATCCTCGAGTTCCTACAATAGTATAACATGTTACTTCAGATTTTCAGAGAAAGCAAGACAGCCACTTGGCACAAGTTCAAACATGATGGCCTCTTAGGACAATTCTGACAGGACAAGTTCCCACTGTGTGAACAGGACAGCAACTGGAACAGGTTCTCCTTGTACAGGGCAGCCACAGGGAAAGATTCACACGGTGCACTCTGGACAGCCACAGGGATAGGTTTACAGTTCTTGCCTGGGTATTCTGCCTCCAGGGTGGCAGACAGGTACTGCTGATGCGGCCACAGGGTACAGGTAACGCAGACGTGGATTTGGACACCGTCAAAGCTGTTGCTAGGAAAAAGGACGAGCTATGGCGGACTAATGGGACTACAGGATATGGGATACGGGACACTAACAGACTAGGCAAGGTGGACCTGACAACATACAGTTGCAAACCAAACCACTTAACAGAACTATAGGGGTTACTCAGGCACCTCTTATATACAAAATGTCTCCCAGCGTTTGGCTGGGAATCACCTTGCAGGTGAACATACAATAAACTAAATGTCTCCCATGCACCATGTGCATGTTCTGCTTCTTAAAGAACAGGGAAGCATGCACACTTGCTCCCTTGGCACACCGCCAAGACACAGCACGGTGTGCACAGAGGAGGGAGGAGGCAGGAGCAGGCCGTCGATCATGCCACGGGCCGGGGCAGTGAGTAAGTTGGTGTCCTTACATGGAGAGATAACGGGACACCATATAGGGGCACCATGCATAGCGCTACAGTCACCACCATTGGTCATGCATTTTCGCCTGTGCTGAACAAGAACCTTCTTGTCACTCTCATAAAAATCTGAACCAAAAGAGACAAGACAATTTTTTTACTCCTGCAATGACAGTGTCAATGTCTAGAAAATATTGTCCACATGATCTATCTTCCTTTTGTTCAAAGAGATAAAAGTTTGAAAAACGGACTATGCAGTAGATGTGGTAGGACAGTCCAGTCAAATTTTGCAATGTGCTCATAGGTCCAGCAGGTTCTGACAGATTTGCATTTGCAAAAACCCAATGTTGCCATTCCAATGCATTAAAGCCAACATTAAACTCTCTGCAAAGTTTCCTAGTCGTAATTTGCCAATTTGCATAGATGATGTCATGGTCCAGTCCGGAGTTTATTTTCTGCTGTCCTCTCTCAGGACTGGTCATACGGGGGTCAATTTCCTCGGCCTCGTTCTGGAGCTAGCTGGGCTATTTCAGTCCGTCACAGCCTGCTGACCAGTGTTAGTGATAGCTCAAGCTTCCACTTTAGAGCCTCTGACCTTTGTACCTTGGTGATCCTCCTGACTTTAACTTGTATTCACATGTATGACCCGGACTGATCTCTGACCCCGTCTCTTGGTATTCGTCTCTGCTGCTACGTTCTCTGTCTGGCTTTTGATTCCCTAGCTTGTACCCCGACCACGTCTTCCATCTCATGTTTATGGACACCGCACTCATGTTTGGCTTTTTGACCCTCGGCTTGGTATTTTGACTCCGTGTATTGTTGCTCCTTCTGGTATGTCTGCTCCTGATTGTTTTGACTCGGTTCATCTGACCACTCTCTCTTTACCTTTGACACCTGTGCTGTTGCTCTGTGTTGCTACACTTAGTGTGTAACTTCTCTTCCCTCACCAGCTCCCCCTAGTGGAGGTTTCACTACAGATGAACTGATAGAGGTACTCTTCATTTTAAGAGTTGAAAGGTGTGCAAGGACATATAAAACATGGCTTGTCTTTCACGTTATTTTCAAACACTGTTGAAATGCACCAATCACCATCTCGCTGTACTCACATCCACTTTATCATCTCTGTAAAGCTTCATTAAGCATTGATGGATGTCAATGAGTGCAATTTTTTCAGCATGGAGGAATTCAATGGCACGTGTCCATTTCATACTAGTATCTATATTACACACCATAATCCTAGACTGCTCCTCATAGGCTGTCAGATGACAACAAATTTTGTAAAACATTAGTGGGAAGGTTCATTCTTTACGAAAACATCATCAACATCCCGCTCAGCACAATAAAATAGAAAGTGTTATTTTCAGAGTAGCTCTTGCAATAAAATGCCTGCTAAGCAATGTTCATCCCTGAAAAAATTCAGAAGAGAAATATGCTACCCAAAACTTTTGGTCAGTCACTTTTCGTCTCAAAGTACCCAAGATGCACATATCAGGAAGCTGTAAAGGAATGAATTAAGCTAATAGAAAGGTTTAATTGAACATAAACCCTTATAACTCTTGTTTCTATTAGTGTCATGGAGAAGGTTATAGTTCCCAGTAGTAAAAAATATACATAACCTTTAGGCTTCATTAATACAGCCAAATTACTGATGTATTGTACAGATCCTAAAAATTTTACTAATAGAAATGAATTTGTGAGATTTATAAAAGTATTATTCATAAGAAGTAAAGGAAGAAAAAATATTATGGCACTTTATGAAGACATAGAAATTCTATGTGCCGCCTTACCAGCTCCATGTATACTGCGTTGCTGTGTTAAAAAGGCAATATGAAGGTAAAATATATTATCACCTTTTTAAGACATCAATTCAAAACTGCATGGAAAAGGAGTTTACCGGGGAGGGGGTCTTTACAAAACTAGTAGCAAAACTATAGTAGGAACCGTACCATGAGAATTCTACTTAATAAAATGTTACCAAAAATTATATTTGACATTTCCGATATTTTGTAGCTGCAGACATGCATACATTTACACATACATAGTCACTTTGCTATATACCTTTTCCTCATTCTAAGGCTTTCTATCCTACCATAAATTGCAGGATTCTAACGTAAACAAGCAGGAATGTACTGCCTGCATTTAAAACCTTCACTATATAGAAACTCATTGAGCCTTCTGAGATACATTTTGGCAGAATTCCTTGGCCATGAAAATGTTAATTAATTCTGTTTGAATACCTTTCATTGCTTGCTCCCTCTTGTAAGCATTTCTTTCTGTTTAGCTAAGACAACCACAGATGGATAATCAACTATTCATTGAAGAACCATATTTCAAAGGATGCTTGTAAGTATATACATCCTTTGATACAATTTAGTCACTTAATGCACATACTATATCTTTTATCTAAGGATTCATATCAAGTGCACCCTCTTGTGTTCTTTCTATGAAATTCTGGGTACTTCATACATATACAGCAGGATAGAGTCATCTCTCAAATGTACTGTAATATATATTTTATTTCCATTATAATGCTCTTCTCTTACATTTCTCTTTTAAATCTCAATAGAGATTTATATTGTGAGAGAATATAGAGAGAGAAAGTGAGAGGCATATACAAAGCTATATATGTACAGTATATTTATCTGTCTATCTGCACACTAGATCTCTATAGAGATTTATAAGAGAAGTGGAAGAGAAGAGCAATATATACTGTATATTTGAAAAGTAAGATTTTAATCAATATCTCACTGAACAGAAAAACAATTTCCAAAACACTGAGCTTCAGGGACCAGAGAGAAAGAGATGTGTAGTGTGAGCCTGGTGATTACCAGAATGCAAGGCGCCGAACATCCCGTGTCCGTGAGTACAGCACACGTGCCACATAAGAGTGACCTAGGACAGGACAGACACTTGCACCCTGACTTTGCCAGTAAATATTCACTGAACCACGTTAGGCTCGTACAGGACTGTGGCCCGTACCCTTGTCAGCCACTGCAGCAGGGACCAGTGCGTTCTCTGGTCCCAGAGCAACCATACAGTGTAGGCCTGCACCCAAGCACCGCCACCGCTGACTGTGAGAAAAGTCATGCAGGAGCCACGTCGGGCTCAGACAGTGCTGTGGCCCACGCTCCTCTGGCCACATCAGTATATGGACGAAAGGCCCAGTGGAAGGTACCTGAAACCGACCACTGCCGCCAGAAGTCAGATCAACGTTATCACCAGGACCTACTTAGACAAGCAGCGCCAGCTGTTGTCGGCGCTACTGACTATTAAGGAGCAACTACAGTTGAAGAAACATCTGACACGATAAGTGTGCAACCGAACTGTCGTTATCTGAACCTTTATCCCTTACCTCACAATATCCTTTGCAATTATGCTATTTTTTCCCTGTTTAACCCATTACCTCCCTGCGTGGAGTATCCCCTGTTAATAAATCTGTTAACCCTTGCTCTGCCTCCCATCCATCACTGCATCCCACAACCTGCTCACACAAAGGTACACACAAGTTTAGCAGGGGTATTAAAACTTTTGAAAGAAACAGGTAAAGAGTGTCCAGAAGACAACACTGAATTAAAACATATACGACTGGAGGAATAAAGTTCTTAGGAAAAATAGACCAAAAGATATATTGTATATACGCCTTTAAGGGCATTTAGTAAAGTGGCTAATTTAAGATTGATCCTCACCCATGTAAGTCGCAGTGTGCCCAGCGCACCCATACAGTTACATTGCGGCAGAGCAGGGAGAATCAATCTCCCTGCTCTGACACCAGGCCTCTGTGGGGCCCCTGAGCAGGCGGGGGGCCCAATTCCAGCAGTAAAAAAGTAAATTCACATCAGTAACTCATGGAAACTCTGTTCTGACGTTATCAGGTTCTCACTAGTCTGGTCTTCTTATTTTTGACACATCAGAGATGCATGAACAGCCTATTATTTGCAACAATGGCGACACCTTTAATAAACAATGTAAGATGTTAAAGGCAAGGTAATAAATCAGTTTTGCTCAGAGAAAACAGTTACATAAGATGTAAAGAAGATACATAAAGTACAAAAATATTCATTTCTATAACAGCTATGTTACATTCTGAGTAAAAAAACGGCAGAGATTATGTAACCTTTTCAGTGCGGCAGGAAAGTCTTGCCACTGGTAACTTTAATTTATCGGCTAAGGTCAAAAGTCTACATAAACAGACTTAAAATACAGGTAGTCCATGGGTTCTGTAGGTTTGTCTGTACCTTGAACGTGTATGTAAATTGGAACAGGTATAGAGCAGGCAAAAATAAAAAATACTGTCTGCAACCCAAAAAACCCTAGGAAAAACTCCAACACTTCTGAATCCAAAAATACTGAGACCACACGGTCTCGACCACCTATATCAGATCTCTGGTGTGGACACGTAGCTACCCAGCAGTAAAATATCACATGAACTGAGCAAACTATTTATTATTATTATTTATTTATATAGCGCCATTAATTCCATGGTGCTGTACGTGAGAAGGGGTTACATACAAAGTTATAGATATCGTTTAAAGTAAAGAAATTTACAATGACAGACTAGTACAGAGGGGAGAGGACACTGTCCTTGCGGACTTACATTCTACGGGATAATGGGGAAGAAACAGAAGGTCGGGGGGTGCGGCAGCTCTGGTGGTGGTGGCGTGGCGGCAGCTAGGCTGGTGGCGGCGAGGCGGCAGCTCGGGTGATGGCGGCGAGGCGGAAGCTAGGGTGGTGGCGGCAGGCGGAATGGTTATTGCAGGCTGTAGGCTTTCCTGAAGAGATGGGTTTTCAGGTTCAATCTGAAGGATCCAAGGGTGGTGGATAATCGTACATGTTGAGGCTTGGAATTCCAGAGGATGGGGATATTCAGGAGAAATCTTGGAGGCGGTTGTGTGAGGAACGAATAAGTGTGGAGGATAGTAGGAGGTCTTGGGAGGATCGAAGATTACGTGAAGGAAGATATTGGGAGATTAGTTCAGAGATATAGGGAGGGGACAGGTTGTGGACGACTTTGAAGGTCAGTGTTAGTAGTTTGAACTGGATTCGTTGGGGAATTGGGAGCCAGTGGAGGGATTTGCAGAGGGGAGAAGCAGGGGAGTAGCGAGGTGAGAGGTGGATTAGTCCGGCAGCAAGGTTGAGGAGAGACTGGAGTGGTGCAAGAGAGTTGACGGGGAGGCCACAGGGAAGGGTGTTACAGTAATCAAGGCAAATGAACAAATACAAAAAACGAACAGAGACCAGCCAAAGCCCCCCAAAGGGGACCCGGCTGAAGACAAAAATCAATGCAGCATAAAGCAAGGAATTCAAACCACAGTAAAAAAAACTGAAAGAGACTTATCTGAAAGCAAGCAGGAGACAGCAGGAAAGCAAGCTGAATTCCAACCTAGACCAGGAAGACCAATTGATTACTGGCGAGGATCATGGGAGGTCAGCTCACTTATATCAGGCCAGTCAGTACCACCTGACAACCACTCGTTATCTGCAGGTGTAGGACTCTTGGCGTTCAACATAGGTTCAATACCCTCAGCAACCACCAGAGGGAGCTTCAGCTCCGAAGTCGTCTCCAAAACGTTCACAACATTCCCGCATGTCAGTGGAAAGACAGATATAACCGGCAGGCACGCTGTCTTCCACATTGGTGGAGGATTCGTCCTGCAAAAATCCCATGCAGCTGACTCACTAACTATTCATTCATCTATAGTTAATTGTAGCGCATACTTTTTTTCATTGTGTTTCATTCAGTTTTCACGCAGTGGCAGATAGTGCGTTTATGTGCAGCTTTTTTAACTTTTCATTTATTTAAAAGGGAGCGCTTTTGCACAGAATTTTATTTAAACAAATTATTTAAAAAAAATTAAAATGGCATAGGGTTGCCCTATATTTGACGATCAGCCAAGCTAAAGCAGACAGCTGGGGGCTGGTATTCTCAGGTTGGAAATTACAGCGTGGTAAACATTGTTTTTTGGGCTCCCCATTCAAGTGAATGGGGTCCATATTCGGGTTTGGGTCCGTGTACTGTTTTGGTACCCAAACCTTAACTTTTTTTTAACTGTTTGGTCAAATGTGCTGGACACTAACATCCAGGGGTCTAAACATCTCTATTTACAAATGGTATTGCCACCAGTGACAATAAGTAATTTGCTCCATCCACAATCTTTGTATGACCCATTGGCCAATTACTTTCATGTTTGTTGGTAACCAAGTGTTCCTCTTGGACAGTGGACTCTTGCCAATGGTCTCTTATTAACCCCTTCATGACCCAGCCTATTTTGACCTTAAAGACCTTGCCATGTCTTGCAATTCTGACCAGTGTCCCTTTATGAGGTAATAACTCAGGAACGTTTCAATGGATTCTAGCGATTCTGAGATTGTTTTTTCGTGACATATTGGGCTTCATGATAGTGGTAAATTTAGGTCGATAACTTTTGCGTTTATTTGTGAAAAAAATTGAAATTTGGCGAAAATTTTGAAAATTTCGCAATTTTCAAATTTGAATTTTTATTCTGTTAAACCAGAGAGTTATGTGACACAAAATAGTTAATAAATAACATTTTCCACATGTTTACTTTACATCAGCACAATTTTGGAAAGAAAGTTTTTTTGTTAGGAAGTTATAAGGGTTAAAATTTGAGCAGCGATATCTCATTTTTACAGCAAAATTTACAAAACCATTATTTTTAGGGACCACCTCACATTTGAAGTCACTTTCAGGGGTCTATATGGCAGAAAATACCCAAAAGTGACACCATTATAAAAACTGCTCCCCTCAAGCTACTCAAAACTACATTCAAGAAGATTATTAACCCTTCAGGTGCTTCACAGGAACTAATGCAATGTTGAAGGAAAAAATGGACATTTTAATTTTTCCAACAAAAATTTTCTTTTTTTACATGGGCAACAGGATAAAATGGATCCTAAAATTTGTTGGGCAATTTTCCTGAGTACACCGATACCTCATATGTAGTCATAAACTACTGTTTGAGCTCACGGCAGGGCTCAGAAGGGAAGGAGCGCCATTTGACTTTTGAATGGAAAATATGCTGGAATATTTAGCGGTTGTCATGTCGCATTTGGAGAGTCCCTGTGTGCCTAAACATTGGAGCTCCCCCACAAGTGACCCCATTTTGGAAACTAGACCCCCCAAGGAACTTATCTAGATGCATAGTGAGCACTTTGAACCCCAGGTGCTTCACAAATTGATCCGTAAAAAAAAGAAAGTACTTTTTTTCACAAAAAATTTGTTTTAACCTCAGTTTTTTCATTTTCACATGGGCAACAGGATAAAATGGATCATAAAATTTGTTGGGCAATTTCTCCTGAGTACACAGATACCTCAAATGTGGTCATAAACCACTGTTTGGGCGCACGACAGGGCTCAGAAGGGAAGGAGCAGCTTTTGACTTTTTGAATGGAAAATATGCTGGAATATTTAGCGTTTGTTATGTCGCATTTGGAGAGTCCCTGTGTGCCTAAACATTGGAGCTCCCCCACAAGTGACCCCATTTTGGAAACTAGACCCCCCAAGGAACTTATCTAGATGCATAGTGAGCACTTTGAACCCCAAGGTGCTTCACAAATAGATCCGTAAAAAAAGAAAGAAAAAATTTTCTTTTAGCCTCAGTTTTTTCATTTTCACATGGGCAACAAAATAAAATGGATCCTAAAATTTGTTGAGCAATTTCTCCTGAGTACACAGATACCTCATATGTGGTCATAAACCACTGTTTGGGCGCACGGTAGGGCCCAGAATGGAAGGAGCACCATTTGACTTTTTCAATGGAAAATTAGCTCCAATCGTTAGTGGACACCATGACGCGTTTGGAGAGCTCCTGTGTGCCTAAACAGTGAAAAAAAAACCACATTTGACACCATTTTGGAAACTAGACCCCTTATGGAACTTATCTAGATGTGTTGTGAGCACTCTGAACCCCCAAGTGCTTCACAGAAGTTTATAACGCAGAGCAGTGAAAATAAAAAAATCATTTTTTTCCTCAAAAATGATTTTTTTAGCCCACTATTTTTTATTTTCACAAGGGTAACAGAAGAAATTGGACCACAAACGTTGTTGTGCAATTTGTCCTGAGTACACAAATACCCCATATGTGGGGGGAACCACTGTTTTGGCGCATGGGAGAGCTCAGAAGGGAAGGAGCGCCATTTTGGAATGTAGACTTGATGAAATGTTCTGCGGGCGTCATGTTGCGTTTGCAGAGCCCCTGATGTGCCTAAACAGTAGAAATCCCCACAAGTGACCCCATTTTGGAAACTAGACCCCCCAAGGAGCTTATCTAGATGTGTAGTGAGCACTTTGAACCCCCAAGTGCTTCACAGAAGTTTATAAACGCAGAGCAGTGAAAATAACAAAATCATTTTTGTTCTCAAAAAAGATTTTTTAGCTCGCTATTTTTTATTTTCCCAAGGGTAACAGGATAAATTGGACTCCAAAAGTTGTTGTCCAGTTTTTCCTGAGTACGCTGGTGCCCCATATGTGGGGGGGACCACTGTTTGGGCGCACGGCAGGGCTCAGAAGGGAAGGAGCGCCATTTGACTTTTTTAATGAAAAATTAGCTCCAATCGTTAGCGGACACCATGTCATGTTTGGAGAGCCCCTGTGTGCCTAAACTTTGGTAGCTCCCCCACAAATGACCCCATTTTGGAAACACCCCCTAAGGAACTTATCTAGATGCACAGTGAGCACTTTGAAGCCCCAGGTGCTTCACAGAAGTTTATAACGCAGAGCCGTGAAAATAAAAAATAAATTTTTTTTCTCAAAAATGATTTTTTAGCCCCTATTTTCACAATGGTTACAGGAGAAATTGGACCCCAAAAGTTGTTGTCCAGTTTATCCTGAGAACGCTGGTACCCCATATGTGGGGGGAACCACTGTTTGGGCACACATCAGGGCTCGGAAGGGATGTAGTGACTCTTTGAAATGCCGACTTGATGGAATGGTGTGCGGGCATCTTGTTTCGTTTGCAGAGCCCCTGATGTGCCTAAACAGTAGAAACCCCCCACAAGTGACCCCATTTTGTAAACTAGACCCGCATGGAAATTATACAAATGTGTGGTGAGCACCTTGAACCCCCACGTGCTTCACAGAAGTTTATAATGCAGAGCCGTGAAAATAAAAAATCATTTTTTTCCTCAAAAACTGATTTTTTTAACCCGCAATTTTTTATTTTCACAAGGGTAACAGGAGAAATTGGACCCCAAAGGTTGTTGTCCAATTTGTCCTGAGTACACTGATATCCCATATGTGGGAGAAAACTACTGTATGGGCACACGTCGGGGCTCGGAAGGGAAGTAGTAATGTTTTGAAATGCCGACTTTGATGTAATGGTCTGTGGGCGTCATGGTACGTTTGCAGAGCTCCTGATGTGCCTAAACAGTAGAAACTCCCCCCAAGTGACCCCATTTTGAAAACTAGATCCTCCAAGGAACTCCTCTAGATGTGTGGTGAGCACTTTGAATCTCCAAGTTCATCACAGAAGTTTATAACGCAAAGCCGTGAAAATAAAAAAGATAATTTTTTTTCCACAAAAATCATTTTTCTAGTCCCTAAATTTTTTTCCCAAGATTAAAAGGAGAAATTAGACCCCCAAAGTTTTGTGCAATTTTTCCTGAGTATTCTGATAGTGGGGGTAAACCACTGTTTGGGCACATGTCGGGGCTCGGAATAAAGGGAGCACTGTTTGACTTTTTGAACGCAAAATTTGCAGCAATCAATGGTGGCGCCATGTCGCGTATGGAGTCCCCCTGATGTGCCTAAGTAGTGGAAATCCCAAATTGTAACTCCAACCCTAACCCCAACACACCCCTAACCCCAACCCTAACCCTACACACCCCTAACCCTAATCCAAACCCTAACCATAACCCTAACCCCAACACATCCCTAACCCTTATCCCAACTCTAACCCCAAAACATCCCTAACACTTATCCTAACTCTAACCCTAACAACAAACCTAACCCTAATCCCAACCCTAATTCCAACCCTAACCCTAATTCCAACCCTAACCCTAATTCCAACCCTAACCCTAATTCCAACCCTAATTCTAACCCTAACCCAAATTCTAACCGTAACCCTAATTCTAACCCTAATGCTAACCCTAATGCTAACCCTAAGGCTAACCCTAACTTTAGTTCTAACTCTAACCCTAAGACTAGGTTCATATTGCGTTTTACCAGCCCGTTCAACACATAGCGTTGACGGGCTGGTAACGGTATAACATAATGCGATTGCGTTATGCTATACCCACTAGCGCAGATGAATCAGCAGATGATTCATCTGTGCTAGCGGTGACGGAGCCCAGACGCTGCAGCCTGCGTCCGAGGCTCCGTCCGCTTTACGGCATGCGTCGCGATGCGCCCGACAATGGGGGTGAAGGGCAGCGTTAACGGACTGCGTTACGCCGCGTTATACCGCGGTGTAACGCAGTCCATCTAACGGACTGCCATAACGCAATATGAACCCAGCCTAACCCTAACCCTAAGGCCCCGTGCACACATTGCGGATTCACTTGCTGATTTTTCCATGCGGATCTTGCTAAATCCGCAGGTAAACTTACCTGCGTTTTACCTGCGGATTTAGCGCGGATTAAGGTCCTGTGCACATGTTGCGGATTTACTGCGGTTTTGCTGTGGTTTTTGTGCGGATTTGCCCAGCCGTTTTACACCTAAAATTGAATAGGTGTAAAAACGCTGCGGAATCCGCACAAAGAATTGACATGCCACTGCACTGAAAAATCCACAGCATGTGCACAGCGTTTTTTTTTCTTACCATTTACTTACATTGTAGTGTACATGGGTTCTGGATCTGCTGCGGATCCGCAGCACCAAATCCGCTGCGGATCCGCAGCAAAATCCGCAACGTGTACACAGGAAAAAAAAAATTCTTTATTTTATTATTTGTCCATACCTATGGGGGGTGATAAATGGGGCGTTTATTTACTGTTTTTTTATTTTGATCACTGCGAGAGAGTATCACAGTGATCAAAATAAATTTTTGGACACTGGAGGGCGCACTGCGCATGCGCCCACCATTTTCCAAGATGGCGGCGCCCATGAAGAATCCCAGACCGACGCCGGGACGGTCCCAGGGACATCGGAGGACCGGGAGAGGTGAGTTGGGGGGTTGGAAGGTAAGGGGGGGATCAGAAGGTGGGGAGAGCGAGGCAAGGAGGAGGGGAGCAGATAGTGACGATGGTGACCGATCGCCGCCATTTATTGGTGACGGTGGCCGATCGCCCCAGTCACTCGGTGTGGGGGGGGTCAGATCTCGTGTCCAGCCATGGCAGATGCTATTGCAGCATCGGCCATGGCTGGATTGTAATATTTCACAAAATTTCATTGGTGAAATATTACAAATCGGTCTGATTGGCTGTTTCACTTTTAACAGCCAATCAGAGCGATCATAGCCACGTGGGGGTTAAGCCTCCCCCACTGTGGTGATGCACAAAGGGTCTTGTGCCTTCGGGTCGGGTGACCTTTCAGTGACCCCGATCAACCCGACCCGCAGGAACATGATTTATATCATGACGCCTACGTAGGCGTCATGGGTCGGGATGCCACTGGTTTTCATGACGCTACGTAGGCGTCATGGGTCGGGAAGGGGTTAAATGAAACCGGACAACCAGGGCTGGGTCCCATTTCTTGAAGACCTCATGGAAGCTTTGAGGTTTGTCAATATTGTGTTTATAACATTTAACCAAACTAGTTTTCAAATGCTCAGTATATAAATAACATCAGTGGAGAAATAGACAGAAGCATACCATTTCTTGAAAAAGTAAATAAATAAAAGTGAACAATTGCAATTTTATTGCATTATAGTGTACTTTGTGTTTTGACAGCATAAAAGATAGTAAAATATAAGAATAAATTCTTCATAAGGTTAAGATATAATATTTTTCATAGTAAACGTTATTCTAAAATAGAGTTTCCTTGTACAGATTGGACTTCATTACGGTAAAATAAATGCTCTCCCTGGCAGCAGAGTGTTAATTAATCAAATGTAAATGTGGACCATCCCAAGGAAGCTGACAAGTTGGTGCTAACTACTTTAGTGCCAAACGGACATTGAAGCCATTACATAGCTATTTACTGTAGATCCCTTTGGCACTAAAGTATTACAAGACGTGGCCTGTGGAAATTACCACCACATTGAAATGGAACTGATTGATTATGGCATGCTAATTATTATTTGTAAGCTAATATATGCAAACAGACATAGAAATCATGCAGTGTTAGAAAACCTTATGTCTCTGAGCTTCTGTTAATCTATTTGCAACATCCAACAAGGAGGGCTACTGTCTGTTTATTCCCTTAAACCCCTTTACTCCCAAGGGTGGTTTGCACGTTAATGACGGGCCAATTTTCACAATTCTGACCACTGTCTGTTTATGAGGTTATAACTCTGAACACTTAAACAGATCTTCGCGATTCTGAGACTGCTTTCTCGTGACATACTATACTTCATGATAGTGGTAAAATTTCTTCGATATAACTTGCATTTATTTTTGAAAAAAACAGAAATATGGCCGAAAATTTTGAAAATTTTGCAATTTTCAAACTTTGAATTTTTATTTCCTTAAAAAGAGAAATATGTCACACAAAATAGTTAATAAATAACATTTCACACATGTCTACTTTACATCTGCACAATATTGGAACCAAAATTTTTTTTTGTTAGGAAATTATAAGGGTTAAAAGTTGACCAGTGATTTCTCATTTTGCAACAAAATTTACAAAGCCATTTTTTTAGGGGACCACTTCACATTTGAAGTCACTTTGAGGGGTCTATATGGCAGAAAATATCCAAAAGTGACAGTATTCTTAAATCTACACCCCTCAAGGTACTCAAAACCACATTCAAGAAGTTTATTAACCCTTCAGGTGCTTCACAGGAGCTGAAACAACGTGGAAGGAAAAAATGCACATTTAACTTTTTAGTCACAAAAATAATTTTTACAAACTTTTTTTTATTTTCACAAGGGTAAAAGGAGAAAATGGACAGATAAAGTTATTGTGCAATTTGTCCTGAGTATGCTAATACCCCATATGTGGGGGAAAACTACTGTTTGGACGCACGTCAGAACTCGTGAGGGAAGGAGCACCGTTTGACTTTTTCAAACCAAAATTGGCAGGAATTGAGATTGAATGCCATGTCGCGTTTGGAGAGCCCCTGATGCGCCTGGGTGTGAAAAAAAAAATTCCACAAAAATGATTTTTTTAGTCCCCAATTTTTGATTTTTCCCTAGGAAATTAGACCACAAAAGTTGTTGTCCAGTTTGTCCTGAGTACGCTGATAACCCATATGTTGTGGGGGAAAACTGTTTGGGTGCACGGCAGGGCTTGGAAAGGAAGTAATAACGTTTTGGAATGCAGATGTTGATGTGTGTCATGTTCCGTTTGCAGAGCCCCAGATGTGCCTAAACAGTGGAAACCCCCCACAGGTGACCCCATTTTGTAAACTAGACCCCCTAAGGAACTTATCTAGATCTGTGGTGAGCACTTTGAACCCCCAAGTGCTTCACAGAAGTTTATAACGTACAGCCGTTTAAAATGAAAAATCGTTTTTTTTACAAAAATGATTTTTTCGCCCCCAATATTTTATTTTCACAAGGGTAACAGGAGAAATTGGACCCCAAAAGTTGTTGTCCAATTTGTCCTGAGTACGCTGATACCCTATATGTGGGAGAAAACTACTGTATGGGAAAACGTCGGGGCTCGGAAGGGAAGTAGTGACGTTTTGGATTGCAGACTTTGATGGAATGGTCTGCGGGTGTCATGTGGCGTTTGGAGAGCCCTGATGTGCCTAAAAATTGGAAACCCCCACAAGTGACCCTATTTTGGAAACTAGACGACCCAAGGAACTTATCTAGGTGTGTGGGGAGAACTTTGAACCCCCAAGTGCTACACAGAAGTTTATAATGTAGAACCATAAAAATAAAAAAATAATAATTATTTTTCCACAAAATGATATTTTCATCCACAATTTTTTATTTTCCCAAGGGTAACAGAAGAAATTGGACCCCAAGAGTTATTTTGCAATTTGTCCTGAGTACGCCGATACCCATATGTGGGGGAAAAACACTGGGCGCACAGCAGGCTCGGAAGGGAAGGAGCACGGTTTGACTTTTTCAACGCAGAATTGGCTGGAATTGAGATCAGACGCCATGTCACATTTGGAGAGCCCCTGATGTGGCTAAACAGTGGAAAATCCCCAATTCTAACTCCAACCCTAACCCTAACACACCCCTAACCCTAGTCCCAACCCTAACCATAACCCTAACCACAAACCTAACCCTAACACACCCCAACCCTAATCCCAACCCTAACCCTAATTCTAACTTTAGCCCCAACCCTAACCCTAAAGGGAAAATGGAAATAAATACATTTTTTTAATTTTATTATTTTTCCCTAACTAAGGGGATGGTAAAGGGGGGTTTGATTTACTATTTATAGCGGGTTTTTATGTTTGGCAGCTGTCGCACGCTTAAAGACGCTTTTTATTGCAAGAAATTGTTTTTGCATCATCACATTTTGAGAGCTATAATTTTTGCATATTTTGGCCCACAGAGTCATGTGAGGTCTTATTTTTTGCGAGATGAGTTGACGTTTTTATTGGCACCATTTTTGAGCATGTGACATTTTTTGATCGCTTTTTATTATGATTTTTGGGAGGTTAGAAAGAACAAGAATCAGCAATTCATGAATTTCTTTTGGGGGGCGTTTATACCGTTCCGCATGTGGTAAAATTGATAAAGCAGTTTTATTCTTCTGGTTAGTACGATTACAGCAATACCTCATTTATATCATTTTTTTATGTTTTGGCGCTTTTATACAATAAAAACAATTTTGCATAAAAAATAATTATTTTTGCATCGCTTTATTCTGCGAGCTATAACTTTTTAATTTTTTTGCTGATGATGCCGTTATAGCGACTAGTTTTTTGCGGGACAAGTACCATGTTTATTTACATCCGTCTTTTTGATCGCGTGTTATTCCACTTTTGTTCGGCGGTATGATGATAAAGCATTGTTTTTTGCTTTTTTTTAAGGAGTTCTCTAAAGGGGTTAACTAGTAGGACAGTTTTATAGGGCGTGTCGTTACGGACGCAGCGATACCACATATGTGTACCTTTATTGTGTTTTTTTATTTAAATAAAGAAATGAATGTATTGGGAATAATTTTTTTTCTTTATTTGTGGATTTTTTTTTTATTATTTTTACAGATGTTTATTTTTTTTTTTTTACATTTTTACTTTATCCCAGGGTGGGACATCACTGTATAATGTCAGATTGCTGGTTTGACACTGTGCACAGCACTCTGACAGACAAGCGATCTGACTGGCACTGCAACAGGCTTTCTCAGCGCCTGCTTTCAGCAGGCACTGAAGAAGCCGCCTGTTATGTGCTCGGTTGCAACAACTTTATTGTATAATGGATTGCAACCGAACACGGGGTATGCGATACAGTTTACAGTTACTGCTGCTGAACACCCTTAGAGTATGAGGGTCAAACTGACAACATAAGTCTAACATAAGATCTCGCCTGTGTTACTTCACACTAGGGGAGATGTAGAATTGGCACTATCTCCGTTAACGTCACGGGAGATGTGCTACCGACTGGCGTAGATGTAGCTCTATTAATGACACAGAAGCCACTTGCCAGATATTAGGTTTGCACTATGTGCTGCAAGCTGGTATAGACGTAGCCCTGTTGACTGCACAGAAGCTACGTGCCATCCGCTAGGAAGTGCGTGCGACTAACGCCAGGCGTACGTGCTACCAGCCCGCGTGAGACCGGACTGAGCAACTCTCTGTTCAGCTTGGCAGGCGATGCCCAGGTTGCGTGCCCCGCAGTCTGCTCAGGGTGTATAGCTACCCTATATTCGTAGCAAGACTGCGCCACATTGGCTACAGGTTACGCGCCCCGCAGTCTGCTCAGGGTGTATTGCTACGCTATATTCGTAGCAAGACTGCGCCACATTGGCTAACTGCCTGGCATAAGCTAAACCTGCCTGAAGGACCTGTGCTAATTAGCCGAGTGTACTCTGGCATTGGCAGGTCCCGGAGAGCAAAGCTAGAGAGCACGTGGAGCCCTGATTCTGGCACGTCCACACAAGAGCACTGCCTATATTAGTATGATCTTACAGCGCCGCGAACAGACAAGCTATTTAAGGGCTAAGCTCCGCCCCCAGCCATCTCGTCAATCGCATCATCAGTGACGTCATCCGTGACCAATCAGGCGGTGCCAGGTCAGGGGATCAGCTGACATTAACCACCAATCATGGCTTGCATGTCACGGACATGCTCAGTGCAGGCATTTCTGGACTCAGGCTTACAACAGCCTTTTCCTGTTCTGTAACCTAGATTTAAGGCTACTATGAACAAACACATGAGTAACTACTTGTGCCTCTCGAGTATTGGCTAGGCGTTGGAATTGACGGCGAAACTGAGCAGCATCTGCCTCGGCTGAGTCTGTATGGGAGACCACAGACTGTTCGGATCCTGCTGTCGCCCGATGCCTAACACCAGCTCCCTGCAAGACCCGGAAGGACCCCGTGGCCATCTTTGATCCCTGGGGGCCCAGTTACCATGGACAGGATAGTATGTCCGATGGCAGAAAGGGGTTAAAGTCACCTAATATGGAAGAGAATTTTTAAGCATGATTTATAATCACGGGAAAGTACATTTAAATTTTTGTAATTATTTAGTAAATGTGACAGGTCAACTTTGTCACATATACAATATAATACTACTATATAATAATATACATTAACAGAGTAAGAAATTAATGCAGAAGTGGCCGTGCATATGTTCTGCTTTCTAAATTCTGTTATATGGGAATGACAGAAGCAGCAAGTGTCAAGATACAAGATAGATAAAGTCCAATCCAGGGTGTTTTAATCAATAAAATAGAGTTTTATTCTGCTATCATATAAAAAATACAATGTTTTGATCTATTGCTGGTCTTTATCAAGTATGTTACCATGGAGTATAGGGGGGTTTAAATAGTCTGGTGTCAAATACAAGTACCAATCCCCATAATGGACCACCGCCTAGCACAAACAACATATAATTCCAATTCAAAATACGCAATCTTAAATCCTCAAGTAAATAGTGTTAGCATTAGACATCATTTACATGTGCAATTATATAAATAATCATAGAAACATTGAATTTTAAAAAACACACAGAAGTCATTACCAATCAGGAGAAAGCAAAGATCCATAGGGGATCAAAACGCGTAGCTGTATGGCTGGTGCCTGTGAGCATATCCACCTTTCATATGAGGAATTCTACTGAACATGATTTTTTAAATTTTGGAAATAAAGGAAATTTTAGAAGCTGGAACAACTGTTTTTTTTTTTCTTCAGTCAAGCAACGTCTGGTCTGGACGAAGTTCCGTGCTTCAGGAGTGATTGGTGAGCTTTTTCCTTATCATTTACATGTGCAATAATATAAATAATCATAGAAACATTGAATTTTTAAAAAACACACAGAAGTCATTACCAATCAGGAGAAAGCATTAGTATCATCATAGCTACAAGCCACCAATCAAAAATTTATATATGTATATACCTTAATTGAAAACCGGCCCCAGGAAGTCAAATATCCTAACAAGGAAAATGTCAAGGTCCTCACTTTGTTATTCCCACCATGTGATTGAAGGTATATTCACACCCATTCAATCGAGTATCTAAAGCAAGGTTTCCCTAGCAGCACACATCTTCCTGTGCCGCAAGCACCAAGGGCTTTGCTCACAATGTATGGGCAAACATGCCATTAGCCCATTGGTCACATGACCGCAGCACAGACGACTTGCGGGCATAATGCGCATACACAAGCAGTTCTCATCGCAGCAGAAAGGTGTATCCTTAGTGACCGGAAAGCCTTCACAAGACTGCTACTCCAACAATGTAGGATACACACCCCGAAAATCATCTAATCAAGGCCCAGACCTCATCACCATGGTATCAAGATACATAAACATATAAGCAGTCAAAGAATGGAAAAAAGGGAAAAAAAAGCAGGGGGAAGGGGGAAAAAGAGAGGAAACAGAACAGCAACAAGGTAAAAAAGCAAGGAAAAATGAGTAGAGGGAAAATGAAGAAGACAAATTTAATGCTCAATTGCAAAGCAATTTTCGATGCTTAATACATTATAATAAATCATCTATATCTGATATAAATAAATGATGTCTTCCTTCATTTTCTATACTACAAAGTCTTGCTCTTGAAAGAAAAGACCTTTAGGAAAAACAAACACAAGAATAAGATTAAAAACACTCACTGACAAAATATCCAGAGTCAAAGATCAGGACGGACAGCTATGTAAATTAAATTCAATATTCAAGGCCCTAGGCTGAAGTCTTTCTAATTTATGTATCCATTTAAACTCTTGTTTCAATAGTAGTTTAAAGGGTATGCCACACTGAACAATATCGCTAACGGGATCGCTAAAAAACGTCACTATTTAGCGATCCCGTTAGCGATGTTGTTCAGTGCGGCATCTGCCAGCGACGAGCTTCCTGCTGTGATCTCGCTCGTCGCTGGAATCGTTCCGGACCCTATTGTCTCGTCGGCGCTCCCGCTGGGTAAGTATATATCGCTAGTGTGGCACCTTTTCTTAGCGATTTAGCGGTACTTTTGTACCGCTAAAGTCGTTAAGAAGATCGCTAACGGCGATAGCGTCGTTAACTATATCGCTAAATGTGGCCGCACTTAGCGATATAGAAACAATCCCGCTAGCGATCGCATTAGTATGCGTCGTTATCGTGATCGCTAGCGGGATTGTTTAGTGTGGCAGTACCTTAGGTCTGAAGGGTATGCCACACTAAACAGCGTCGCTAACGAGATCGCTAAAAAACGTCTCTATTTAGCGATCTCGTTAGTGACGTTGTTCTGTGTGGCATGTAGCAACGACGTGGCCCCTGCTGAGATCCTGCTGTGATCTAGTTCGTCGTTCTCATCGTTCCGGACCCTATTTTTATCGTTGGCGCCCCGCTGGTAAGTATATATCGCTGAGTGTGGCACCTTTTTGTTAGCGATTTAGCGGTATTTTGTACCGCTAAAGTCGTTAAGGAGATCGCTAACCGCGATAGCGTCCTTAACGACATCGCTAAGTTAAGCCGCTACTAGCGATATTGAAACTATCCCGCTAGCGATCGCATTAGTATGCGTCGTTATCGTGATCGCTAGCGGGATAGTTTAGTGTGGCAGTACCTTTACACTGCCCCTCCTCTGTATAGGTAAACTATCTATAATTCTAAACCTCAATTGATGAACCGAGTGGCTGTTGTCTATAAAATTTTTAGGCACTGGCAAATCAATGAGGCCATTCCTAATAGTACTCTTATGCATGGAGATACGAGCTTGAATCTCCATTGTCGTTTCGCCTAAGTAAATTAATCCACAGAGACAAGAAATCATATATACGACAAAGCTTAAAAAAATATGTATCTCTCTTTGATCAAGTAGCATCTCCCAGTGCAGAGATGATGAAAGGAATTCCCCTTAATCTTATTCCCACAGCAAGCACACCCCAAGCAAGGAAAATTCCAAAGTCTGGGTGTGCTAAGTGTGGTTTGTGTTGGCATTTTCAAAGTGCCAAAATCACATTTACTCATCCTGTCCTTCAAATTATGATCCCGTCTGTATGAGAAAAGGGATCGAAATGTGAAGTCGGGTACCGAATGCAGACCTCTATGCAACAGGGGCCAATGTCTATTGAGTATACCTCCCAGACATCCTCTAACAGGAGAAAAAGTAGAGACAAAGGGAATCCTCTTCACTGTCTGCTTGGAATGTGCATTCCTCAAAAGATCCTCCTGTTTGAGTGTTGCCGCCCTCAGTTTAAATCTATGAATTTCTGAGTTGGGCTAACCCTAGATCTGAATTTTTGACACATCTCATCCAACCTATCATCAATCCTGTCCTCACAAGAAACAATATTTTTGACTCTGATCAACTGACTCCAATGGAGAGAGTGTCATTTTACACTGATGGTTACTGTCAAACCGCAATAAACTGTTCTTGTTAGTATGTTTCACAAACAAGTCAGTATTCAATTTAACATTGTCATTGTATACCAGGGTATCCATAAACTGCAACTCAGTCGCAGAATGGGTTAATGTGAACTTTAGCTCCGGATAAACACAATTAAGATGGCTCTGGAAGGCAAGAAGTTCATCAAACACCACCATCCCACAGCAAGAAGACATCATCAATAATTCTCCCCCAGGCTCAAGCATGGCACCTAAAGGAGGAGTCGTACGCATACTTATCCTTGAATACCTCCATATAAATGTTGGCATACACTTATATTTGTTTTGTGTATAAATTTGAACATGGTATGTAATGATATTATGGTCTTCAATGTAGAATGAAAAAGAAGAAGTTGAACAAGGAAATGACATCACAATTCTTTTTTTTTTAATATATATATTTGTTTAACTCTTGGTTTTACAAAAACACATGCAAAAACACATAAAAAACTCAAAAAAATGCTTGTATTTTTCACAAGGTTTTACTGCCAAGAGATGCGGAAACCTTGCTGATATTTCTGCAAGCAATTACGCAATGGGCTCTCTACGCCGTTTGACATGCAGATTACCTGTCTGGACCTGACCTCACCTCCCTACTGACAAAAATCCCACAGTGTCTGTCTACTATCTCAGCCTTCTTTTCTGCTCACTTTCTCAAAACTGAACATGGACAAAACGGAATTCATCATCTTTCCCCCACTTCATTCTACCCTCCACCAGACCTATCCATCAATGTCAATGGCTGCTCGCTTTCCCCCGGTCAGCATGCTCGGTGCCATGGGGTGATCATCGACTCTGCCCTCTCTTTCAAACCACATATCCAAGCCATTCCCACCTCCTGCCGCCTCAAACTCAAAAATATTTCCCGGATCCGCGCATTCCTAAACCATGAACCACAAAAACACTAGTGCACGCCCTTATCATCTCCAGCCTCGACTACTGCAACCTCCTACTGTCTGGCCTCCCCTCTAGCACTCTGGCACCACTCCAGTCATCCTACACTTTGCTGCCCGACTAATACCCCTGTCTCCCCGTTATTCCCCAGACTCCCCCCTATACCAGGCCCTTCACTGGCTTCCCTATTGCCCAGAGGCTCCAGTTCAAAACCCTAACCATGACATACAAAGCCATCCACAACCTCTCTCCTCCATACATCTGTAACATGGTCTCCCGCTATCTACTACCACGCAACCTTCGATCCTCTCAAGATCTCCTTCTCGACTCCCCCTCATCTCTTCTTCCCACAACCGCATACAAGACTCCTCCGGGCTTCCCCATACTCTGGAACTCCTGCCACAAAACATCAGACTTTCACCAACAACGGAGACCTTCAAGAAGAACCTGAAGACCCACCTGTTTCCGACAAGCCTACAACCTGCAATGATCCTCAGTCTACTGAACCATCGCATGACCAGCTCTACCCTTTCCTAGTGTATTCTCACCCATCCCTGCAGACTGTGACCCCTCGCGGGCAGGTCCTCTCTCCTTCTGTACTTGTGCATCCCTTGTCTAGCACATGTTTATTGTACCTGTCTATATTTTTCCCTTTTCATATGTAAAGCGCCATGGAATAAATGGCGCTATATAAATGTATAATAATAATAATAATGGGAGCATTTAGCCTTATTTGAAACTGGACAACCACTTTAAAAAGAAAGGATCCAACATTTCCAGCACAGGTAATCTAAATGGTTACAATGGACAGGAAGGAAAAAGAGAAATTTTACTGTGCAATTCATGTGATATTCAGATGCACTCTTTGACTAAGGGCTCTGGCCAGAACGCATCAGAATGGACACTGATTTTTAACTGTCTGGACAGTTTTGTTTTTAATCATATGAACAAAACCTAGAATCTTTTTGTTCATACAGTCATATGGATCTTTTTTTTTCTTTTTCTCATGAGTGTCACAATTTACTCTTATTATTCATTAGAGATGAGCAGATTGGTCTTGACTTTAAGTCCAATTTCTTGAAATTCACAGATCTAGACAAATTTTAACAATTTGCAATTTGACTCACAAGGATAGAAAAAATACACCCGCACTATTTCACACACTGCTAAATATTGGATTAGTCAGAGAGTGGGCTTCTGACGTCTATCACAACCGTGCAAGCTTTCCCATAATGCTATGGGGCTATCACATTACATGGTCTGCACAGGCAATCAGGGGTGATTATCACAGGGGACAAGAGACTGGCTGGGAAAGCAGTGGCCATTTTAGTATTTTACAGAATTAGGGATAGGAGGTTAGAACCCACACCTCATTATTACAGTGGTAATAAAAATATCTAAATCTCGTATGATTCTACAGCAGTGTTTAAAAATATTGAAAAAGGGATAATTTTTGGACTGTTTTTACGATTTAAGTAGCTGAAAAAAGTCTATAGGTGGTGCAGTGTAATGTTTCATAGGTTGCTGATTACCACTATTGACTATACTTTTTCTTTGGAAAGGTTGAGGTCACTTAGACAATAATAAGGCTGTCTTTGCATTAAAGTACTCAAAAGGGGGTTCAATTTAGTCCTAGGAGACCTCCAAGTGTAATACATACAATTTCCTGACAATTTAAGGGTCTGCGGAACGCACCAAATATATAATGTAGAGAGGTGCGTTCGCAGCCGGGGTCCACCATGCAAGCGGAGCCTGCTGCTAGTAAAAATGGCGCGAGAAGCAAACTCTGTTACCCCGCAGAGTCGCTAACATAAACGCCGTAATGCACTGTGGCAATAAGTGCGAACTCTGTTAATCCACAGAGCCGCAAGAAAGAGAGCCGCAGCGCTATATGGCGATGTGTGCGCACTCACTAGACACAACTGAGTCGCAAGAAACACGCTAGGGCGCTGTCTAGCGTAGAAAGCGAACCCTGTTACGTCACAGGGCCGCTGAGAAAAAGCACTGTGTCCTGTCAGGCTCTCAGGTACACAGTTAAGTGCTAAGCGTACATAAAGCGTGATCATGTGCTAATGTCCTCGTGGGAGTAAACCGCAATCTATGGGTCTGAACGCAGACCCTGAATACGGCAATCAAAAACTCCTCACCGGTTATGCCGGTAATCTAGGGCATCTAGGACACCGACCCTGACCAGCTACCATACCAAACTCCTCACCGATTAAGTCGGTATTCTAGTGGCTTATTTCAGCCGGGTCCCTAACCACACATACGCATGATCACACTGGCGCATAGCATACAATGGTTGATATTAGCGCATGGCGGCCCAGCCATGCTACCCTTTTATAGCAACAGCTACAGGACCTGCCAGAAACCGGACCAATGAAACTTGTTCCAGAACATCAGTAATCGCAGGGCCTTCCTGGCGGACCAATAGGAGCCGCTGCAGTACCTGAGCATGTGACCCTGATCTCCAATGAGAGATCTCACTCTGGCATGCTCAGAAGGGAAAACGCAGGACTTTGTCCCAAAGACGTTGCTCCAACACTGGCTATAATAGCAGATCCAGGAAGGCAGCAGCAAGTCAGCACGTAGTGGAGGGGGCAAGACGCTTGGACCGACGTCTCTGCTGAGCAGGCTCCACTGCGGCCGGAGATGATGGGAGACCGCAGCGGGAACTCGAACCCTAACATTACCCCCCCCTAGGGCCCCCCCTTCTCTGGGCCTTGCTGCGTTCAAAGGCAGCGATGAGCTGCGGAGCGTGAACATGCGGCAGGCTCCAAGACCTACCCTCAGGCCTTTAGCCCCTCCAATCCACCAAATAAAACTTTTGCCCCATACCACCTTACCCCCTACGATGGCGTCACCTCATGGTCATCCGTAGATGACCCGATGTCTCGGCAGATGACTCAGAAAAACCGGGACATGAGCACGGGTTTCAGGAGGGATACGTGAAAGGTGTCGGAGATACCCAGGCGTGGTGGAAGAGCCAAACGGTATACCACAGGGTTAACCTGCTCGAGGACCTTGAAAGGACCCCAGGTGCGGGGTGCCAACTTAGTGGACTCAAACTCGCAGCCTGATGTTTTCGGGCGGAGAGCCACACCAAGTCCCCCGGAGCAAATGTTGGAGCGGGGCGCCGATGTGCGTCGGCGGAGGACCTCATCCTCTCCTTGGATGCCCTGAATGGCATCCTGGGTACGGTCCAAATGTCCCCTGCCTCCACAGCCAGTCTGCCACCCTGGAGTCGGCGGAAGACACAGGCATGGGCACCGGAACCCGCGGATGCTGACCGTAGTTTAGGAGGAATGGAGTCTGTCGGTGGAATCAGCCACAGCATTGTTTTGTGCAAACTCAGCCCATGGTAGCAAGGATGCCCAGTCATCCTGCCTGGCCGAGACAAAATGTCGTAGATAGATGACAAGGTCTGGTTGGCCCTCTCTACCAACCCATTCGTCTCAGGATGGTACGCTGAAGAGAGATTTAACTCAATACTGAGTAGACGACAAAGCTCTCTCCAGAACCGAGACGCAATCTGGGGACCTCGGTCATGATAATTTTGTCCGGCATGCCGTGTAGACGGAAGATGTCCTAACGAACAACGCTGCCAGAGCCCGTGCAGAAGGTAACCGTGGTAGCGGCACCAAATGCACCCTTTTGGAAAAAATGGTCGGTGATTACCAAATGATGGTGAAACCCCGAGACTTGGGCAAGCCCACCACAAAGTCCATTCCAACCATCTCCCAGGGCCTGTCTGCCACGGCAAAGGGTAAAGTAACCCAGCTGGCGTTGTCGTGGAGACTTATTCTTGGCGCAGGAAACACCCCGCCCGAACATAGTCCCCAACGTCACGGACCATATGCGGCCCCCAGTATGTCCTCCCAGCAATTAGATGTCCTCTTTGCCCCAAAGTGTCCACCCCCCTGGACGAATGTGCCCAAGAGAGTACCTCCGGTCGCAAGTGGTAGGTAAAAAGTCTTGCCCGGGGACAGACTCTAGCGAAACCGGGGCCACTGTTTCAGGCTTCTTTGGGGACAATAAGCGAGGCTCCTCCATCCTCCTAGAGGACACCACAGAGCGAGAGAGAGCGTCGGCACGATGTTCTTCTCTCCGAGAGGAAATGGAGTGTGAAATTAAACAGGAGAAGAACAAGGACCATTGGCCTGGCAGAGAGTTAAGCGCTGGGCTGTCTGCAGATAAACCAAAATTTTTTTGGTCGGTGAAGACTTGGAAGGAAAGCGGGCCCCCTCCAACAGATGTCTCCATTCAGAGAAGGCAACTTCATGGCTAGCAACTCCCTATCCCGATGGAATAATTCCTCTCCGCTGATGTGAAGGTCTTAGAGAGAAGAAGCAAGGATGCTTCCAACCTTGAGATCCTTTTGGAAGGGACTGCTCCAGCACCAATGGATGAGGCATCCACCTCC
>JARQOD010000006.1:261247306-261265297 GCA_033576555.1 Oophaga sylvatica | reverse complement strand
TTTCTTCTTTTGTGTTTGTGCTATATTTTTGCATTTTGTCCTGCACTTCTGTGGGGGCCTTCAGGGTCCCCTCCGGGGCTTCTGCCCTCTCAGTTTTGTTCAGCCACTGATGTTTGTACTTTTGCTTTTTCCAGTTTTTTCAGTGGCTGCTGTTTTGATTTTGTTACACCAGAGAACTAATTTAGGTGGAAGAGGTCGTGTGATCTCAGGTGTTTTTGAAATTAGTAGAGTTGGTGCCTTTCAGGGTTTTCTGGGATTGCAGTAAGTACCCTTCCTATCCTTTTCTATTTAGTTAGTTTGGGACCCCAGCGTTTGCTCATACTATTTTCTTTCTGTGTCAGTATTTCATCTTGTCTAACCGCCATTACATGTTTGGGGGCTTTCTATTATCTTTGGGGTTCTGCTCCGGGGCAGATAGCTTTCCTATTTCTATCTTTAGGTGTAGTTAGTTTCTCAGGCTGTGACGAGGCGTCTAGGACCAACGTAGGAACGCTCCACGGCTGCCTCTAGTTGTGGTGGTTAGTCAGGGTACTGCAATCTCATAGATTCCAACTGCTCTGGTGTATTGCCTTTTTTACCTGCACTCCTCAGCTACCGAAACATAACAGTATCACCGGCCTAAAAATTGAAAATTGTATGGTACTCACAGAAGGGAAAAAATATTGTGAAAGAAAAAAGGTTGTCAGAGTTGTCAGAGATGTTTTTCTGTTTGTTGCATTTTTTTTTTTCCCTCTGTATCTCTGGGTACTGGGGAGGATCCTTTCTCTCAATGGAGTTTGCACAGTTGTATGGCCGTGTGGATCAGCTTGCCACTGAGGTTCGGAGTATTGCTATCTATCTTGCTGGGTTGCCTGTTGTGGAACCTAGGATTCCCATGCCAGATTTGTTTTTAGGGGATCGAGCTAAGTTTCAGAATTTCAAAAATAATTGTAAATTGTTTTTTGCCTTAAAATCTAAGTCCTCAGGGAACGCAGCGCAGCAGGTTCAAATTATCATCTCTCTCCTGCGCGGCGATCCTCAGGATTGGGCTTTTTCCCTGATACCTGGGGATCCTGTTTTGAGTGATGTTGATGCATTTTTTCAGGCCTTGGGGTTATTGTACGATGAGCCTAATATCACTGATCAAGCTGAAAAAGCCTTGTTGGCATTAAATCAGGGGCTTGATGACGCTGAGTTATACTGTCAGAGATTCCGTAGGTGGGCAGTCCTGACCAATGGAATGACGACGCTTTGGCGGCCCTTTTCCGGAAGGGTCTGTCGATAATGTAAAGGATGTTATGGTGGGATTCCCTGTCCCCTCTGGTCTCAATGATTCTATGTCATTAGCGATTCAAATTGACAGACGTTTGCGTGAGCGGAGAAGTATGCGTGGAATGGTGTTGCCTTGTGAACCAGCTTCTGAACCCATGCAGTGTGATAGAGTGGTGTCTGGGGCAGAGCGTCATGAGTTTCGAAAGCGCAATGGGTTATGTTTCTACTGTGGTGATGCCTCTCATGCTATTTCAGTCTGCCCTAAGCGGGGAAGACGTTTTGCACGCTCAGTTGTCTTGGGTAGTGTTCAGACTAAGTTTTTTATTAACTGTCACTCTGATATGCTCTCTGTCCTCATTTTCTGCTCAGGCTTTCGTTGATTCTGGAGCAGCTATTAATCTGATGGATTATGATTTTGCTAAACGTTGTGTATTTCCCTTGATACCCCTACAGAAGTCTATTCCCCTACTGGGGATCGATTCTACCCCTTTGGCTGAGAATAAACCCCAGTTTTCTACTCAGGTGATAATGAGGGTTGAACCTGATCACCAGGAGTGCTGCAAATTTTTGGTTCTGTATAATCTGCATGACATTATCGTGCTGGGTTTTCCTTGGTTACAGTCTCATAATCCTGTTTTGGATTGGAAATCTGTGTCTGTAACCAGTTGGGGCTGCCAATGTGTTAATACCAACACTCCTGTTTTTTCTGCCTCCCCCCAGGCTCAGGATGTTCCTGACTTTTTGATTGATTTTTCTGATGTGTTTAGCGAAAGTAAATCTGCATCCTTGCCTCCCCATAGGAGCTATGACTGCGCTATTGAATTAGTGCCGGGTAGTAAATTCCCTAAAGGTCGCCTTTTTAACTTGTCTGTA
Source organism: Oophaga sylvatica (assembly GCA_033576555.1). Taxonomy (NCBI): domain Eukaryota; kingdom Metazoa; phylum Chordata; class Amphibia; order Anura; family Dendrobatidae; genus Oophaga; species Oophaga sylvatica. Next base: position 261,263,173 of record JARQOD010000006.1, on the reverse strand, counting down.
CCTGAACATGACGCTATGCGGTCTTATATCAAGGAATCATTGGAGAAGGGTCATATCAGACCATCCTCTTCACCCTTAGGTGCCAGTTTTTTCTTTGTGGCCAAAAAGGATGGTTCATTAAGGCCGTGTATTGATTATCGTCTCTTGAACAATATTACTGTGAAATATCAATACCCGTTACCCTTGATTTCTGACCTGTTTCCAGGGTGAAAAACGCTACTTGGTTTACCAAGCTTGACCTCAGGGGGGCGTATAACCTTATTCGCATTAAGCACGGGGATGAATGGAAGACGGCATTCAATACCCCTGAAGGGCATTTTGAGTACCTGGTGATGCCCTTTGGGCTCACTAATGCTCCTTCCGTCTTCCAGTCCTTCATGAATGACATTTTCAGGGATTTTGTGGACAAATTTCTGATTGTTTATTTGGATGATATCTTGATTTTTTCTAATGACTGGGACTCTCATGTGAAACATGTTCGAACTGTATTCCAGATTTTGAGAGAGAATGCTCTGTATGTGAAGGGATCAAAGTGTCTTTTTGGCGTACAGAGGATCTCATTTCTGGGATTCATTTTGTCCCCATCTGTTATTGAAATGGACCCGGTCAAGGTTCAGGCCATCTGTGATTGGGTCCAACCTACTTCATTAAAGGCTCTTCAGAGATTTTTGGGTTTTGCCAATTTTTATCGTAAATTTATTGGTAATTTCTCGGTTATTGTTAAACCATTAACTGATTTGACCAGAAAGGGTTCTGATGTGGTGATTGGCCTCCTGAGGCAGTCTCTGCATTTCAGGAACTTAAGCAGAGATTCACTTCTGCTCCTGTTCTACGGCAGCCTGATGTTTCTCTGCCATTTCAGGTGGAGGTTGATGCCTCTGAAATTGGGGCAGGTGCCGTTTTGTCCCAAAAATATCCAGAGACCTCTAAAAGTAACCCTTGTGCCTTTTTCTCTCGAAAATTTTCTCCTACTGAACGTAATTATGACGTGGGTAATCGGGAGTTATTGGCCATGAAGTGGGCTTTTGAAGAGTGGAGACATTGGCTGGAGGGAGCCAAACATCAGGTGGTGGTCCTTACGGACCATAAGAATCTGGTCTATCTGGAATCTGCCAAGCGACTCAATCCTAGACAGGCCAGGTGGGCCTTGTTTTTCACACGTTTTAATTTTGTGGTTTCCTTTCTTCCTGGCACTAAGAATGTTAAGGCGGATGCCCTCTCGAGGAGTTTCCTTGCGGACTCTCCTGAGTTATCTGATCCTTCTGTTATTTTGAAAGAGGGTGTAGTTCTTTCCGCCATCTCACCCAATTTGAGACTTGCTCTGGAGGGTGTCAGGAGGATAGGCCCGAGTGCTGCCCTGTTGGAAAATTGTTTGTCCCGGACCAGTGGAAAAAGAGTGTGATGTCTGAGATTCATTATTCCGCGTTGGCTGGGCATCCCGGAATTTTTGGTACCAGAGACTTGGTTAGTCGGTCCTTTTGGTGGCCTACCTTGTCTCGTGATGTCAGGGAATTTGTGCAGTCCTGCGGGACTTGCTCTCGCTCCAAGCCTTGCTCTCGCTCTAGTGGTTTGTTGATGCCATTGCCTGTGCCCAAGAGACCATGGACCCATATCTCTATGGATTTCATTTCCGACCTTCCTGTTTCTCAGAGAATGACCACCATCTGGGTAATTTGTGATAGGTTTTCCAAGATGATACATCTTGTGCCATTACCTAAGTTGCCTTCCTCCTCTGAATTGGTGCCGTTGTTCCTTCAGCACGTGGTTCGTTTACACGGCATTCCTGAGAACATTGTGTCTGACAGAGGAGTCCAGTTTGTTTCCAGATTTTGGAGGATTTTTTGTTCTAAACTGGGTGTTCAATTGTCTTTCTCCTCGGCATTTCATCCTCAGACGAATGGTCAAACTGAGAGAACAATCAAGACATTGGAGACTTATCTAAGATGCTTTGTGTCTGCTGATCAGGATGACTGGGTCTCTTTTTTGCCTTTGGCTGAGTTTGCTCTTAATAATAGGGCTAGCTCTGCTACTTTGATGTCTCCGTTTTTCTGTAATTCTGGGTTTCACCCTCGATTTTCTTCAGGACAGACGGAGGCTTCTGTCTGTCCAGGTGTTGACTCTGTTGTGGAGCGTATGCAACTGATTTGGGACCAGGTAGTGGAGAGGTTGTCCCTCTCTCAGGAGAGGGCCCAGCGGTTTGCTAACCGGCATAGGACTGATGGTCCTCGGTTAAAAGTGGGGGACTTGGTCTGGTTGTCTTCAAAGAATATTCCTATGAGAGTAGCATCTCCTAAATTTAAGCCTAGGTTCATTGGACCTTATAAGATCATGGAGATTATTAATCCTGTTTCTTTTCGTTTGCTTCTTCCAGGGACATTTAAGATCCATAACGTGTTCCACAAGTCCTTGTTGAAGAGGTTTGTTGAGCCAGTGGTTCCTACTACTGTGCCTCCTGACCCTGTTTTGGTTGAGGGCAATCTGGAGTATGTGGTTGAGAAAATATTGAATTCTCGTTTTTCTAGACGGAAACTCCAGTATTTGGTTAAATGGAGAGGTTATGGTCAGGAAGACAATTCTTGGGTGTTTGCTTCGGACATCCATGCTAGGAAACTCATCCGTGCATATCATAGAACTCATCCTGACCGACCTGGTTGCTCAAATGAGGGTTCGATGACCCCTCCTCAAGGGGGGGGTACTGTTGTGAATAGGCTGGAAATGAGTTCTGAGCAGAAGCTCCCTCTGGTGGTTACAAACGATACTGGACTGTCCAGTGAAGATTGTGAGGATTGGGAATCAGGTGTTACTGACTGGTCTCATATAAGGGAGTCGCCTTCCCATCAGGGTTGCCGGTGATCAATTGTTCTGGTCTCAATCCTTGATTCCTGTTTCCTTGGTAGCCTGCTGTGTCGTGTCTGAATCTCCTGCTGACAGATAAGACATTTTCTTCTTTTTGTTTTTGTGCTTGATTTTTGCATTTTGTCCTGCACTTCTGTGGGGGCCTTCAGGGTCCCCTCTGGGGGCTTTTGCCCTCTCAGTTCTGTTCAGCCACTGTTGTTGGTACATTTGCTTTTTCCAGTTTTTTCAGTGGCTGCTGTTTTGTTTTTGGTTACACCAGAGAACTAATTTAGGTGGTAGAGGTCGTGTGATCTCAGGTGTTTTTGAAATTAGTAGAGTTGGTGCTTTTCAGGGTTTTTTGGGATTGCAGTAAGTGCCCTTCCTATCCTTTTCTATTTAGTAAGTTTGGGCCCCAGCGTTTGCTCATACTATTTTCTGTCTGTGTCAGTATTTCTTCTTGTCTAACCGCCATTACATGTTTGGGGGCTTTCTATGTTCTTTGGGGATCTGCTCCGGGGCAGATAGCTTTCCTCTTTCTATCTTTAGGTGTAGTTAGTTTCTCAGGCTGTGACGAGGCGTCTAGGACCAACGTAGGAACGCTCCACGGCTGCCTCTAGTTGTGGTGGTTAGTCAGGGTACTGCAATCTCATAGTTTCCAACTGCTCTGGTGTATTTCCTTTTTGCCTGCTCTCCTCAGTTACCAAATCATAACAGTCTCCCTAGCGGCTGAGCAATCTCTCCCTATGCTTGTAGAACGCAGGCTCTGGATGCAATGTGCACAAAATGGCAGCGGCAGGGCTTGAATAGACCCTATGACGCTGGGCGGCCAGCCAATCACAGTAATGGCACAACCAAGATGTCTGCGGCATTACTGTGATTGGTTAAGAAGCCCAGCATGTTTAGTGGCTGCAAAGGAGGCGCCAAAACTGCACGGCGGGTCTTCTAAATATATTGAGTGAGTACACAATTACTCACAATGTACCGAGTAACCTGAATGCCGTACTATCCGTGCGAATAGCGAAAAGTAAGGAATACATTCGCTCATCACTATTGACATCCAATAACAAATCACTCTAAAATGGCTGTTACATTCCTTGCCTCAAGTTGTATGTAGGGTATATTAGTCCCTCCAAATTAGCTATGCTATACCATATAATAACCTCAAGGCATTGTGGAGTAGCCTGGTGATAGTGCCTGAAGCAATGTGAACCTTCTGTGGCAGAAGAAATGTTCTGTAAAATGGTGACAGGCATTTTTTTGGCAATTTCTGTGAAATGAATCACAAATTGTTCAAATTCGCTAAAGCCAGAAAATTTCATAAGATTTGCGATAAATTTGATATGCATGAAATCTCTTCGATCATCTTTAATGTAAAGGACTAGGGATGAGCAAACCTGTGGGTGTTCAGGTTCGTCAGGATCGGCCGAACTTGAGTTAAAAGTTCAGTTCAGTACACAAACTTGACCCCGAGCTTGACCTAAACCTAACAGAAGTGTATGGCGACCTGAACTTCAGTGATTTAAAATGGCCTTAAATCGTCAAAGTAAGGGCTAGGGGGCTGCAAAAGGAAGCTAAATGGGGTAAGAGCAGGACAAGCGCACTGTAAACAAATTTGGATAAGTAAATTATTTAAATTTTTGAAGATGAGGCCTTGTAACACGACATCCTCATACACATGGATGGTGTAGTGAAAGTGCGAATGGTCATTAAATCTGTTATTAAATCTGTCAATTTGGATTAAATTGTTTGAATTTCTGTCTACAGATCCCTGTAAAATTATGAACCGGTAAGGCCTCTTTCACACATCAGTTTTTTGCAATCAGGCACAATCCGGCGAATTGTTTAAAAGACGGATCTGGCGTAGATTGTAAAAAACAGATGTGCCGGATCCGTTTTTTAGCTGGATCCGTCCTGACCTTTTTTTAACCCGGAAAATGTATTAGTAGTAGTCCTTGATTTCCAGAATCCGGATCAGTCTTTTGCCGGATTGCACAAAAGACTGATCCGGTCCCATACAGTTCTTTTGTTTCCGGCCGCCTGATGCTCTGCTTCAGGTGCTCTCAGGCGTTTCCGGCAGAAAAAAAAAAGTTACATGATGCGTTCTGTCTGGCCGCTGGAATTAAAATCTAGGACGGAAAACGGACTAAACGCAATGACATGCGGCGCGATCCGGCGCTAATGCATGTCAATGACAAAAAAACGGATCAGGCGGTTAAAAAAACGGATCCGTTTTTTTACAAAAATGCCGGATCGTGCCTGACGGCAAAAAACTGATGTGTGAAAGAGGCCTAAAGGAATGCATGGAAAGCCTGAAAGAGGAGCCACATAGGTTCCATGCCCTCGTTTCTCTCCCGAGTGACCCTGTGTATTGCCTTTCGTGCATTTTTTGACAAGTCAGGTCGGACATGGTGTCCTCTGGAGGCCATTCATCAACACCATGCAAGGGGTGTTTTATCTCCGCCTGCTGCTTCTGGACCTACCCGCACAGTGAGCGGCTCTCCCTTTCAAACGTCCCTCCCGTGCTGTATGGGCTCCATTACATGCCGTTGTCCTTGGAGTCCTTGGATGTGGTGACTGTGCCCCAGCTGAGTTGACAACTTCCACCTCCACCACTGCCTGGTCCTTCCTCTAAGTTCACGCTGTCAGGTAGGAAAGCCATCAGTTGTATCTCTACCAGCATGTGCTTATATCCACGCATTTTGCTGCCTCGCTCCAGTGTCAGAAGTAATGATGGTACGTTGTCTTTGTAGTGGGGATCCATCAGAGTGGCCCAGTAATCTGCACTGGTAACAATCCGGACAACTCAGTGGTCATTGCCCAAGCACAGCAGCATGTATTGATTCATGTGTGGCAGGCTGCCCAGAGGCAATGCCAAGCTGTCCTAGTTGGCAGGTGAATCATCTGGATAATCTGCATCCTCCTAGCCACAATACAGTGATGCCCGCCAGCTGCTCTGAGTGCCACCCTGCTGTGGACACGGTTGTTCTTCCTCCTCCTCATCATCCTATCAAACTGTTCTCTGGCTGAACAGTAGACTACCTGGCTGCTGTTTATAGACAGTAACCCACTCTCTGAGCCATGTGTGAATGACAGGCCTGATAAAGGTATGAATATACCCTGCTCCTCCTGCTCCTCTTCCTCCTATGCCACCTCATCCATCATAGCCTGAATTGTTTTCTCCACCAGGTATTTAAGTAGTATAATAATGCTGATGATGGTGTCATCAGTGCTGGCCATATTGGTGTAGCATTCAAAGCAGAACAACATGACACACATGTCCCACATGGAGGCTTATCCATTGGTGGTTAAGTGGTGTTCTGCAACGGTACTCACCAGTACATGCTGCAGTTGAAACTCTGCTATTGCCTGCTACTACTCGCACAGTCTCTCCAACATATGCAAGGTGGAGTTTCACCTTGTTAGTATGTTGCATAAAAGCTGTTGAGCGGGAAGGTAGAAGTGATGCTGCAGGTCAGACAGGTAAGTAGCAGCAGGGTGAGAACGGCAAATGCAACATGTGTGTGAAGGGCAAAGCTAGCACGATTGGAAAAGTAGTGGCAGCTGGGAAAAACGTACTGTAGGACAGCCATCATAAATCAGTTGTACGCCACTGCACCTCATGCAGATGCCTCGTCATGCAGGTAGTGCTCAGGTTCAGAAGATTTATGCCTCACTTCAGGCTCTGACGGGATATCGTGCAAACCACCCATCACTTGTCGTCAGCACATTCCTTGAAGAAATGCCACGCCAGGGAGCCCTTTTGACATGGTTTTGGTGTGCTAATTTTGGTGGCACGTTGGGCATTATCAGCTGACATACTGGCTAGGAGCCATCTGCTGTGACTTTGCACCCTGCTTCATCTTTTACCGTGTTGCTGGGGCAGCGTGGCCACCTCCTCCTTCCTCCGAAATGAGCACTTCACTAGGATGGTCTCTGCCGCATGTGCGGTCTAGGACTTCATCATTCCCCACATTATCTTACACTGATTCCTCAACCCTGCCTTCCTTGCCAGTCTACACACTGCAGAAAAATGCTGTAATTACCAACTGTATTTCCTCATCCTTTGACATGTGCTGCAGTGGTCCACTGACTGTGTTCACTAGCTCCACCACGTACTCATCCTCCAACCTAACAAGTGGTTGGGCATAGGTGCACTCATTCTTTTCCACTTCTGGGACAGGGACAGGTGGATGGGCCATGGAATCCCAACCAGCGGCGACATCAAAAAGCAGATGAGACTTCTGCATTATATGGGGCTCAGACTGCTTGGCTGATTTCCAAGGGAGTGAGGTGGAAGCCTGATGACCATGGTCCTCAGGTGCCAACTCTACACTTTCTTCAGTGGACTGGGTGGAAGATAATGTGAAGGAACTGAAGGCACTCTTAGTCAATTAATCCAACAGCTGTACTCGGCCCTACAAAATGATGCAGAATTTCCTGTTGCCTGCGTGCACCAGAGGAAGGTGTTTCATTTGGGCATGTAGTATCTGTCACAGAACAACCACATCCTCTCCCTGCAGCAGCCACATTACCAACACCAGCAGCAGCTACAGCAGCACCACCACGGCCACGTCCCCTAATTGATTCTTTCCTCATTTTTGGAAGTGGTTTTTTGGCATACTACTTGCACAGAGATGCCTTAAGAGTAGATTTATTTTCACACTGCTCATATAGACACAGCAGTACAGTAAAATTATTTTTTTGGCCTACAAAAGGCAAAGAGACAAGCTGCAGAGTAGAATTACTTTTTTAACCTACAAATGGAAAAGAGGCGGCTGCAGAGTAGATTTATTTTTTGGCACACTACTTGTACAGACACAGCTGCAGAATACAGAGAGGCTTTTTAAACAGTTCTCCCACAGCCAGGGTAGCAGAGTATACTCAGCAATTTTTTTGCACAGTACTCCCTCAAGCTGCGTTGCAGAGTACACATAGAGGCGTAAAGGCACAGTACTTCCACAGGTCAGGTTGAAGAGTTCACACAGCGGCTTAAAGGCACAGTACTCCAACAGGCGAGGGTACAGAGCACAGACAATGGCTTTTTGGCACATTACTCCCACAGATATGGGTGCAGGGTATACACAGTGGCTTTTGGCAAAGTTCTTTCATAGATATGGGGGCAGCGTACATATAGCGGCTTCTTGACACAGTTCTCCCATTGAGACACATGCAGAGTACACACAATGGCTTGTTTGTAGAGTGCAAAACCTAAAACTGTGCCTCACTCCAGCTGCGTCCTGTCCCTACACTAATCAGAAGCAGAATGGTAGTGGCACTTGTGTTCTGGCATTTATACAGGCCTGGTCATGTGGTGCATCGGCCAATTACAGCCATGTCAATACTGCAGTCTTTCAACAAATTTTATCAGGCATCTGAATCCAAACAGTAAACCGGAAATCCTGCTAAAATCGGACCCCATACTTTAGAGTTTGGGTTCGCTCATCCCTATATAACACCTATTATATGTTGTAACTTTTAAGAGCTGATAAAGCAATCTTCATAAAACAATAACAACAAAACCTCCTTAACAGAATCATACAAAATTGTAGTAAATATTTGGTCTTTTATAAGGAAGGTCAAAACATATAGGATGAAAGAGAAATGAAAATCTGTCAAAGGAAAATCTGGTCTACTTCAGGTGACAGATTTCAAATTGTGGTCTTTTGCGATCAATATATATTTAATGAAAAGCAATGGAGGGTTGGCATTTATAATAATTTCATTTCTGGTGGCCTTAAGTAATTGCAGTCCAACACTTCACACAAGCTACTGTACAGTAAAGGAGTTGCCGGTCTAAATCAATAAGCCTGCAGTCAGTCTGTGTGAACAGACTTATCAATTCACCCAGCGCATGCACTGTGCACTGCGGCATTCACTGTTTTCTGAGCCAGGATCGGAGAATATGTATATGTTATAAATACTCCCGGCTAGAGCCTATCTAGTGGTTATGGACTTGCTCCATACACTTGTATGGAGCAAGGCTATGCTTTCTAGTTGGCCATGCCCACTGCACGATCACGTTACTAGATGGGACATGGCCTTGCTCTATACAATTGTATGGAGCAAGTCCTTGCCCACTAGATAGGCTCTGACTGGAGTGACTGCAGACTTGTCAATTTGAACCAGACAACCCCTTTAAGGCAGGACATTCATCTACTTATTGGGTCTTGGATGTTACAGGGTTTGACATGATACTGCAACTACTAACAGCACAGATTATAGTTCCAAAAAATAAGTGGATAATATAAAACCCCATATTGATACATATTCTTATTTCTTAAACAGTTTTTATTTTTTGATTGTAGTTTATTTATTCTATGTTCTGAACACGATTTAGAGGGGCAACCATTATTAAAAATTAAAAATATTTAATTCTAGGAATCGTTTAGGATTTAAATTTTCAGACTTTGCCAAGTTTTCCCCCAAAATTTAATTTGTGGTATCTAAATTTGCCGCAAATTGAATGGTTCTTACAATTCTCTGGGGTCTCTCCTCACCACTCACCTCACTGGGCACTGCATGTTGTAGAATAGCGGCACATGTCATGATATCACAGTATTCTAACTTTACGATGTATAGTGACCCCAAGACATAACTGCAGCTCAAAGACTTGGTCAATAAAGAAGAGGCTGGAGAGGTGGCATGCAACGTTGGAAAGAAGAGGACTGAATGGCTAGCAGCATGAGAGAAGTGAGCAGTGAGGTGAGTTTTAGTTTTTTTGCTAGCTTTTTACCATTTGCTGGCCCTACTTGGTTCATAAAAATTTTCTTGTTTTTATGAATTGAAACGCAAAGTATTTGAATTCACATGGAACCTTAAATTTAAGGAAATTCGACTTGAACTCGATCCTCCGCAAATCGATATGGTCATCTCTAATATATAATTTGGCATAAAAAAAAATTAACTGCCTATCCAAGTGAATTACAATAATTTTTGTAAACTGAAATACCTTTATCTTCTGATGACACATTGCATTATGTTTTCAACATAAATGTAGCTCACCAGATCTCATAGTTTATATTTTGTTTTCATGTATAAAAAGGAAAATTTCATTTTTAGAAAAATTCAATTTTTTAAAGTCATTATCTAAAATATATTAAGACTGAAAAACATTCAGTATAGGCAATTGCCCAAGCTGAAGTTCTTTGGGGAGTTTGCCTAGACTTGGAAACTATTCAGGATAGTAATTAATAATAATCAACAATTGAAGAACGTTGTATAAATAATGTGCTACACTCTGAGTCCCTTAAGAGCTAACACAAACATGTGAACCTCAGAATGAATTTAGCTGTCAGGAAAAAATCATTACACCAAGATTTATGTGACTTGTAGTATTGTTTGTAGGTTCTGTGTATGTTTTCAAATTCAGTTTACTTCCTTGACCCTAAGGTTATAGGGTAAGGACATTAGGCTCAATTGCAACCTACACCTCAGCTTTTTCTTAATGGCTCCATTAATTTTAGAGTATAAAATAGTAATACAACAACATAAGGTTGTGTTTATGCTTGACGCTGAAGCTATTACTTTGCATCACATAGAAAAACAAAATGCATACAAAAGCTGAAAATATATCATAAGGTAAGATAATTTTTCAATCTTGCCACTGCAATTTAAATTTATAGTAGCTTCTGGGTAATTGCCTTATATAAATACAATTCAAATGATAAGTATCATTTAAAAAAAGTATATATATATATATCTATATATATATATATATCTATATATATATAGATATATATATACTGTATATATATATATATATTATCTATATATATCTATATATATAGATATATATATGTACAGCTCTGACAAAAATTAACCCCTTCAAGACCCAGCCTATTTTGACCTTAAAGACCTTGCCATTTTTTGCAATTCTGACCAGTGTCCCTTTATGAGGTAATAACTCAGGAACGCTTCAACGGATCCTAGCGATTCTGAGATTGTTTTTTCGTGACATATTGGGCTTCATGTTAGTGGTAAATTTAGGTCGATAATTTTTGCGTTTATTTGTGAAAAAAATGGAAATTTGGCAAAATTCTGAAAATTTTGTAATTTTCAAATTTTTAATTTTTATTCTGTTAAACCAGAGAGTTATGTGGCACAAAATAGTTAATAAATAACATTTCCCACATGTCTACTTTACATCAGCACAATTTTGGGAACAACATTTTTTTTGTTAGGAAGTTATAAGGGTTAAAAGTTGACCAGCGATTTCTCATTTTTACAGCAAAATTTACAAAACCATTTTTTTTAGGGACCACCTCACATTTGAAGTCACTTTGAGGGGTCTATATGGCAGAAAATACCCAAAAGTGACACCTTTATAAAAACTGCACCCCTCAAGCTACTCAAAACTACATTCAAGAAGATTATTAACCCTTCAGGTGCTTCACAGGAACTAAAGCAACGTGGAAGGAAAAAATGGACATTTTAATTTTTCCAACAAAAATTTTCTTTTAGCATCAATTTTTTCATTTTTACATGGGCATCAGGATAAAATGGATCCTAAAATTTGTTGGGCAATTTCTCCTGAGTACACACATACCTCATATGTGGTCATAAACCACTGTATGGGCGCACGGCAGGGCTCAGAAGGGAAGGAGCGCCATTTGACTTTTTGAATGGAAAATATGCTGGAATATTTAGCGGTTGCCATGTCGCATTTGGAGAGTTCCTGTGTGCCTAAACATTGGAGCTCCCCCACAAGTGACCCCATTTTGGAAACTAGACCCCCTAAGGAACTTATCTAGATGCATAGTGATCACTTTGAACCCCCAGGTGCTTCACAAATTGATCTGTAAAAAAGAGAAAGTACTTTTTTTTCACAAAAATTTTCTTTTAGCCTCAGTTTTTTCATTTTCACATGGGCAACAGTATAAATTGGATCCTAAAATTTGTTGGGCAATTTCTCCTGAGTACACAGATACCTCATATGTGGTCATAAACCACTGTTTGGGCGCACGGCAGGGCTCAGAAGGGAAGGAGCGCCATTTGACTTTTTGAATGGAAAATTGCTGGAATATTTAGCGGTTGCCATGTCGCATTTGGAGAGTCCCTGTGTGCCTAAACATTGGAGCTCCCCACAAGTGACCCCATTTTGGAAACTAGACCCCCTAAGGAACTTATCTAGATGCATAGTGAGCACTTTGAACTCCCAGGTGCTTCACAAATTGATCTGTAAATAAAAGAAAGTACTTTTTTTTCACAAAAATTTTCTTTTAGCCTCAGTTTTTTCATTTTCACATGGGCAACAGTATAATTGGATCCTAAAATTTGTTGGGCAATTTCTCCTGAGTACACAGATACCTTATATGTGGTCATAAACCACTGTTTGGGCGCACGGCAGGCTCAGAAGGGAAGGAGCGCCATTTGACTTTTTGAATGGAAAATATGCTGCATTATTTAGCGGTTGCATGTCGCATTTGGAAAAGTTCCCTGTGTGCCTAAACATTGGAGCTCCCCCACAAGTGACCCCATTTTGGAAACTAGACCCCAAGGAACTTATCTAGATGCATAGTGAGCACTTTGAACCCCCAGGTGCTTCACAAATTGATCCGTAAATAAAAGAAAGTACTTTTTTTTCACAAAAATTTTCATTTAGCCTCAGTTTTTTCATTTTCACATGGGCAACAGTATAAATTGGATCCTAAAATTTGTTGGGCAATTTCTCCTGAGTACACAGATACCTCATATGTGGTCATAAACCACTGTTTGGGCGCACGGCAGGGCTCAGAAGGGAAGGAGCGCCATTTGACTTTTTGAATGAAAATATGCTGGAATATTTAGCGGTTGCCATGTCGAATTGGAGGTCCCTGTGTGCCTAAACATTGGAGCTCCCCCACATGTGACCCCATTTTGGAAACTAGACCCCTAAGGAACTTATCTAGATGCATAGTGAGCACTTTGAACCCCAGGTGCTTCACAAATTGATCGTAAATAAAAGAAAGTACTTTTTTTTCACAAAAATTTTCATTTAGCCTCAGTTATTTTCATTTTCACATGGGCAACAGTATAAATTGGATCCTAAAATTTGTTGGGCAATTTCTCCTGAGTACACAGATACCTCATATGTGGTCATAAACCACTGTTTGGGCGCATGCAGGGCTCAGAAGGGAAGGAGCGCCATTTGACTTTTTGAATGGAAAATATGCTGGAATATTTAGCGGTTGCATGTCGAATTTGGAGTGTCCTGTGTGCCTAAACATTGGAGCTCCCCCACAAGTGACCCCATTTTGGAAACTAGACGCCCTAAGGAACTTATCTAGATGCATAGTGAGCACTTTGAACCCCCAGGTGCTTCACAGAAGTTTATAACGCAGAGCCGCGAAAATAAAAAATATTTTTTTTTCTCAAAAAAATGATTTTTTAGCCCACTGTTTTTTATTTTCACAATGGTTACAGGAGAAATTGGACCCCAAAAGTTGTTGTCCAGTTTCTCCTGAGTACGCTAGTACCCCATATGTGGGGGGGAACCACTGTTTGGGCACACGTCAGGGCTCGGAAGGGATGTAGTGACGCTTTGAAATGCCGACTTGATGGAATGGTCTGGGGCATCTTGTTACGTTTGCAGAGCCCCTGATGTGCCTAAACACTAGAAACTCCCCACAAGTGACCCCATTTTGGAAACTAGACCCGGCAAAGAACTTATCTAGATGTGTGGTGAGCACTTTGAACCCCCAAGGGCTACACAGAAGTTTATAACGCCCGGGCATGAAAATAAAAAAATCATATTTTTTCCACAACCAGGATCTTTTAGTCCCCAATTTTTTTTATTTCCCAAGGGTAACATGAGAAATTAGACCCCAAAAGTTGTTGTCCAATTTGTCCTGAGTATGCTGATATCCCATATGTGGGAGAAAACTACTGTATGGGCACACGTCGGGGCTCGGATGGGAAGTAGTGACGTTTTGAAATGCCCACTTGATGGAATGGTCTTCGGGCGTCATGTTACGTTTGCAGAGTCCCTGATGTGCCTAAACAGTAGAAACTCCCCACAAGTGACCCCATTTTGGAAACTAGATCCCCCAAGGAACTCCTATAGATGTGTGATAAGCACTTTGAATCTCCAAGTCCTTCACAGAAGTTTATAACGCAGAGCCATCAAAATATAAAATCATTTTTTTTCCACAAAAATAATTTTTAGTCCCCAATTTTTTTTCCCAATGTTAACAGGAGAAATTAGAACCACCAAAGTTGTTGTGCAATTTTTCCCGAGTACGCTGATACCCCATATGTGGGGATAAACCACTGTTTGGGCATACGTCGGGGCTTGGAATAAAGGGAGCACTGTTTGACTTTTTGAACGCAAAATTTGCAGGAATCAATGGTGGCGCCATGTCGCGTATGGAGACCCCCTGATGTGCCTAAATAGTGGAAACCCCTCAATTCTAACTCCAACCCTAACCCCAACACACCCCTAACCCCAACTCTAACCCCTACACACACCTAACCCTAATACAAACCCTAATCATAACCCTAACCCCAACACAACCCTAACCCTAATCCCAACTCTAGCCATAAACTTAACTACAAGCCTAACCCTAATTCCAACCCTAACCCTAATTCCAACCCTAACCCAAATTCCAACCCTAACCGTAATTCTAACCTTAACCCTAATGCTAACCCTAACCCTAGTTCTAACCCTAAGGCTGGGTTCATATTGCGTTTTACCAGCCCGTTCAACACGTAGCGGTGACCGGCTGGTAACGGTATAGCATAACGCGATCGCGTTATGCTATACCCGCTAGCGCAGATGAATCAGCAGATAATCAGCCGCGGATCCGCAGCAAAATCCGCCACGGATCTGCAGCGAATCAGCAGCGAAATCCGCCGCGGATCAGCAGCGAAATCAGCCGCGGATCAGCAGCGAAATCAGCGGCGGATCAGCAGCGAAATCGCCGCGGATCAGTAGCGAAATCAGCCGCGGATCAGCAGCGAAATCCGCTACGGATCCGCAGCGAATCAGCAGCAAAATCAGTCGCGGATCAGCAGCGAAATCCGCCGCGGATCAGCAGGAAAATCAGCCGCGGATCCGCAGCGAATCAGCAGCGAAATCCGCCGCGGATCAGCAGCGAAATCCGCCGCGGATCAGCAGCGAAATCAGCCGCGATCAGCAGCGAAATCGCCGCGGATCAGTAGCGAAATCAGCCGCGGATCAGCAGCGAAGATCCGCTACGGATCCGCAGCGAATCAGCAGCAAAATCAGTCGCGGATCAGCAGCGAAATCCGCCGCGGATCAGCAGAAAATCAGCCGCGGATCCGCAGCGAATCAGCAGCGAAATCCGTCGCGGATCAGCAGCGAAATCCGCCGCGGATCAGCAGCGAAATCAGCCGCGGATCAGCAGCGAAATCCGCCGCGGATCAGCAGCGAAATCAGCTGCGGATCAGCAGCGAAATCAGCTACGGATCAGCAGCGAATCAGCAGCAAAGATCAGTAGCGATCAGCAGCGAAATCAGCCGCGGATCAGCAGCAAAATCCGCTGCGGATCCGCAGCGAATCAGCAGCGAAATTTAGTCGGGGAAACAGCAGCGAAAACCGCCGCGGATCCGCAGCAAAAAACCCCCAGAGGTTTTGCAGCGAAAAACCCCGGCCGCGAAAACCCTCAGCCCGCGAAATTTCCCCGGGATCCGCAGCTGCGAAAATTTAAGGGGCGCGCGAAAAGGGGGTCCCCAGGGGAAATCAGTTGCGGATCCGCAGCGAAAAGTTGCGGATAAACAGCGAAATCCGCCCCGGTTCCCCAGCGAAATCCCCCCCCGGTTTTAGCAGCGAAACCGCCGCGGAAAACCGCAGCGAAAACCGGGGATCAAACAGCGAAAACAGCCAGGGGTCGCAAACGAAATTTAGCCCCGGATCAGCAGGAAAACCCCGCGGATTGCAGCGAAATCCGCCGCGGAAACCGCAGCGAAAAAACCCCCAGTTTTGGGGTTTTGCTGCGGATGCGGGTTTTTTTTTCTGGGATCCCCGGCGGTTTTTGCTGTGATTGCGGGGGGATCGCTGCGCTCCGGGGTGATTTCGCTGGGTGATCCGGGGAT
>JARQOD010000006.1:261229542-261247206 GCA_033576555.1 Oophaga sylvatica | reverse complement strand
AAAAAATAAAAAAGTTATAGCTCGCAGAATAAAGCGATGCAAAAATAATTATTTTTTATATAAAATTGTTTTTTATTCTATAAAAGCGCCAAAACATAAAAAAATGATATAAATGAGGTATCGCCATAATCGTACTGACCCGAAGAATAAAACAGCTTTATCAATTTTACCACACGCGGAACAATAAAAACGCCTCCCCCAAAAGAAATTCATGAATTGCTGATTTTTGTTCATTCTAACCTCCCAAAAATCGAAATAAAAAGCGATCAAAAAATGTCACCTGCTCAAAAATGGTACAAATAAAAACGTCAACTCGTACCACAAAAAATAAGACCTCACATGACTCTGTGGGCCAAAATATGCAAAAATTATAGCTCTCAAAATGTGGCGATGCAAAAAACTATTTTTGCAATAAAAAGCGTCTTTTAGCGTGACAGCTGCCAATCATAAAAACCCGCTATAAATAGTAAATCAAACCCCCCTTTATCACCCCCTTAGTTAGGGAAAAATAATAAAATTAAAAAAATGTATTTATTTCCATTTTCCCATTAGGGCTAGGGTTAGGGTTGCGGCTAAAGTTAGGGTTAGGGTTGGCGCTAAAGTTAGGATTAGGGTTAGGGTTGGGATTAGGGGTGTGTTAGAGTTAGGTTTGTGGTTAGGGTTGGGACTAGGGTTAGGGGTGTGTTGGGGTTAGGGTTGGAGTTAGAATTGGGGGGTTTCCGCTGTTTAGGCACATCAGGGGCTCTCCAAATGTGACATGGCGTCTGATCTCAATTCCAGCCAATTCTGCGTTGAAAAAGTCAAACGGTGCTCCTTCACTTCTGAGCTCTGCCATGCGTCCAAACAGTAGTTTATCCCCACATATGGGGTATAAGCGTACTCTGGACCCCAAGAGTTATTGTGCAATTTGTCCTATTTCTTCTGTTACCCTTGGGAAAATAAAAAACTGGGGGCGAAAATATCATTTTTGTACAAAAAAAATTATTTTTTTGTTTTTACGGCTGTACATTATAAACTTCTGTGAAGCACTTGGGGCTTCATAGCGCTCACCACACACCTAGATAAGTTCCTTGTGGGGTCTATTTTCCAAAATGGGGTCACTTGTTGGGGATTTCCACTGTTTAGGCGCATCAGGGGCTCTCCAAATGCGACATGACGCCCCCAGACCATTCCATCAAAGTCTGCAATCCAAAACGTCACTACTTCCCTTCCGAGCCCCAACGTGTACCCATACAGTAGTTTTCTCCCACATATTGGGTATCAGCGTACTCAGGACAAATTGGGCAACAACTTTTGGGGTCCAATTTCTCCTGTTACCCTTGTAAAAATAAAATATTGGGGCGAAAAAATCATGTTTGCAAAAAAAAAAAAGATTTTTTATTTTTACGGCTGTGCGTTATAAACTTCTGTGAAGCACTTCGGGGTTCAAAGTGCTCACCACACATCTAGATAAGTTCCTTGTGGGGTCTATTTTCAAAAATGGGGTCACTTGTGGGGGGTTTCCACTGTTTAGGCGCATCAGGGGCTCTCCAAATGCGACATGACGCACCCAGACCATTCCATCAAAGTCTGCAATCCAAAACGTCACTACTTCCCTTCCGAGCCCTGACGTGCGCCCATACAGTAGTTTTCTCCAAAATATTGGGTATCAGCGTACTCAGGACAAATTGGACAACAACTTTTGGGGTCCAATTTCTCCTGTTACCCTTGTGAAAATAAAATATTGGGGGCGAAAAAATCATTTTTGTAAAAAAAAAAGGATTTTTTATTTTTACGGCTGTGCGTTATAAACTTCTGTGAAGCACTTTGGGGTTCAAAGTGCTCACCACACATCTAGATAAGTTCCTTGTGGGGTCTATTTGCCAAAATGGGGTCACTTGTGGGGGGTTTCCACTGTTTAGGTGCATCAGGGGCTCTCCAAATGTGACATGACGCCCCCAGACCATTCCATCAAAGTCTGCAATCCAAAACGTCACTACTTCCCTTCCGAGCCCCGACGTGTGCCCATACAGTAGTTTTCGCCCACATATTGGGTATCAGTGTACTCAGGACAAATTGGACAACAACTTTGGGGTTCCAATTTCTTCTGTTACCCTTGTGAAAATAAAATATTGGGGCGAAAAAAAATCATTTTTGTAAAAAAAAAAAAAGATTTTTTTATTTTACGGCTCTACGTTATAAACTTGTGTGAAGCACTTGGGGGTTCAAATTGCTCATCAAAAATCTAGATAAGTTCCTTAGGGGGTCTAGTTTCCCAAATGGGGTCATTTGTGGGGGGTTTCCACTGTTTAGGCACATCAGGGGCTCTCCAAATGCAACATGGCATCCAAACTCAATTCCAGCCAATTTTGGTTGGAAAAAGTCAAATGGTGCTCCTCCATTCCGAGCTCTGCCGTGCGCCCAAACAGTGGTTCCCCCCCACATATGGGGTATCAGCGTACTCAGGACAAATTGTACAACAAACTTATGTGGTCCAATTTCTCCTGTTACCCTTGGGAAAATAAAAAATTAGTGACTAAAAGATAATTTTTGTGGGGAAAAAAATAGGATTTTTTATTTTCATGCCCGGGCATTATAAACTTGTGTGAAGCACTTGGGGGTTCAAAGTGCTCACCAAAGATCTAGATAAGTTCCTTAGGGGGTCTAGTTTCCAAAATGGGGTCACTTGTGGGGGGTTTCCACTGTTTAGGCTCATCTGGGGCACTGCAAACGGAACATGACCCCATTAACGTCTGCATTCCAAAACGTTACTACTTCCTTTCCAAGCCCTGCCGTGCGCCCAAACAGTTTCCCCCCCCCACATATGGGGTATCAGCGTACTCAGGACAAATTGGACAACAACTTTTGGGGTCCAATTTCCTTGGGAAAATTCAAAAATTTGGGACTAAAAAATCATTTTTGTGGAAAATTGATTTTTTTTTTTTCACACCCAGGCTTTATAAACTTTTGTGAAACACTTGAGGGTTCAAAGTGCTCACAACAGATCTAGATAAGTACCTTAGGGGGTCTAGTTTCCAAAATGGTGTCACTTGTGGGGGGTTTCCACTGTTTAGGCGCATCAGGGGCTCTCCAAACGCGACATGGCATCCAATCTAAATTCCAGCCAATTTTAGTTTGAAAAAGTCAAACGTCGCTCCTTCCCTTACGAGCTCTGCCGTGTACCCAAACAGTGGTTTTCCCCCACATATGGGGTATTGGCGTACTCAGGAGAAATTGCATAACAACCTTATCTGTCCATTTTCTCCTTTTACCCTTGTGAAAATAAAAAAAAAGTTTGTAAAAGATAATTTTTGTGGCTAAAAAGTAAAATATTCATTTTTTCCTTCCACGTTGCTTTAGTTACTGTGAATGTGGTTTTGAGTACCTTGAGGGGTGCAGTTTTTAGAATGGTGTCACTTTTGGGTATTTTCTGCCATATAGATCCCTCAAAGTGACTTCAAATGTGAGGTGGTCCCTAAAAAAAATGGCTTTGTAAATTTTGCTGTAAAAATGAGAAACCGCTGGTCAACTTTTAACCCTTATAATTTCCTAACAAAAAAAAATTTGGTTCCAAAATTGTGCTGATGTAAAGTAGACATGTGGGAAATGTTATTTCTTAACTATTTTGTGTGATATATTTCTCTGTTTTAAGGGAATAAAAATTCAAAGATTGAAAATTGCAAAATATTAAAAATTTTCGCCATATTCGCGTTTTTTTCAAAAATAAACGCAAGTTATATCGAAGAAATTTTACCACTAACATGAAGTACAATATGTCACGAGAAAACAATCTCAGAATCGCGAAGATCCATTGAAGCGTTCCAGAGTAAGGGTGAGTTTCCACGGTCAGGAAACGCTGCGTGTTTGGCGCTGTGCGCTGGCGCAGCGCCAACACGCAGCGTCCAATGTTACAGCATAGTGGAGGATTTCTAGAAATCCGTCTCCATATGCGTAACAATACGCAGGTGCAAACTGCGTAAACGGACATGCGCGCGTCTTTTTAGACCGCAGCATGTCCTCGCGTATTGCGGCGACGGTGCGTCGCCGCAACATAATTAACACAGGGCTATGTAGCCTGCGCTCTTTCCGGAGGTGTTCCGGAGTGTCCTGAACACCTCCGAAGAGCGCGCGTCAGAAAGGGGGCGGGGCTTAGACGGAGCGAATTCGCTCGTCCAAAGCGCTATGGTTCGGACGTGGAACCCTAGCCTTATAACCTCATAAGAGACAGTGGTCAGAATTGTAAAATTGGTCCTGTTCATTATCTGCTCAACCACCCTGGGGTGGCAAGGGGTTTAAAGGAGATTTCTGCAAGTGGCGACCACAGGAGCCACTCATTGCGAGCTGTGGCATAAGTTGTACTTCTGCAGTTCATCATCAGCCTTGCGACGTGAAGGTACTGTAACGTGCAGAGCGTGGTGTCTAAACACCACAGACAGTTGGATGGTCAAGGTGTGCGTCATTCTCAGGATGGTACACAAGCTCATGTGCACTAAGGGTAGCTGATACATTAGGTACAATAGATCATTGACGGTGACCAGATGCTGGGCAGTAGTCCGTGGGTCATCTGCGCATGCCGAACTCCTTGCTAGATGCAGCGTTGCTGTAAGTGAGTAGTAATGGTGGTGGTGTCCCCAATTATCGTTGGCAGGGACAGCAGCCCTACCATGTCATTGCCAGAGAGGAGTTGACGGACTTAGTCACGAGGGGGAGATCCATCAGACCTGGACCCAATATGCGAGTGCGGTGTGTCGGGGTCTCACTGTGGAGGACAAATAGCCGAGACTCATGTGTAAGTTGTTTCACTTTATTTCCTTTTATGATGAATTTCATTTAGACTTGTTGACTGTCATTTTGGGTTCTCCAATCTCCCCAGACCCGGTAACGATTTGAGTCTCATCTGGGACTTGATGTTTTGTTCACCATTCAACTTTGGACCAAGATTCAATTGAGGAATTTATTCAATCTGAGATTAGGAGAACATGAACTCTAGGAGATGTCCAATGTTTTAGCGGGTTATTACAGGGCGTGGAGGTCACAGCAATCTGTAGATATTTTAACTGTTCCATTTAATTTTCTGTTTGATTCATTTGCTGTTTCCTTCTTTGGGTCTAAACATGCTATGGTATTGATTCTGTGATTTGTGTGTTTATGTTGCAGCACATCAACTTTGTAGAATATTATGGTATTATCATTTATAATTGTTATTTGTTCCTTTATTTTTGAGCATGTATATATACTGGGCCAAGTTGGCACCAGCATTCTGTAGATAATATCAGTGTCTCTGAAAATTATTGCATCACAATATTTGTATTTATCTTTTTAATTGCTGAAGAAAACAAAAGAATACAAAATCAAATCCTTGATCATTTCTCACAAAACTCCAAAAATGGGCCAGACAAAAGTATTGGCACCCTCAGCCTAATACTTGGCTGCACAACCTTTAGCCAAAATAACTGCAAACAACCGCTTCTGGTAACCATCAATGAGTTTCTTACAATGCTCTGCTGGAATTGTAGACCATTCTTCTTTGGCAAACTGCTCCAGGTCCCTGATATTTGAAGGTTGCCTTCTCCAAACTGCCATTTTGAGATCTCTCCACAGGTGTTCTATGGGATTCAGGTCTGGACTCATTGCTGGCCACCTTAGAAGTCTCCAGTGCTTTCTCTCAAACCATTATAGTGCTTTTGGAAGTGGTTTTGGGATATTCGTCATTGTCCTGCTGGAAGACCCATGACCTCTGAGGGAGACCCCGCTTTCTCACACTGGGCCCTACATTATGCTGCAAAATTTGTTGGTAGTCTTCAGACTTCATAATGCTATGCACACGTTCAAGCAGTCCAGTGCCAGAGGCAGCAAAACAACCCCAAAACATCAGGGAACCTCCGCCATGTTTGACTGTAGGGACCGTGTTCTTTTCTTTGAATGCCTCTTTTTTTTCCTGTACACTCTATGTTGATGTTTTTTCCCAAAAAACTTGACTTTTGTCTCATCTGACCAGAGAACATTCTTCCAAAACGTTTTAGGCTTTCTCAGGTAAGTTTTGGCAAACTCCAGCCAGTCTTTTTTATGTCTCGGGGTAAGAGGTGGGGTCTTCCTGGGTATCCTACCATACAGTTCCTTTTCATTCAGACACCGACGGATAGTACGGATTGACACTGTTGTACCCTCGGACTGCAGGGCAGCTTGAACTTGTTTGGATGTTAGTCGAGGTTCTTTATCCACCATCCGCACAATCTTGCGTTGAAATCTCTCGTCAATTTTTCTTTTTCTTCCACATCTAGGAAGGTTAGCCACAGTGCCATGGGGTTTAAACTTCTTGATGACACTGTGCACGGAAGACACAGGAACATTAAGGTCTTTGGAGATGGACTTGTGGCCTTGAGATTGCTCATGCTTCCTCACAATTTGGTTTCTCAATTCCTCAGACAGTTCTTTGGTCTTCTTTCTTTTCTCCATGGTCAATGTGGTACACACAAGGACACAGGACAGATGTTGAGTCAACTTTAATCCATGTTAAGTTGCTGCAAGTGTCATTTAGTTATTGCCAACACCTGTTAGGTGCCACAGGTAAGTTACAGGTGCTGGTGATTACACGAATTAGAGAAGCATCACATGATTTTTCAAACAGTGCCAATACTTTTCTCCACCTCCTTTTTTAGGTTTGGTGTGGAATTATATCCAATTTGGCTTTAGGTCAATTCTTTTTGTGTTTTTCCATTGAAGACAAATTAAATGAATATAATAATACCAAAGAATTTGTGTTTGCAATCATTTTCAGGAATAAACTGAGTATTATCTGACAGAATTGCAGAGGTGCCAATACTTTTGGCCACCGCTGTATATAAAACTTCCTTCTCACACCCCAGTGGGGGTGGTCTTTTGTATCCTTCCTCATTCTCGGGTCCTCTACCAGAGGCCTGGGAGTTTGAGGGTTCTGCACAGGATCTTAGTTGTTCCAAGCAATGCGCTTTTTTGGACAGAGAGTTCAGATGTTGCTCCTGGAATCTGTTGTTGCCATTCTTCCAACTTAGGGGTCACTGTTCCAAGTGCTCCTATCACCACTGGAATTACTGTTGCCTTCACCTTCCACATCTTCTCCAGTTCTCCTTTGAGGCACTGGTATTTCTCCAACTTCTCATATTCCTTCTTTCTGATGTTGCTGTCACTTGGCACTGCCACAACTATTATCATTGCTGTCTTTAGAACCTTATCTACTAACACAATGCCTGTTTGGTTAGCCACCACCTGCTTCTCCATCTGGATCTTGAAGTATGACTGGATTTTAGCCCTTTCATTCTCCACCACTTTCTCTGGGGTCTCCCACCTGGACATAGGTGGACTTAGCTCATGTGCTGTGCAGATGTTCCTGTATACAATTCCCGCTACTTGATTGTGGCGTTCGGTATATGCTGTTCCTGCTTGGATTGTGCATCCTGCCACTATGTGTTGGACTGTTTCTGAGGTTTCTTTGCATAGTCTGCACCTTGGGTCTTGTCTTGTGTGGTAGATTCCTGCTTCTATGGATCTGGTACTTAGTGCTTGCTCTTGTGCAGCTATGATTAGTGCCTCTGTGCTGTCTTAGAGTCCTGCTTTCTCCAGCCATTGGTAGGATTTCTCCATGTCAGCCACCTCCATTATCTGTCGATGGTACATTCCATGCAGTAGCTTGTCTTGCCATGGCACTTCATGTTTCTGTTCTTCCTTCCAGATCTGTTGTTGTTGCTGCTGCCTTAGGCATTCTCTCAGAATCTCATCTTTTGGTGCCATTTTTCTGATGTATTCCTGGATACTCCTTGTTTCATCCGTGATGGTGGCTTGGATGCTTATCAAGCCTCGACCACCCTCCTTTGTGTTGATATACAATTTTTAGGTGTTAGACTTAGGGTGGAGACCTCCATGCATTGTGAGGAGCTTGCGTGTCTTCACATCAGCAGCTCCCATCACTTCTTTTGGCCAGCACACAATGCCTGCATGGTATCTGATAACTGGCAGGGCATATGTATTGATGGCACGAATTTTATTCTTCCCATTGAGCTGGCGCTTCAGGAACTGTCTTATCCTCTGATGGTATTTGGATATTGCTGCTTTCCTTGCCTCCTCATCATGGTTACCGTATCCCAGTGGGATGCCGAGGTACTTGCAGCATGTCTGTACATCTGCTATGTGCACTGCTGGTGATTCCAACCATCAGTCTTGATTACCTTGCCTCTCTTTATTACCAACCGGCCGCACTTCTCTAGTCTCAAGGACATGCCGATGTTTTCGCTGTAGATCCTTGTCAGGTGGATCAGTGAATTAATGTCTCATTCGTTCTTTGCATACAACTTGATGTCATCCATGTAGAGGAGGTGGCTCATGGTGATTCCACTCTTGAACTTGTATCCTTAGCAAGACTCTGTAATTATCTGACTGAGAGGGTTCAAACATATGCAGAACAGCAATGGGGACAGTGCATCACCTTGGAATATGCCGCATTTGATGTTCACTTGTGCTAGTTGTCTTGAGTTGACTTTCAATATTGTTCTCCATAGCCCCATTAATTTTCTAAGAAAGGTTCTTAATTTCCTGTTGACATTGTAGAGAGCCAAGCATTCACAGATCCATGTGTGTGGCTTTTAGTCATAAGCTTTCCTGTAGTCAATCCAGGCTGTGCTGAGATTGGTCTGTCTGGATCTTGATTCTTGAGCGACTGCTATATCTACTAGAAGCTGGTGCTTAGAGCCTCTTATGTTGGTCTTAATACCTTTCTGAGCTGGATTCATGTACTGGTTCATATGGTTCTGTATCTTGATGGTTATGATGCCTGACAGGAGTTTCCATGTTGTGGTAAGGCAGGTTATTGGGTGGTAGTTGAATAGAACTGTTCCTTTGTGAGAATCATTCATGATCAGCACTGTTATGATTTGGTAGCTGAGGAGAGCAGGCAAAAACGGCAATACAGAGAGGTTGGAATCTACTGGATTGCAGTACCCTGACTAACCACCACAACTAAAGAGAGCCATGGAGCGTTCCTACGTTGGTCCTAGACGCCTCGTCACAGCCTGAGAGGTTAACTACACCTAAAGATAGAAAGAGGAAAGCTATCTGCCCGGAGCAGATCCCCAAATAACATAGGAAGCCTCCAAACATGTAATGGCGGTTAGACAAGAGGAAATACAGACACAGACAGAAAACAGTATGAGCAAACGTTGGGGCCCAAACTGCCTTGACAGAAAAGGATAGGAAGGACACTTACTGCAATCCAAAAAACCCTAAAAAATACCAACTCAACTAATTGCAAAAACACCTAAGATCACATGACCTCTACCACCTAAATTAGTTCTCTGGTGTAACAAAACTAAGCCGCAGCCACTGAAAATAATGGAAAAGGCAAATGACAAACAACAGTGGCTCAGATAAACTGAGAGGAGCACAAGCCCCCGGAGGGGACCTGGCTGACATCCACAGAAGCGCAGGGAACAATGCAAAAAGCAAGCACAAAAATAAAAGCAGAAAATATCTTATCTGATAGCAGAAGATGCAGACAAGACTCAGCAAGCTTCCAAGTGAACCAGGAACCACAGTTGAGACAAGAACAATTGATCACTGGCAACCATGATGGGAGGGAACCTCCCTTATATAAGACCAGTCTGTAACTCCTGATTGCCAATCCTCATTGAATGGTTCAGTACTGTTTGTAACCACCAGAGGGAGCTTCTGCTCAGAATTCATTTCTAACACATTCACAACAGTACCCCCCCTTGAGGAGGGGTCACCGAACCCTCACTTGGGCAAACAGGTCGGTCAGGATGAGCTCTGTGATACGCACGGATCAGTCTCCTAGCATGGATGTCCGAAGCAAACACCCAAGAATTGTCCTCCTGACCATAACCTCTCCACTTAACCAAATACTGGAGTTTCCGTCAAGAATCCAATATTTTCTCAACCACATACTCCAGATTGCCCTCAACCAAAACAGGGTCAGGAGGCGCAGCCATAGGAACCACTGGCTCGACAAACCTCTTCAATAAGGACTTGTGGAACACGTTATGGATCTTAAATGTCTCTGGAAGAAGTAAACGAAAGGAAACAGGATTAAGAATCTCCATGATCTTATAAGGTCCAATGAACCTAGGCTTAAACTTAGGAGATGCAACTCTCATAGGGATATTTCTTGGGAACAACCAGACCAAGTCCCCCACTTCAAACCAAGGACCATCAGTCCTATGCCGGTTGGCAAACCGCTGGGCCCTGCCCCAATTTTAGAGGCATCAACCTCCATCTGAAATGGCAGAGAAACATCAGGCTGCCGTAGAACTGCAGCAGAAGTGAATCTCTGCTTAAGTTCCTGAAACGCAGAGACTGCCTCAGGAGGCCAATTCACCACATCAGAACCCTTTTTGGTTAAATCAGTCAATGGTTTAACAATAACAAAGAAATTACCAATAAATTTACGATAAAAATTGGCAAAACCAAAGAATCTCTGAAGAGCCTTTAATGAAGTAGGTTGGACCCAATCACAGATGGCCTGAACCTTGACCGGGTCCATTTCAATAACAGATGAGGACAAAATGAATCCCAGAAATGAGATCCTCTGTACGCCAAAAAGACACTTTGATCCCTTCACATACAGAGCATTCTCTCTCAAAATCTGGAACACAGTCCGAACATGTTTCACATGAGAGTCCCAGTCATTGGAAAAAATCAAGATATCATCCAAATAAACAATCAGAAATTTATCCACAAAATCCCTGAAAATGTCATTCATGAAGGACTGGAAGACAGAAGGAGCATTAGTGAGCCCAAAGGGCATCACTAGGTACTCAAAATGCCCCTCTGGGGTATTAAACGCCGTCTTCCATTCATCCCCGTGCTTAAAGCGAATAAGGTTATACGCTCCCCTGAGGTCAAGCTTGGTAAACCAAGTAGCACTTTTCACCCTGGAAAACAGGTCAGAAATCAAGGGTAACGGACATTGATATTTCACAGTGATATTGTTCAAGAGACGATAATCAATACACGGCCTTAATGAACCATCCTTTTTGGCCACAAAGAAAAAACCGGCACCCAAGGGTGAAGAGGATGGTCTGATATGACCCTTCTCCAATGACTCCTTGATAGAAGACCGCATAGCGTCATGTTCAGGTACAGACAAGTTAAAAAGGCGACCTTTAGGGAATTTACTACCAGGCACTAATTCAATAGCGCAGTCATAGCTCCTATGGGGGGCAAGGATGCAGATTTACTTTCGCTAAACACATCAGAAAAATCAGTCAAAAAGTCAGGAACATCCTGAGCCTGGGGAGAGGCAGAAAAAACAGGAGTGTTGGCATTAACACATTGGCAGCCCCAACTGGTTACAGACACAGATTTCCAATCCAAAACAGGATTATGAGACTGAAACCAAGGGAAACCTAGTACAATAATGTCATACAGATTATACAGCACCAAAAATTTGCAACTCTCCTGATGATCAGGTTCAACCCTCATTATCACCGGAGTAGAGAACTGGGATTTATTCTCCGCCAAAGGGGTAGAATCAATCCCCAGTAGGGGAATAGACTTCCGTAGGGGTATCAAGGGAAACCCACAACGTTTATCAAAATCAAAATCCATCAGGTTAATAGCTGCTCCCGAATCAACAAAAGCCTGAGCAGAAAATGTGGACAGGGAGAAAATCAGGGTAACAGTCAACAGAAATTTAGTCTGAACACTACCCAAGACAACTGAGCGTGCAAAACGTCTTCCCCGCTTAGGGCAGACTGAAATAGCATGAGAGGCGTCACCACAGTAGAAACATAACCCATTGCGTTTTCGAAACTCATGACGCTGTGCCCCAGAAGCCACTCTATCACACTGCATGGGTTCAGAAGCTGGTTCATAAGGCAACACTATTCCACGCATAGCTCTATGCTCACGCAAACGTCTGTCAATTTGAATCGCTAATGACATAGAATCATTGAGACCAGAGGGAACAGGGAAACCCACCATAACATCTTTTACATTCTCTGACAGACCCTTCCAAAAAAGGGCTGCCAAAGCATCATCATTCCATTTGGTCAGGACTGCCCACTTTCGGAATCTCTGACAGTACAACTCAGCGTCCTCAAGCCCCTGATTTAATGCCAAAAAGGTTTTTTCAGCTTGATCAGTGACATTAGGTTCATCGTACAATAACCCCAGAGCCAGAAAAAATGCATCAACATTACTCAAAACAGGGTCCCCAGGTGTCAGGGAAAAAGCCCAATCCTGAGGATCGCCGCACAGGAGAGAGATGACAATTTGAACCTGCTGTGCTGCGTTCCCTGAGGACTTAGGTTTTAAGGCAAAAAACAACTTACAGTTATTTTTGAAATTCAGAAATTTGGCTCGATCCCCCAAAAACAAATCCGGCATGGGGATCCTAGGCTCCACAACTGGCAACCCTGCAAGATAGGCAGCAATACTCCGAACTTCAGTGGCAAGCTGATCCACACGGCCTGACAACTGTGCAAACTCTATTGAGAGAAAAAAAAAATCCTCTTCAGCACCCAGAGAAAAAGAGGGAAAAAATGCAACAAACAGAGAAAAAAAAAAAAATCTCTGACAACTTCCTTTTTTCTTTTTCATTTTACTATTTTTCCCTTCTGTTGAGTACCATACAATTTTCAGTTTGGGCCGGTGATACTGTTATGATTTGGTAGCTGAGGAGAGCAGGCAAAAACGGCAATACACCAGAGAGGTTGGAATCTACTGGATTGCAGTACCCTGACTAACCACCACAACTAAAGGCAGCCGTGGAGCGTTCCTACGTTGGTCCTAGACGCCTCGTCACAGCCTGAGAGGTTAACTACACCTAAAGATAGAAAGAGGAAAGCTATCTGCCCCGGAGCAGATCCCCAAAGAACATAGGAAGCCTCCAAACAAGTAATGGCGGTTAGACAAGAGGAAATACAGACACAGACAGAAAATAGTATGAGCAAACGTTGGGGCCCAAACTGCCTTGACAGAAAAGGATAGGAAGGACACTTACTGCAATCCAAAAAACCCTAAAAAATACCAACTCAACTAATTGCAAAAACACCTGAGATCACACGACCTCTACCACCTAAATTAGTTCTCTGGTGTAACAAAACTAAGCTGCAGCCACTGAAAAAACTGGAAAAGGCAAATGAGCAAACAACAGTGGCTCAGATAAACTGAGAGGAGCACAAGCCCCCGGAGGGGACCTGGCTGACATCCACAGAAGCGCAGGGAACAATGCAAAAAGCAAGCACAAAAATAAAAGCAGAAAATATCTTATCTGATAGCAGAAGATGCAGGCAAGGCTCAGCAAGCTTCCAAGTGAACCAGGAACCACAGTTGAGACAAGAACAATTGATCACCGGCAACCATGATGGGAGGGAACCTCCCTTATATAAGACCAGTCTGTAACTCCTGATTGCCAATCCTCATTGAATGGTTCAGTACTGTTTGTAACCACCAGAGGGAGCTTCTGCTCAGAATTCATTTCTAACACATTCACAGCACAGCACTGTTCTTCCTTGTGCTAGCCAAGCTGGGTGGTGGCCTGCTTCTAGCAGTTGATTCATCTGCTTTCCCATGCATTCAGTAGGTGTGGATCATTTCTGGGCCACGTGCTCTCCAGCTCTTCATATTCTTGACCTGCTGTTGGATGTCTGCTTCTGTAATGATGACTGGTTCTTGCTCTAGGTGGTTGCTGTGTTTCATTCTCAGATCTTGCAGCCACATTGCACTGGTGTTGTGCACTTTTTCCTTCTCCCATATGTTCCTCCAGTATTGTTCAGTGTCTGCTATTGGTGGAGTTGCTGCCTTTTTTATCTTTACACACCCTTCCCAGTAGCATAGATCAGTTTATTAGTTTGAGTTATATATATATATAGATATATATTGGAGGAAATAATTATTTGATCCCTTGCTGATTTTGTAAGTTTGTCCACTGACATGAACAGTCCACTGACATGAACAGGGTAGGTTAATTTTAACATTGAGAGATAGAATATCAAAAATAAAATCCAGAAAATCACATTGTATAAAATGTATAATTTTATTTGCATTTTGCAGTGAGAAATAAGTATTTGATCCCTTACCAACCATTAAGAGTTCTGGCTCCTACATACCAGTTAGATGCTTCTAATCAACTCATTACCTGCATTAAAGACAGCTGTCTTACATAGTCACCTTTATAAAAGACTCCTGTCCACAGACTCAATTAATCAGTCAGACTCTAACCTCTACAACATGGGCAAGACCAAAGAGCTTTATAAGGATGTCAGGGACAAGATCATAGACCTGCACAAAGCTGGAATGGACTACAAAACCATAAGTAAGACACTGGGTGAGAAGGAGACAACTGTTGGTGTAATAGTAAGAAAATGGAAGAAATACAAAATGACTATCAATCGACATCGATCTGGGGCACCATGCAAAATCTCACCTCGTGGGGTATCCTTGATAATGAGGAAGGTGAGAGATCAGCCTAAAACTACATGGGGGAACTAGTTAATGAGCTCAAGGTAGCTGGGACCACAGTCATGAAGAAAACCATTGGTAACACATTACACCGTAAAGGTTTAAAATCCTGCAGTGCCCTCAAGGTCCCCTGCTCAAGTAGGCACATGTGCAGGCCCATATGAAGTTTGCCAATGAACACCTGGATGATTCTGTGAGTGATTGGGAGAAGGTGCTGTCATCAGATGAGACAAAAATTGAGCTCTTTGGCATTAACTCCACTCACTGTGTTTGGAGGAAGAGAAATGCCGCTTATGACTCAAAAAACACCAACCCCACTGTCAAGCATGGAGGTGGAAACATTATGTTTTTGGGGGTATTTCTCTGCTAAGGGCACAGGACTACTTCACCGCATCAATGGAGAATGGATGGAGCCATGTACCGTAAAATCCTGAGTGACAACCTCCTTCCCTCCGCCAGGACATTAAAAATGGGTAGTACCTAGGTCTTCCAGCAAGACAATGACCAAAAACATACAGCCAAGGCACTAAAGGAGTAAGTTCATGGAGTGGCCTAGCCAGTCGCCAATCTCCAGACCTTAATCACATAGAAAACTTATGGAGGGAGTTGAAGCTTCGAGTTGCCAAGCGACAACCTCAAAACCTTAATGATTTAGAGATGATCTGGAAAGAGGAGTGGACTAAATTTACTCCTGAGATGTGCACAACACTCATCATCAACTGCAAAAAAATTCTTACTGCTGTTCTTGCCACCAAGTATTAAGTCTGGTTTGCCAGAGGGATCAAATACTTATTTCTCACTGCAAAATGCAGATAAATTTATATAAATTATACAATGTGATTTTCTGGATTTTATTTTTGATATTCTATAGCTCAATATTATAATTAGTCTTCCCTTAAAATTATGGACTGTTCATGTCGTTGTCAGTGTTCAAACTTACAAAATCAGAAAGGGATCAAATAATTATTTCCTTCACTCTATCTACAGGTAAATAGCATTTCTCAACATTACAGATTCTCTTCCAACCCAAAATTGAGTGGAAACCTACAGATTTGTTCTGTTGATTGTATATACTGTGCAATTTGTACCAGAATGGAGGGAATCATGTTAGGTGGAATGTGTTGTGGGAAATGAAGAGCCATGGAGCTTCTGATAAGGTTTCAGTTAGTATCAACGCACATCGATGCTGGACTGGCACCTTTCTCAAGTTCAAAAACAAATGTTTCTCACGGTCATTTTTTTTTTTACTTTAAGAAAGATGCTGATCCAGCATTGAAATGCTTGGGTACTAATAACCTTTTCTTAAGGTCCAAGACTCCTCATTTCCCATAACACAGAACGCCTAACGTGATTATCTCCATTCTGGTAAATAAACATCTGGAAGATATCTCCTCCAGCCATGGGGCAGCTGAAATAGGTATTCATGCTTAATCAGGGGTTGTGCCTTCACACAACACCCCCAGGTGAGCGCAATTACTCCCTCAGTAGTGTTATTTCTACACGATACTGCACTATTATGTGCGCTTTTGCCCATCTTTAGAGCTCATCTGTATGCAATAGGCAACTCTTTTCTTTGGATGTTGTGTGCCATACTGTCACGCACAGTGTAGGACTGACTAAGTGCAACACAAAGGGATAAGGGAAGGGGAACCAAACACTAGAGGAGGGGGAAGTGAAGACCCCTAGATTGATCTAACATCACCCTGTCTGTCCTACTGTTCCTGTATAGGTTCCACACGTATCGCCAAACAGGATATCTAGTCATTGTGTGACCTTGTCGATTATTCCCTGAACTGGGGAGGATAGGATAAACACTAGTCAATCCCACTAACACTATAAAAACAGCAAGGATAAATGAAACCAGGGGAACACTTAGCTTGAGTAGACTCAGAGAGAAACATCGACACCCTCCAAACCCCAAGAAGACGTTAGCAGACTGCTACAGCTTCAAGCTTCAATAGAGAAGTGTAAATAGGAAATGACACCCGCACCTCCCAACATGAAGTAGGGAGTTATAAACACCCAGGTCCAGGTGTGGTCATTAGCACCGGGGAGGTGGCCATCATTCTGCAAAACAAACAACTTCGACCTTCAGCAGACAGATGCAGTGCAACAGTCTGCAGCTTCTGACACATCCGTGACCCATACGTATTAATAATAATAATAATAATAATAATCTTTATTTATATAGCGCCAACATATTCCGCAGTGCTTTACATTTTAACAGTTTCAAAACACAAGTCATATTAATTAGTATTAATTAGTACCTAAGAAAAAAATAACCCACAGTTCACTATTCATTGATTCCAATGCAATTTTTTTTATAAGAATCAATGTGATTGCTATATGGATATTGGCACTATGACAGTTTTTAAATATGTACAGATATGTTTTATATGACAAAGTACTGAGTTTTAGACTTTAACCTTCTGCCTTAAGATAACTTATGTCAGTTCTGACACTTTATACACAGACACTTAGACACACACACACACACACACACACACACACACACACACACATATCACACGTTTGTTTGAGAAATGCAAGATTGAATAATATGATTTGCTTTTATGCTCTGATTTATAAACTATTCAAAGGTGGCAGACAATACTTTTATACTTTTATCTATCAAGAGTTAGAAACTGTAAGCAATCCCTAGAGGGCTCTTCTGATCTCATTCTCCTTTATTTTCCATCCCTATGCATTAAAGAGTGTTGGATACAAAGTAACATACTTCTATATCCACTACAAAAGGGAAGTAAGGTAAATCCCCCCCACCACAAAAAATTTATTTGAGTCATCTTACTCCTTATTTTTCACTTTATTTCAAATTGTTGAACATTTTATAGAATATTTCAGCTATATCTGTTCCTGGGAAAGCTTTTAGGAAAACCTGTTTTTCACATCATGGTTTTTTAAAGTCCCAAAAAGTTTGAAAGATTTACCCCCAAGTTCTACCCCAAATTTTCTAGGGGTTAAAAAAATAAATATAGCAAATACCTCCATTTTTAAAAAGTAGATTTTTTCTGATTCGTATGTCCTTTTTCTGTCAGCATTGCAGGACCTTTGATTTATGGTTACCTCCACTTCAAGTACTAACATACAGTGGTCATCTAACCATAATACCTAAGGTCCTGCTTGCCTAAAAACGAGGGAAAAAGCAAAGCGAATCCGAAAAAACAATCTAATTTCTAACTGGAAGTATTTATAATATTATTATTCACAACTAAG
>JARQOD010000006.1:261176260-261229442 GCA_033576555.1 Oophaga sylvatica | reverse complement strand
AAAAAAACAGCCGACATACAGCTCCATCACTGGAAAAAATTGAAAAAAAATAAAGGTCTCAGAATAAAGCGATGCAAAAATTATTTTTTAATTTTAAAAGTATTTATTGTATAAAATCACCAAAACATAAAAAAAAAATATACATGAGGTATTGATGTAATCGTACAGTCCCGAAGAATAAAACTGCTTTATCAATTTTACCACACGTGGAACGGTATAAACGCAGCCCCCCAAAAAAAAAAATTCATTCATTGCTTGTTTTTATTCATTCTGCCTCACAAAAATTGTAATAAAAAGCGATCAAAAAATGTCAGTTTCCCCCAAAATGGTACCAATAAAAACGTCAACTCTTCCCGCAAAAAACAAGACCTCACATGACTCTGTGGGCGAAAATATGGAAAAATTATAGCTGTCAAAATGTGGTGATGCCAAAAAAAATGTTTTGCTATTAAAAGCGTCTTTTAGCATGTGACACCTGCCAAACATAAAAACCCACTATAAATAGTAAATCAAACCCCTTTACCACCCCTTTAGTTAGGGAAAAATAATCAAATAAAAAATTTTTATTTCCATTTTACCATTAGGGTTGGGCTTGGGGCTATAGTTAGGGTTGGGGCAATAGTTATGGTTAGGGGTGTGTTGGAGTTAGAATTGGGGGGTTTCCACTGTTTAGGCACATCAGGGGCTCTCCAAACGTGATTGGGGTCTGATCTCAATTCCAGCCAATTCTGAGTTGAAAAAGTCAAACGGTACTCCTTCCTTTGCAAGCTCTGACATGCGCCCAAACAGTGATTCCCCACACATATTGGGGTGTTAGCATACTCTGGACAAATTGTACAACAACTTTTGGGGTCCAATTTCTCCTGTTGCTCTTGGGAAAATAAAAAATTGGGGGAGAAAATATCATTTTTGTGAAAATAGATTTTTTATTTTTTACGGCTCTACATTATAAACCTCTGTCAAGCACTTGGGGGTTCAAAGTGCTCACCACACATCTAGATAAGTTCCTTAAGGGGTCTACTTTACCGTAGCATTTAGTGACCGTGGGAACATACCCTAAAGGGTCTTGGAAAGATTACTGCTATAAAAGTGAGTAAAATAATAAATGGGGTGATCACCCCTTTACTCTTGACTCCTATTTTATTTATTTTTGTTCTTTTACATAATCACTTAGTTACGTTTTGAGGTGTATTTATGTTCTATAATTTATAGGGTTTTAATAAATACCAATAAAGATAATTTTTTGTAACGTATACTCAGTGATTAAATATGCTGTAATATAAACTTTCCATTTATTTGGTGGGCAGGCTGAGGCGGCATCGGTGGGCAGGCTGAGACGACCATTAAATTCTTCTTGACTGGGTGGTGGGTGCGGCGGCAACACCGGCTGAGTGAGTAAATAACAAGTCCATGTATTAGTTTGTCCACTATTTTAGTACGTGATTGTACTTATATATACATTGCTATTGAGGAGTCAAAGGGGGGGTGGGGTAAGGAATGATTGTATAATTATTCCTTCCCCCTCCCCCTTCGACTCCCCATTAGCAATCTACTATATAATCGTCTAATTCTGTCTGTAATGGAAATCCCGCGTCGCTGATTGGTCGTGGCCGGACTGCGCCTGTCGCTGATTGGTCGCGTCCGGCCGGGACCGACCAATCAGCGACGGGGATTTCCGTTACATGGAGGCCACCAGTCGGGGTACTTAACTGCGAGCAAAACAGAAAAGCTGATGGCTATGTATGTGATAAGTGTTAATGTGTCATTGGTGAGGGCGTGGTGCAGAAGTGGAGTTTTTCCAAGAAAGGGCAGAGTGATTTTGGAAGGTTCGCGTGGTGGAGGAGGAGCTAGGGTGGGGCTGACCTGGGGGTGGAGCCGGGGCGGAGTCTCAAGGGGGGCCCCATAAATTTTGCCAGTATGGGGCCCCGAAATTCCTAGTGGCAGCCCTGTGGCACATTGTGAAATAAACATCTGGCAAACAAGGTCCAGGCATGTAGAGCATTTAGAATCAAACTTGAGAAAAGAATAGGACAACATTCTTCTCCCAAAACTTCACCAATTGGTCTTCTCTTTTTACAGTTGTTTACAGACTGTTGTAAAATGACAGGATACTACACAATGGTGGACATTAACTTGCCCCAACGTTTCTGAGAAGTGTTGCTGTCATCAATCGCTCTGTTAGTTAATTCTGAATGAAAAAATGTGTAACATTCATCTTCCAATCTGTGATCTTTGCTCTATTATGAATAAAATATGGATATAAGTTATTTCCAAATCATTACATTCTTGTTTTCTTTACATTTTACATTTTTTCCAAATTTTGGGGAATCGGGGTCTAATATATAGATACCATATATATTTAAGGCACCAGTTCATGTTAAGTGAGAATGGCCAAAATGTAAGAAATTCTTAACATATTTTAATTTTCGCCTTCAATTTGCCCATTGTATTTCCATTTTTTTTTAAAATCATACTAATAAAGTTACTGATTGTACCCATACTAGAAAAAATTCCCTCGGTACTGTATGTACTTACATATTACTAAAATGCCACTTTGTAGTAAACACCATGTCATGCCAATCTGTCTGAAATATCGAGTAATATTATATTTTCAATGGACTGCTGGGAGACTTGCCAAAATCTAGGAAAACAAATACACAGAAATAATAATTTTGATGTTATCAACTGTGAGGTAAATGTTGACTCAACATAGATAGAGTATTTAAGAAATAGCGAAGTTGTTTTTTTAATAGTGATTAAAATCTTAAAGCATTTATTAATATGAAGAAAAATAAGAATTTAATATTATTCCAATATTGGTTTAAGTTAATGAATGCTGGTCTATACGTACAAAAGTATAAAGCTTTGTCATATCCATAAGTAGACCATAGATGTAGCAAAACTGAGATAGCTGAGTTATATACCATAAAACACTGTGAAAAAGCAGTGAGATGTTTGTGGCCTTATATAGAACTGCTGGCAGGCAATCCCATTGTTTAGTCCCTGTGCACCTCGCTTCATTAGGACAGTGCAAATGCTTTTGCACAGAGATGTAAAACAACAACACATTCTTTGTGGCTCTACTGTATGTATATGATTCTAATTTGATAAAGCTGATCTTTCTTGGATTTTGCATGAAATTGTAAAAGTAGTGACAGTGTCTGAACAACGTCTCTGAAGACCCTCTCATTATATTTAATGTAACCTGTGTGTTATTGCGCGTTCATCTTTGTGTATGCTGCAGTTTCCTGTTAGACAGGGGTGGACCGGGTTAACTGTATGGCCAGCCCATAGTTGGGAGGAGTCAATGGGTACTAGGCGTTAGTTCCTGTTTTTATAGTTAGTGTTGGTTGAGCTACAGAGAAGAGAGGACACTCTTTTTAGTCAGTTCTGCTCAACATCAGGTTTGTGAAGAATAGAACTGCAAGGTAACACATTTCCAACAAGCAAGTAACAGTGGCAGCAGTCTCTCCTCATAGCAGGCAAGTTGGGGCACCTAATGGAAGTGAATTTTAGCATGTATGGTAGTGTGAAAAAGACCTGGAAGTGAATGAATACGGGATCGGCCACGTTGGGCAATGTCTGTAAGCTGGTAGCTGGGATAGCTCCCTTACACAGTTCACAGAGTGCAGTTTGGGTACAGTGGTTGCAGAGCAACACATTGAACTTTGTGGCCATGTACTGGGATGGAGGCCTCAGTGTAGCCTGTTATTTGTTTACAATGTTCTGCACAAGTAATGTACCGCCATCCACAACCGTCAAGTATGAACCTTTGTCACGCTGTACAGAGGAAAAACTCAAGCATTGTTCCTGCTACCCATTTTACATATCTTCCAGACCTAGTAAACAAGAGTTTATTTTGTAAACCTGTCTGTTTTATTCATCGCGGAGTTAAAATGTCCCAGTGTCTCACAAATCATGGCAGAACATAGTCTGAAGATGTCAGCAGTTGAATCAAAAATACGTGCACACACCCATGGACCCCTATTTAGTGTGATTTGGGATGGAAATAATTTTCTTTCTAATCTCCTGAGACAACTCTTTCCTTCGCTTCCTCTGGTCCATGTTGAGTGTGATACACACCATGTCACCAAACAGCACAGTCAGTATCTGTAACCCTCTATACAGGCCCACTCACTGATTCCAAGATTGTAGACACCTGTGATGCTAATTAGTGGACACACCTTGATTTAACATGTCCCTTTTGTCACATTATTTTCAGGGGTACCATCATTTCTGTCCAGGCCTATTTCATGAGTTTTATTTTTTTTTAAATTCTGTCGAAGCATGGTTGAAAAGCAATGTCTGACTTTAATTTGTTCATTTTCATGGATTTTTGATTTATTATTACTTTTGTCAGATTCAAGTTATTTCTGTCACCATTTTGGGTTTTTCTGTCATTAAGCGAGGGTTACCAACAATGTGTGTAAAGTGTGGGTTGTCATAATTTACTGCAACTGGACTCCTGTAGTCTTCATTCCAGATACAACAACAGCTCGGTGATACATTGATACGGTCAGAGGGTGAGTGGTACAGTCATTTCTCAAAAGTGTACTAGGAGCCTTTTTTCAATATGACTAAGTCAGGCCACGTGTTGCTCAAACAACTATGAGCAGCCTGCCTAAATATGCTACCATGACCTGCAGCATCTCCAGGCTTGCTTCCCAATGTGCACATCTGGGATCTGAATGATCCACAATTGCAAAGGGAGCTGCCAGCAGTGGATCTTAGCGATTTGCATGTTCAAGAGCATTCAGCATGGCAGAACATTCTTCATACAACAATTATTACCTGTGACTTTCATAATTCCACAACTTTTCCTTCTTGGTATTTCAATGTTAATGAGTATACTTCAAGCGCTATATGTGTTAGAGGTCCACAAAGAAAAGAAAATTCATGGAAAGTAACAGCAAGCAATTTCTTTTTACAATGACAACTGGTACTTTGCTGTTATAAGGTAGTAGTTTGTGTCATATGGATTTGCACAGTAATTGAGGGAATTTCATGAGATCAATCCGGGTCAGAGAGGGAGCTATTCTGATAAAGGTGTAACATATTTCTTATCTATTTTTCCTATTGTAACTTGTTTTGTAAATATCTGTTTTTGCATATACCTGGGTTTTTCCTAATAACTTTAATTTGCTCATAATTTTGAACGGATCTCTTTAAACTTTCTAAGTCCGAGTCTTTTACTTACACCTCACAGGCTTCAAGGAAATTTACATCCTGAATTCTGTGTAAGGAGCCGCTAGACATTCATGAATCAACTCTTCTGTCAAAGAGGTTCTAATAGCTCTAATGAAATCTGATCATCACATCTATACTCCGACATATGATTATTAAGCGTGCTACATTTGAATCCACTAACTTAGCAAGTCTGAACATTTCCCAGGAATTTTACCATACATATATTCCATTAATAGTTATTTTTAATAGATTTCCACTGTATGCATAATTTATAAGCTACATGTTATACAAAACTCCTATATCTACAGTGCACAGGCATAGCCTTGCTGAAAGACTCAAGTTAAAGCCTTCAGAGTTTGGACGTAGACCAAAGAGGCAGCCTAGAGATTGAAGTGCACACAGGTACCTTCATTTCAAGTGTTTATTTTCCCTCCCTCTGGGTTTAAACATGCTCAGCATATCTGTTAAACAAGAGGTAAACATGCTGTGTTTCAGATTACATCTGTTCCTCATGTCGACTCCAAGCCAAACACTGATCAACCAATGAAAAATATGACTAATGAACATAATTGGCCAGTCACGCACTCCGTTGGACCGGCTAACTGTGCTGTTTAGAGTATTCTGGTTTCTAATAAAAATATACCAAGGAGAAAAAGTGGTCAGCAAAATGTAAGATGCAGACAAGTTGGTTTCACAGCACCCTGAGAGCCTTATGGGAGGTGGCACATTCCCTTTTTCTCTTTTGGAATATCAAATATTTTAGGATGTAATGAAGAAATGTTCTAATGATATTCTGCAAAAATTCTTGCAATTACAGTCTACTGAAATACAAAGAAGGAAAAGGGAATTTGTGTCTCTATAGACATTTAAAAAAAGACAACAATACGTCATTAAATTGTATGCTCTGTGGCTACTTTGGGTGAATCTTTTGCTTCTGTAAAGAGCGTTTCCTCATTTTGAACATTCTGCACACAATAGGTATGCTTATGTTAAAAAATAATAGAAACAGCCATTACTCAACCTCCCAGATCCAGGACTGCTGCTCTGATGATTTGTTTACTGTCTATAGTGGTGATTAATAAGTCAAACATGCTGCAGCTAATCACTCAGCAGTAGAGATGAGTGACTTTCCCTTTTTTTGGATCGAGTCGGGTTTCATGAAACCCAACTTTCGCAAAAGTAGGGTCGAATGAAATCGGCCGACTATCGGGAAAAGTCGGTGGGTCGACCGAAACACGAAACCCAATGCAAGTCAATGGGGAAGCAAAGTTGGTAGGGAGTGGAGGACAGTAAACATACCTACAGTGCCCATTTCAATGCCAACGACATCAATTCTTATTACTTAAGCTTGGCAACCTTACTTTACTTTATAATAATGCTTACGCATTGAAAAATGGGGGTTATTTGGCTCAACTTGTGGGGAGGTAGCAATGGCTCCCGGTGTTCGTGGGCCCCGGGCCAAGCAGTGTCAGTGGGCCCCTTTAACACATACCACAAATCTTGATGCTCTGATACGGCACAGAAATATAGGTATAGTACAATGAAAAATACTTTACTTCTTACATGACAGGACTGATATTT
This sequence comes from Oophaga sylvatica, assembly GCA_033576555.1. Classification (NCBI taxonomy): domain Eukaryota; kingdom Metazoa; phylum Chordata; class Amphibia; order Anura; family Dendrobatidae; genus Oophaga; species Oophaga sylvatica. Next base: position 261,222,674 of record JARQOD010000006.1, on the reverse strand, counting down.
ATGTTAAAATCTGCAATAGCTCAAAAACCGGACACTATATTCCTCCATACAGTATTATGGCCACCACACAGTGCGCCATACAGAATAATGAGCCACATTAATGTTCAAGGGTATAATAGGTCCCGTAAATGCTTCTCCAGTGTCTGATCTGCCCCATTTAGAATGCTCCAATACATGATGGGCCCCATGGATGATGCTCCAGTGTCTTATGGCTCAAAAGAAAGCCCCATATATAATGGGCCCAATTATTAATGTTCCAGTGTGTAATGGCCACGTAAATGCTGCTCCTGTGTCTGATGTCCCCCATTTACAACACTCCAGTATATGATGGGCCCATGGATGCTGCTCCAGTATTTTATGGGCCAAAAGAATGCTCCATATATCATGGGCCACATTAATGTTCAAGGGTATAATGGGTCCCATAAATGCTGCTCCAGTGTCTGATCTGCCCCATTTTGAATGCTTCAATACATGATGGGCCCCATGGATGATGCTGCAGTGTCTTATGGGCCAAAAGAATGCTCCATATATAATGGACCCCATTATTAATGTACCAGTGTATAATGGGCCCCGGAAATGCTGCTCTTGTGTCTGATGTCCCCCTTTTACAATACTGCAGTATATGATGGGCTCCATGGATGCTGCTCCAGTGTCTTATGTGCCAAAAGAAAGCTCCATATATAATGGGCCCCATTATTAATGCTCCAGTAAAAATGCTCCCCATATATCCCTCCAAACATTACAAAAAATGAAATACCTCTCCTCGCTGTGCACTGCTCTACTCTGGACTCCTCAGTGTCGCCATCTTACAGCTCACTGCACTTGGACTGTTTAGGCAGAGGGAGTACAGACGTGACGTCATTGCGCTCTGTAACCTGAATGTTACTGTCAGGAAACGCGGAAGACGTCACAGCGGTGGAGCATGGAGAGGTAAGTATTGCAAGTGCTGGGGCCCTTAGAAAGCAGGGGGGGCCGACTCGGTGGTGACATCACTGGCACAGGGCCCCTCATAGTACGCCGGTGTGTCTGACGGCGAGTGGGCCCATCCCACCATCAGAGACAAATTTCTGTACTATGAGGGGCCCTGTGCCAGTTCTGTCGCCCACGAGTCGGCCCCCCCACCTGCTCAGGGACCCGGAACTTTCCCGGGTGCGCCAGCCCTGGGGGGGGGGATTTGTACACTTTGTTGTCCGTCCACACTTGCAAGTGTGTGGCACCCCAGGAGTTTGGTTGACACAGTGACCTTGCCCCTCCAGGGGGGGAGTGATGTCATGCCTGAAAGCAAGGAATTATCCCTTTAACAAGTAACACAGCATACAACACTTTTCCTACTCCGGACCAGAAGGGGGAGATTCAACACCTGATTTCAGGAGAGCTCCTCAAGAACATTCTGGCTGGGGGAGGAGTTGGTGACTGTGGCTGGAGGGACAAGAGAGGAGACTTGTGGAGACAAGCTGTGGAAAAGAGGGGCTATAGAGAGCTCACCCCTAGGTCGGAGCGCCAGAAACCGGACCCCCCAGAGTCCAAGGCTGAGTGAGTAAACTAAAGTCACAGTGGCATAATCCAAAGGGCAGGAGACAGCAGGTTCTCTGCCCCAAATAATACTGTACTACACAGCAGCAGCACATGTGAGCCGGAGACTCCATAAGTGAGTGATTCCTGAAGCAGGTTACAGCTGCCTGTTATGAGAGTGAAGTTCTACCTAGACAAGAGACAGAGAGAGGAAGTTGGACGGAGCTTATAGCAGCCAGTGCCTCAGAGAATAGCGCTAGAAAGGAGACCTCACATCCCACCTGAAGTAAGGGGATGCCAAATTGCTTTCAGGTCGACCGACTCCAGCACCATCTGTACTCAGTGCCCTGGACAATTTGCCTGCAAAAACTGTGAGTAAAGCTTTGGAAACTGCATCTGACTGTGTCTCAAGTCCTTCCTGCAAAACACACTCCACTCTGCTACATCTTTCAGCACCAGTACTTTTTATACCATCTCTCTGCCCTGGGACAAGCTTCACTTGTGGGAAGCTATTCCCACTCTGCTGCATCATACCATCTGTCCTAGAGGATCTGCACTGCAGCGCTTGTCACCACTGACCAGAAACCACAGGTGACGTCAAGAAATACCTTACTACAAACTCTATCATCCCCTGTACATATTCCCCTTTTATTGGACGCCCAAGGCCACGGACTGGTCACCGCCGCTGTGACACATCCCCTTTAAGACACCGGCCTGGTACCGAGTATCCCACTGCCCTGGGGGGCGATCCAAGAGCATGTTCATGAAATGTCTAAGCATGTAACAGGTATTCAAATTTCTGAGATTTTTCCCTCGGCTAAAGGTCCTTCCCCACTGTTTACAGATAACCTTTGCCTCATCAATAGGATTTCGGTCCAAAAAGTGCCACACTGGACTCTTCCTACTACTTCCTACTAATATGGTATCAATTTTCAGGGCTTGCACGCTGTGCAAATTTGACTGTCTGGCCAAGCTGTCCTGCAACTCTCTTTTTGTTTTTAACACCTTTTTGGACTGCTACGGCCTGCCAGATAACTGCTGCTGTGATGTTGATGCCTGCTGCGGATCCTTCTCCTCTTCTGAGCTATTGCCAGCGGCACGCTCTTCCCCAAATGGATGCCAATCCGTGTCAACAACTGGGTCATCCATCACCTCCTCTTCAATGTAATCTGGGGCACCTGAGTTTCATCAGGGTCAGATTCTGGATCAGTAGACTGCGAGGAAAATGTAAGGCTCTGGGTGAATGTACCAGCAGAATCATCTAGCAATGGCTGTGCATCATGATGTGCACTCCATCTCTGATATTCATGTTGGACTGGGGAATTCAGGATTTGACTTGATAACCCAGGCATGGTATGTGAAAAGAGCTCCATGGAGTAATCTGAAGTGTCGGCTGCAGCATCCTTCACTTTTGGTGGGGGTGAAGCTCACAAGGAAAGGTGTTTTTCCTGACCAGGAGCCAGCACTGATGACTCAGTCCTTGCATTTTTTGAAACTTCAGATGAGGAGGCGATATACAAAATAATGGAAACACCTAATGTTTTTGCATCATCATCTTCGAACATGTTTTGTAGTTGATTATTTGTGTTATGTCATATGTGTATGTCAATTAACTGTTTGTTTTGCATAATTGTAAGAACATTGATGAGAAACTGATACCAATGGCAGACCTCTCGGATTTTCAGAGGCAAAAATGTTGTTGCTCGGCTGGCCGGTGCTAGTGTAACCAAAAGTGCCCAAATGCTTGGCGTGTCAAGAGGTACTGTCTCCAAAGTAATGACTGCGTTTGAAAGAGAAGGAAAAAAAGCAACTGAAAAAGAAAGTAACATTTCATAGAAGAGGAAGATATACATGAGAGTATACTACAGGCATATGAATCCGCAGGAGAGGAAGATTCTAAGGATTTTCAGCGGGAGGATTCTGAACAGTCACCCATTGGAAAGTGAAAATCCCCCCCTTCTTCTCATCCCATATTTGACGCTACTCTGGCTGCCTGGAAAACATTTGCTAAACAGAAAAGAGGTACTAATAAATTAACCTTCCTTCAAAATCTCACTCTCCACTTAATCTGCTCCCTATACCATACTGCCATCGATCCCATTTTGGCTGAACATGAGTTAAAAAAATCAAGGATTTGGTCAGTGAATCTAGTCTTATCCCTTTCTCCCTAATCAAAGATAAATTTAAAGTCTCCTCTTCTTCATTCCACCAGTATCTCATGTTGAAGGATTTGATTGTGCTATTTCTTGCCTCTAAACCAAGCCTATCTGAGCCTGCCGCCAACCTTATTACCAACGTTAATCATAAAATTTTTGGGAGCACCTTTTACATTTATATGTGGCTCAATAAAAGTCATATATTCATTAAGGTATATAACTTTCGGAAATGGGACCAAGAGTTACATATATCCCCAAGTCCGCAAGAATGGTAACAGGCTTGTTTTATTTGCTACTCCGCTTCTATCTTTATGTCGCTCCAATAGACTCACTATTAAATACTAACGCGTTGGTATTACACTCCAGCCCGACTCTCTTGGATTAATTCAGAACACTCCTCGTCCTGCTGGAGAGGTTGTGGCCAATATGGCAGTTTGCTTCATATACTCTGGTACTGTCCCCATATTAGGCCTCTTTTGAAAAATAGTGCGTCTCTAATTAATTCATTACTCACAAAATCCATTACTCTATCTCTGAAACTAGCTCTTTTATCCTTAGACTCGGAGGGCATTGCCCATTTCTCTATTCCCTTTGTGGTACATGTTCTTCTAGTAGTTAGGCAACTAATTGCCTTCCATTGGAAGAGGCCTGGCCCTCCCGTTATACAAGATGTAATTGACAGAATGACCCTCCATAAAGCCTTCAAGCAGAAACTAGCTCTGAAACATAACAATCTAGACAAATTTGCTCGAAAATGGTCCAGCTGGATACCTTTATTCCCTTAAAAGTATATTCAGATAAGCCATATTATTTCGTCTTTCTTGATTAATGGTTACTATTTATAATATTGCCTTCGTAGTCATATAATATGTGTAATGCCTGTATAAATTAATATGTTATTTTCCTGTAAAGTGGGACGGAAGGTCCACTTGGTCCCTTCTTTCCTTGTTGTATTTCCCCTTCCATTTTCCCCTTCTCCCCACCCTTATTGTTTCATAAATACTTAATAAAAATTTTGGAAAAGAAAGAGAAGGAAAAACGTCACAGTAAAGCACAGGTACGACCGAAAGTCGAAGTTGACTGAGAGAGACAGTCAGACTGTAAAGCGAATTGTGAGAGAGGATCGCAAGACCACGGCTCAGAAAATCACTGCTGAGCTCAATGAATACCTACAGAACCCAGTTTTCACGAAAACGCTTCATCCGGAGATGAACAAATCAGGATTCCATGGAAGATCTGCTATTCCAAAACCGCTCCTCTCAATGACAAATGTTTCCAAGCGTATAGAGTGGTGCAGAACCCTCCAGAATTGTTCCCTCGACCAGTGGAATCATGTGATATTCTCACAAGAATCATTGTTTACCCTATTTCCGACCTTCGGCCGCGTGTACGTTTGGAGACAGCCGAAACAAGCATTCCATCCAGACTGCCTTCTCTCAAATGTAAAACATGGCTGAGGTTCTGTGATGGTCTGGGGTGCTATTTCATGGAGATCCGCCGGGCCAATGATATCCCTTCATGGAAGAATTAACAGCCGCGATTATTTAGGCATTTTGGCCGACCAAGTGCATCCTATGGTTCAAGCACTGTTCCCAGAGGGGAACACAATCTTTCAGTATGATAATGCACCAATTCATACAGCTGCAATCGTAAAATCATGCCATGAGGAACATTGTAATAAAGTTGAGCATCTCATCTGGCCCCCACAATCCCCAGACATCAACATGAAAGAGCATTTATGTTTGATTTTAGAGATTCAAGTTAGATGTCGATTTCCCCGCCATCGTTGCTCAAAGAACTGGAGGGTGTTTTAACAGAAGAATGTGTTAAAATTCCTTTTGAAAAAAATTCACACCTTGTATGAATCCATACCTCGGAGAATTGAGGCTGTTGAGACCTACACCATATTAAACTAACTTTTGTCAATATTTCCAGGTGTTAACATTATTTTGTACAACCCCTGTAGATGGCTGTTTCGGCAATGTAAGCCAAAGTCTGTTCTTGATGCTCCGGCTTTAAAAGCCGTTTACCTACTCCCAAGAAAGGGAGCCTTCCAGGCCTTCTTCAGCCAGAAGACTCTTTATGATAGCACACTATTTTCAGGGCAAGCGAGCTCCTGTATAGTGAAAATATAATAAATCTCCGTATATATTTCAGGAGGCAGACTCGTACGCTCACAGGCTCAGTCTGTATTACACGATAATATAAAAATCGGAAAAAGGGTACTTTTTCACCAGATACAAGGTATATATAGTATAGTGAAAAAATTGTAAATCTCCGTATATATTTCTGAAGGCAGAATCGGACGCTCAAAGGCTCAGAATGGATTACACAATAATATCAAAAGATCCTCAAGAAATAATCACACATGTGGGCCAATGTTCCAGGTGACAATGATGCACTTAGAGTGGTGGGTGGAGGAGGACTTTATGGCAAAAAGGGGACTGTATCAGAAGCGGACAGCTGGATACAGTCTAGGGGGCATTGTAAATCTCCGTATGTATTTCAGCAATAAGACACACGGTCACAGGCCCAGTCTGGCTAACACCAGAATATCAAAATCAGGAAAAGTTTACTGTATCAGCAGCGTACAGCTGTATACAGTGTTGGGGGAATTGTAAATCTCCGTATATATTTCATCAGTAAGACACACGGTCACAGGGCCAGTCTGGCTAACACCAGAATACCAAAATCAGGAAAAGTGTACTCTATCTGCAGCGTACAGCTATATAGAAGGTTGGGGGAGTTGTTAAATCTCTGTATATATTTCAGCAGTAAGACACACGGTCACAGGCCCAGTCTGGCTAGCACCAAAATATCAAAATCAGGAAAAGTGTACTGTCTCTGTAGCGTACAGCTGTATACAGTGTTGGGGGAATTGTAAATCACCGTATATATTTCAGGAGTCACAGACACGGCTACAGGCCCAGTTTGGATAACAGCAGACTATGAAAGGCAGAAAAAGTGTACTCTATCTGTAGCGTACAGCTGTATAGAGTGTTGGGGGAATTGTAAATGTCCGTATATGTTTCCAGAGTCACACACAGATAGTCGGCATGTATTTGTCCGTGATACCAGCCTGTAGACGGTACTGTGAGGAGCGAACAGCTCTATACGGTGTGGGAAAAAATGAACAATCGGTAACTGAAAGAAATTTCCCCCTTATCACTGGCAGGCAGCCTATTAATCAGCTCTGCTGCTCCACACAAGCAATTTCTACTCTGTCACTGGCAGGCAGCCTAATAACCAGCATTGCTGCACACACCAAAATCCTCCTCTGTCACTGCACAGTAACTGTACAGCTAATCGCTATCAGCACAAGGAAATATTTTTTTTAGGCCCTGCCTAACGCTCTCCCTGCTGGGAAGCAGCGGCAGCAACCTGTCCCTACACTGAGATCGCCAGAAGTAAAATGGCGGTCGGTGCTGAGGGATTTTATATGCACTGTGACGCCACACAAAGCCAGCCAATCACTGCAATGCCCTTCTCCAAGATGGTGCTGGCCGCTGCCCATGTCATTGCGTTGCCCACAGCCTGCGTCCTTGCTCATTGGCTGAGAAAAGGCCCTTAAAGTAGTATGGAAAAACAGACTTCGGCAAAATGGTCGCCGAACACGTGACCGACCTCGCGCCATGGTCGGATTTTGTTTCATGAAACCCGACTTTGGCGAAAGTCGGCGATTTTTGAAAATTAACGACCTGTTTTCGCTCAACTCTACTAAGCATATCTGTCGATGTACAGTAGATACAGAACTCTGCAAAGGAATGTGTGGATTTCGTCCACGCTGCTCAAATGATGAGATTCAGGATGGTTATTAAAGTTTGACATTGTTTTATTCTATGCGTTTCAAGGTTTTTTGCAACCTCTTCTTCAGGAAATAATGGTATCTCCTGAAGAAGAGGTTGCAAAATGTGTAACAATTGGATGTATAACAATTCACTAAGGGTGAAAGATGACTACGACCTAGGACTGGCGCACTAATGGAAATGATTAGAGATTTGCGTACTTTTGTTTGTTACGTATTGTGGTTAGTCATGTGCAAATCTGTGTCTAGTAATTACTCTATGTAATGCTGTTTGTAATGGTTTGTTTGTAATGCTGTTGTAACGCTGCTGTGATACCATAATTTCCCTCGGGATCAATAAAGTGTATCGTATCATATCGTATCGTAAAAAACCTTGAAACGCGTAGAATAAACCATTGTCAAACTTTAATAACCTTCTGGAATCTCATCATTTGGGCAGCACGGACGAAATCCACGTATTCCTTTGCAGAGTTCTGTTTCATATAGTCTGTGACGGACTTGTGGATCTGCAGCAGCCTTTTTCTATACACGATTTGAATACCTATTACCAGGTGAGAAGTTTTTTGTCAAACCGCTTAATCTATTTGTGGGATAAGACCCTATTTTGCGCTTGTGTCTCCCTCTTTCCTCACCATACTAGATGTACAGTAAGATGGCACTACCACTGGACCAAGGGTAGACACAGACAAAAGAGTGCCCCTGTGTTACAATAGTATGTTGACCCTTTGCACTCCAATAGCTTATCTAAGGCACCCATTTATGTATTATGTATTGACACTCCCCTTGTGAAAGCAGATCAGCGAAACGCGTGTTGGAGCGTTCGACTGGTGGTCGACAAACTGCACTATGGGTAAGCTTTACTCTTTATCCCTCCTTATGTGGACCTACTAAACTTTGCCTATACTTGTATATTTATACAATTATTTACCATTTTTTGGCATCCATGGTAAGTAGGGTTTATGTATATCTATGCTATTAGTACCCGTAGCCTGACCTAACTCCACTTTTGCCACCTTTTCATACTTGATTAATTTCCTCTTTAATTCCTTTAACATGCTTCAGGTTTACATTTTGATTCATGATTTTTTAATGTGTGATAATTTATAATAAAATTTATATTCTATTTTAACACTACATACCTCTTTGAGTGGTGATTTTTGAATACTTTGTATCCTTTTTGGTTACACTTAGAGGTGGAAGTGGGCCATCTGTCTCCTGGGCCCCTGAGTCCCTGCACAGGATGCACCAATGGTATGTCCACCCCTGTGCTGGACCCAGTAATTGAATGCAGTGCTGTTGACTTAATGTCATTGCTGCTACCGGTAAACAATTAGTAGAGCAGTGGCGGAGGCACAGCGCAAGGCTTATTACTATTATTTTTAACAGACCCATGCTGATGGCATGCAGGATGTTAAAAGGGAAAGCCCCTATGAGCATCATCCAGCTTCACACATAGGGAGCTATGTAAATAGTTTGGCCAAATAGCAACCTCCCAGTTACTGAAAATAATAAAGAACTTCACAAAATTTTGCCAGAGGTCATGTTTTCACATCATCTACGACGGGTATGTTTTAATCTATTTTGCAACAGATACTGACAGATGCCGTTGACATATAATGGTTAGCTTTTTTTTCTTACACATATTATATTAAGGACATGGAAACCTGATGGAAAATCAATACATTAATTTGTTCTAAAGTTTAAACACATACCCACCATTGACACTGTTTTTTTTTTTTTATAAGTAAGAATACAACATTAAAATTAATATTATGTTTTCTGAAACCAGAGCTACCTTTCTTAGTCTCACAGTTAGAAAAGTTTTCTTATTTGTCCATTAATTTTATATTGAGAATCCCTGATCAAGACTCCTCCCATTTTAAAGGGACTCTGTCAGCACAGAATAACTGTTCAAATCCAGTACAGGCGCTTTGTGCACCCTTGGTGTGGCCAAAAAGTTCAGTGCACCTTCCCACCTACCTGATTTCTCTCTATCTTCACCCCATCTCTTTGATTGAGAACTCTAGTTTTATAAAGACAGAGAATGACGGAGATGGAGGGAATACAAGTAGGTGTGAAGTGCACTTTAGTGTTTGGCCATACTTGGTTTGAACAGTCATTCTGTGCTGACAGAGACCCCTCTATTGGCAGATATACCTGTCAAAAATGTTATCAATTTGCTCTATACATATAGAGGGGAATTATACTTCATAAAAGTGGAGTGTGGACTGTTATAAGGATATATTATGAAATAAAAAATAAGATGTCCAATTAGAAAGTGCTAGAGCTGGAGTTGGAAAATGTAGTGACTGTCTTAGAGAGAACCTAAATGGTTGATACCTTTTAATGGCTAACATCTTTTCAGTTAGCCTTTAAAAGGTGTCAACCACTGAGGACTCTCAATTCTAAATATTTTTCTATCTACAGGCTAACATGGTACAAAGATATACATCTTTCCTGTTAGGCCTCTTTAACACATCCGTTTTTTGCCGTCAGGCGCAATCCGGTGCTTTTTGAAAAAAACGGATCCGGTTTTTTAAACCGCCAGATGCATTTTTTTTTCATTGACTATCACTAGCACCGGATTGCGCCGGATGTCCTTGCGTTGATTCCGTTTTTTTCCGGATCTGGCGGAAATATACATTCCGGCGGCTGGACAAAACGGTCACTGCAACGTTTTTTTTTTCTGCCGCACCCGCCGGATAGCGCCTGAAGTGGCGCATCCGGCGGGCGCAAACAATACAAGTCTATGGTGCCGGATCAGTCTTTTGTGCAATCCGGCAAAAGACTGATCCAGATTCTGGAAACCAAGGTCTCTCTCTCTCTTTTCTCGGTCCGGACATGCGTACCAAGCATTTCCAGGTTCAAAAGTTCAGGACGGATCCGGCAAAAAACCCGATCCGTTGCATCAGTTTTTTCAAAATCAGCGCTGGATCCGTCCTTTCCGTTTTTGGACGGATTGTGCCTGACGGCAAAAAACGGATGTGTGAAAGAGGCCTTAGAGAGAACCTGTCATCTGATTTATACTGCCCATCCGTGGACACCATGAACCACATCCTGGTAGCATGATTGAAGCCTAGTATATTTTTCTCTGAAACACTCCGAGAAAATATAGTTAGTAGATCCGATCAGGGAATATAGCCGGAGACCAGACTGGTCTGAATAGCTCTTTTCTGCTCTGTGTTCTCTCCCATAGCTAGAGAACTGTCAATTACCTTCAGCAGTGCTGGAAGATGTCTAACCATAGCAACTTTTACACAACCATACGGTAACACATCTTACATGTGTTAGGGTTTGAGTTCCCACTGCTGCACAAGGGGAGTCTCGAACCAGTCCCACTGCAGTCTCCCATTCATCTCCGTCCGCAGTGGAACCTGCTCAGCAGAGACGTCGGTCCCAGCATCTTGCCCATTCCAATACTGTGCAGAGACTTGCTGCTGCCCCTTCTGGATCTTCTATTATATCCAGTGCTGGAGCAGACATCTTTGGGACAAAGTCCTGCGTTTCCCCTTCTGAGCATGCCCAGGGTAAGATCTCTCATTGGAGATCAGGGGTCACATGTTCAGGTACTGCAGCAGCTCCTATTGGTCGGCCAGGAAGGTCCTGAAACTACATGTGTTTTGGAACAGTTTCTCATTGGTCCTTTTTCTGGCAGGTCCTGTAGCTGTTACTATAAAAGGGTGGCATGGCTGGGCCGCCAGGCGCTAGTGTCAATTGCATTATGTGCTTTGCGCCAGTGTGATCATGTCCGCATGTGGTTAGGGCTCGGCTGAAATAAGCCCCTAGAATATCGGCTTCTCCGGTGAGGAGATTTGGGTGCATGCGGTTAGGGCTTGGCTGAAATAAGCCCCTAGAATACCGGCTTCTCCAGTGAGGAGATTGCTTGATTGCGTTGCTGTCTGCATGATCACGGACTGCTATCCGCACAGCAGTTATCTGTGTATCCCTGTGAGTCTAACAGGACACAGTCTTTTCTCAGCGGCTCTGTGACGCAACAGGGTTCGCTTTAAAATGCTGGTTCAGCGCCCTAGCGTTTTACTTTGTGGCTCACTGAAGTTAAGTGAGTTCGTACTTATTGCCATATAGCGCTGTGGCATTCCCGTCAGCGGCTCTGGGGATTAACAGAGTTTGCACTAACTGCCACAGCGCTACGGCGTTTATTTTAGCGACTCTGCGGGATAACAGAGTTCGCTACTTTCGCCATCTTACTAGTAGCGGGCTTCGCCTGCACGGTGGACCCCGGGCTGCGAACACACCTCTCTAATATATCTATTAGGTGCATTCCGCAGACCCTAACAACATGTATCCAAGAATGTGTGCATATTGGCCTGCATCAAATGGACGAGTCCACATCATATGTAAAAGGGTTCCTGAATCCACCCTATATCTCTGAAATAACGGTAAGGTTTGTCGACTAATGGCATGCAAAAACAAAGGCATTCTGTACCCTCAATAGAGCATAAAAAGCTGGAACATAGAATAAGCTTCACTAACTGATAGTTTGGGAACCATCTGGAGTATGGCATTCCACTGTTCATTCTCTATTTGTCCCAAATCTTTTTTTATATTTTTCTTTAGGAGAATTGTAACATTTGTTCAAAAACTTACATATTAAACTTATATAGATTTACATGATCATGCCTGATGTCATTCCTGACATAAAAATAATTTTAATTATGGAGTTCTAAATAATAATTGCTAAACTATGTGACTGTGCTTCTGAGCTATATGTATACTGCAGGTAATTATAGACTTGTGAATTTGGTATGGCATACTCATATCGAGACTTTTGGAAGTGCCCTTGGGCTTCTGTTATTTGACCAAGATGCCCAGACGGACCCAGTTCCATTCACATTATGTGTTTTTTAATAAATATATAGATATTAATCATTGTAATATAATTCCCTTTATTTTTATATTTTATGTGTTAAGCAGAGAAACACATAAAAAGCAATAGCATTTATAAAATTGTTGGTACTAATGTAAAGGAAAGAAAGAGGTGCAAATTGATTACCCTTTTCTATACATAGTGTTGGGCTCTCTGGAATAAAATTAATAAGTTTCTTACACATCTTAATAATATTATCACACTAATTAATATTTTCTAAAATAACATATTACATCTAATTAAAAAATATAAAATGGTGATTATTTTTATATGCAAAATTAAAGATAGAAAATTCACCAAGTGATGACTGAATTTTGCTGTCATAGGAATGCGATATGGCTGGGGGCAATTGTAACTATAAATGTACATTTAGTCTTTAGCAAATAGTTCAGCACTGGGAAAACTTAAATCTGTTAAAATGACTTTTATTTAGGGGGTCATGGGAATTTAGCATTAGGTCAAGTATTTATTGTCAGCTTGTTATAATGGGTTTATTGTTAGTAAATTGTTATTTGTCATCTCTGTAAATAACATTTCATTACACTTTACACACTATTAACCCCAGAACCGGAGTACATAGGCCTCAGTCTGCATGCACAGGTCTAACAAAGGTTACCTTGACTCATATAACACAGCACTGGGATATCACAACACAAAATAGTGTAATACAACACTGGTCAATGGCTTGTGCAATATTACTTTACCTTAGTCCTCTCAGGTGAGTTAAACTTATGTGACATGTTAGCATCAAGATCGTGCATTGTGAGTCTTGACAACTTTAGCTATATCTGTATGATTTTTATTGTACTAATAAATATATTATAAACCTCAATCCCCTAATAATGTTAAAGTTATTGTCTCATCCCAACAAATTTCTTTCACTCTGCCACCCCATCTATGACCCAGATTAGAAAGCCACTTATTAACCAGCAATTCTTGCTTTTTAAGCAATCCATGTATTACACGGGCAACAATCCATTTTGGAAAGAAATAAACTAACACAGCTTTCTCCAGACAGAAATAACTTTGTCAAAGATCTCAGTAAATGGGATCACAAATATGCTACAAACATATATTTGGAAGTTAGAGTCAAGTCAAAGGCGGGGATGGAAGGCCTCTTGTACGAGGAGAGGTTGGAAAAGTTGAAATTGTTTAGCTTTGAAAAAAGAGATCTAAATGGAGATCTCATCTATATGTATAAGTAATGGCATAAGCAGCTATTGGTACAAAAATTTATCCAACCTGTAGATTGATATGGTTTCATTGTGACAGCAGCTAAAAGAATCCAATTGTAAATGGTTATACAGTGAATTGCCATTAGCAGTGAAAACTGAAAACTGTCAATTTGAAAACTACATATAATTTTTTTTTACATAATGGGGGTGTAGGAGAGGTGAAGGTGAAGTTCTAGTCCTTGATACCCCAAATGGCTAAATGAAGTTCAATGTATTTTCTCATCGGGATGTTCGCCTATCCTAACCGAACCAAACCATCTCTAATCTCGACTCCACAGTCTGTACATGGGTGAGATTGTGGAGTTTGTGAAGTGTGACTGAAGAAGTGGCTAGTACGCAGTAGCTTTAGTTCATCCTCACACCTATGAAGACATACTAAAGAGAGACGAAAAAGTTTTCTGGGGAAGAGTCCAGATGATCACACAGCAGAAGCGTGCCATAGAAGACCCTAAGTTGCTTTTGCAAACCGTGAGGGCTAGGGACTCCTCTGGAGAGAAGAAAATAACCCCTGACACAGTCACCAAGCTTGCCAGAGTCACGAGCTTAAGATTCAGGTCTCATAAAGCAAGGGACTGTGGAAGGAAACAGGGTCACAGGGGGACAAGTAGTCCAAAATTTCCTGGTCACTAGCCACGGCCCTACCCAAGTGGGCTTCGAAAGCGCCACGTCCGGGGAAGAAGATTTCGGGCCCATAAACTTTCCAAACCAGCCCTGGAAGTGGAAGAGACCACCCTCCCCACTGCCTGGGTCACCTTCATTGAGGAGAGGCAAAACACAAAATGAAAATCCTGAAAGGGGAGGTGGTCTGGGCTCAATGTGTTCAACTGTTAAATTGTAAGTTTCATAGGGAATCGTCTCAGTCCTGTTGCACCTTTTTCTGCTGGAATTTTTAGGCACTGATGCAACCACGAGGGTCTGATATCCTCAATAGTAGAGACTGTGTGTTTTCTGAATTTCATCCTTCAGTAATAGTACCATCCAGGGACTTTTTGAGGACTGTGACCTTAGAAAAAAACAGGCTACCATTGTGTTTGCTTATGAGCCTCTGTTAAAAATATAGACATGGACACTTTGCTACCAGGGTCCTTACTGAGAAGGACCGATGCTGACAAAAGTTTTGAAATTTTAAAAGTTATAGAATGTCGCCCTTGCTGTTCCGAGTCCCTTAACTGAGAAGGGCCAGGTGTCTATTAAGAAGAAGAAGATGTCGGGAAAAGTTTCCAGCCAAATGTTTTTACAGTGTTTTATGATATATTCACTAATTCTTCTTTTAAGGTCCAGCATGATTGAGGATAACCATAATTAAAGTGTGGGGGGATGTAGGAGTGGTAGAGGTGATGTTCTACTCCTTGATACCTCAAATGGTTAAATGTGGTTAAATATAATCTATGGATCTATGATGCTTGAGAGTAGAACCCTCTGGAACTGCAGTTTAGCTTAGGTATGGTTAATTGTAACGGTGGGCTTAGATTAGGGTGGTGTAGCTGAGACTTAATGGCAAGTTCAAGAAGTGTCAAGGGGAGTTGGAGAGAGAATGATAAAGTGACAGCATCGGTCATAGGCAATAGCTTCTAGGGACAATGTGAGCCTGTTACTTGGGGCAATGGATTGCCATAGAACCCTACAGAGCGAATCCAGCTGTTGACCTGGTAACCTCGAGATGGAGGTCGGGGCCCTTGAGCATACGAGGTCTGCAGACCTGCAGGGAAAGATGGACTCAAACTTTCAAAGATGGAAGGCTATGCAATCCAGGTGCATTGCTTGTGGTGGAAAGAATTCCTAGTGCTAGAGAATTTAGCAGGAGGGATGCTCTACCCATGCTGAGAATTAGGGCTGAAGTTATGTCTGGTACCTGTGGGGAAGACTGTACTTCATTTAGCACTATTCTATATGCCTGATTTTAATGACCATAAGTTGCCAAGTAGAAGTTTGAATGTTTTTACTAATTTGATGTCCCTGGATTGCTTTCTGTGAAGGTTTTGTAGGATGGAAACCTGGAGCCAATGAAGGCCTATGGGTCAAAAGTAAGTATGATGCACCCCACACACAGCAGCACATCAGGGCACGTTTTGTCTGTAGGGTGCGAGAGCGAACTGGAGCAGTAGCTCGTTCACAACTGCTTCACCCAGGCACCTTACAAGGGCACACCTTGGCCAACACGTGTCAATGTGTAAAACTAGCCTAAGTATTAGTAATAAGAAAGCAGCAGGATGGATACTATTGTGGTAAACGTTCACCAAGAAAAAGAAGAAAAATATTTTTTTTTCATCCCTTTTAAAAATATAAACAACTTTGTTATTGTGCCTACCTGAAAATAAGTATACCACGACAAAGGAATCCAAGAGGAGTCCATTTGATTGCTGTCTCATTGTAATGAATATATCCATTAAGAGAAACAAGATTGAGGTTAAGGACCCAGGCAAAAGCCATCAAACCACTGCAAAACACAATGTTATCTAGCCTTACAAATGTATGACCAACAGCAATCTAAACTGTATAGTCAGATGAAGCGTGGGACGTGAGCACTATAAATTTCTGCACTTACCCCCAAAAACCTGAAGAGATTGTGGAGGTATGAACCAGGTTATATAGTCATAGTGGTTGCTACAATTTTTCTGTAAATTAGCCAAAAAAATGTTTTGCGTTAATTTTGAAAAACAAAAAAACATTTTGCACCATTATTTCACGTTCTTGTTAGGTAGCAATTAGAGTTGGTGTGAATCGATTCACACTACCTGGTCTAATGGCCAAGTCATTAATTTGTGGCCACTGGACATCCACTGCCGTTATCTTGATTAGGCAGCTTGATGCAATGTCTTTTTTGTGGCTTGACATATATGTTACATCGCTCTAGGTCGGCAAATCAAAAGTAAAGCCGTGGATGCCATCAGGTATGATGCAGTTCTCATAACTACCACACATAACTACCATATATATATATATATATATATATATATATATGTATATATTTACCATTTACCATTAAATCTAAGTATGTGAATCCACAACCCCCTTTCTTAGCCCATTGTGAGCCTTCATTTAACTAATGGAACTCATCACTAGGTTCGTCAATGGCACCAAATTATACGTATGTGAGACATCACTCACAACCCATACCACATAGTACATTAATTTGCCCTCCCTTTGCAGTTAGCAACACATAACAAGAAGAAATCCCCACTCTGTTGCACTGGAATAGATCAGTGAGCGCAAGTGGTGGAGACAACTTTTATTAATTTGTGGTTGTGCAATACAGATGATCTCACATAAAACTAGCCTTACCTCTACTTTTTCTTAGTCTAACTGATGTCTAACTGCCCCAACCTCAGCCCATTACCCAAGCTACATGGACTATAATCATAACTACTGTTACCCACTAGTAATAGCATAATAGATAAACTAAGAACTACCATGTAAAGGATGTGTTGATTCAGTTGTGATTTGCATATAGTTTGTGTGACTTGTAAATTATCATAAAATACACACTTTATTGATGTAGCTCAGGTGACCCAGAACCTCCTAATGAAAAAACACTACTATATTATGCCATCTGTATGATGCATGCTTTAGTGGCACTATTCACAACCAATAGCTTAATATTCAATATTTTGCCATAATATAGCGTTGTCAATAATAACATAGTTAAATATTGAATACTCTTTATGTAGTTTGGATGCTCTTTTATCTGAAAATATTTCACCCTTCTATCCATAATATTTGCACCCTTTGCTTTCAGAATATACTGATACTTTTTCTGTCTGTAGTAGTCAGAATTGCTTTACAGAGTTTTGCAATGGAGCTTGAATGAAATCATTACTTTAGCGAGTGACATCTTAGATTTCACACGTACAGCACAAATGGCCTTGTCTAACACTTCTGCTTGTCGTATGTTGTTAAAATTAAATTGTGCCTCAGGTAGAATTCACAGATGAGATATTTACCACTTGACCAAGTTGATACCTTCCCTGAATCTTTTAATTATCACATTGTTTTGATGTGTTATTAAACAAAATTATATTGATCAAGGTTGAATTTAGCATGCTTGGAACACATAATTACAAATTATAATATTATATTGGATAAAAACATGATAATAAGAAATTGATTATGGCAATACACAAAAACAGCATCTGATATTTCATTCTCTAGGTATGTTCTCATTTCTAGTCCTCTGATTCTTAAGTGTTCATTGTTCTTTTATGTTAAAATGAAAAAAAAGTTTCTTAGCTTTTTAAATAAGCAATCATAGTACAATAACATATATTCTGGATTTTCATAAAAATGCTCCAAGATATTTTACGATCCTGAATGCAGTGTAAAGTGTGAGGGCATTATGTCACAGTGGTGAGGTATCAGCAATGTGTGCAGATGCTGTAGATAAGCTGATGATGACTTGAAGGCGACTTTGAGAGATAGTTTTAAAAAAAATCTTGTCCACATATTCAAGTTAATAACTTATAGGCAAAACTACATTGTAATAGTGCTACAAAGATACAGTTAAAACCAGAAATTTATATACACTATATAACAAGACATATATGCATGTTTTTCTCAATATCTGACATGAAATCAGAATAAACCTTTCCCATTTTAGGTCAATTAGGATTACCCTAATTATTAATATTTGCCAAATGCCAGAATAATGAGAGCGAGAATGTTTTAAGGCATTTTTATTACTTATCACACTGCCTAGAGCAGGAAATCACCAATCACTTACTACTAGAGTTGAGCGATACTTTCCGATATCCAAAAGTATCGGAATCGGAATGGTATCGCCGATACCCAAAAAATATCGGCGATACCCGATACCGATACCGGAAGTCCAATGTAAGTCTATGGGAACAAAATATCGAAATTAAAAAAACCCATTCTTGCCTTGTAGGTTAATTGTACATGAAGGAAAACAACAAAGAGTAATGTAGAATGTATTGGGGGAGGTTGAGGAGACATTAAAGGCATAGATGTTTAACCCAATCCAATGGAATAGCATTAATTTTTTTTTTTAGGAAATACGTTCGGATTGACGAAGAAATTGACAATGTTGTTAACCTTTTTTCTATTTTGGCAAATATGTATGTTTCACAACTTCCATGCTCTTCACCTTTTTAACTTTTGCCACACTTTCTCCTTCATAATCTTCAGCAGCATCATCTTTGTCATCAAATTATTCTTCATCTTCACCTTCTTTATCTTCTTCTAAAACTTCTTGCTTTTCATCTTTTTGTTAACATTACTCATATTGTTCTTTTTAAACTATTATTCTTCTTCATATTATAGTCCTTCATCTTCTTCATCATATTCTTATTTGTGACAGAGATTCCTGTACTTGTAATCTGTAAAAGTATGATTTTTTCATCGTTCCGTTCTTGCTGCCACAAAAGATTTAAATTACAACAGTATTTGTCCGTGTTCAGTTTAGCCTGCAGCATCAGGCATTTACCAGGGGCACCACGAGGAGGAACGGACTCACCCCCATACACTGCTTAGTCTTCTTCTGCTTATAATTTAGAGCATATATTTTGCTCTTCATTTTGGTCTTATACTTCATGTTCTTCTGCTTTTAGATCTTCTGCTTATTGTTCTTGTGTCTCTTGTTCTGTATCTTGTATTTGTAGCACAACCTTGTACCAGCTGATGTTACTGGGACACGGTTACTAAGCAGGAGGTACCTGTGCTCCAAAGCACTACCAAGGACCAGCAGACGTTGCTGGAACTCGGATACCGAGATGGAGGCACCTAGGCCAAAGGCACTGCGGAGAACCAGTTGACGGTACTGGAACCCGGACGGGTAGCAGAAGGTACAAGAGCCAATGCAAGTAACGAGGACCAGCTGACTGTGCTGGAACCCGGAGGGGCAGCAGAAGGAAAAGAGCCAATGGCACAACCGAGGACCAGCTGACGTTACTGGGACACGGTTACTAAGCAGGAGGTACCTGTGCTCCAAAGCACTACCAAGGACCAGCAGATGTTGCTGGAACTCGGATACCGAGATGGAGGCACCTAGGCCAAAGGCACTGTGGAGAACCAGCTGACGGTACTGGAACTCGGACGGGTACCATAAGGCACCCATGAAAATGTAAGTTGACAGGCCGCAAGCCGTCTGCAGTTACCAAATCACACAGTCCTACAGTGGGTGCTTGTCCTATTTTCACAACGGAAAGAGCCTTTATTTACATATCCCACAGCACACATAGGAATCACCTAAACTGCAGGCACCATAGAGTCGGATAACCGGAATGCAACATGACAGGACAACTTATTGGAGGCTAATTTACGTTGACACTGCCAGGAAACAGCTGTCGTGCTGTAACCAGGGTGGGCATGAGTCAGTACCCATGCCAATTACTTCCGAGCAACAACTGGCGGTGTTGGAGCCCAGGGATGAGAGGAGGACAGGGTGGAGGCAGCATGACTTTTTGTCGTACACACAGCAGGGGAACAGCTGCCATTACTCAACCCCAGTAACACAGGAGCAAGTGTTGACTGTGCTAACAGCACTTACAGGCAACAACTGGCGGTGTTGGAGCCCAGGGTCCAATGCATCGACTTCAATTGCTTCCACCTCCTCTCAGGACCACAGCACTGTTGAGCAACCATCTGTCTCTTCACCGCCTGCCAAATTGCCCAGTCAGTCAGAGAGTTCTGTACAGGAGCCAGCTGAGTCTCTGCTTCTGTTCTCAGAATCTGTTGGTTTGCAAACAGGGGCACAGTCAAGCAGCATTCTGGAATGTGAAGAAGAGGGAGTATGCAGTGATGCGCAACAGCTGTGTCTCTCTGAATCTGAAGAGGCGGGTGAGACAATGCCGATGGTCAGCACACCGCAGAACGCATCTGATGATGATGAGACTCAGGTGCCAGTTTCTGTTGAGCGTGGTGGTGGCCAGACCACCCAACAGCAGCAGGTGTTGGAAGAAGTTAGTGGAGATGATGAGGTCCAAGACCCAACATGGCGTGAGGAACAGGAAGGTGGTGGGAGCAGCTCTGAGGAAGTGATTGCCCCAATGGTACAAACAGGAGGGAGAGTTAGGCTGCATACTCTGTTGCCTGTAGCCTCCATTTTGGCACCTGTTCGGATAATTTCTCTTCCAAAAGTCTAAACGGACGCTCCCAGGACTTGCACTGCGTGGTCCTTTTTTCACACACTTGCAGATGATATTTGCTATGTCAAATGCAAGCTGTGTAATCAAAAAGTAAAAAGAGGTAAAGTGTCAGTAACCTCAATACCACAAATATGTGTAAACATGTGCGGAGAAAACACGTAGTTGAGTTACAAAGACACACTGAAGATGTACAGTCTATAGAGAATCACTGCACAAGTTTAACTGCATATGTCATGGTTAAATTGGAAATTTTTATTGCACACTTGATGTGAAAAAAGAAAATAGCTATGAGACGACTGACTGACGTTTTGGGCAACACAGTGGCCTTTATCAAATAGTCGCTGGAAGAGATAGAAAAATTTACAGTCAATGACAATGTATAATATATACAATATATACAATATATACATAGGGTGAAGAATATATATCCATAGGAATTAGGCAACATGTTAAACATTTGGGTGATACTGTAGAACACGGAGAATTATCCCTCTAGGGTATGCGGGTGGATAATGTAGTTTTTTGTTCATTTTTGGGATTGTGTAGAAAACAGGGGTGATGGGGTATTGAATATTAAGGAATGTCATAGTCTTACAGTCTATGGTGATCAATTAAAGATGTTTTGTCAGGAATCAGATATGATCAATTTTTTGACAGATGTAAAATGTAGGGTCACAATTGAGTTGTCTGTAGGTTAGGTTAACTGACAGTTGTCTATGAATTTCGGCAATAGATTGGTCTTATTCATAATAACGATAGCACCCCCCTTATCTGCTGGTTTAATAATAATGTTGGGGTTATCTTTCAGAGATTTTATGGCTTGTTTATCTGTGGGTGTCAGGTTGTGGGGCGTATCGGGTGTAGGCCCAATCTCGGCAAACCATCCACGAGCACAGGCTCTGAATGCTGGCATTGCAAAACTCCTGTCCATTGAAATGCTGTCATTCAGGCTGGTGGAGACTGACAGTTTACGGAACTTAATGGCATTGGCAGTCCCACAATACAATGTGCCAAGCTGATTTTATTTCAGCAGGCAAGCCGTCCCTGGTCTGCAAAAGCATGTTGTTGAGGTTAAAATTAAACATGCGCTACTAAACTCCGTCAGTAGCAATGTCCACCTGACCACCGCTGCGTGGACCAGTACCCATGGCCAGGGACGATACCTTTCCCTCATTGCCCATTGGGTCAATGTTGTGGAGCCGGGTACAGATCTTGCGAGTGGCGCTGTACGTGTTCAGCCAACTACAAGAATTGCAGGAATCAAGTCTGTACACATTGACTCCTCCTTCTCCAGTTCCTCAGAAACATCGTTGCAGGAGCCGTCACGGTCTACCTCCACATGGACCCGTGAACGCTTAATAAGAATCTTTAGTTATATAGCGCCAACAGATTACGCAGCGCTTTACAGTTTAACAGTTTCAGAACACAAGTCATAAGTAACAACGTTACCAATACAATAATTAAAGCAATATAATCCGCACATGCTCGTGAGAGCTTACAATTTACAAATATGTGGGGGAGATACAAAGTACAGGTGTTTATATACAATGGTGTATTTAGAATGATGGACCAGCCATTTTGAGGGAGTGAGGGATGGATGGAGATAGTGAATGGGCTACGCACACACACTTACACATAGAATGACTTTGATTAGTGAATGTGATAGGCCGCTCTGAAGAAATGTGTTTTGAGTGAGCGCCCGAAAACATGCAAATTGTGGATAGTTCTAATTTCTTGGGGTACAGCATTCCACAGTATTGGCGCAGCGCGGGAGAAGTCTTGGATTCGGGAGAGATGTTCTTTAGGTGTAGGCGGCAATAGCGGGCAACAGATTGTATATGGGAGGTGAAGGAGAGATTGGTGTCAAACATAACACCCAGACAGCGAGCCTGTTGACCGATATGAGCACAGACGTGGCCAAACGTCAACAGGCCGTCCTGAAATTAATTTCCATGGGGAATCAAAGCCACACAGCGCTGGAGCTCTGGAATGCCATAAAGCAAGAGAGCGACATGTGTATTTTGCCAGCGAATCTCCAGCCAGGCTTGGTAGTGTGTGACAATGGCCGAAATCTGGTGGCAGGTCTGGGCCTAGGCAACGTCACTCACATACCATGTCTGGCACATGTGCTAAACTTGGTCGTCCAGAGTTTTTTGAGGGACTATCCGGATCTTGATGCACTGCTGCACAAGGTCCGCCTACAGTGCGCTAACTTGCGATGTTCCACCATGGCCAGATCGTGCATTGTAGCTCTGCAACGCAGATTTTGCCTTCCTGAACATCGCATCATATGTGACGTACCCACCAGGTGGAATTCCACGTTACATATGTTGGAGCGGTTGTGTGAGCAGCAGCCAGCAGTAATGGAGTATCAGCTGCATCAGTCGCAATCAACTCGCAATTTGCGCCGTTCACACTTCACCACTACTGAGTGGGCCTCTATAATAATAATAATAATCTTTATTTATTTAGCGCCAACAGATTCCGCAGCGCTGTACAGTTTAACAGTTTCATAACACAAGTCATAAGTGACAACGTTAACAATACAATAATTAAAGCAATATAAGCCGCCCCTGCTCGTGAGAGCTTACAATCTACAATGAGGAGGGGGAGCTACAAAGTACAGTTGTTTATATACAATGGTGTATTTACAATGATGGTCCAGCCATTTTCAGGGAGTGAGGGATGGATGGAGATAGTGAATGGGCTACACACACACACAGTTACACATAGAATGACTTTGATTAGTGAATGTGATAGGCCGCTCTGAACAAATGTGTTTTGAGTGTGGAAGTAGGGCTGTTAATGGGGATGTTGAAGTCTCCAAGGATAAGGGTTGGTACTTCTGAGGACATGAAAGTGCGGCAGCCAGGCAGAGAAGTGGTCAAGGAACTGTGTGGGCGAGCCTGGGGGCTGATATATTACCGCTACTCTGAGGGAGAAGGGACGAAAGAGCCTGATGGTGTGGACCTCATAATTTGCAAAATCTTTATATAAAATTTACATGTTACATATTTACATCTAGTATAAAACATTTAACCATTAAGCCTACTTACAGAACAAGGAAGTGTAAAAAACCTTGTGCTTAAAAAAAAAAGTGAAAATAAAATGTGACAAGGGCAGTGTAACAAATAATTTAGGAAAAAGATAAACTAACATCAAGTGCTGTGTGCTGTGTAAGAGCCAGACACATTAACATGAAATCAGTCTGGAATAGCGGTGATTTTCTCCCCATAACCCGAGTAACATTCTGGGAAGAGGGGTGTAGAGTCAACGATCAGCAACTAGCTACAGTAGATAAAATACCTAAAAAAAAAAAAAAATGTTTTTTAACATTCATAAGATACATTGTATTTAAAAAAAAAAAAAAAACATAAAAACTATAATACACAGCAGGATCTTTAGTAAAAATCAGACTTGACACTGTAACCTCTTAATCCTTGCAAGCTTCAACACAACGTTGACAAGGTACACAGCAGGGGTGGTCGGTCTCCTAGACAACGAGCAAACTCCTTCATGATGAGAGAGGCTACCATCTCCTTAGCTTTCTGGTACTTTTCTGTGGGAATGAGCTTGTCTCCAACCAGCCAGGAATATCCATTGAATGGCACACCATGGTTTGGTATTAGCACCCAGTACCAAAAGTGAAGCCAACCACAGTTCCCATTTCTCATGAACTTTATTTGATATACTGGCTGGCCAAACATTAGTTTCTCACAAAGGAGCTGAAGACCCTGAGTGGCAGTAGGTGCAAGTCTCTCCAGCATGACCTGTTTGTTAGATATCAGAGGGAGAAGAGGATTGGGCCTTGCCAAGGTGCCCGATTGCATCTTAAGTCTTATTGAATGTTGGAGCCAGTCCACTGTATAAAAGCAGCCATAGAGTGTCCGGGTACCTGCTTGGATTTCGATCCAAATTAAGACTACTTTGATGTACATGTACACCAATTAGAGAAAAATGACAAGGATGAGGCAGTGAGACACGCTCGGCAGAGTACAAGCAGCATTGCTTGAAGAAGTAACTGGAGCGTGATCAAAATTCAATAAGTTAAAATCTCAGACTACAGTGAACACAACTGTTAGCTGTGAAAGGGCTTTTTGTGTCCTTCTACAGTGTTTTCAACCAATGTATTGGATACGGATGGAAGCACGTCACACTATAATTTCAATTGAATGGAGCAGCAAGAATTACACTAAAGGAAAAAAAAAAAAAAAAAAAAAAGAGTGTGAGAGTGACATGTGCAGATGCCTACATACAGCGTTGTATGCCGAGCAAACTGCAGGGCGTCACCTGCACTCACACACACACCTTGCAGAGCTGTGAAAAAAACACTGCAAGGCAAAAGGAAGATGTACACAGCGGTTGGTAAACTAGCCTGCCTAAAGCACAGTACACAAGATCGCAATCTCTAACTGTCCCTCAGAGTCAGCAGAGCAGCATTCTGTCCCGAACTGAATTAACAGCACAGTGACGCTAAAATGGCGGCTTTATCCGGCAACAATACCTTCCTTGTGTCACGGTTAGGGTAGCGTGTGTCTATTATATGAGTGTCTCTAAAATGTAACGTTACGCAGCCTTATTCTGCCCTTGGGACTCAAAAAATAAGACAGCAGTAATCATTTACAGTATAAAACTCCACCTATGCGCAACAAAACAAGCACGTTCCCTCTTCCGGTTCCTGCGCTGACATGTGAGTAGGGAGTTTGAAGACGCTCCTGAATTTATCCCAGGTATCCAAGCATATCAGGCCGATAGGAGAGCATTAAAACCACCCACGGTGGTGACTTAAATATGGTGAATCGAACCAGTGAAGAACTGTAGGTCGATGCGAATGAATGTGCGATCACATGACACACGTTTATAATAACCCTTGCTAGACACGACTAACTTTGTAGACATTTGGACACACCTGAACCCAGATGGCAGTGAATATTCATTCTATTCGGCGCCACATGACTCTTGGTCCAGAATAGATTATATATTGCTATCACAGGAGCTATTAAGGGGAGTGGAAGAGGCAGATGTGCACAACGTAGCTATATATGACCACGCGCCCGTATCAGTGACCCTGCCAGATATGGTGCAGATGGGGCCAGACCAAACTTGGCGCTTCCCGACCTATTTGTTAATGGATGAGAAGTTTCGACATCAGGTGAAGCAATGGTGTTTTTAATATGTAAGGGATAATGGAGATACTAGGGGTAGGCCAGAACTTTTATGGGCAGCAGGGAAGGGAGTAATGCGCGGGAAACTAATAGGTTATCAGACAACGCTAAAAAGAAGATAGCGACAAACTACTCGCAGGCTAGCAGGATATTACGCGATAGGTACACGGCAAACAAGACAAGTTCATCAACACAGGTTAAAAATAGATGTAAGCAGGCTAAGGCTGACTTACACGTATGGGTATATCGACGAGAGAGAAGCAGTAATAACAATTATAGAGCCGATGTATATCGTTATGGTAGCAAATGAGGGAGACTATTAGCACGACTAGCGAAAGGAAATCACATTCGTCATCAACATATTACAGCGTTAACGAATAAACATGGGATCATGAACACAGACCCTCGAAGCATAAACACCATTCTACAAGAATACTACTCAGACTTATATAAGGTGGAACATACGGATAGTGCGTAGGGTAACACCTTTGTAGATGGAATACGGTTACCATCCATCACAAACTATCAGCTTCTCCTTTTAAAAAAACAAATTGAGGTGACGGAAGTGACAGCGGCGATAAGTTACTTGAAATACGGGAAAGCTCCAGGACCTGACGGGTTTACAGCCAAATTATTAAAATTATTGAGTGAGGATATCCCGTCCACATTGGTACGCACCTTCAATCATATATTGGAGACAGGAGGGTTGCCCAGCCATTCAAACATGTCACACATGAAGGTGCTACTAAAACCAAACAAACCTTCACATCTGCCTGGATCCTATCGTACATTCTCACTCATTGACCATGATATCAAGATTTTGTCCAGGATCATGGCAGATCGTTTGAGTAGCATTGTTCCTACGCTGATAGGGCGATCACAAGTGGCCTTTGTTAGCTACTTTGTTGGCTACTATCAGTCTCACTATGCATAACACATGTGTGCAGTGGGCAGTATTACCTTTGCCTTAGGTGGAGTAGGAAAACACCTCTCCTATAGAAGTGTTAGTTGGGGAGATGAAAGATTTGCCACCGGGACCTGAATTGTAATACTTAAATGTGACAGGTGACAAATTTGGTAAGGCGCAACTCCGCGGCCCCTACGTTGAGTCTAGCCCGTGAAAATTTACTGGTTGTCAATGGGGAACCCCAACACCCCGGGGCAGCTACAGTATTTCAACAATTAGAGCTGAACCAAGATTTGCTGTATCAGGTTTATAAAATACATGTGGAAATTTTTTAGCAATTGCTGCTAGAGTTGAGCGATACGATACTGCAAATATCGGGTATCGGCCGATATTAGCTGTATCGGACTTTCGATTCCGAGTTCCAATATTGTCGTCTTATTGGATACCGGAATCGGAATTGTCACTGTCACTGTCAGTGTCCGTCGGTCGGGTCTGTCAGGAGTCAGCGGCACTTACCTGGCAGAAGATCTCCGGCGGTCATGGCCTGGACTGCTTGATGGCCGCCATCATCTTTCCCCGGCGGTCACATGCAGTTTCTCGCGATAACTGCAGTGACTGCTGGGTAATCCCGGCCGTAAAGCAGTCAGTCCGATGACGTCACCGCCGGGGAAGCAGGTAATCAGCTGTGCTGCGTCGCGATGACAGGCTCTGCCTGTCATTGCGATGTGGCAGAGCTGGATCGTCGTGGGACATTCGTTACTATGGACTGCGTCGGACAGGTTGTATACTGTTGGTTTGTTTTTTTCCTTTTTTTACAGGAGATCGATGGCGTCGCAGGAATGAGAGTATAATAAAAGAAATGAAAACTGTGTTGTCTCTTTTATTTCATTAAAATACTTTTTTTTGCTTTGTCTTTTTTTTATACATTTAAAAACTTTGGGATTAATAATGGATCGGTGTCTTATTGACGCCTATCCATTATTAACCGGGCTTATTGTCACCGTGCAATCAAGGGTGTATTATCAGGCTGGCAAGCAGGGTCGGACTGAGCCACCGGAGAAACCTCCGGTGGGCCCCAGCTCCTGCGTGGTGGGCCCTGATTTGAAAGGATAGGTCGCGGGGCAGAGGGGGCGGTGGCCCCGGGCCCCGCGCTCTGAGGGGGCCCACCCGGAGCTACGCTACAGTAACTGTATCGCCGTGCACAGCACGCCGATACAGTTACATTCTGCGGCAGAGCAGGGAGAATCGATCTTCCTGCTCTGCCGCCCAGAAGCTATGGGGCCTGAACAGGAGTTGGGGGGCCCAGTGCCAGCAGTGGGCCCCCCACCCGTCATCGGAGGGTCAGCTGTATCGGCATTCAGCCGATACAGCTGACCGCATAGAGAGAGAAGGAGCGAGCGCTCCTTCTCTCCCATAATCCCCCTCTCAGCGTCTGACAGCGGGCGCGATGACATCACCTGCCGGCGCCCGCTGTCAGACGCTGAGAGGGAGAACAGTGAGCAGCACAGGAGCCGGGAGGTGAGTATTGTTTTTTTTTTTTTTAATGGGAGTGCATTATACTACAGAGGCTGTATATGGGGGGTGCATTATACTACAGAGGCTGTATATGGGGGCTGCATTATACTACAGAGGCTCCATATTGGGGTGCATTATACTACAGAGACTCCCTATGGGGATGCATTATACTACAGAGGCTGCCTATGGGGGTGCATTATAATATAGCGGCTGCCTATGGTGGTGCATTATATTAGAGACTCTGCCTATGGGGGTTTATTATAATATAGAGGCTGCCTATGGGGGTGCATTATACTATATTGAGGACTATCTGGTGTATTATGCTGTATGAATGCTATCTAGGGGCCATCATACAGTGTTGGACCCATTAAATAGTTTGGGGACATTAAGGGGTCAGTATATATCCAGTGAGGGGCATTATTCTGTGTATAGGGGAGATGTACAGGGGGAGACTTGGGACATTATTAAATGTAAAGTGGACACTTATTGTTATAGGGGAACTCGGGTTACTGTAACTGTCAAAGGGGCACACAGGGCATTATTACAGTGTAGCGCCGGCGTCCCTGCCCTTTGCCAGGCAGGGACGCTGTTCCCCTGCGCCAGCGTCCTCTGCCAGGCAGGAACGTCGCCCCCCTTACCCACGCTCGGCGTCCTCCTTCCGCCCTGCTGGGGTTGCGCGCTCCTTCCCTGCTGCTGGACTTAGGGCGCGCGCCTGCGCGCTCCCCCGCTCTTAAAGGGGCCACGCGCATCTTTCAAAAAAGGTCCCCGGCCAATGCCGGAGGACTCCACCCTATATAAAAGTACTCCCTCCTTAATGGAGGTGCCCGAACAATGTTGTTGCACTTAGAGTTGAGCGATACTTTCCGATATCCTAAAGTATCGGAATCGTAATGGTATCGCCGATATCACTAAAATATCGGCGATACCCGATACCGATACCGGAAGTCCCATGTAAGTCTATGGGAACAAAATATCGAAATTAAAAAAAACCCATTCTTGCCTTGTTGGTTAATTGTACATGAAGGAAAACAAGAAAGAGTAATGTAGAATGTATTGGGGGAGGTTGAGGAGACATTAAAGGCATAGATGTTTGACCCAATCCAATGGAATAGCATTAATTTTTTTTTTTTAGGAAATACGTTCGGATTGACGAACAAATTGACAATGTTGTTAACCTTTTTTCTATTTTGTCAAATATGTCTGTTTCACAACTTCCATGGTCTTCACCTTTTTAACTTTTCACACACTTTCTCCTTCATAATTTTCAGCAGCATCATCTTTCTCATCAAATTATTCTTCATCTTCACCTTCTTAATCTTCTAAAACTTCTTGCTATTCATCTTTTTGTTAACATTACTTATATTGTTCTTATTAAACAGTTATTATTCTTCATATTCTACTTCTTCATCTTCTTCCTATTCATCCTTTTCATCATATTCTTATTTGTGACAGACATTCCTGTACTTGTAATCTGTAAAACTCTGAATTTTCATCCTTCCGTTCTTGCTGTCACGAAAGATTTTAATTACAACAGTATTTGTCCGCGTTCAGTTTAGCCTGCAGCAGCATCAGGCATTTTCCAGGGGCACCACGAGGAGGAACGGACTCACCCCCATACACTGCTTAGTCTTCTTCTGCTTAGAATTTAGAGCATATATTTTGCTCTTCATTTTGGTCTTATACTTAATGTTCTTCTGCTTTTTGATCTTCTGCTTATTGTTCTTCTGTCTCTTGTTCTGTATCTTGTAGTTTGTCTTAACCTTCTTTGTCCTGTTGGTGATGGTACAAAAGCCAATGGAAGTAACGAGGACCAGCTGACTGTGCTGGAACCCGGAGGGTCAGCAGAAGGAAAAGAGCCAATGGCACAACCGAGGACCAGCTGACGTTACTGGGACAGGGTTACTAAGCAGGAGGTACCTGTGCTCCAAAGCACTACCAAGGACCAGCAGACGTTGCTGGAACTCGGATACCGACATGGAGGCACCTAGGCCAAAGGCACTGCGGAGAACCAGCTGACGGTACTGGAACCCGGATGAGTAGCAGAAGGTACAAGAGCCAATGAAAGTAACGAGGACCAGCTGACTGTGCTGGAACCCGGAGGGTCAGCAGAAGGAAAAGAGCCAATGGCACAACCGAGGACCAGCTGACGTTACTGGGACAGGGTTACTAAGCAGGAGGTACCTGTGCTCCAAAGCACTACCAAGGACCAGCAGACGTTGCTGGAACTCGGATACCGACATGGAGGCACCTAGGCCAAAGGCACTGCGGAGAACCAGCTGACGGTACTGGAACCCGGATGGGTAGCAGAAGGTACAAGAGCCAATGAAAGTAACGAGGACCAGCTGACTGTGCTGGAACCCGGAGGGTCAGCAGAAGGAAAAGAGCCAATGGCACAACCGAGGACCAGCTGACGTTACTGGGACAGGGTTACTAAGCAGGAGGTACCTGTGCTCCAAAGCACTACCAAGGACCAGCAGACGTTGCTGGAACTCGGATACCGACATGGAGGCACCTAGGCCAAAGGTACTGCGGAGAACCAGCTGACGGTACTGGAACCCGGATGGGTAGCAGAAGGTACCCATGGAAATTAAAGTTGAGGCAGCAGGACTGTTTGCCTTCACACAGCAGGGGAACAGCTGACATTACTGAACCCCAGTAACACGGGAGCAAGTGTAGACTGTGCTAACAGCACTTCCGAGAAACAACTGGCGGTGTTGTAACCAGGGATGAGAAGAGAACAGGGTGGAGGCAGCAGGACTATTTGCCGTTCACACAGCAGGGGAACAGCTGACATTACTGAACCCCAGTAACACAGGAGCAAGTGTAGACTGTGCTAACAGCACTTCCGAGAAACAACTGGCGGTGTTGTAACCCAGGGATGAGAAGAGAACAGGGTGGAGGCAGCAGGACTTTTTGCCGTTCACACAGCAGGGGAACAGCTGACATTACTGAACCCCAGTAACACGGGAGCAAGTGTAGACTGTGCTAACAGCACTTCCGAGAAACAACTGGCGGTGTTGTAACCCAGGGATGAGAAGAGAACAGGGTGGAGGCAGCAGGACTATTTGCCGTTCACACAGCAGGGGAACAGCTGACATTACTGAACCCCAGTAACACGGGAGCAAGTGTAGACTGTGCTAACAGCACTTCCGAGAAACAACTGGCGGTGTTGTAACCCAGGGATGAGAAGAGAACAGGGTGGAGGCAGCAGGACTTTTTGCCGTTCACACAGCAGGGGAACAGCTGACATTACTGAACCCCAGTAACACGGAGCAAGTGTAGACTGTGCTAACAGCACTTCCGAGAAACAACTGGCGGTGTTGTAACCCAGGGATGAGAAGAGAACAGGGTGGAGGCAGCAGGACTATTTGCCGTTCACACAGCAGGGGAACAGCTGACATTACTGAACCCCAGTAACACAGGAGCAAGTGTAGACTGTGCTAACAGCACTTCCGAGAAACAACTGGCGGTGTTGTAACCCAGGGATGAGAAGAGAACAGGGTGGAGGCAGCAGGACTTTTTGCCGTTCACACAGCAGGGGAACAGCTGACATTACTGAACCCCAGTAACACAGGAGCAAGTGTAGACTGTGCTAACAGCACTTCCGAGAAACAACTGGCGGTGTTGTAACCCAGGGATGAGAAGAGAACAGGGTGGAGGCAGCAGGACTATTTGCCGTTCACACAGCAGGGGAACAGCTGACATTACTGAACCCCAGTAACACGGAGCAAGTGTAGACTGTGCTAACAGCACTTCCGAGAAACAACTGGCGGTGTTGTAACCCAGGGATGAGAAGAGAACAGGGTGGAGGCAGCAGGACTTTTTGCCGTTCACACAGCAGGGGAACAGCTGACATTACTGAACCCCAGTAACACAGGAGCAAGTGTAGACTGTGCTAACAGCACTTCCGAGAAACAACTGGCGGTGTTGTAACCCAGGGATGAGAAGAGAACAGGGTGGAGGCAGCAGGACTTTTTGCCGTTCACACAGCAGGGGAACAGCTGACATTACTGAACCCCAGTAACACGGGAGCAAGTGTAGACTGTGCTAACAGCACTTCCGAGAAACAACTGGCGGTGTTGTAACCCAGGGATGAGAAGAGAACAGGGTGGAGGCAGCAGGACTTTTTGCCGTTCACACAGCAGGGGAACAGCTGACATTACTGAACCCCAGTAACACGGGAGCAAGTGTAGACTGTGCTAACAGCACTTCCGAGAAACAACTGGCGGTGTTGTAACCCAGGGATGAGAAGAGAACAGGGTGGAGGCAGCAGGACTATTTGCCGTTCACACAGCAGGGGAACAGCTGACATTACTGAACCCCAGTAACACAGGAGCAAGTGTAGACTGTGCTAACAGCACTTCCGAGAAACAACTGGCGGTGTTGTAACCAGGGATGAGAAGAGAACAGGGTGGAGGCAGCAGGACTTTTTGCCGTTCACCACAGCAGGGGAACAGCTGACATTACTGAACCCCAGTAACACGGGAGCAAGTGTAGACTGTGCTAACAGCACTTCCGAGAAACAACTGGCGGTGTTGTAACCAGGGATGAAAGAGAGAACAGGGTGGAGGCAGCAGGACTTTTTGCCGTTCACACAGCAGGGGAACAGCTGACATTACTGAACCCCAGTAACACAGGAGCAAGTGTAGACTGTGCTAACAGCACTTCCAAGCAACAACTGGCGGTGTTGGAGCCAGGGTCAAGGAGGATGTTTAAATACTAGATCAAGTATTTTCCTTGTTACGTGTCAATTAAAAATGTCTATACTCCAAACAAGAGAAATATAACCTTTAGTACCATAAGATGATGATTTTACTTTAAAAAATATATGTAAATTAATAATTGACAAACATAAACGCATACATTAACATGTTGAAAAGCAATGCAAACCACAATAAAAATCGGTTAAATAATCTGCTATACGGTTTTAAATAAAAGCATACAAGTACATATCAGAATCCATTAATGATGGATAAGTAAACAGTATGTACACCATTTTCATTTGCTGAATAATATCACTAAAAAGTTTTTAAAAATTATCTAAAATTTCCATCATGTAATACTGATAATATGTGGCAATCATTTATATTAACAAAAAAAACCTTTAAAAAGTGCATAGTGAAAACAGCTATTTATGCCTGACTGTGGACTTGCAAGCATGACAACGGATAGATAAGGTATATATAGATGACACTGCATAGCCACAGATGGTGAATGGCGATGTAATACTGTACCTCAATAAAGTGTGCGTTACTACTACATCCTTATTTTTATATAGCTTTCTAAAAGGGTACGTGCATGTATGCTTGCGCCTTTGTTTGGACGCACAGACTGGCTTCCTGCTGTGACGCGTTGGGTATTGGAGCGTCTGTGCGTCTTATGACGCAGACTAACATTCACGGTGCGCATCGTTCATCATCGCAAGCGTACCGACAACACAAAGGCGTTGTCATGACTGCTTTACTCAGTAAACATGCACCTATGATGAAACATACACGCATGTGCCCTATTACATAACAAGCTACAAGAAAAAATGCGTGTGAGGTGTGACACAGCTGTTTTGTTAAGGTACAGTATTTATCGACATTGTACAGGTGTCGCTATTCAGTCTGATAAATAGATATCATTCACCTATTCTATCAGTTGTCGTTCTTTCAGCACCACTTACAGGTATATATTTTGCTATTGTGACTATGCACTATTGACTTTACCAAGGTAATGCATGATTTTTGTTAGCGATTATCATGTTTACATGAAGTACCTTTATGATATGGGCTGTTACTTTCTAATCAAATATGTATTTTTTAAAATGACACAAATATAAGTAATGTTGAAGAGGGACTATTCTACATGCATTGTTTGCACAATATTACAGGTGTACATCACGTCCCTTAATCAACATTGGATATTATATTTACTTGTATGCTTTTATTTCAAAGGCAAGAACACTGAAGTATAACCTTCGCACTGCAGCAGTTGTCAAAGTTCAACCCACATTATGCACTTCCAACATTGCAGTATTTGAGTCATCATGATGTGAGTTGGATTTGTGTAAGCTATGGAGTGACAAGGTTGACCATCAGTATCCTTTTAGCATAAGTAGGCTTTTGTGTTTGCATTTGTTTTCGACATGTGCATATCTGTAATAATATGTCACAATTATTTTGTTACAGATTTGTGACAAAGACAAATCATTTTATGGTTTGAAAGTTGACGTTTCAAATGTTTACAGCTTAGAAATCATGGTGTAGCCTCATATCTATGTGTAGCACTAGACACTTTGAGATGTAATTTTTTTTTTTCACCATGATTAGGTAGCTAGCAGTAATTTTTGCCGGACACACAGCAGGGGAACAGCAGGCGTTACTGAAACCCCACAAACACATCAGCGATTGTTTTCATCTGTGCATCTAACACTTCTGAGCAGCAACTGGCGCTGTTGAAGCCCAGGGTCAAGGAGGGTGTAGGCAGAGGCCTAGTATGAGACGTTTGAAGTTGAAGTTGTAGTTAGCAGCAGTAATTTTTGCCAGACACACAGCAGGGGAACAGCAGGCGTTACTGAACCCCACAAACACATCAGCGATTGTTTTCATCTGTGCATCTAACACTTCTGAGCAGCAACTGGCGCTGTTGAAGCCCAGGGTCAAGGAGGGTGTAGGCAGAGGCCTAGTATGAGACGTTTGAAGTTGAAGTTGTAGTTAGCAGCAGTAATTTTTGCCAGACACACAGCAGGGGAACAGCAGGCGTTACTGAACCCCACAAACACATCAGCGATTGTTTTCATCTGTGCATCTAACACTTCTGAGCAGCAACTGGCGCTGTTGAAGCCCAGGGTCAGGAGGGTTGTAGGCATAAAATATTGAGTTATTGCCTTGTTACGTGGCCATTGCAAATGTATGTACTTCAAACAAGAATAAATGAGTTTTACTACAAAATAAAATGATAAATTTCAATTACAAGAATAGAAAAATATTTATACTTGACAGTCCTCTGTGGTTGATAACGTTTAATGGCTAACTGAAAATATGGTAACAAATTCAAAGCTTTCGAGACTACTCAGGTGTCTTCATCAGGCTAAGAGTAAAGCCAAAAATGAAGAATCACATATTTCTACACACAACAGGACACAGAATAGCTAAGACAAGTGAGGGAGGGACAAGTGAGGGGAGGACCGGCAACAAAAAGGAGAACAAGGATGAATTATCAGCGCCACACAATCACAGATAAATTAATGAATTTACCTGTGGCAAAAGACTTTTGTATGCCCGGTCATAGCATCATGGATATGGAGTTACTGTTATTAAAATATAACTTCAAATATGAGAAACGTACAAAGGTTCAGAATATAAGCTCATCATGACCTTTGACACTGTTAGTGATGGAATGAATAGATCACATGGATTTATGTCATTCTATATCAATTAAGGAATCTGCGTCTATGCCCTTCCAGGGTCATGAAAACCCCAAAAAATACGCCAATGAGAGGGCAATCAAACTTTCTATCCTTATCTAGGAACTGTTCCAATATTTATGTTCATCCTGTGAGATAATGACAGTTCTGATACACGTCACTTACTTGTCTTACCTATTGCACTATTCCTGTGTCCTGTTGTGTATAGAAATATGTGATGCTTAATTTTTTTAGTTAGTCTTTCCCTGATGAAGAGACGTGAGTAGCCTTGAAAGCTTGCAATTTGTTTCCATCTTTCAGTTATCCATTAAAAGGTATCAACCACTGCTGACTCTGAAGTCTAAATATTTTTCTATCTACTGGCTACACGGTACAAAGATACACATGTTTTCTAATTTCAAGAAGGAAAAATAAAGAAAATCAAATATAAACGCATATATGCACATGCCAAAAATAAATGAACAACACAACACCCAAAAAATGGTAACAAAATATAGTGTTGTAAATTTAAGAATAAAAGTAATTTTTTTTTTTTATGAATAATGCTTAAGGAACGCTATGTTAACCATAACATAGTGAAGACAATGGATTTTGTAATAGTCACTCATCTCATCATCGCAAATTTTATGTGACAGTCACAGACATTTCAATTATTTAAGTTCATAAAATCGTAACTTTCTATAGCATGTATGACATGTCCAGCATGGACTCATCAATGTGATTGATGAACAATAATGTACAATAAAAAAATAACCATTTAAAAAAACATTAGGCATTGTTTGTCACAATTTAAGTGTGTGCCTGCAAGTGTAGGTGAAACAAAGGCTACGGATAGCAAAGGTATATTCTATGTCTGTATCAGACAGTGGACAGCCTCTGATGGGTTAATGCGATGTTATACTGTACGTCAATAAAGTCTGCGGCTGAAATCATGCATTTTTTGCTTGTAGAGTGTTGAAGAGGGTAAAAAGATGTCTGGTTGTGCAAAGCTTTATCCGTCAACACTACCTTCCTACTGTCAGCGTAGGGTAGGGTAGCGTGTGGCAATTAGCTGACTACAAATGTGAGGTTAGGCTGCGTTATTGCGCACTAGGGACGCAAAAAAAAATACAGCAGTAATAATTTAATGTGTAATACTACACCTATGACAAACCAAAAATTACGTTCCCTCTTTAACAATGTACAAGACTAACAAGCCTAATGGTTGACGCTGACTTAATTGAGATACAGTATTACATCAACATTGTCCATGAGTAACTATGCACTGTGATACCTATTATACCAGTATTAATTTATATCTCTTGTGGTTGTTTCAACAGCACTTGCAGGTATAACTACCTATTGTCAGTATGCATGATGCACTTTCTAGATGTAATAATTTATTATTGGACATTATTACCATGTTTACATGCTGGCCATTTCATATATGGTGTTTGAAGTTACAGTTGGCATCAGTATGTGTATTTTATAATGTCTGTCATAAATAAAACTCGTGATGATGATGATGATGAGGATTTAATGATTCGTACATCCATTGAGTGCATTATCTTACAGGTACAGATAAAGTTCCTTAAAAAGCATTAATTCATAAGTCTGAAATGTACTTTTATGCATTAATTTAAAAATGTGAAGAGTAGACTATGTTTTTATTTTTTGTTACCATTTCTAATAGACATGTGCAGATATGCGCTGTGATGACAAATTATTATTTGTCCATATTTGTCATAAAAATTTATCATTCTAGGCCTGCAAAACTTCACAATTTCATGTTTTCAGCATAACAAGCAGGGTGACGGCTCTTCCCTATTTGGAGCATGTTGGTCATGTGTTTTTCTGTCCATGGTCGGGAACAGGACACTTCTTGCCGTTGACACAGCAGGGGAACAGCTGGCGTTACTGAACCCCACATAACAGTAGAGCTTGTGTTTTGTTCTGTGGACACGACACTTCTGAGCAGCAACTGGCAGTGTTGGAGCCCAGGGAGTAGAGTTCAGGTGGTAGAAAGATGAACATAACAGGAGACATGGATAACGTTGCGAACCAGTTATTTAATCTGAAAACGGACAGACAAATTCTGGCGAGATCCATGCCTTGTTCATTTTCAGAAAAGTAAGCCGGTCTACATTATCGGAAGGATAGTCGCATGCGACGGTTGTTAGTACACCACCTGCAGCACTAAAGACGCGCTCCGATAATACACTGGCAGCAGGGCAAGCCAGCACCTCCAATGCATACTGGCTAAGCTCTGGCCATGTATCCAGCTTAGAGACCCAAAACTTGAATGGGGAAGAGCCATCTGGGAGTACACTGAGAGGCAAAGCCAAGTAGTCTGTCACCATCGACGGATACGTTGCCTCCCGCTGACTGGAGCCCTCTCGGATGGTGTAGACATTTGTGGCGCTGCCACAAAACTTTGCCACATTTTAACATACTGGTCTTTCCCTGTGCAGAGGCACTGCGTGTGCTCCTCTTGTTGCAGACGCTCTCTACACTGCCTCGACGCACAGAGCTGCTTTGTAAAGCAGTAGCAGCAGCAGTGCTCTCGGCAGTAAGGTAGAACATTAGGGATTGCACCAGTGTGTCTTGGTACTCCCGCATTTTACGCTCCCGGTTCAACGGTGTGATGAGGCTTTTGACGTTGTCCCGGTAGCGAGGGTCTAGGAGGGTGTACACCCAATATAATCAGACGTCGTGAGAAGTGGGCGATGCGGCGGTCGTTTCTTAGGCACTGCAGATGAAATCAACCATGTGCTGCAGACTCCCAACTGGCAAAGAAACGCTGTCCTCTGCAAGAGGCGTTATCTCTGCCTGCTCTGCATCACCCACCCTCGCTCTACATACTGACTAGAGCGTTGTGTACCCCCTCTGGAGCGATGTTCTTCCTCCTCCATTGACTCCTCCTCCTCATCCTCCTCACAAAGTGAGCCCTGCCCAGCCCTTTGTGAGGAACCACGTTGCGCTGACTTTCCAGAAGGTGATGGAATTTGTGACTCCTCATCCTCCACCTCTTCCAAAAACCTCATCCCTTATTGCTTGCAGTGTTTTTTGAAGCAGGCAGATAAGGGGGACAGTCAGGCTGACTAGTGCATCATCTGCACTCGCCATCCGCGTTGACTCATCAAACGCACGCAAAAACGTGGCACATGTCCTTCATAGTGGCCCACTCATTAATGGTGAAGTGTGGACGGCGCAAATTGCGTGTTGATTGCGCCTGATGCAGCTGATACTCCATAACTGCTGGCTGCTGCTCACACAAACCGCTCCAACATATGTAACGTTGAATTCCACCTGGTGGATACGTCACATATGATGCGATGTTCAGGAAGGCGCAATCTGCGTTGCAGAGCTGCAATGCGCGATCTGGCCATGCTGGGAACGTCGCAATAGTGAGCGCACTCTAGGCGGACCTTGTGCAGCAGTGCATCAAGATCCGGATAGTCCCTCAAAAACTCTGCACGACCAAGTTGAGCACATGTGCCAGACATGGTATGTGAGTGAGGTTGCCAAGGCCCAGAGCTGCCACCAGATTTCGGCCATGTCACACACTACCAAGCCTGGCTGGAGATTCGCTGGCAAAAACCACACGTCGCTCTCCTGCTTGATGGCATTCCAGACCTCCTGCGCTGTGTGGCTTCGATTCCCATAGGAATTAATTTCAGAACGGCCTGTTGCCGTTTGGCCACGGCTGTGCTCATATCGGTCGCATCAGGTAAGCGTCCACGGGTCCATGTGGAGGTAGACCGTGACGGCTCCTGCAGCGATGATTCTGAGGAACTGGAGTAGGAGGAGGAGTCAATGTGGACAGACTTGATTCCGGCAATCCTTGGAGTTGGCAGAACACGTACAGCGCCACTCGCAAGATCTGTACCCGGCTCCACAACATTCACCAATGGGCAGTGAGTGAAAGGTATCGTCCCTGGCCATGGGTACTGGTCCACGCATCGGTGGTCAGGTGGACCTTGCTACTGACGGCGTTTAGTAGGCATGTTTAATTTTTTGCCTCAACATGCTTTTGCAGACCAGGGACGGCTTGCCTGCTGAAATAAAATCGGCTGGGCACATTGTATTGTGGGACTGCCAATGCCATTAATTCACGGAAACTGTCAGTCTCCACCAGCCTGAATGACAGCATTTCAAGGGACAGGAGTTTTGCAATGCCAGCATTCAGAGCCTGTGCTCGTGGATGGTTTGCCGAGTATGGCCGTCTTTTATCCATGCCTGTGCTACCGATGGCTGTTTTGTGGCCTGGGTGTGTGAGGATGACAGGGAACTTGCAGCTGTGGGTGGAATAACACTGTGTCTCTGGACAACAGTGACAGAGGTTCTTCCATGGCGATCCTTTGAGGAAGCCTTACCAGCTGTGTGTGAACTGGAGGAAGAGGCTCCAACAGGAGCTGAAGATGTAGGTGCTGCTGTAGGTTGGCCTACATCTCCAGTGTGTCTTTGTAACTCAACAAAGTGCTTTGACCGCACATGTTTCCACATATTTGTTGTATTTAAGGTTACTGACACTTTTACCTCTTTTATTTTTTTGATTACACAGCTTGCATTTTACATAGCAAATATCATCTGCAACTGTTCAAAAAAGGACCACGCAGAGCAAGTCCTGGGAGCGCCCGGTTTGGCTGTTGTAAGAGAACTGCTCCGAACGGGTGCAAACTGGAGGCTACAGGCAAGCGAGTCTGCAGCCTACCTCTCCCTACTGTTTGGGACCGTTGGTGCAATCTCTCCTCAGAGCTGCTCCCACCACCTTCCTGTTCCTCACGCCATGTTGGGTCTTGGACCTCATCATCTCCACCACTACCCTCTTCCAACACCTGCTGTTGTTGGGTGGTCTGGCCAGCACCATGCTCAACAGAAACTGGCAACTGAGTCTCATCATCATCAGATGCGTTCTGCGGGGGTGCTGACCATCGGCATGGCTCACCCGCCTCTTCAGATTCAGAGAGACACAGCTGTTGCGCATCATGCATACTGCCTCTTCTTCACATTCCGAATGCTGCTTGGCTGGGCCCCTGTTTCCAAGCCAACAGATTCTGAGAACAGAAGCAGAGACTCAGCTGGCACCTGTACAGAGCTCTCTGACTGCCTGGGCAATTTGGCAGGCGGTGAAGAGACTGATGGTTGTTCACAGTGGCTGTGGTCCTGAGAGGAGGTGGAAGGTATTGAAGTCGATGCATTGGCTGCCATCCAACCAACAACGGCTTCAATTTGTTCTTACCAGCAGGGGGGTCGCTGAGCTCCTACAAAAGGCGCATTAAAGGAACGCTCACGGGGAAAACTGGTGGATGCTGTGTCACTGGTGCGGCAGCAGCCACAGAATCCCCACGTCCTCTCCCTGCCGCAAATCCACGGCCTCGACACGACCACGTGCCTTACTCACTGACTTCTTCATCTTGGTAGATTGATAAAGAAAGTCGAAAAGTTAAGGCCTAAGTGTGGTTATTCCTCACAGACTACAGTGAACCCTGCAGACAACTGTTCAGTATCTGTGAAAGGCCCCTTTGTGTACTTCTATAGTGTTTGCAACCAATGTATGTATACGGATGGAAGCGCGTCACACTAATAGATTAGATTTTTTTCCACTAAAATGGAGCAGCACCAATTAGAGAAAAATGTGAAGGATGAGGCAGTGACACACGCTCAGCAGACTACAACCGGCAGGGTTGAAGTACAAACTGGAGCGTAATCTGCACTCACAAATGAAAAGCTCACAGACTACAGTGAACACTGAAACACAACTATTCACTATCTGTGAAAAGCTCCTTTGTGTACTTCTATAGTGTTTGCAACCAATGTATTGTATACGGATGGAAGCGCGTCACACTAATAGATTAGATTTTTTTTCCACAAAATGGAGCAGCACCCAATTAGAGAAAAAGTGAAGGGATGAGGCAGTGACACAACGCTCAGCAGACTACAACCGGCAGTGGTTGAAGTACAAATGGAGCGGTAATCTGCACTCACAAAAGAAAGCTCACAGACTACAGTGAACACTGAAAACAACTATTCACTATCTGTGAAAAGCTCCTTTGTGTACTTCTATAGTGTTTGCAACCAATGTATTGTATCGGATGGAAGCGCGTCACACTAATAGATTAGATTTTTTTCCACATAAAATGGAGCAGCACCAATTAGAGAAAAATGTGAAGGATGAGGCAGTGACACACGCTCAGCAGACTACAACCAGCAGTGGTGAAGAACTAACTGGAGCGTGATCTGCACTCAAAAAATCAAAACCTCACAGACTGCAGTTTGAACACTGAAACACAACTATTCACTATCTGTGAAAAGCTCCTTTGTGTACTTCTATAGTGTTTGCAACCAATGTATTGTATACGGATGGAAGCACGTCACACTAATAGATTTGATTTTTTTCTAATATAATGGAGCTGGCACAATTCCACTAAATAAAATAAAAAAAAAAAAAAGTCAGTGACACGTGCAGATGCCTACAAACAGCGGTGGATGCAGAGCAAACTGCAGCTCACCTGCACTGTCACACAACACCTTGCACAGAGCTGTTAAAACAACACTGGCAAAATGAAGCTTTACACAGGGTTGGTAAACTAGTCCTGCCTCAAGCACAGTAGTACACAAAATCGCAATATCTAACTGTCCCTCAGAGTGAGTAGAGTAGCGTTCTGTCCCTTACTGAGTTCACCAGCACGTGACGCTAAAATGGCGGCGGCGCCTTTTATAGTGCATTCTGACATCATTTCAGCAGCCAATCACAGCATGCCATTAGTTAAGATGACCGCAGCATTACAGGATGTGCCCACACTTCGTAGGATTCCTCATTGGCTGACTAAAATCACATTGCCTCTCAAAGAATTATGGGAACTTCCGATTCCGGTATACGATATGGAAAAAGTATCGGAATTAAGTATCGGAATTCCGATAACGCGAATATCGGCCGATACCCGATACTTGCGGTTCGGAATGCTCAACACTAGTTGCACTGTTTACTCTGCTTCAGCCCTCAGGTTCCGTTACCAGTTACCTGCCTGTCTCCTGCCAGTTTGCTGTCTGCTACCTGTCCGCAAGCCTACCTGGAGGTTCGGCCGTCACCGGTGGTGACC
Organism: Oophaga sylvatica; assembly: GCA_033576555.1. Lineage (NCBI taxonomy): Eukaryota > Metazoa > Chordata > Amphibia > Anura > Dendrobatidae > Oophaga > Oophaga sylvatica. Next base: position 261,179,898 of record JARQOD010000006.1, on the reverse strand, counting down.
ATCGTCTATTCCAGAGACTCTCGCCTGCTCACTTGGGGGCGTTCATCTGCCATCTGCCTGCAGACCTCCCGGAGGTTCGCCAGTCACGCGGTGACCATCGTCTATTCCAGAGACTCTCGCCTGCTCACTTGGGGCGTTCATCTGCATCTGCCTGCAGCCTACCCGGGAGGTCGGAACTCACATGCGGTGACCATCTGTCATTCCAGAGACCCGCCTGCCCACTTGGGGCGTTCATCTGTCATCGCTGCCTAGCCTACCGGGAGCCCCACCATCTCAGGTCGTATATACCTGCACAAGATGCCCCGGTCACTTGCCGTGACTACCTCCTGTCTATCCAGTGACTGCCCGGTCACTTGCCGTGACTACCTGCCTGTCTATCCAGAGACTGCCCGGTCACTTGCCGTGACTACCTGCCTGTCTATCCAGAGACTGCCCCGGTCACTTGCCGTGACTACCTGTTGTATATCCAGAGACTGCCCCGGTCACTTGCCGTGACCTCCTTCCCGTCTGTCCAAAGACTGTCCTGTCACTTGCCGTGACTTCCTGTCCCGTCCTCCCCGGGCGCCACCCGCTCCTTACAAGGAAAGCCTCCTTGTATAATAAAGCTCAGAGGTTCTCGCCTCCCTGACCCGTTACAGTTTGCTCGGGCCATGGAACCCGGTGGCACCCAAACCCCTTCGCTCTCTGACCTGTGTCATGAACTGTCTCGTCAGAGGTCTCAACAGGAGCCATCCTAGGGTCATCTGCGGAATGTTAATTCCCGCCTGGACCCCTGACTACTTCACCAGCAACCACCACTGGCGCCATGACTCGCAATTCGGCAGTCCGTTGCTTACCAATTCCGTGGTTTCCGTTCCTGTACCTCGACTTTCTGCTCCTCCACGGTTTGGAGGCGATCCTACTCTGGCTCGGGGTTTCATTAACCAGTTGTACCCTGCATTTCGAACTCCTGGCTCACCAGTTTAACTCCGACCGGGCCAAAAATTGCCTTCATTATGTCCCATCTCACCGGAGAGGCTCTGGCCTGGCTTAATCCTCTCTGGAGAGAGAAGATCCTCTGGTGTCTGACCTGCCTGCTTTTCTCTCGGCCTTCCGGAAGGTATTCGACGAACCCGGACGGAAGACCTCCTCTGCATCATCTCTGTTGCGTCTCCGTCAGGGAAAGTCTCACCGTGGGGCAATATGCCATACGGTTCCGTACCCTTGCCTCGGAGCTGGCCTGGGATAATGATGCTCTGATATCTGTCTTTGGGAGGGTCTGTCCGGCCGTATTAAAGATGACACTTGCCGGTCGAGACATTCCAACCTCTCTCGATGACCTAATAACTCTGGCTAATCGAATTGATCTAAGGTTCCAGGAACGCGCCAAAGAGGTCACCCGTGAGAGAAGGTTTCCTCGTCTAGCTCCTTCTTTTCAGAGACCTGTAACTCCTTCCGCTTCTCCCCAGTACACACTTCTGAGCCTATGCAGGTCGACCAGACCAGATGTGTCAAAGCCCGTCAGACTTACGCCGTGCCGAGGGGAGTTGTTTCTACTGTGGCAGTAAGAAGCACCGGATCCGTACCTGTCCGGAGAGGTCGGGAAACGCCTGTGTCTAGGTTCGCTCGGAGAGGTCAACCTAGACAAGAATAAATCCTCTTCATCTCTGCTGCTGTCAGTCTCAATTCTCCTGGGTGAGAACCGTTATTTCGAACAAGCCAACTTGATTCTGGAGCAGCGGGAATCTTGTTTCACAGGCTCTAGTAGAGAAATATCGCATTCCTCCCAAAACATCTGGTTAAACCCATATCTGTTGCTGCTGTGGACGGGGGTCTCCTACCACGTCCCATCCAAATTATCACTGAAGCCATAACCCTGCAGGTGGGAATGTTGCATTCTGAGAGCATCTCGTTTCATGTCCTGCCTGGACTCTCTCATGCTTTCTTATTAGGTCTACCTTGGCTCCAAAAGCATGCACCCGTGCTCCACTGGCAGACTGGAGAGATCCTTCGCTGGGGACAGGACTGTCATAAAACGTGTTTGTGTAACGGGTCTGGTAGGTGAAACCACTGAGCTTTATTATACAAGACAGTATACTTGTAAGAGAGCAGGTGGCGCCCGGGGAATACGGACAGGAATTCACGGGAAGTGACAAGGACAGTCTCTGGGTAGGCAGGTTGTCACGACAAGTGACCAGGGCAGTCTCTGGGTAGGCAGGTTGTCACGGCAAGTGACCAGGGCAGTCTCTGGGTAGGCAGGTTGTCACGGCAAGTGACCAGGGCAGTCTCTGGGGAGGCAGGTTGTCACAGCAAGTGACTAGGGCAGTCTCTGGGCAGACAGGCTGTCACGGCAAGTGACCAGGGCAGTCTCTGGGCAGCAGGTTGTCACAGCAAGTGACTAGGGCAGTCTCTGGGCAGCAGGTTGTCACAGCAAGTGACCAGGGCAGTCTCTGGGCAGGCAGGTTGTCACAGCAAGTGACCAGGGCAGTCTCTGGGCAGGCAGGTTGTCACAGAAGTGACCAGGGCAGTCTCTGGACAGGCAGGTTGTCACAGCAAGTGACCAGGACAGTTACTGAATATACAGGCTTATACGACCTGAGATGTTGGAGCCCCCTGGTAGCTGCAGTCCGATGGCAGATGATCGCTCCCAAGCGAGCAGGCAAGAGTTCTCTGGAGTAGCCGGTGATCACTGCTGGAGATGTCCGAACCTTCGGATAAAACTGCAGTCGGATGGCAGATGATCGCTCCCAAAATGAGCAGGCAAGAGTCTCTGGAGTAGCCGGTGATCACTGCTGATGAAGTCCGAACCTTCGGATAGAGCTGCAGTCGGATGGCAGATGATCGCTCCCAAGTGAGCAGGCAAGAGTCTCTGTAATAGCCGGGGATCACTGCAGGTGATGTCCGAACCTCCGGGGAGGGCTGCAGTCAGATGGCAGACAGCAAGCAGACAGGTAACAGGCAGGCAACTGGAAACAAAGGGGCTGAGGGCTGAAGCAGAGTTATACAGTGCAACAACAACATTGCTCGGGCACCTCCATTAAGGAGGAAGCCCTTAATATAGGTGGAGTCCTCCGGCATTGGCCGGAGACAATTTGGAAAATGCGCGCGGGGTCCTTTAAGAGCGGGGGAGGGTGCGGGCGCACGCCCTAAGTCCAGCAGCAGGGGAAAGGGGCGCGCGGGACCAACAGGGTGGAAGGAGGACGCCGAGGACGTGGGAGCGCTGAGGACGCTGGGGGCGCTGAGACGCAGAGCGCTGGTAAGGGGAACGGCGTCCCTGCCTGGCAGAGGGCCGGGACGCCGACGCTACAGTTTGGTTCCTGTTCATCCCGTCCGTCCTTCTCCTACACCAACTAATCTACCAGGGCTCCCGATTCCATATTGGTCGTTCGCTGATGTCTTTAATAAAAAGGAGGCAGAGACATTACCCCTCCCCAGACCTTATGATTGCCCGATTTGACCTGCTACTCGGTACTACGCCTCCCGTGGGCGTATTTACCCATTGTCTGCTGCTGAGACCAGGTCGATGTCCGAATATAAAACGAGGAGAATTTGGCTAAGGGATTCATCCGGAAATCTACCTCCTCAGCGGGAGCAGGTTTCTCTTCGTAAAAAAGAAAGACGGCTCTCCGTCCCTGTATTGATACAGAGGCCTAAACCTG
>JARQOD010000006.1:261115654-261176160 GCA_033576555.1 Oophaga sylvatica | reverse complement strand
CACTGATACGTTTTTGCAGTTGCTTTTGCAAAACTCACCCATTGGCTTTCTCTCTGGATGCCAATTAATCAGGGGGTTTATTTTAACACCAAAGGAAGTCCCAAACAAGGGAGTAGGTAGACCCTCCAACCAAAACAAGATAATTTTTCCCCTATGTTTTCCCCCTCCCCGAAGGCAATGTTATGAACCTAATGAAAAAAGTCCCCTTGGCAGGGCCCCTGGGTCAAGGGAAAAATTTGGGAGGGTTTTTGCAATACACTAATGCATCCTTTTGACCTGAAAAAACGGGGGCAACAGTTAGCCCAAAACCACTATCCAAAAGAACGACAATCTTTACCTAGTACCCACCACCTCCAGGTAAAGGAAACTAAAAAAAACCGGGGCGGATGAAATACATACCCCAGGTTGTCGCCCACCAACAACCGGGTTAGCTTTTCCCCGGCCCCTTTTTTTAAAATTAAAAGACAGGGATGGCATTCTACAAAAGTCCCTTTTTCCCGCAAAAAAAAAACCCCTTTAGTCCTGGGGTCCGCCAATCCCTACCGAAAATGTCCCCCAAAAATGCTTGGTTCTCCAAAACAGACAAGGGGAACCTCAAATAAGGGACTTTGTAGGGTGGGTAAAAACGGGAGGGAGTTCCTCACCCTCCCCAAAAGCCGTCATCAGTACGGTTGCTAGGGCCATAGCAGCCCCAGAAAGGAGGGACCATCGAGCAAATTTTTTTTAATTTGTCAAAAGCCCATAAAAAACGGCTCCTAAAGGGTTTCCCCACTGATTTCCCGGGCCTTTACGAAATCGAAAAAAATTCCCCCCCCGGCGACCCCGTGTTCTTACGTAATTTGGTCTCGCAAGGGGACCCTCGGGTCACATTCCAAAACCCCGGGGGCGAAAAAAATTGATCACAGACGTAGGCCGGGGGTCCCCCGGGGGAAGGGAAAATCCCAGGATTAGGGTCCCTTGGAAGTGAGATAACAATTCCCCTCCTTTCATCCTCCCTTGATGGGCCAAGCCGAAATCAATTTTCCCTCCCCGGGAAAGGGAAAAATTTGTCTCGCCCACCGTGAACCCATTGGGAGTATTTAGGTTCAACTTGGTTTCTCCGGGGGGACAAAACTTTGGATTAATGCCCCCGCCCAGGATAATCCCCCAACTGCGAGCCAGGGGTCTGGTCCTGGGAGAGAGATAATTTTTTTGGGCAGTGAAAAAATTTCCCTGTCTAAGGGGTTTAAAACAATGTCATAAATTTTTACAGGAACCCCTCTTACAACATATAGTTTAGCAACATCAGAAAGAAGATAAATAGATTTACCTGAACGATATCTGCAGAACTTAGGGTAAATCTGGGACTAGATGTGCAGAAACGTTTCTGTTTACTTCGGGTTATTTTGAGGACTTGATGAGCTGTAACAGGAAAGAGGAGGACCAGGGGTCTAACCTGACCCTAACACGGGGTCCTAACTAACCTTACCTTGGAGGTACTGATAATGGTTCAGAGGTCCAAGTCTCCAGCCTAAACCCTGTTCCTATCAGACCCTGAACCCTGTAACATCCTAAAAAGGGAATCCTGATTACCACCAAAGGGATATGGGCTGATTCTGCTAAATACAAAATAAGACATATAAGACAGACAGGATAGCACTCATTGCATACAAAACCCCAAACACCAAAGTAACATAAATGGTTGGGAAATAAACCCCTAAGCAAGTTGAGCTTAAAAACTAAGGAGCCCCAAACTTAGTCAATAAGATTTTCCTTCTGGGACTGAATGAAGGATTTCACTGGCAATCCCAAACAGACAACCAGGAATTTAAAGGAAACAAACAACAAATAATCAATTGCAGCCGGGAGAAAACTGCCCCGTCCCAGCCCCGAGCCAGACAGAATTTAACTCCCTAGTGCCAAACACAAAGAAAAGCAACTCAGCTGTGAGAAGTCAAAATGTGCAACCGCGACGATTTCGTGGCAATAACACATGACAGCCAGCACCCAAATGCTACTGGCTAAGCTTGGCATGTACAATTTAAAGAGACCCAAAATTTGAAAGGGAAGAGGATCTGGGGTCACTTAGGGGGAAAAAGCCAAGTAGTCTGTCACCTTTTACGAAAGTTTCTTCTGGTGACTGGAGCCGTCTCGGATGGTGTAGACTTGCTGGCGCTGTCACAAAATTTGCCACATTTTAATCAGTCTTGCCTGTGCAGAGGCGCTGTTCTGCCCCCTCTTGTTGTGGGAGGTTGTCTACACTCCCCTCGCGCACAGAGCTGTTTGTAAAGCGTAGAGCGCAGCAGCTCCTCGGCTGGAATGTACAACAGTATGGATTGCACCAGTGTGTTTGGTACTCCTGCTTTTTACGTTCCGGTTCACCGGTGTGTGGGGTTTTGAAAAGTTGTCCGGTTTCGAGGGTTAGGGGGGGTACACCCATAATTGACGTGGTGAGAATGTGGGCGATGCGGCGGTCGTTTCTCAGGAATGAAGCTGAAATCAACCATGTGCTGCAGACTCCCACTGGCCAACAAAAGCTGTCTTGGAAAGGGCGTCATCTCTGCTCCTCTGCATCACCCCACCCTCGCTCTACATTTACTGACTACAGCGTTGTGTACTCCCCTCTGTAGGGATTTCCTTCCTCCTCCATTGATCCTCCTCCTCATTCCTCCTCACAAAGTGAGCCCTGCCCAGCCCTTTGTGAGGAACCACGGTGCGCTGGACTGTCCTGAAAGGTATTTTAATTTGTGACTCCTTCATCACCTCTTCCAAAAACCTCTTCCTTTAGTGCTTTCAGTGATTTCTGAGCAGGCAGATAAGGGGGACAGTCATGCGACTAGTGCATCATCTGCACTCGCCATCCGCGTTGAGACATAAACGCACGCAAAAACGTCACATGATGACCTTCATAGAGGCCCACTCAGTAGTGGTGAAAGTGTGAACGGGCGCAAATTGCGAGTTGATTGCGCCTGTTGCAGCTGATACTCCATTACTGCTGGCTGCTGCTCACACAACCGCTCAACATATGTAACGTGGATTCACCTGGTGGGTACGTCACATATGATGCGATGTTCAGGAAGGCGAAATCTGACTTGCAGAGCTGCAATGCGCGATCTGGCCATGCTGGAACGTCGCAAGTGAGCGCACTCTAGGCGGACCTTGTGCAGCAGTGCATCAAGATCGGATAGTCCCTCAAAAAACTCTGCACGACCAAGTTGAGCACATTGCCAGACATGTATGTGAGTGAGGTTGCCAAGGCCCAGAGCTGCCCCCAGATTTCGGCCATTGTCACACACTACCAAGCCTGGCTGGAGATTAGCTGACAAAAACCACAGTGCTCTCCTGCTTGATGGCATCCAGAGCTCCTGCGCTGTGTGGCTTCGATTTCCCATGGGAATTAATTTAGGATAGCCTGTTGACGTTTGGCCACGGCTGTGCTCATATCGGTCGCAACAGGTAAGCGTTCACGGGTCCATGTGGAGGTATACCGTGACGGCTCGTGCAGCGATGTTCTGAGGAACTGGAGTAGTAGGAGGAATCAATGGTACAGACTGGATTCCTGCAATCCTTGGAGTTGGCAGAACCGTACAGCGCCACTGGCAAGATCTGTACCCGGTCCACAACATTGACCCAATGGGCAGTGAGGCAAAGGTATCGTCCTGGCCATGGGTACTGGTCCAGCAATCGGTGGTCAGGTGGACCCTGCTATGACGGCGTTTTAGTAGCGCATGTTTAATGTTTCCCTCGACATGTTTTTGCAGAGCAGGGACGGCTTGCCTGCTGAAATAAAATCGGCTTGGCAACATTATATTGTGGGACTGCCAATGCCATAAAGTTCCCGAAACTGTCAGTCTCCACCAGCCTGAATGACAGCATTTCAAGGGACAGGAGTTTTGCAAGGCCCGCATTCGAGCCTGTGCTCGTGGATGGTTTGCGAGTATGGCCGTCTTTTTTTCCCATGCCTGTGCTACGATGGCTGTTTTGTGGCCTGGGAGTGTGAGGATGACAGGGAATTGCAGCTGTGGGTGCAATAACACTGGGTCTCTGGACAACAGTGAAAGAGGTTTTCCATGCCGATCCTGTGAGGAAGCCGAACCAGCTGTGTGTGAGCTGGAGTAAGAGCTCCAACACGACCTGAAGATGTAGGTGCTGCTGAAGGTTGGCCTACATCTCCAGTGTGTCTTTGTAACTCAGCTACGTGCTTTGTCCGTACATGTTTCCACATATTTGTGGTATTCAGGTTACTGATATTTTTACCTCTTTTAACTTTTTGCTTACACAGCTTGCATTGAACATAGCAAATATCATCTACAACTCTGTCAAAAAAGGACCACGCAGTGCAAGTCATGGGAGCGCCAATTTTGACATTTCTAACACAACTGCTCCCAACAGGTGCCAAACTGGAGGCTACAGGCAAGCGAGTCTGCAGCCTACCTCTCCTCCTCTTTGTACCGTTGGGCCAATCTCTTCCTCAGAGCTGCTCCCACCACTTCCTGCTGCTCACGCCATGTTGGGTCTCGGACTTCATCATCTCCAGTACCCTCTTCCAACACCTGCTGCTGTTGGGTGGTCTGGCCAGCACCATGCTCAACAGAAAATGGCAACTGAGTCTCATCATCATCAGATGCGTTCTGCGGTGTGCTGACCATCGGCACTGGCTCACTCGCCTCTTCACATTCAGAGAGACACAGCTGTTGCACATCACTGCATACTGCCTCTTCTTCACATTCCAGAATGCTGCTTGGCTGGGCCCCTGTTTGCAAGGCAACAGATTCTGAGAACAGAAGCAGAGACTCAGCTGGCTCCAGTTCAGAACTCTCTGACTGCCTGGGCAATTTGGCAGGCGGTGAAGAGACAGATGGTTGTTCAACAGTGCTGTGTTCCTGAGAGGAGGTGGAAGGAATTGAAGTCGATGCATTGGCTGCCATCCAACCAACAACGGCTTCAATTTGTTCTTCCCGCAGCAGGGGGGTACGCTGAGCTCCTACCAAAGTGCGCATAAAGGAACGCTGACGGGGAAAACTGGTGGATGCTGTGTCACTGGTTGCGGCAGCAGCCACAGAATCTCCACGTCCTCTTCCTGCTGAAACTCCACGGCCACGACCACGTGCCTTACTCCCTGCCTTCTTCATCTTGGTAGATTGATAAAGAAAGTCAGAAAAGTTATAAGGCCTAAGTGTGGTTATTACGCAGAGACTGAAGTGAACACTGAAACACAACTGTTCACAATCTGTGAAAGGCTACTCCTTTGTCTACTTCTATAGTGTTTGCAACCAATGTATTGGATACGGATGGAAGCACGTCACACTAATAGTTAAATTGCATGGAGCAGCAAGAATTACACTGAAGAAAAAAAAAAGAGTCTGTGAGTGACACGTGCAGATGCCTACAGACAGCGTTGCATACAGAGCAAACTGCAGCATCACCTGCACTCACACACACCTTGCAGAGCTGTTAAAACAACACTGCAGGCAAAAGGAAGCTTTACACAGCGGTTGGTGATAGCCTGCCTACAGCACAGTACACTAAATCGCAATCTCTAACTGTCCCTCAGAGTCAGCACAGTAGCGTTCTGTCCCTTACTGAATTCACAGCACAGTGACGCTAAAATGGCGGCGGCGCCTTTTATACACTGACTGAAGAAAAAAAAAAAAGAGTCTGTGAGTGACACGTGCAGATGCCTACAGACAGCGTTGCATACAGAGCAAACTGCAGCGTCACCTGCACTCACACACACCTTGCAGAGCTGTTAAAACAACACTGCAGGCAAAAGGAAGCTTTACACAGCGGTTGGTGATAGCCTGCCTACAGCACAGTACACTAAATCGCAATCTCTAACTGTCCCTCAGAGTCAGCACAGTAGCGTTCTGTCCCTTACTGAATTCACAGCACAGTGACGCTAAAATGGCGGCGGCGCCTTTTATAGTGCATTCTGACATCATTTCAGCATCCAATCATAGACATGCCATTAGTTAACATGATCGCAGCAGTACAGGATGTGCCCACACTTCTTAGGATTCCTCATTGGCTGACTAAAATCACATTGCCTCTCAAAGAATTATGGGAACTTCCGATTCCGGTATACGATATATGGAAAATATCGAAACAAATTATCGAAAGGCCGATAGAGCTAATATCGGCCGATACCCGATACTTGCAGTATCGTATCGCTCAACACTACCCGGCAATTGAATCAGAGGATATTTTACTATGTAGAAGTGTATAAACTATACATATATGTATATATATATGTCACAATGACATGTATATATATATATATATATATATATATGTATTCTATGTGTGTATATTTAGTGTTTACAAGGAAATAAAGGTTTTTTTTAGTTGCGATATTTTGTTCCCATAGACTTACATTGGACTTCCGCAATCGGAATCGGATATCGCCGATATTTAGTGATATCGGCGATACAATTTCGATACGATATTTTTAGATATCGAGCAATATCGCTCAACACTACTAAACACATCAGAAAAATCAGTCAAAAAGTCAGGAACATCCTGAGCCTGGGGAGAGGCAGAAAAAACAGGAGTGTTGGCATTAACACATTGGCAGCCCCAACTGGTCACAGACACAGATTTCCAATCCAAAACAGGATTATGAGACTGTAACCAAGGGAAACCCAGTACAATAATGTCATACAGATTATACAGCACCAAAAATTTGCAACTCTCCTGATGATCAGGTTCAACCCTCATTATCACCTGAGTAGAGAACTGGGGTTTATTCTCAGCCAAAGGGGTAGAATCAATCCCCAGTAGGGGAATAGACTTCCGTAGGGGTATCAAGGGAAACCCACAACGTTTAGCAAAATCAAAATCCATCAGGTTAATAGCTGCTCCCGAATCAACAAAATCCTAAGCAGAAAATGTGGATAGGGAGCAAATCAGGTAACAGTCAACAGAAATTTAGTCTGAACACTACCCAAGACAACTGAGCGTGCAAAACGTCTTCCCCGCTTAGGGCAGACTGAAATAGCATGAGAGGCGTCACCACAGTAGAAACATAACCCATTGCGTTTTCGAAACTCATGACGCTGTGCCCCAGAAGCCACTCCATCACACTGCATGGACTCAGAAGCTGGTTCACAAGACAACACTATTCCACGCATACCTCTACGCTCACGCAAACGTCTGTCAATTTGAATCGCTAATGACATAGAATCATTGAGACCAGGGGGAGCAGGGAAACCCACCATAACATCTTTTATATTCTCTGACAGACCCTTCCGAAAAAGGGCTGCCAAAGCATCATCATTCCATTTGGTCAGGACTGCCCACTTTCGGAATTTCTGACAGTACAACTCAGCGTCCTCAAGCCCCTGATTTAATGCCAACAAGGTTTTTTCAGCTTGATCTGTGACATTAGGTTCATCGTACAATAACCCCAGAGCCAGAAAAAATGCATCAACATTACTCAAAACAGAGTCCCCAGGTGTCAGGGAAAAAGCCCAATCCTGAGGATCGCAGCGCAGGAGAGAGATGACAATTTGAACCTGCTGTGCTGCGTTCCCTGAGGACTTAGGTTTTAAGGCAAAAAACAACTTACAGTTATTTTTGAAATTCAGAAATTTAGCTCGATCCCCCAAAAATAAATCTGGCATGGGGATCCTAGGTTCCACAACCGGCAATCTAGCAAGATAGGTAGCAATACTCTGAACTTCAGTGGCAAGCTGATCCACACGGCCAGACAACTGTGCAAACTCCATTGAGAGGAAAAAAAAAATCCTCCTCAGCACCCAGAGAAAAAGAGGGAAAAAATGCAACAAACAGAGAAAAAAGAAAAAAAAAATTTCTGACAACTTCCTTTTTTCTTTTTCCTTTTACTATTTTTCCCTTCTGTTGAGTGCCATATAATTTTCAGTTTGGCCGGTGATACTGTTATGATTTGGTAGCTGAGGAGAGCAGGCAAAAACGGCAATACACCAGTGAGGTTGGAATCTACTGGATTGCAGTACCCTGACTAACCACCACAACTAAAGGCAGCCGTGGAGCTTTCCTACGTTGGTCCTAGACGCCTCGTCACAGCCTGAGAGGTTAACTACACCTAAAGATAGAAAGAGGAAAGCTATCTGCCCTGGAGCAGATCCCCAAAGAACATAGGAAGCCCCCAAACATGTAATGGCGGTTAGACAAGAGGAAATACAGACACAGACAGAAAATAGTATGAGCAAACATTGGGGCCCAATCTGCCTGGACAGAAAAGGATAGGAAGGACACTTACTGCAATCCAAAAAACACTAAAAAATACCAACTCTACTAATTGCAAAAACACATGAGACACACGACCTCTACCACCTAAATTAGTTCTCTGGTGTCACAAACTAAGCCGCAGCCACTGAAAAAACTGGAAAAGGCAAATGAACAAATAATAGTGGCTCAGATAAACTGAGAAGAGCACAAGCCCCCGGAGGGGACCTGGCAGACCTCCACAGAAGTGCAGGGAACAATGCAAAAAGCAAGCACAAAAATAAAAGCAGAAAATATCTTATCTGATAGCAGAAGATGCAGGCAAGACTCAGCAAGCTTCCAAGTGAACCAGGAACCACAGTTGAGACAAGAACAATTGATCACCGGCAACCATGATGGGAGGGAACCTCCCTTATATAAGACCAGTCTGTAACTCCTGATTGCCAATCCTCATTGAATGGTTCAGTACTGTTTGTAACTACCAGAGGGAGCTTCTGCTCAGAATTCATTTCTAACACATTCACAACAGTAACCACCTGAGCTCAAACCTGAGCCTGTCCCTGCACTCCCCTAACACCCTATCGGGTCCTTCCCCTCGCCGCCGTCAGGATACCTCATCCCTAGTGGTCACATATAACTGCCCTGGCTAGTGCACTGGCCGGCAAGGAGCACTAGCCTCACCTCTGCAGGTAATAAACACAGGGGTAATGTCATGGGTGCATCGCCACGAGGATCGTCGCGATTGCACATTCTGACTTCTCGCAGCTGAGTTGCTGTTTCTTTGTGTTTGGTAGTGAGGGAGTTAATTTTACCTAGCTCTTGGCTAAGACTAGGTCCAGCCTCGCCCGGCTGCAGTTTGATTATGCACTAATTAGCTTCCTTTATATACCTGCCAGTCTGCTTGTTTAGATGCCGGTGAAAGCATTCATACAGACTGCAGATAGGATCGGTTCTGAGAAGACTTAAGCTAAGAGCTCCTTTGTTGTTTCTCCTCTCCTTGCTTATAGTTTATCTCCTAGACCTTTGGTGTTCCCTCTGTGTTTATATGTTGTATGCAAGACAGTATTTACTTTATCCCCTGTCTGTCTCGTTTGTCCTTACTGTTTGTTAACCTTTACCTGTCCATTCCCTATGGTGGTAATCAGGGTCCTTCTAAGGACTAGATTACAGTGGTCAGGGATTTATAGGAGACAGGGTTTACGCTGGTGGCCTGGACCTCTGTACCATTAACAGTACCTCCAGGTAGAGGGACTAGTCAGGACCCCAGTTTAGGGTCAGCATAGACCCCGGTCCACCTCTAGCAGAGACAGCGTGAAAAGGATTCAGTATTGACCCACAAGATATTATGTCAGGTAATACTATGCTATATATACATGTTAATGTTACCTATTTATATGTTATATAGAATGTTGTCCCACTTGATAGATTACTGACATTATTTATATATATATCTGTGATACAGCGTGACATTTTCACTGGCCAAAACTAAAGATTTTCCTCAGCTACCATGGATCCAGTAGCCCAGCTTTCCCTGCAGTTGCAGAGGTTGTCCATGGAGTTTACGGATATTAAGTCCAAGGTTTTGTCCCCCCCGGAGCAAACCAGATCTGAACCTAAGGTTGCTCTCCCGGACAGGTTCACTGGTGGGCGGGAAAATTTTTTACCTTCCGGGAGGCATGTAAATTATACTTTTGGCTGCTGCCTCGGTCCTCGGGGAGTGAAGAGCAGAGGGTGGGAATTGTCATCTCGCTCTTACAAGGGGACCCTCAATCCTGGGCGTTCTCTCTTCCCCCGGCTCCGCGGCCCTCCAGTCAGTAGATCGATTTTTTGCTGCCCTGGGTCTGGTGTATGATGACCCGGATCGGGTCTCCCTTGCTGAAACGAAGTTACGTAGGATACAGCAGGGAGATCGTCCGGCGGAGGAATTTTCTTCTGAGTTCCGTAGATGGGCCACAGATACTCAGTGGAATGACCCAGCTCTTAGGAGCCAGTTTTGTCAAGGGTTATCTAACAAATTAAAAGATGTTTTGGCTCAGTATGATTCTCCTCCATCACTGGAGGCGGCTATGGCCCTTGCTATTCGTATTGATAGACGGCTTCGGGGGAGGTGCGAGGTAACTCCGCCCCCTGTTATGACTCCACCCACTACTAAAGTCCCTTATATTGAGGTTCCCCTGGTCTGTTCTGAGGAACCTATGCAGTTGGGAGGGACATCATTTTGTAGGAGGGAATCAGCGGTGCGCCGCAAGACAAGAAGATGTTTCTTCTGTGGGAGAGAGGGACATTTTGTTGGGGGGTGTCCCTCCCGTGCCTCATTGAGCAAAAAAGTCATCGAAAAACTGTTAATCTCAGGTTGTGTGGTGGACGACAACCTGGGAGTAGGTATTTCGTCCCCAGGTCCGTCTCAATTTCTCGTGCCTGCGGAGGTGGTGGTTGGTGCGAGAGTTGAGAGGATTTCTGTTCTACTTGATAGTGGGTCTGGGGCTAATATGGTGGACGCTCGGTTTGCCCAGGTGCAAGGTATGCAACTGAGTGTATTGGCCAAACCGATCCCTATACTTTCTATTGATGCCAGACCTCTCGGTCAAGGTAGCTTTGTACAAGTTGTTCATAACATAGACCTTCGAGTAGGGACAATACATAAAGAACAGTTGTCTTGTTATGTGTTGGAGGGATCTTCCTACTCCTATTGTGTTGGGACTTCCTTGGTTGGCTAAACATAACCCAGTGATTGATTGGCAATCCAGAGAGATAAGCCAGTGGGGTGAATTTTGCAAGAATAACTGCATGAACACGGTCATCGTGCGGTCGTGCCTAGGACCTTGCCTCCTTTCTGGAGGACTTGGAGGATGTGTTCTCAGAGGAGGGGTGTCAAGAGTTACCTCCTCATCGCGCGTATGACTGCTCAATAAAATTGCCGCCTGATGCCTTATCTCGTAGTTTCCCAGGGGCCGGAAAGAACGGATGACCCGGTTCCTATCCTTCAGGAGGGAGTGGTAGTGTCGGCTGTATGCTCTGAGCTTGAGAGAGGTATTGGAGGCTCAGGGGGACGCCCCTGTAGGACCTCCAGGGAAACTGTTTGTTCCTAATCAGTTAAGACAAAAAGTTATCGAGGCACATCATAATTCTGTTTTAGCAGGACATGCAGGGAGTAAAGCAACTGTGGATCTCCTTTCTCGCCGGTTTTGGTGGCCTAACTTAAATAAAGAGGTAATAACTTTTGTCGCGTCCTGTGGAGTTTGTGCTCGCTCTAAGACCCCACATACCCGTCCGTCTGGGGTTCCTGAGGAGGAACGATTCTCGTCGTCACTTGCTTCAGTTTGGAGAGGAGTGCTGAATGGTCTGAGTGCTATGGGGACCCGTTACAAGCGGAGGGCCGATAGGAGGAGAGTGTCTGGTCCGGACCTAAGTGTGAACGATCTGGTATGGTTATCTACCAAGAATTTAAAATTCAAGGTTCCCTCCTGGAAACTGGGTCCCAGGTTCATCGGTCCATACAGGATCAGTTCTATAGTTAATCCTGTGGCATTTCGTCTGGACCTCCCTCCTATGTTTAAAATCCACAATGTGTTCCACAAATCGTTGCTTAAAAGGTACGTGGCGCCAGTTATACCGTCGCCTCTGCCTCCTCCTCCGGTGGTGGTCAATGGTAGCTTGGAGTTTCAGGTGTTGAAGATCATTGACTCACGTCTGAATCGTCGGTCCCTTCAGTACCTGGTTCATTGGAAGGGGTATGGTCCTGAGGAGAGGACGTGGGTCCCTGCGTCGGAGGTTAACGCAGATCGATTGGTTCGGACCTTCCACACAACTTACCCGGGCAGACCTGGCCCTGAGGGTCCGGAGGCCCCTCGTAGAAGGGGGGGTACTGTCATGGGTGCATCGCCACGAGGATCGTCGCGATTGCACATTCTGACTTCTCGCAGCTGAGTTGCTGTTTCTTTGTGTTTGGTAGTGAGGGAGTTAATTTTACCTAGCTCTTGGCTAAGACTAGGTCCAGCCTCGCCCGGCTGCAGTTTGATTATGCACTAATTAGCTTCCTTTATATACCTGCCAGTCTGCTTGTTAGATGCCGGTGAAAGCATTCATACAGACTGCAGATAGGATCGGTTCTGAGAAGACTTAAGCTAAGAGCTCCTTTGTTGTTTCTCCTCTCCTTGCTTATAGTTTTTCTCCTAGACCTTTGGTGTTCCCTCTGTGTTTATATGTTGTATGCAAGACAGTATTTACTTTATCCCCTGTCTGTCTCGTTTGTCCTTACTGTTTGTTAACCTTTACCTGTCCATTCCCTATGGTGGTAATCAGGGTCCTTCTAAGGACTAGATTACAGTGGTCAGGGATTTATAGGAGACAGGGTTTACGCTGGTGGCCTGGACCTCTGTACCATTAACAGTACCTCCAGGTAGAGGGACTAGTCAGGACCCCAGTTTAGGGTCAGCATAGACCCCGGTCCACCTCTAGCCAGAGACAGCGTGAAAAGGATTCAGTATTGACCACAGGATATTATGTCAGGTAATACTATGCTATATATACATGTTAATGTTACCTATTTATATGTTAGATAGATGTTGTCCCACTTGATAAATTACTGACATTATTTTATATATATCTGTGATACAGCGTGACAGGTAAGTGACAGACACCACAGGGACAAGGTAACAAAAACACTCCACTTAGCTTTTGCTGCTGTAAAGTACCGCACAGCAGAATAAAGGCACCAGATAAGCAGACTCAGCAGAAGCACCACTGCACTCAGAGAGCTCCTTACTCCAGCTTGGTTACTGCAGATTGCTTAACACTGACAGTCAGCTGATGGATCAGTTGACCTTTTAAAGGATGGTGGGAATGGTCACCACCCACATCAGCTGCCGTAGCAGCAATGCAATTACACCAGCTTGCCAGTGGGGAAAACTGACATGTAACCCCCACTGGCTTGAAAGGAGAAAAGTTTTAACTCAATGGAACCTGATTTGCCACAAATCCAAAAATGGATCGTAACTGTACCCCCTTTTCAATGAGGGGCCTCTGGACCCTCAACACCAGACTTCACCAGAAAACAAAATACAATGAGGACACCTCGAACAACCAAAGTTCACCTCTGCAGTCAACTGACCCTCAGGTTTATGGTGAACCGGTATGTCCTCTTCCCTAGCAAGGACAACAGGAGGCAGATTTGGTGTATGCCTCTCCCTGAGTTGTCTGTCCACCTGGATGGCAAGGGACATGATGGCCTCCAACGACTTGGGAGCAGCGTACTGCACCAAAGTATCCTGAAACCTAAGTAACAGACCCTGACGAAAATGGCTCCTAAGGGCAGGGTCATTCCACTGTGTGTCAGTGGCCCACCTCCTAAACTCTGAGCAGTATGCCTCAGCTGGCCAGCCCCCCTGCTTTATTTTACAGAGATGAGACTCAGCCAGGGAGACAACATCAGAATCCCCATACACCAGCGCCAAGGCCGCAAAAAACTCGTACACCGACCATAGAGATGGTGAATCCGTCAGCAGGGAGAAGGCCCAGGATTGGGGGTCACCCTTAAGAAGGGAGACTATGATTTCCAACGGTTGTTCTTCACTCCCTGATGAATGAGGGTGAAGCCTAAAGTACAACTTGCAGGCTTCTTTAAACACCAAAAACTTAGCTCTCCCTCTAGAAAACCAGTCAGGGAGATATTTTGGGTTCCGGTAGAGCCTGCAATTGAGCCAAGGCTCAGATCCCCATCAACTGCTGAAGCTGCTGCGTCACCTGACCCACAGCTCCTTAAGCTCATCATTGAGGGTCTGGATCAGTTGGGCAAAGGTCTGCAATTGAGCCATGGCTCACCGTAAAAAATGTGACAGTTGGTGTTAATGTCACGGAGTGACTGTCATGGTGTGACACGACCCAACTGATGGTCAGTCAACTAGCGGCACAACACACAATGGGGATGGAATTGGGGGAGGAAGGCACTACCAATAGGGAATGAGGGATGGTCACCACCTGAGCTCAACATGAGCCTGTCGCTGCACTCCCCTAATGCCCTATGTGGGTCCTTCCCCCTGCCGCCATCAGGATACCTCATCCCTAGTTGTCCCCTATAACTGACAGGCTAGTGCATTGGCCAGCAAGGAGCACTAGCCTCACCTCTGCAGGTAATAAACACAAGGGGAAGTGACAGACACCAAAGGGACAAGGTAATAAAAACACTCCACTTAGCTTTTGCTGCTGCAAAGCACCACAGAGCAGAATAAAGGCATCAGATAAGCGAACTCAGCAGAAGCACCACTGCACCCAGAGAGCTACTTACTCAAGCTGATGCATCATGTGACCTTTTAAGGATGGTGTGAATGGTCACCACCCACATCAGCTGACCCAGCAGCAATGCAATTACACCAGCTTGCCAGCGGGGAAAAACTGACATTTAACCCCCGCTGGCTTGAAAGGAAAAAAGGTTTAACTAAATGGAACCAGATCTGCCACAAATCCAAAAATAGATCGTGACAGTTTGTTTACATTTCTTACCCATACACTATTTCATGTTCTGGGGTACATTTTTTGTGATATATAAAACTCAAAAAAGTTTAAAATTTTTACTGGGTTACACTTGACAGCCATACAATATTACGTGTTCTTGTGTACATTTTGTTGCTCTATGACCCTCAAAACACTTGTTTACAAATTAATAGGTATTATATTGCTCACCCATAGGGTATTATGTTATCTTGGGTGCATTCGGTTTCTATCTAAGCCTCTAAATACTTTTTTTTTTTAATTTGTCGGTATTATATTGCCCATGCATACAGTATTACGTGCTCTTGGGTACATTTCCTTTGTATAAAACCCTCAAAAAACTTGTTAAAAAATTGATAGGTATAATATATTGTTCATCCATAGACTTTTACATATTTTTATGTAGATTTTGCTGCTATATAAGCATCAAAAAACATGTTCAAAATTTTATCGGTAATATATTGCTCACCCATAGACTATTCCATGGCCTGGAATACATTTTGTTGGTATATAGCCCTCAAAAAACTTGTTAAAAAATGTATCAGTATTATATTGCTCATGGCTAGGGTATTACATCTTCTTTAGTACAGTTCTTTGCTATATAAGCCTGAAAAATCGTGTTCAAAATTTTAGGCTGTGTGCACAAGTTGCAGTTTTGGTACATTTTTTCTGCGAGGATTTGTGACAGAATCTGAAGCAAAATCTGAAGCCAGCAAAGTGAATGAGAAGCCTAAAGTATCATGCACACGTTAAGTATTTTTGACTTGCAGATTTCGTGTAGAAAATAATCTGCAGTATGTCAATTCTCTGTGTATTTTTGTCCTGCATTTTTCACCATCGACTCCATTCAAATCAATTAAAAATGCATTGCAAGAATGCAGGCAAATGAGTACCATTTTAAAAGGTGGCAAAAACACACCAAAAGCAAGCATTTTACTGCCAAGAGATGCAGAAATCTTACTAAACGCATGCACATCCCTTAAGGCTATGTGCACACCTACAGAAGTAGCAGTGTTTTACATGCAACGTATTTTGGCTGCGTCCAAAATGCTGCATTCTATTTACGTAGGTAAATCCGCATGTGTTCACTGAACAGTAGTGTTGAGCGATATGATACCGAAGTATCGGGTATCGGCCGATATTAGCTCTATCGGCCTTTCGATACTTAGTTCCGATATTTTCGTCTTATTCGGATACCGGAATCGGGATTGTCACTGTCACTGTCAGTGTCCATCGGTCAGGGTCTGTCAGGAGTCAGCGGCACTTACCTGGCAGAAGATCTCTGGCGGTCACGGGCTGGACTGCTTCATGGCCGCCATCATCTTTCCCCGGCGGTCACATGCAGTTTCTCGCGATAACTGCAGTGACTGCTGGGTAATCCCGGCCGTAAAGCAGTCAGTCCGATGACGTCACCGCCGGGGAAGCAGGTAATCAGCTGTGCTGCGTCGCGATGACAGGCTCTGCCTGTCATTGCGATGTAGCAGAGCTGGATCGTCGTGGGACTGTCGTTACTATGGACTGCGTCGGACAGGTGGTATACTGTTGGTTTGTTTTTTTTCTTTTTTTACAGGAGATCGATGTGCGTCGCAGGAATGAGTGTATAATAAAATTAATGAAAACTGTGTTGTCTCTTTTATTTCATTAAAAGACTTTTTTCTTGCTTTGTCTTTTTTTTATACTTTAATAACTTTGGGATTAATAATGGATCGGTGTCTTATTGACACCTCTCCATTATTAACCGGGCTTATTGTCACCGTGCAATCAACGGTGACATTAACCCCTTATTACCCCACTTGCCACCGCTACAGGGCAGTGGGAAGAGCCGGGTAAAGTGCCACAATTGGCACATCTTTTGATGCGCCAAATGTGGGGCTGCTGTAGCCTGGTATTATCAGGCTGTTGAGGGCCAAAATCCATGGGCCTTGACAGTCTTTTAATACCAGGCCGCAGCAGTCTGCATTTTACTTGGCTGGTTAACAAAAATAGGGGGACCCCTACGCCTTTTTTTTTCGAGGGGATCCCCTATTTTTGTTAACCAGCCAAGCTAAGCAGACTGCTGTGGCCTGGTATTATCAGGCTTGCAAGGTCCATGGATATTGGATCCTTACCAGCCTGAAAAACCAGGCCTCAGCGGTCTGCTTCATCTGGCTGGTTAACAAAAATAAGGGGGACCCCACGCCAATTTTTTTCGAGGGGATCCCCTATTTTTGTTAATCAGTTCCCTCTGACGTCACTGATTGTGTCCCTGGCTGACCTGAAGTGAAAGTGGAAAGCAATCAATTAAGCTTTCCACTTCCTCTCCTGTCAGCCAGGAGAGGAACTCATTCATTTGGGGGTTTACTGTGAGGCTGCAGCATTAGCTGCGGTCCCTGCAGTAAACATTAACCCTTTGTGAAGGATTACACCGTGGGACCTGACTGTGCATGGGATAGGTAAGAATAATTTTGCTTTTTTATTTTATTTTTATTACAGGAAATGGTTTTTGCAGTCAAATAAAAGATGGTCAAAAACATGTGTCTTTATTTCATTAAAATGATTTTTAATTAAAGTGTGTGTGTTTTATTTTTATTTCATGCAATAGGATTAATAATTGATAGTTGTCTAATTGACAGCTCTCAATTATTAACCTGGCTTAAGGTCACCTTTCAATTGCAATGTGGCTTTAACCCATATTAACCCATTCGCCACCGCTACAGGGCAATGGGAATAGACGGGCAAAGTGCCAGAAAGGGCGAATCTAATTATAGATTTGTCTTTTCTGGGGTGTCTGGGGGCAGATGTTAGTAGCCAGGGGGGGCCAAAAATAATGGTCCCTCTCTGGGCTATTATTATCTGCCCCCATTCGCTGGCTTTGTCTGTCTGGTTGCGAAAACAGGGCGGGAGCCCACGCATTTTTTTTAAACAATTTTACACCTCATAATATATATATATATACATGTCATTGAATTTGTGACACATATATATATATATATTTATAGTTTCATACACTTCTACATAGTATAATAGCGCTAATTCAATTGACGGCTTTTGTGAAAATGCAGAACCCGACATGAAATGACACTTGGTGTACATAGGGTTAACCATGTCTTTTCATGTCCTTTGCTATCTGATTTGCACAAACAATTACATCAGTCTATGTGTGCAAAATTTCACACCTGTAGGGGTTAATTAAAGGTGTAAATTCGTAGCAAAAAAGTCCGTTTTTTTTTACAACGAATTTACACCTTTAATTAACCCCTACAGGTGTGAAATTTTGCACACATAGACTGATGTAATTGTTTGTGCAAATCAGATTGCAAACGACATGAAAAGACATGGTTAACCCTATGTACACCAAGTGTCATTTCATGTTGGGTGCTTCTGTCTTTTCACAGAAGCCGGCTTTACCCGACAATTGAATCAGAGGATATTTTACTATGTAGAAGTGTATAAACTATACATATATGTATATATATATGTCACAATGACATGATATATATATATATATATATGTATTCTATGTGTGTATATTTAGTGTTTACAAGGAAATAAAGGTTTTTTTTTAGTTGCGATATTTTGTTCCCATAGACTTACATGGGACTTCCGGTATCGGAATCGGATATCGCCGATATTTAGTGATATCGGCGATACCATTCCGATCGATATTTTTAGATATCGAGCAGTATCGCTCAACACTACTGAACAGTGCTGATTTAGTGCATTCAATATATTCTATTGTGGAAAGTTCTGTTGCAGAGACTAGCGTCTCCACAAGAGAAATTAACATGATGCAGAGCTGAAAGATCCCATGGCAGTTTCCGCAGGTGATCCACAGGTGCATATAGACGCACAGTGGACAAGGGATTTCTAGAAATCCCATCCATTATGTTGTAACATCTGGCAGCTGTGTTTTTGATACTGCTTAAATAGGCAGTATCAAATGCTGAAGTAGGAACGTACCTTCTGCCTCCAGAAAATTGTTCAAAATTTTAGACTGGGTCTGGTGTCTCATCTTCCTCTTGACAATACCCCATAGATTCTCTATGGGGTTAAGGTCAGTCAAGTTTGCTAGGCCAATCAAGCACAGTGATACTGTTGTTTTTAAACCAGGTATTGGTACTTTTGGCAGTGTGGACAGGTTTCAAGTCCTGCTGGAAAATTAAATTTCCATCTCAAAAAAGCTTGTCAGCAGAGGGAAGCATGAAGTGCTCTAAAATTTCCTGGTAGATGGCTGCGCTGACTTTGGTCTTGATAAAACACAGTGGACCTACACCAGTAAATGACATGGCTCCCGATGCCATCATTGATTGTGGATGCTTCACACTTGATCCAGACTGAACTGACCTTGGTGAGATCCTTGCTAGCACCTCAAGAATGTCGCTCACGCTCACGCTAACGTCAGATAGGTGAAGTGAGTTTATTGGCTGTGAACTCCCAGGACCTTTCTGAAGGCACGGGGAACTTGAAAACTTTCTCACGCTCGCGGTGATATTAGACAGGTCTTACCAGTTCACCTCGAGACACTGGGCAGCTATCGCAGACGCTGCTCAGTGTCTCTGCTGGATGGCATCATGCAGCCATGCAACCTGTCATCTAGATGTAGCAGAGTTCGACCCTTTGTGGGACAAATGAATTATCATCTTCTCTGTGGAAAGATGAGGAATATGCTTGTTTTTTATTGTAACTATTTTACAGAAGACAATGGTGTCAGTGGCATGAGTGAGGTCATAAGTATGGTTCAATTGAGATTTATTAAAGTAGGCTGTGTCATTCTTTCAGTTAAAGTACTTTTTTCTGTGTGTGTGTGTTTATACAATATCACTATGAGGTTACTAATAGATAGGTGTCTTATAGACGCCTCTCCATTACTAACCCCAGGGCTTGATGTCACCTGACAATACAAGGGTGACAGCAACCCCTCAACTATCACCCCACTTGCCACCACCACAGGGCAAGTGGGAAGAGCAAGGCTAAGTGCCAGAATTGCCACATCTTATAGATGCACCTTTTCTGGGATGGCTGAGAGCTGATGTTTTTAGCCTGGAGGAGTGCAGTATCCATGGCCTCTTCCTAGGCTATTAATATCAGCCTGCAGCTGGTTATTAATTATAGAGGGACCTTATGCCTTTTTTTAGGGTCCCCCTTTTTAATAGCCAGTATAGGCTAAGTATACAGCTGTGAGCTGGTAGTAATAGCCTGGGAAGCTCCATGGGTATTACCCCCTTCCAGGCTATAATCATCGGCCCCAGCCATCGGCTTTCCCTCTGCTTTTTAACAAAATTCCGTGGAAGTCCATGCCATTTTTTTTCAGGAAAGTAATACTTTAATAAATACATATACAGTGAGATGCACGCACACTATACTAATTGAATATGTCACTGTAAGCTATATATCTATCATTTTTATGTGTATTTACTGTATGCAATCCATCTATTCTATCCTGTCGGCTCCTACTGTGATTTTATAGTACATTGTTGCTGAATTGCTGGCTTTTCTTCTAATTATCTGTCTATGTAATATACTTATATAATTGCCTTATAATGTTTTCATTTCTTGTTCTGTCTAGATGTCACCGTATCCCAGAATTTCAAGCGGAGGAAGTTCCCAGACCGCCATATGGGGACACCAAAGTGATGGGTGTCTCAATATGGAAACTGCTGATGGTACCAGCCTATTGCGTGGTACCACCAGCGTAACACCATCGCACCACACACACTCTACAGTCATGGCCAAAAGTTTTGAGAATGACACAAATATTAATTTTTACAAAGTCTACTGCTTCACTTTTTCTAATGGCAATTTGCATATACTCCAGAATGTTATAAAGGGTGATCAGCTTAACAGAAATTACTTGCAAAGTCAATATTTGGCTAGAAAATGAACTTTATCCCCCAAAAACATTTCAACATCATTGCAGCCCTGCCTTAAAAGGACCAGCTAACCTCTTTTCAGTGATTGCTCCATTAACACAGGTGTGGGTGTTGATGAGGACATGGCTGGAGATTAGAGTTGAGCGATACTTTCCGATATCCTAAAGTATCGGAATCGGAATGGTATCGCCGATATCACTAAAATATCGGCGATACCCGATACCGATACCGGAAGTCCCATGTAAGTCTATGGGAACAAAATATCGCAACTAAAAAAAAACCCATTCTTTCCTTGTAAACACTAAATATACACACATAGAATACATATATATATATATACATGTCATTGTGACATATATATATATACATATATGTATAGTTTATACACTTCTACATAGTAAAATATCCTCTCATTCAATTGCCGGGTAAAGCCGGCTTCAGTGAAAAGACAGAAGCACCCGACATGAAATGACACTTGGTGTACATAGGGTTAACCATGTCTTTTCATGTCGTTTGCTATCTGATTTGCACAAACAATTAAATCAGACTATGTGTGCAAAATTTCACACCTGTAGGGGTTAATTAAAGGTGTAAATTCGTTGTAAAAAAAACGGACTTTTTTTGCTACGAATTTACACCTTTAATTAACCCCTACAGGTGTGAAATTTTGCACACATAGTCTGATTTAATTGTTTGTGCAAATTAGGCTGGAGTCACACACAACCACAAAAAATCGGTCCGTTTTAGACGGTCGACAATCGGATCAAAATAAAAACATCACACATCCTTCTGGCATCCGATTTTCCTTCAAAGATGCGATTTAATCGCATGTGTGTGTACCTTGTAACATCCGATTTTCATCCGACTTGCGAGATTTTCTCGCAGGCTTGCAAACTGACATATAATGGATCCAAAAGAATAGTATTTAAATGCCAAAAGAAAGAATAGATATATACACATATATATATATATATATATATATATATATATATATATATATATATATGTCATTGTGACATATTTATATACATATATTTATAGTTCTTACACTTCTACATACTGTTATAGCCGCTAATTCAATTGCCGGCTTCAGTGAAATCACAGAAGCCGACATGAAATGATACATTGTTTCCACACATTTAACCATGTAATTTCATGTATTTTTATATATGTTTGAAACATACAATTACATGAGTATATGTGCGCTAAATTTCAGACATGTAGGGGTTAATTAAAGGTGTAAATTCGTTAAAAAAAAATGCGTGGGCTCCCGCTGTATTTTCTCCACCAGACAGACAAAGCAAGCGAGTGGGGGCAGATAATAATAGCCTAGGGAGGGTACATTTTTTTTGTGCCCCCCCTGGCTACTAACATCTGCCCCAGACACCCCAGAAAGGGCAAATCTATAATTAGATTCGCCCTTTCTGGCACTTTGCCCGTCTATTCCCATTGCCCTGTAGCGGTGGCGAATGGGTTTAAATAAGGGGTTAAAATGACCTTGCAATTGAAAGGTCACTTTAAGCCAGGTTAATAATTGATAGCTGTCAATTAGGCAACTATCAATTATTAATCCTATTGTATGAAAGAAAAATCAAACACACACACTTTAATAAAAAATAAGTTTAATTAAATAATCACACAGTTTTTGACCATATTTTATTTTCCTGCTAAAACCATTTCCTGTAATAAAAATAAAATAAAAAAGCAAAATTATACTTACCAATCCGATGTACAGTCAGGTCCCACGGTGTAATCCATCAGAAAGGGTTAACAGGTTAAAGGTCGCAGAGAGCTAATAATGCTGTCTCAGACCTGTATTCCCCTGAATGAATAACTTCCTCTCCCAGCGAAAGTAGAGGAATAGATTCATGAATGGAGCTTAATTGATTTCTTGCCAATTTAACTGTAGTGACCTGACCTAAAGGGAAAGTGGACACAATCAATTAAGCTTCATTCATGAAACACATCCTCTCCTGTCGCCAGGAGAGGAACTTATTCATTCATGAGCTTTGAGCTGAGCATGCAGGATTACTTGCACTGCTTGGCTCAAAGCTAGTTAACCCTTTGTGAAGGATTACAGCGTGGGACGTGACAGATCGGCGGAATAGGTAAGAATAATGTTGTTTTATTTCTTTTTCTTTATTTTAGGAGATCAATGGCTTCGCACGGATTTAGTGTAAAATAAAATATGGTCAAAAAAATGTGTTTTTATTTCATTAAAATTATTTATTCTTAAAGTGTGTGTGTTTTTTTATTTACTTCAATAGGATTAATAATTGATAGTTGTCTAATTGACAGCTATCAATCATTAACCTGCCTTAAGGTCACCTTTCAATTGCAAGGTGACAGTAAGGTGAGATTAACCCATTCGCCACCGCTACAGGGCAATGGGAATAGACGGGCAAAGTGCCAGAAAGGGCGAATCTAATTATAGATTTGCCCTTTCTGGGGTGTCTGGGGGCAGATGTTAGTAGCCAGGGGGGGCACAAAAAAATGCACCCTCCCTGGGCTATTATTATCTGCCCCCACTCGCTTTGCTTTGTCTGTCTGGTGGAGAAAATACAGCGGGAGCCCACGCATTTTTTTTCAACGAAATTACACCTTTAATTAACCCCTACATGTCTGAAATTTTGCACAAATACACTCATGTAATTGTATGTTTCAAACATATATAAAAATACATGAAATTACATGGTTAAATGTGTGGAAACAATGTATCATTTCATGTCGGCTTCTGTGATTTCACAAAACCCGGCAATTGAATTAGCGGCTATTACAGTATGTAGAAGTCTAGGAACTATAAATATATGTATATATACATGTCACAATGACATGTATATATATATGTATGTGTTCTATGTGTATATATCTATTCTTTCTAGTCTTTATTAAAGCTGTCAGTGTGATTTTACAGTATAGGCGGGGATGAATTGCCGGCTTTTCTAAAGGACACCGATGCGATTTCATCGCAAGTCACACAGTGTGGTCCGTTTGTAATCAGATTTTTCATCGCTCCCATAGACTTGCATTGGCGATTGTCGACCGACAATCGGTGACAATCGCAGCATGCTGCGATTGTACACGGACGTTTAAAACGGACCACAAAAAATCTGATACTGGGAGCTGCTCCATAGATTAACATAGGTCCGACTGCAATGCGATATTTCATCGCATTGCAGTCGTCCGATTTTGTCGCCAGTGTGACTCCGGCCTTAGATAGCAAAGGACATGAAAAGACATGGTTAACCCTATGTACACCAAGTGTCATTTCATGTCACCCGACATGAAATGACACTTGGTGTACATAGGGTTAACCATGTCTTTTCATGTCCTTTGCTATCTAATTTGCACAAACAATTAAATCAGACTATGTGTGCAAAATTTCACACCTGTAGGGGTTAATTAAAGGTGTAAATTCGTTGTAAAAAAAAACGGACTTTTTTGCTACGAATTTACACCTTTAATTAACCCCTACAGGTGTGAAATTTTGCACACATAGTCTGATTTAATTGTTTGTGCAAATTAGATAGCAAAGGACATGAAAAGACATGGTTAACCCTATGTACACCAAGTGTCATTTCATGTCGGGTTCTGCATTTTCACAAAAGCCGGCAATTGAATTAGCGGCTATTATACTATGTAGAAGTGTATGAACTACAAATATAAATATATATATATATGTGTCACAAATTCAATGACATGTATATATATATATGAGGTGTAAAATTGCTGAAAAAAAATGCGTGGGCTCCCGCCCTATTTTCGCAACCAGACAGACAAAGCCAGTGAGTGGGGGCAGATAATAATAGCCCAGAGAGGGACCATTATTTTTGCCCCCCCGGCTACTAACATCTGCCCCCAGACACCCCAGGAAAGACAAATCTATAATTAGATTCGCCCTTTCTGGCACTTTGCCCGTCTATTCCCATTGCCCTGTAGCGGTGGCGAATGGGTTAATATGGGGTTAAAGCCACCTTGCTATTGAAAGGTGACCTTAAGCCAGGTTAATAATTGAGAGCTGTCAATTAGACAACTATCAATTATTAATCCTATTGCATGAAATAAAAATAAAACACACACACTTTAATTAAAAATCTTTTTAATGAAATAAAGACACATGTTTTTGACCATCTTTTATTTTACTGCAAAAACCATTTCCTGTAATAAAAATAAAATAAAAAAGCAAAATTATTCTTACCTATCCCATGCACAGTCAGGTCCCACGGTGTAATCCTTCAGAAAGGGTTAATGTTTACTGCAGGGACCGCAGCTAATGCTGCAGCCTCACAGTAAACCCCAAATGAATGAGTTCCTCTCCTGCCTGACAGGAGAGTAAAGGCTGGATGTCACATAACGATACACCAGCGATCCCGACAACGATATGCACTTGTCAGGATCGCTGGTGTATCGCTACATGATCGCTGCTGAGCTGCCAAACAGGCAGCTCAGGCAGCGATCTGGGACAGCGACACTGCGGGTAACATCGCTTAAGGGCCCGTCTCACATAGCGATATCGCTACCGAGATCGCTGCTGAGTCACTAGTTTTGTGACGCAGCAGCGAGCTCACCAGCGATATCGCTGTGTGTGACATTCAGCGACGATCAGCCCCCTGCCGGGTATCGCTGATCGTCGCAGAAATGTCAGGACCTTTTTTTGATCGCTGGTTTCCCTCTGACAGGCACGCATCGCTGCGTGTGACAGGCAGGAGACCAGCGATCCGCTGGTAACCAAGGTACACAGCGGGTTTCCAGGCACCGCGCAGCGCTTGGAAACCCGCTGTGTACCTTGGATACCAGCTCCCTGCATCAGGGCGCTGGTATCCAAGGTACACAGCGGGTTTCTAGGCACAGCCCCGCGCCTGGAAACCCGCTGTGTACCTTGGTTACCAGCGGATCGCTGGTCTCCCGCCTGTCACACGCAGCGATGTGTGCCTGTCAGCGGGAAACCAGCGATCAAAGGTCCTGACATTTCAGCGACGATCAGCGATACCCGGCAGGGGGGCTGATCGTCGCTGAATGTCACACACAGCGATATCGCTGGTGAGCTTGCTGCTGCGTCACAAAACTAGTGACTCAGCAGTGATCTCGGTAGCGATATCGCTATGTGAGACGGGCCCTTAAGTGGAAAGCTTAATTGATTGCTTTCCACTTTCACTTCAGGTCAGCCAGGGACACAATCAGTGACGTCAGAGGGAACTGATTAACAAAAATAGGGGTTCCCTTCGAAAAAAAAATGGCGTGGGGTCCCCCCTATTTTTGTTAACCAGCCAGATGAAGCAGACCGCTGAGGCCTGGATTTTCAGGCTGTTAAGGAGCCAAGATCCATGGACCTTGCCAGCCTGATAATACTAGGCCACAGCAGTCTGTATATCTTGGCTGATTAACAAAAATAGGGGATCCCCTCGAAAAAAATTGGCGTGGGGTCCCCCCTATTTTTGTTAACCAGCCAGATGAAGAAAACCGCTGAGGCCTGGATTTTCAGGCTGTTAAGGAGCCAAGATCCATGGACCTTGCCAGCCTGATAATACCAGGCCACAGCAGTCTGTATATCTTGGCTGATTAACAAAAATAGGGGATTCCCTCGAAAAAAATTGGCGTGGGGTCCCCCCTATTTTTGTTAACCAGCCAGATGAAGAAAACCGCTGAGGCCTGGATTTTCAGGCTGTTAAGGAGTCAAGATCCATGGACCTTGCCAGCCTGATAATACCAGGCCACAGCAGTCTGCATATCTTGGCTGATTAACAAAAATAGGGGATCCCCTCGAAAAAAATTGGCGTGGGGTCCCCCCTATTTTTGTTAACCAGCCAGATGAAGCAGACCGCTGAGGCCTGGATTTTCAGGCTGTTAAGGAGCCAAGATCCATGGACCTTGCCAGCCTGATAATACCAGGCCACAGCAGTCTGCATATCTTGGCTGATTAACAAAAATAGGGGATCCCCTCGAAAAAAATTGGCGTGGGGTCCCCCCTATTTTTGTTAACCAGCCAGATGAAGCAGACCGCTGAGGCCTGGTTTTTCAGGCTGGTAAGGATCCAATATCCATGGACCTTGCAAGCCTGATAATACCAGGCCACAGCAGTCTGCTTAGCTTGGCTGGTTAACAAAAATAGGGGATCCCCTCGAAAAAAAAAACGGCGTGGGGATCCCCCCTATTTTTGTTAACCAGCCAAGTAAAATGCAGACTGCTGCGGCCTGGTATTAAAAGACTGTCAAGGCCCATGGATTTTGGCCCTCAACAGCCTGATAATACCAGGCTACAGCAGCCCCACATTTGGCGCATCAAAAGATGTGCCAATTGTGGCACTTTACCCGGCTCTTCCCACTTGCCCTGTAGCGGTGGCAAGCGGGGTAATAAGGGGTTATTGTCACCGTTGATTGCACGGTGACAATAAGCCCGGTTAATAATGGATAGGCGTCAATAAGACACCGATCCATTATTAATCCCAAAGTTATTAAATGTATAAAAAAAAGACACAGCAAGAAAAAAGTCTTTTAATGAAATAAAAGAGACAACACAGTTTTCATTTCTTTTATTACTCTCTCATTCCTGCGACGCCATCGATCTCCTGTAAAAAAAGAAAAAAAACAAACCAACAGTATACCACCTGTCCGACGCAGTCCATAACGATAGTCCCACGACGATCCAGCTCTGCTACATCGCAATGACAGGCAGAGCCTGTCATTGCAACGCAGCACAGCTGATTACCTGCTTCCCCGGCGGTGACGTCATCGGACTGACTGCTTTACGGCCGCGATTACCCAGCAGTCACTGCAGTTATCGCGAGAAACTGCATGTGACCGCCGGGGAAAGAAGATGGCGGCCATGAAGCAGTGCAGGACGTGACCGCCGGAGATCTTCTGCCGGGTAAGTGCCGCTGACTCCTGACAGACCCGACCGACGGACACTGACAGTGACAGTGACAATCCGATTCCGGTATCCGATAAGACGAAAATATCGGAACTCGGAATCGGAATTCCGATACAGCTAATATCGGCCGATACCCGATATTTGCAGTATCGGAATGCTCAACACTACTGGAGATCAATCTGTCATGATTAAGTAAGAATACACCACTGGACACTTTAAAAGGAGGCTGGTGCTTGGCATCATTGTTTCTCTTCTGTTAACCATTGTTACCTCTAAAGAAACACGTGCAGTCATCATTGCAATGCACAAAAATGGCCTAACAGGGAAGAGTATCGCAGCTAGAAAGATTGCACTCCAGTTAACAATCTATCGTATCATCAAGAACTTCAAGGAGAGAGGTTCCATTGTTGCCAAAATGCTTCAGGGCGCCCAAGAAAGACCAGCAAGCGCCAGGACCGTCTCTTAAAAGTGTTTCAGCTGCGGGATCGGGCTACCAGCAGTGCACAGCTTGCTCAGGAATGGCAGCAGGCAGGTGTGAGTGCATCTGCACGCACTGTGAGGCGGAGACTCTTGGAGCAAGGCCTGGTCTCAAGGAGGGCAGCAAAGAAGCCACTTCTCTCCAGAAAAAACATCATGGACAGACTGATATTCTGCAAAAGGTACAGGCAGTGGACTGCTGAGGACTGGGGTAAAGTTATTTTCTCTGATGAATCCCCTTTTCGATTGTTTGGGACATCAGGAAAACGCCTCATTCGGAGAAGACAAGGTGAGCGCTACCACCAGTCTTGTCTCATGCCAACTGTTAAGCATCCTGAAACCATTCATGTGTGGGGTTGCTTCTCAGCCAAGGGAATCGGCTCTCTAACAGTCTTGCCTAAAAACACAGCCATGAATAAAGAATGGTACCAGAATGTCCTCCAAGAGCAACTTCTCCCAACCCTCCAAGAGCAGTTTGGCGATCAACAATGCCTTTTCCAGCATGATGGAGCACCTTGCCATAAAGCAAAGGTGATAACTGAATGGCTCAGGGAACAAAACATAGAGATTTTGGGTCCATGGCCTGGAAACTCCCCAGATCTTAATCCCATTGAGAACTTGTGGTCAATCATCAAGAGACGGGTGGACAAACAAAAACCTAAAAATTCTGACAAAATGAAAGAATGAAATGAAAGAATGCAAGAATGGACTGCTATCAATCAGGATTTGGTCCAGAAGTTGATTGAGAGCATGATAGGGAGAATTGCAGAGGTCCTGAAGAAGAAGGGTCAACACTGCAAATATTGACTTGCTGCATTAACTCATTCTAACTGTCAATATATGCTTTTGTTACTCATATGTTTGCAATTATTATATTTCTGTCTGTGATAAAAACATCTGTCAAACACACACAAACCAGAGGACAGCAGATCATGTGAAAATATAATATTTGTGTCATTCTCAAAACTTTTGGCCATGACTGTATATGCCGTACGCACCACACACTCTCACACACACACTCACACACTCATACACTAACACTCATTCACACTCACACTCACATTCATACACTCACACACAAACACTCACACACTGATTAACACTCACACTCTCACATTCATACACTCACACACTCACACACTCACACCAGGGAGGTCATTTCAGCTTTTTCCCTTGCCCCCAAACCTGTTTGTTTGGTCCAGAAGAAAAATATTCGGCTTTCCCATTGACTTGCATTTGATCCGTTATTCGGTGAGAATACACAAATATTAGAAAGCATTTGTGCTGATTTTACCAAATCCAAATATTTCACTATTCGCCTATCACTACCAATAAGCATTGAAGTTTATACAGCTTGGAGTTGAAAAATATTCATAACAAAGAGGATATGTAAAAATACTCATCTAATAATTGTGAACACAGTATATAAAAAATCCATATAGAAAGGAGAACACAACTCAAATTTTTTAGCACTTTTTGTGCTATAAAAAAAGTTAAAATAGCCATGTACTTTCTATTTTTCTTTGCCCTGATATCAGCAATGTATCACTATATCAAAAGATAAAATAAACAAAAGTTACTTGAATATTCATATGGTAAAAAAGCTAGAGTAGTTTAAAACACGTTAAAAAATGAAATGGTCAGAAAGGGGTAAAATGGCACAATCCTGAACTGGTTTGAATTGTAAAGTACTTGGGAATTTGTTGGCACTATATAAATAAACATTATTATTAATATTATTAAATTAGTATTATTAACTGGTTAAGTCCAAATAATTTTAGTGATTTTTAAGCTTTCCTCAAAGTTGTTGTAAAATCTTATCCTAACTAGTACAGTTTAATGTTAATATATGAATAGGCAGACAAAGAGGCTTTGTTTTACTCTTTTATTAAGAGTAGCACACCTTATTAAGCATTTTAGCCTTCTTTGGGTGGTAGATGTGCATTCTTTACTCATAAAAGTGGCTACATTTATGAAATAAAATTGGCAGGGATATGCTGATAGCTACAAATAAGGAAT
Organism: Oophaga sylvatica; assembly: GCA_033576555.1. Classification (NCBI taxonomy): domain Eukaryota; kingdom Metazoa; phylum Chordata; class Amphibia; order Anura; family Dendrobatidae; genus Oophaga; species Oophaga sylvatica. The sequence goes on along the minus strand of JARQOD010000006.1, from coordinate 261,146,275 downwards.
TTATTTTGAAGGAGAGGGAAGTTCTAGGTTTGTTTTTGCAATATTAATATTAGCATGATATACAGCTTACATGATGACATGTAAAATAGTCATACAATTCTGAATAACGGTGAAATCATGCTAAATAATACTAATTACCATCTAATAAAAATCTTCTGAAAAGTCACTAAACTATAAAGAGAAATCAATTATCTGAATCTTTTCTGGTGAAAGGAATTATAAGCTTGCAACATAATAATTCAAATGCTTTAACTAAGGCCGGGGTCACATGAGCGTTGATTCTCAATTACGAGAGAATTGGCTTGATTATGCTAATGACACTCCGATCAAACTCTGATCCAAGTTTGAGCTGAGTGTCAGATTACTGTGATCTGATTCACTCATGCAGCACATGTAAGGAGAAGACAGAGAACTTAATTTCTCCATCTTTTCCATTGTCTTTGTCCATGTAAATTGCACTGCATGCGAATGTCATCCGAGTGCAGTTCGGTGTTTTAAACGCACCCATAAGATTTGAATGGATGGAAATGCTCTGATTTGCTGAGCCATTCTCAGAATGCTGCAATTGTTTTCTCATGCCGAATCGGCATGATAAAAAAAATATTCAGATCAGCACTGCCCCATAGAATAACCTTGGTCCGAGGGCAATTCAATAAAATATCGGATAGCACTCGTTCAAGTTATATGCTCGTTTGAGCGAGCCCTAAAGTTTAGTTCATAAACTTTACATACTTTTAGGATCTGATTAAAAATGTGAAGAAATTCACTTCTATGTTACTGCTGAAAATTTCTGAACAAATGTGCTTGACAATTTTTGGAACTACTTTAGAAATAGATGGAGAGAGCATATGTATCACCACTTCTCATCTGACAGCTTCATGTGACTGGGCTACATTCTTGAGACAGATATGGGGCCCAGTGATGCACCCTGCATCTATCAAATATATATGACATTTGCTATTGTCATTCCATAAATGTAAATGATGGAAACAACCTTGTACTTCTTGAAATCCATGGCACTACAAAGCATTTGTATATGTGTTTTCATTCTTCCACCCCCAGGTGTCAAGCTCACGAGTGGATCGTGGACCTGTGGTGCCACGGTCTGGAGAGTAACTAAGTGACCACTTGGTTCTTCAATAGAGCCCCTGATGTTGTTATTGAATACTGGTGGTGCTACTCCAGGATAGACCCCGGAGCTGCAGCTCCTGACCAAAGGGGTAGGGAAGCAGAACCGGAGCCGAAGTAACCAATGGACAAGAACCGGTTAACAGGAGGAATGGATGTTGTATTACGCAAGGACAGAATAGGTTGAGGAGCACAGGGACTGGTTCTGACTGGACATGTGAGGGTAGCAGTATAGGAGCACACTGGGTGGATCAGAGTCAGGACTAGGTATCAAGAGGATGGGTTCAGGAACAGGTACAGCAGAACGGAGAGGACTAAGTTCAAACAGGATGGACAGAAATATATTTAAATAGAACTAGGTCACTGGCAGGAAAGGTACAGGACCTCAGGTGCAGACAGACTAGGAACCACAGGTGGGGACAGACAGGGAAGCGTAAGTGCGGACAGGCAGAAAACCGCAGGTGCCGAGAGGCAGGAAAGCACTGGTGCGAACAGGCAGTGACCACAGATGCAGATAGGCAGGGAACTGCTGGTGGGGACAGGCAGGAACTGCAGGTGCCAACAGGCAGGGAATCGCAGGTGTGAACAGGCAGGAAACGCAGGTGTGAACAGGCAGGGAACCGCAGGTGCGAACAGGCAGGGAACCGCAGGTGCGAACAGGCAGGGACCGCAGATGCGGACAGGCTGGCAACTGCAGGTGCGGACAGTCAGGGAACCACAGGTGCAGACAGGCAGAGAATCGCAGGTATGGACTGGTATGTAATCGTAGGTATGGACTAGCATGGAATGGTTCTGTTTTCCGCATTCAATTGTACTTTGGTCTTTAAGACAGAAATAAAATTGAAGATATGTCTAAACAAATTAAGAGTGGGCTCCACTAGAAGGATCCACTCACCATATACTTTAAACACATGTCAAAAATAAAGAAAAGAAGCAAATAGCGAGGATCACCATAAAATGTGAAGTATTTATTAAAAGATTTTATAAAGAAAGGACAAACAACCAAAATTAAAAACAAGCGACGAAGAGCAAGAATGTAAAACTCAGAGTGTGCCTATTATTATTATTATTATTTATTATTATTATAGCGCCATTCATTCCATGGCGCTTTACATGTGAGGAGGGGTATACATAAAAAAAAACAAGTTACAGTAATGTTAACAATACAAGTTGCGACTGGTACAGAAGGAGAGAGGACCTTGCCCGCAAGGGCTCACAATCTACAAGATAAGGCAAACATCCACCTACTTGTCTAGGTATTAAAGCAAATATGTTTAGAAATCCTGCTCAAAAAATCAGAAGTAACAGACAAAAAGCAGTGCCTGCATAAAATCAAAGGGTTACGTTACCCACACTGAGATGAGCTCATAGAAGAAGCGCAGGTAATTAAAGTATATTAGAAAAGCAATTGTTTACAAGTTATGATTGGTGATGAGCGAATGTGCTCGCCACTGCTCAATACTTGATCAAGCATCGGGATGCTCGGGTATACTTGTTACTCGGTTGAGTATCTTGGGTTAAATCATAAATTTAAGGACATACAAGCTTTGGAGGGGTACGCCTCTCCAAGTATCCGTCTAACCATTAGATGACCAGGTGTTGGGCAAAGCTGAAAATTAGACTCATCAGAGAAGATTACCTTACTTTAGTCCTCTATGGTCCAATCCTTATGGTCTTTGGCAAACTTCAGCCTGACTCTCCTGTGCTTATAATTGATGAAAGTTTTTTTCTAGCTTTACATGACTTGAGCCCTGCCTCTAGGAGCCTGTTACAAACTGTTCTTGTCGTGCACTTCACCCCAGCTGCCATTTGCCATTCCTTTTGTAGGTAACTTGATGTCATCCTGCGGTTGCTGAGTGACATTCGAATAAGATGACGGTCATCCCGGTCAGTGGAGAGTCATTTTCGCCTTCTGCTGGTCTGTAGCTTTGTTGTCGCCAATGTCTGCTGCTTGACCTTGTTGTAATGGACTGCCATCTTAGAAATTTTAAGGATGGAGGCAACATGACGCTCACTGTATGCCTCTGCTAGTAAAGCCAGAATTGAGCCCTTCTTTTCCTCACTCAATACTTTTCTTTTCAACTTTTCTTGGAATGGTTAAAAGTTATTTTTTCATTCCTATTACTTTTGGGATATTACTAGCACTTGTTTATCCATCCATCTTGTCCTATTGCAAGAGGATTGTGAACACCACAGCAGTGTTTTTATACTTTCCTTCGTTAAACAAGATTTGGTTCAGGTGATCACCTAATCAGACACACGTTAAGCAGAATGAGGTGTACTCTGGTTGGAATTCAACTGGCACCAGAATAGAATGCCTGTCAGACATGTAGAGAAGCTGATTTTTATAAAACTGTGCAGTGGTCTCTTAATTTTTGCAAGAGCTTTATATAGTGTAATGGTTAAGTGCACAGCCTACGACATGGAAAACTAGGGTTCAAATTGCAGCTCAGCCTGTGGAAATTTTTTTTTTTAAATAAATTACATTCCAAGGTTTCTAAGACTATAATGCTACCTTAGGTGGCTGTTAAAAAGTGCACAACCACCGAAATGGGAGACTGAGGGTTCAAATCCTGGCTCTGCCCTGTTGGACATAATATACCAGTAGTGGTCCTTGGGCAAGAACAAACAAAGAGAACAAAGAGCGTCATGCCGGCTAGAACATAGCCCGGATTAACAAGATCCGCATCAGATGTCGAGGAACCAGGACAATCTGATGATAAACAAACCATTCATGGACAAGGGAAGTGAACCTGGTTCTGATGAAATGCTACTATAACAGCAGACCAAATGAGAGAGGATATATGAAGCGTACGAGGAAACTATGGATGGATACAAGACCTGCATGTCCACTGACTGAGAAACAACTAGTCAACCAATGTTTCAATATCATAAAGAGAAAGCTATTATCATAACTGGACATGGATGAACTGCACTGCAGATCCACCCCACATGAAGACCTGGAAAGAATGGCTACAACAGATCCCAGGAGCAACATCTGAGCTCTCTGTCCAGAAAAGCGCAATGCTCAGAACAACCAAGATCCTGCACAGAACCCTCAAACTCCCAGGACTCTGGTAGAGGACCCGAGAATGAGACAAGACAGCAAAGACCACCCCCAGTGTGAGGGGGTGAGGAGGATGTTTTTTATATGTGTATATATTATATATATATACATACATACATACATACAAGTACTTCTCACAAAATTAGAACATCATCAAAAAGTTAATTTTTTTCTGTTCTTCAATACAGATTCTAATTTATTGAGATAATGACTTTTTGGTTTTCATTGGCTGCAAGCCATAATCATCAACATTAACAGAAATAAACACTTGGAATAGATCACTCTGTTTGTAATGACTATAAATATATGAGTTTCACTGTTTGTATTGAAGAACTGAAATCAAATTTTTGATGATATTCTTATTTAGTGAGAAGCACTCGTATGTATATATATATATATATATATATACATATATATATGTATATATATATATATATATATACACAGCATATACAGTACAGAACAAAAGTTTGGACACACCTTCTCATTCAAAGATTCTTCTGTATTTTCATGACTATGAAAATTGTAGAATCACACTGAAGGCATCAAAACTATGAATTAACACATGTCGAATTATACATTACACTTTACAAAAAAGTGTGAAACAACTGAAATTATGTCTTATATTCTAGGTTCTTCAAAGTAGCCACCTTTTGCTTTGATTACTGTTTTGCACGCAGAAAAGGTGAACAAATGGACTCTACATGCCTAGTTCCCACCGTGAAGCATGGAGGAGGTGGTGTGATGGTGTGGGGGTGCTTTGCTGGTGACACTGTTAGGGATTTATTCAAAATTGAAGCGGTGAGAGGTCCAGCTCACTCCAAACCATCTTGATTGGGTTCAGGTCTGGTGACTGTGGAGGCCAGGTCATCTGGCATAGCACCCCAACACTCTCCTTCTTGGTCAAATAGCCCTTACACAGTCTGGAGGTGTGTTTGGGGTCATTGTCCTGTTGAAAAATAAATGATGGTCTAACTAAATGCAAACCGGATGGAAAAGCATGCTGTTGCAAGATGCTGTAGTAGACATTCTGGTTCACTATGCCTTCAATTTTGAATAAATCCCCAACAGTGTCACCAGCAAAGCACCCCCACACCATCACACCTTCTCCTCCATGCTTCACGGTGGGAACCAGGCATGTAGAATCCATCCGTTCACCTTTTCTGTGTGCAAAGCAGTAATCAAAGCAAAAGGTGGCTACTTTGAAGAACCTAGAATATAAGACATATTTTCAGATGTTTCACACTTTTTTGTAAAGTGTAATGTATAATTCCACATGTGTTAATTCATAGTTTTGATGCCTTCAGTGTGATTCTACAATTTTCAGTCATGAAAATACAGAAAAATCTTTGAATGAGAAGGTGTGTCCAAACTTTTGGTCTGTACTGTATACACTGCTCAAAAAATAAAGGGAACACTCAAATAACACATCCTAGATCTGAATGAATGAAATATTCTCATTGAATACTTTGTTCTGTACAAAGTTGAATGCACTGACAACAAAATCACACAAAAATCATCAATGGAAATAAAAAAAATTTTAAGCAATGGAGGCCTGGATTTGGAGTCTCACACAAAATTAAAGTGGAATGTAATGTCCTCAAAACAAGTCAAAATGATGCTCAATAGTGTGTGTGGCCTCCACGTGCCTGTATGACCTCCCTACTGTTCAATGCCTGGGCATGCTCCTGAAGAGGTGGTAGATGGTCTCCTGAGTAGGGTTGAGCATTCCGATACTGCAAATATCGGGTATCGGCCGATATTGGCTGTATCGGAATTCCGATTCCGAGTACCGATATTTTCGTCTTATCGGATACCGGAATCGGGATTGTCACTGTCACTGTCAGTGTCCATCGGTCGGGTCTGTCAGGAGTCAGCGGCACTTACCTGGCAGAAGATCTCCGGCGGTCACGTCCTGGACTTCTTCATGGCCGCAATCTTCTTTCCCGGCGGTCACATGCAGTTTCTCGCGATAACTGCAGTGACTGCTGGGTAATCCCGGCCGTAAAGCAGTCAGTCCGATGACGTCACCGCCGGGGAAGCAGGTAATCAGCTGTGCTGCGTCGCGATGACAGGCTCTGCCTGTCATTGCGATGTAGCAGAGTTGGATCGTCGTGGGACTGTCGTTATGGACTGCGTCGGACAGGTGGTATACTGTTGGTTTTTTTTTTTTTCTTTTTTTACAGGAGATCGATGGCGTCGCAGGAATGAGAGAGTAATAAAATTAATGAAAACTGTGTTGTCTCTTTTATTTCATTAAAATACTTTTTTCTTGCTTTGTCTTTTTTTTATACATTTAATAACTTTGGGATTAATAATGGATCGGTGTCTTATTGACACCTCTCCATTATTAACCGGGCTTATTGTCACCGTGCAATCAACGGTGACATTAACCCTTTATTACCCCGCTTGCCACCGCTACAGGGCAAGTGGGAAGAGCCGGGTTAAAGCGCCACAATTGGCACATCTTTTGATGCGCCAAATGTGGGGCTGCTGTAGCCTGGTATTATCAGGCTGTTGAGGGCCAAAATCCATGGGCCTTGACAGTCTTTTAATACCAGGCCGCAGCAGTCTGCATTTTACTTGGCTGGTTAACAAAAATAGGGGGGATCCCCACGCCGTTTTTTTTTCGAGGGGATCCCCTATTTTTGTTAACCAGCCAAGCTAAGCAGACTGCTGTGGCCTGGTATTATCAGGCTGGCAAGGTCCATGGATATTGGATCCTTACCAGCCTGAAAAACCAGCCTCAGCGGTCTGCTTCATCTGGCTGGTTAACAAAAATAGGGGGGACCCCACGCCAATTTTTTTCGAGGGGATCCCCTATTTTTGTTAATCAGCCAAGATATGCAGACTGCTGTGGCCTGGTATTATCAGGCTGGCAAGGTCCATGGATCTTGGCTCCTTAACAGCCTGAAAATCCAGGCCTCAGCGGTCTGCTTCATCTGGCTGGTTAACAAAAATAGGGGGGACCCCACGCCAATTTTTTTCGAGGGGATCCCCTATTTTTGTTAATCAGCCAAGATATGCAGACTGCTGTGGCCTAGTTTATCAGGCTGGCAAGGTCCATGGATCTTGGCTCCTTAACAGCCTGAAAATCCAGGCCTCAGCGGTCTGCTTCATCTGGCTGGTTAACAAAAATAGGGGGGACCCCACGCCATTTTTTTTTCGAAGGGAACCCCTATTTTTGTTAATCAGTTCCCTCTGACGTCACTGATTGTGTCCCTGGCTGACCTGAAGTGAAAGTGGAAAGCAATCAATTAAGCTTTCCACTTAAGGGCCCGTCTCACATAGCGATATCGCTACCGAGATCGCTGCTGAGTCACTAGTTTTGTGACGCAGCAGCGAGCTCACCAGCGATATCGCTGTGTGTGACATTCAGCGACGATCAGCCCCCCTGCCGGGTATCGCTGATCGTCGCTGAAATGTCAGGACCTTTTTTTGATCGCTGGTTTCCCGCTGACAGGCACACATCGCTGCGTGTGACAGGCGGGAGACCAGCGATCCGCTGGTAACCAAGGTACACAGCGGGTTTCCAGGCGCGGGGCTGTGCCTAGAAACCCGCTGTGTACCTTGGATACCAGCGCCCTGATGCAGGGAGCTGGTATCCAAGGTACACAGCGGGTTTCCAAGCGCTGCGCGGTGCCTGGAAACCCGCTGTGTACCTTGGTTACCAGCGGATCGCTGGTCTCCCGCCTGTCACACGCAGCGATGCGTGCCTGTCAGAGGGAAACCAGCGATCAAAAAAAGGTCCTGACATTTCTGCGACGATCAGCGATACCCGGCAGGGGGGCTGATCGTCGCTGAATGTCACACACAGCGATATCGCTGGTGAGCTCGCTGCTGCGTCACAAAACTAGTGACTCAGCAGCGATCTCGGTAGCGATATCGCTATGTGAGACGGGCCCTTAAGCGATGTTACCCGCAGTGTCGCTGTCCCAGATCGCTGCCTGAGCTGCCTGTTTGGCAGCTCAGCAGCGATCATGTAGCGATACACCAGCGATCCTGACAAGTGCATATTGTTGTCGGGATCGCTGGTGTATCGTTATGTGACACCCAGCCTTTACTCTCCTGTCAGGCAGGAGAGGAACTCATTCATTTGGGGTTTACTGTGAGGCTGCAGCATTAGCTGCGGTCCCTGCAGTAAACATTAACCTTTCTGAAGGATTACACCGTGGGACCTGACTGTGCATGGGATAGGTAAGAATAATTTTGCTTTTTTATTTTATTTTTATTACAGGAAATGGTTTTTGCAGTAAATAAAAGATGGTCAAAAACATGTGTCTTTATTTCATTAAATGATTTTTAATTAAAGTGTGTGTGTTTTATTTTTTATTTCATGCAATAGGATTAATAATTGATAGTTGTCTAATTGACAGCTCTCAATTATTAACCTGGCTTAAAGGTCACCTTTCAATAGCAAGGTGGCTTTAACCCCATATTAACCCATTCGCCACCGCTACAGGGCAATGGGAATAGACGGGCAAAGTGCCAGAAAGGGCGAATCTAATTATAGATTTGTCTTTCCTGGGGTGTCTGGGGGCAGATGTTAGTAGCCGGGGGGGGGGCAAAATAATGGTCCCTCTCTGGGCTATTATTATCTGCCCCACTCACTGGCTTTGTCTGTCTGGTTGCGAAAAATAGGGCGGGAGCCCACACATTTTTTTTCAGCAATTTTACACCTCATATATATATATACATGTCATTGAATTTGTGACACATATATATATATATATTTATATTTGTAGTGCATACACTTCTACATAGTATAATAGCCGCTAATTCAATTGCCGGCTTTTGTGAAAATGCAGAACCCGACATGAAATGACACTTGGTGTACATAGGGTTAACCATGTCTTTTCATGTCCTTTGCTATCTAATTTGCACAAACAATTAAATCAGACTATGTGTGCAAAATTTCACACCTGTAGGGTTAATTAAAGGTGTAAATTCGTAGCAAAAAAGTCCGTTTTTTTTACAACGAATTTACACCTTTAATTAACCCCTACAGGTGTGAAATTTTGCACACATAGTCTGATTTAATTGTTTGTGCAAATCAGATAGCAAACGACATGAAAAGACATGGTTAACCCTATGTACACCAAGTGTCATTTCATGTCGGGTGCTTCTGTCTTTTCACTGAAGCCGGCTTTACCCGGCAATTGAATCAGAGGATATTTTACTATGTAGAAGTGTATAAACTATACATATATGTATATATATATGTCACAATGACATGTATATATATATATATATATATGTATTCTATGTGTGTATATTTAGTGTTTACAAGGAAAGAATGGGGTTTTTTTAGTTGCGATATTTTGTTCCCATAGACTTACATGGGACTTCCGGTATCGGTATCGGGTATCGCCGATATTTTAGTGATATCGGCGATACCATTCCGATTCCGATACTTTAGGATATCGGAAAGTATCGCTCAACTCTACTCCTGAGGGATCTCCTTCCAGACCTGGAGTAAAGCATCTGCCAACTCCTGGACAGTCTGTGGTGCAACTTGACGTTGGTGGATGGAGCGAGACATGATGTCCCAGATGTGCTCAATCGGATTCAAGTCTGGGGAACTGGCGGGCCAGTCCATAGCTTCAATGCCTTCATCTTGCAGGAACTGCTGACACAATCCAGCCACATGAGGTCTGGCATTGTTCTGCATTAGGAGGAACCCAGGGCCAACCACACCAGCATATGGTCTAACAGAGGATCTCATCTCTGTACCTAATGGCAGTCAGGCTACCTCTGGCGAGCACATGGAGGGCTGTGTGGCCCTCAACAGAAATACCACTCCACACCATTACTGTCCCACTGCCAAACCGGTCATGCTGAAGGATGTTGCAGGCAGCAGATCACTCTCCACAGCATCTCCAGACTCTGTTACATCTGTCACATGTGCTCAGTGTGAACTTGCTTTCATCTGTGAAGAGCACAGGGAGCCAGTGGCGAATTTGCCAATCCTGGTGTTCTGTGGCAAATGCCATGCTTCCTTCACGGTGTTGGGCTGTGAGCACAACCCCCATCTGTGGACGTCGGGCTCTCAGACCATCCTCATGGAGTCGGTTTCTAACCGTTTGTGCAGACACATGCACATTTGTGGCCTGCTGGAGGTCATTTTGCAGGGCTCTGGCAGTGCTCCTCCTGTTCCTCCTTGCACAAAGGCGGAGGTATTAGTCCTGCTACTGGGTTGTTGCCCTCCTACTGCCCCTTACTTGTCTCCTGGTGTACTGGCCTGTCTCTTGGTAGTGCCTCCAGTCTCTGGACACTACGCTGACAGACACAGCAAACCTTCTTGCGACAGCTTGCATTGATATGCCATCCTGGATAAGCTGCACTACCTGAGCCACTTGTGTGGGTTGTAGAGTCCGTCTCATGCTACCACGAGTGTGAAAGCACAACCAACATTCAAAAGTGACCAAAACATCAGCCAGAAAGCATTGGTACTGAGATGTGGTCTGTGGTCCCCACCTGCAGAACCACTCCTTTATTGATTGTGTCTTGATAATTGCCAATAATTTCCATCTGTTAGCTGTTCCGTTTGCACAACAGCATGTGAAATTGATTTGTCAATCAGTGTTGCTTCCTAAGTGGACAGTTTGATTTCAAAGAGGTTTGACTCACTTGGAGTTATATTCTGTTGCTTAAGTGTTCCCTTTATTCTTTTGAGCAGTGTATATTTATATATATATATTTATATATATATATATATTGTGAGACAGTGAAGGAATATGTGTCGAATGGGGTGTACATTTCACCTAGGTACTGTGCTGTATGGTATAAGGGAAATGTGTGGCTTTGTAAACCTAGTGGTAGAGAAAGGTCACTACACCTTACATTCAGTACACACTTGCAGCTCAGGCCTGAAACCATTCAGCTGTTAATTAGGAGACCAGAAGTAGGTGTCTGGAAACACAGACAGAGAGCTCGCTTAGTCTGGACAAGGAGTCCAGGCACAAGAAGGTGTCTCCAGGAGTATGAGCTGTCTCAGTCTGGGTGCTCGATGTACCCCGGACCCAGGAGTAGTCTCTGTGAGAATCCATGCGAATAGCTGCTGAATAGGAGGGGAGCTCTCTCAAGTCTGGACGTTGAAGGTGCCTTCAGACACAAGGAGGAGACTCTGTGAAACTCCATGCTGGTAAATGCTGAACATATGTGTTGTTTTGGCCCAGGCTGTTAGAGTCGGGACCCGGATAGATAGGGAAATCTATCTAAGTGTAGTAAGTGGCTAGACAAGCCCAGGTCTTATGTTTATGATTTGTTTTATCTGTTTGCTGTGGACTTTAATAAAGCTGGTTGCGGCCAGTTTTTACCAGAACTGCTGTCTCTGAATGAACTGTTTCTATGCCATTCTGTTTACCCGGACGGCGATCTCAGAGCTATATCCCTGAAAACCTTACAGTTGGCGGAGAATGCTGGGGCAGCACAGTGGCTGATACAATTGGTGCTGGAATGTGCGTGCAGCACAGTGGCGAGAGACAGCAATAAAGGTGAAGTCTGTTGAAGCAGCAGCAGAGAAAAAAAAAAAAGTGTGTCAGCAAAAACGTCTGTTGGAGCAGTCTTAAAGAGACAGTAGCCCTAATAGAGTTTGCAAAAGAGAAAAAAAAAGTGTGTCTGCACAGCAAAGCTGAACTTGTTGTGGAAAAGACTGTGGAGTGTGCAGCAGCAAAGGAAAAGTCTGTTGGAGCAGTCTTAAAGAGACAGTGGCCCTAATAGAGTTTGCAGAGAAAAAAAAAAAAGTGTCTGCACGGCAAGGCTGAATTTTCTGTGTAAAAGACTGTGGAGTGTGTATGTCTTGAGTGAAGACTGCCGTTGTTGAGACAGAGAAGTCTGACAGCATGGATGACAGCATAGAGGCGCTGTTTGAACAAATGGCGCAAGTTAATGTGCAACGTAAGACTGCCGTGGTTGAGACGGATAAGTCCGGCAATATGGAGGAGCTCGTTGAGTACCTGGTACAGGCCCAGCAGAGCATGCAACTGCAGTGCCAGCAGCAGCAGCAGGAGAATAACCGGTTGTTGGAGCAGATTGCAGCTCTCAGCACCTCGTCCCAGAGTAATGTTGTGAAGGCACCTGCGTTGTCCGCTGTAAAGAAGGCGGTAAGACGGTCCCTGAAAAAGATGACACCTCGTGATGATGTGGAGGTATATCTCACTAGGTTTGAGGGACTGGCAGAGAAGGAGAATCTGCCCCTATCTGAATGGGCCATGATGGTCGCACCCTATCTGATTGGAGAACCCCAAAGGGCCTATGCTGACCTGAGCGAGCAGGACAGCCAAGACTATGCCAAGCTGAAAGCGGAGATTCTTACCCGGCTGGGTGTTACGGTGACAGCCCGTGCCAGGGGAGTTTATGACTGGAGATGCAGTTGGGAGTCTGCAGTCAGCAAACCTGATTATGGAGTTGAAGAGGTGATAGTGAACCGCTACACCCGAGCATGTCCTCCTGAGGTACAGCCAGAGGTCGGACAAGGAGACCACCAGGACGCCAATCGTCTGGTCAGCCTGATGGAGAAGGCCTTCGCCAGCAAAGACTGTCTCCGTGACCAGCCGTCTGAGAGGTCGTCACTTCAGAGTTCCCGGACGCTGAACTCTCGCGGTAAGAGCGTTCCAGCTGTTGGGGACATGGGGTATGCTGATAAGCGGGTTCAGGCCCGAGGGGACATGTGGGTGGAAAAGTGTGATGGACAGTGTTGGAGATGTCGTGAAATTGCAGCCAACTGTCCAATAGAGGGGGAGCCTATGTATTGTGATGTTGGCAGATCCCTCTCTCCCTGCGCAGAGCCTGTGTGTGTGTCCACCTCGGCCGAAGAGACTGGACCACAGGGGTCCCCGGTGGTTGTAAATGACTGCCCAGCACAGGCCCTCTTGGACTCAGAGAGTCCAGTGACTTCCGTATGTGACAGCCTGATTGATAGGGACTTCTTCCCTGATAAGCACCTGAGTGTGGTGTGCGTCCATGGAGACACCAAAGTCTACCCAGAGACTGCCGTGGACTTGATCCCCAAACGCGGGGAGGTTTCATGTGAAGTGGGGGTAGTGAAGAACCTGGTGCAACCCGTTATATTGGGTAATGACTTTCCCCGATCTAAGGATCTCTGGGGGAAAAGTGTTTCTGATGGACAGTGTAATGAAGCTCCTACTGAGGGTGCGCAGTCCCGAGGGGCGGAACACAATGCTAGTGGGCCGTTAAACTTATGTGATAATGATGATGATGATGATGATAATGATAATGATGATGATGATCATGATAATGATGATGACCATGATAATGATGCTGATGCTGATAATGATAATGATGATGACTGTGATAGAGATGAAATTCCTTTGCAGGTGATGGTGGGAGACGAGGATGGTGGTTCTCGGGAACCGAGTGTCCCTGACTTACCTGTGTCCTGTGACAATTTTGAGAGTGAACAATGGCGAGACCCCACTCTTAAAACGGCACAGGAAAATATAATTGTTCTAAATGAGGTTTCCCAAGAGCCTGGCTCTGAGGAGAGGTTTCCTCATGTTGCCATAAACACTCACCTGTTGTATAGGGACACTGAAGTCCAGGGAGAGGTCGTGAGCCAGCTCCTAGTACCTGAGCTATATAGAAGTATAGTGCTGGGGTTGTCACATAGTCACATACTTGAGGGACCAGATGGTGAAGTTAATGTTGTGGATGACATGTTAACTAAGGTTCCAGATGAGGATGTGAATGAGAATGAATTGTATAACCTGACAGTGAGCAGGATGAGAATGAGAATGAATTGTATAACCCTGAAAGTGAGCCGGATGTGGCTGAGAAAAAGGGGTCAGACAGGGATAGTGGTAGTGATAGTGAATCATCTGTTGACAATCAAGCAACCAGTGCAAATGAGGAAGGCATGGTAGCAGAGGAGGTTGAGAGTCCTGAGAGGAAGGCTGATGCTGACCTTGCAGCCGGACAGAAGATGGCATCTGAAGATGTGTTACAGTTGGCCGGTTCCCTGGCGAAGACTAGGGTGAAAGGCAGGACTCTGAAACTGAACACAGCACAAGTGGATGCTGTTGAAGATGAGAAGTTATCAATGTATGGTATGGAGCTGCATCATGCCCAGGACTCTGAAGGTAATGCTGCAGAGGTGGAAAAAGCCATGGAAGTGGTGGTCACCAAGCCAGATGCCTCATCAGAAGCTGAGGTCTCAAGTGAAGCTGTGAGGAACAAGACTGAAGATATGGGGACTGACTCTGTCCAGGAATCTGTTTCTGCCGAAGACAGCGGCGTGGACGGGTTACGGTCCGGATCAGTAGCTGCAACTCGTGAAGCTCAGGCTGGAAGTTCGGCGCCCGGAGCCCCAGTAGTGTTCCCGAGTGATACCAAGGATCTGGATGGATCACAAGATGAGATTTTGAGACATCAGGCTGGCATTGGTGAGCTCAAGCGCACTTTCATGGAGTCTACATCGGAGCCACGTCCCAACAAATGGGAAAAGCGGTGTGTCACTCCGTTGCCGCTGCAGACACACGGGAGCTCAGATGGGATGCAGAACGTGGTGGAAGAGAAGAATCCAGCGGGTTCTGAGTATACAGATGCAGCTATCAAGGAGAACTTGAGAGCTGGAATAAATGGAGATATTGGAGACCATAGTGATGTGACTGAAGAGGTAGAATGTAAGACTGACGGTAGGGCTTCTGAGCATGTTCTACCAGAAGAGCCTGAAGAAGGGGCCGAAGACATAAAAGACGTCCAACAGGTACCAGATGAATTGATGACTTCTCAGAAAAAAACTCCAAACTGAGATGAAGGAGTGTGATGAAAGCCATGAGCATCTTCGTGAGAAAGTCAATGAAATAAAAGGAAGAATACAGGGAATCTCTTCGTTGCAAGAGCAAATGCTGCTCAATAAGTCTAAGGCTCTATATAAGAATGCTGTTGTCACGGTAGAACATTACAATTCAGCTGGAGACTTAGCGGATGAATTATGTGTACTGCAAAAGAAAAACGATCTGCTCCTTCTACAGTCCCAATCATTTGAACAGAGTAGCTTAAAATGGTCAGAGACCATGGCAGAGGAGCTTAAGGTCTGTGAAATAGACTTTATGAGTCCACCAATATTCAAGAAAATAGATGTGCTAAAGAGGGTTCAAGGGGAACTAGAGAAAAGTAAAAAAACCCCTATACCTTCTGTGATAGTTGGTGACACATGGTCAGTGCACCAAGGACAGGAGGTACGTGAGTTTCTGAGGAAGAGTCAGCAGAAGTGTTCTGATGTGCCGGGTCGTACTTCTCTGGCCAGGCACTATATCGAAACTGAGCCCGGCCCTAAGGTCAAGATGAAACCGTGCAGGATACCCGAGGCCCGCAGAGAGCATAGGCCTGGGAGGGTACAGGGTAGTGTGGATGCTTCAGATGAAGAGAAAGCTGATGTTGGATATGGCTCAGGTGAAGATACAGATGACAGTAGTGAAGATGAAGCTGATGAAGGCCATGACTGGTCCAGAGTACACTGTCTCTTTTGGATTGTTGACCAGCCCTCCGGTCTGGATGACCAGCCCTCCGGTCTGGAGAAGAGGGGGGGATATGTGAGACAGTGAAGGAATATGTGTCGAATGGGGTATACATTTCACCTAGGTACTGTGCTGTATGGTATAAGGGAAATGTGTGGCTTTGTAAACCTAGTGGTAGAGAAAGGTCACTACACCTTACATTCAGTACACACTTGCAGCTCAGGCCTGAAACCATTCAGCTGTTAATTAGGAGACCAGAAGTAGGTGTCTGGAAACACAGACAGAGAGCTCGCTTAGTCTGGACAAGGAGTCCAGGCACAAGAAGGTGTCTCCAGGAGTATGAGCTGTCTCAGTCTGGGTGCTCGATGTACCCCGGACACAGGAGTAGTCTCTGTGAGAATCCATGCGGATAGCTGCTGAATAGGAGGGGAGCTCTCTCAAGTCTGGACGTTGAAGGTGCCTTCAGACACAAGGAGGAGACTCTGTGAAACTCCATGCTGGTAAATGCTGAACATATGTGTTGTTTTGGCCCAGGCTGTTAGAGTCGGGACCGGATAGATAGGGAAATCTATCTAAGTGTAGTAAGTGGCTAGACAAGCCCAGGTCTTATGTTTATGATTTGTTTTATCTGTTTGCTGTGGACTTTAAAAAAACTGGTTGCGGCCAGTTTTTACCAGAACTGCTGTCTCTGAATGAACTGTTTCTATGCCATTCCGTCTACCCGGACGGCGATCTCAGAGCTATATCCCCTGAAAAGCTTACAATATATATATATATATATTAATATATATATATATATATAATATATATAATATATATATAGTTATATAGTAAGGTGGTTGCTCTGGGATGATATTAATAGCCTAGGAACGGGCCAAGGATATTGACCTTCATTCAGACTGAACACATCAGGTATCAACCACCACAGAAATGGCACATACATAAGTTGTGCCAAATCTGGCACTTAGTCTCACTCTTCCCACTTGCCCTGGTGTGGTGGCAAGTGGGGTGATAGTTGGAGGGTTGATGTCACTTTTGTATTGTCAGGTGACATCAAATACAGAGGTTAGCAATGGAGAGGCATCTATAAGACACCCCCATTACTAACCCCATAGTCATATTGTATAAAAACTTACACACCCGGAATAAAGTCCTTTAATTGAAAGAAGAACACAGACTCCTTTAATGAATCTAAATAAAACTATACTCATGCCATTGTACAATGCACAGCTAATGTCTCCTGTAACAGAATCAAAATAATAAACAACAATATTCCTCGCTTGTGCTCATAGAAGCTAATAATCCATTTGTCCCGTGACGGTTCTGACTCTGCTACATCTAGATGGCAGGGTGCATTGTTGCATGATGCATTAATTTAGATTGATTCAGGAGTTTGTGTCATTCTTTCAATTAAAGGACTTTATTCTGTGTGTTTATTTACAATATAACTATAGGATTAGTAATGGTTAGGCGTCTTATAGACACCTTTCCATTACTAACCCGTACGCTTGAAGTCAATGGACTGCTCTGCAGGCTGCTATTTTTAGGCTGTGGGGACAATATCCATGGCCTCTTACAAGCCTGAGAATATCAGCCCCCAGCTGTCAGCTTTATCTTGGCTTGTTGTCAAAAATGGGGGACCAGATGTCATTTTTATTAAATTTATTTAAGTAAGTAAAAGAAAACATCATAGGGACCCCTGTATTCTTGATAACCAATCTTTTTAAGCTGACAGCTGAGGGTTGCAGCCAATGGCACAGAGAACATTTCACAGGTAGAGGGAAGAATTGATTCAATGAAATTCAAACAAATACTTGATGCAAACAACACCATCTGTAAAAAAAGCTGAAGTTGAAAAGAGGATGGCTTCTACAAATGGATTAAACACACTCAGGTCCACAATAGACTACCTCAAAGGTGCAAGCTGAAGATTTTACAATGGCCCTCACAGTCCACTGATCTGGACATTGCTGAAATTCTGTGACTAGACCTCAAGATAGCAATGCATGTGTAAGGAGGTTGCTGGGACTCTCATGAACCTTCTCTCTCCTTAATGCTGTTCATCTGTGTCACATGCGGCACGCTGAAGTTTTGCTAATGTTTTGCTATTGTGTGCACTGTAATGTATTTGTCATGTACTGTAATGTGATATATTGTGCTTTAGCTTAGCGATAGATTAGTGAGTAGTGCAGGATCTTAGGGGGATTAGAATATAGGGGGCACAGTAGAGATAGAGCCCTTCTCTGGAGTGATTTGCAGAGTCGACATGGCAGCAGCTGAGGGGAATCTGACAGAGACTGTGAGTGTGCTGTGGTGCATGCTGCACATGCAGTACAAGGGACTTTATTTTTCTCTTCATGTACAAGGTGCCGGGGTGCTCACTGACTGTTGCTCAGTGAACATGCCCACGACTACCACCCCGTGCCACCTTGTTACACATGCATGACGACCCAGGAATCTCATAGACCTAAAAAAAAATTACAAGGAAGAATGGATGACAATCCCTCAAACAAGAATTGATAGACGCTGTCTTACTTGCAAAATGGGTGCTACTACTGTAGATACTAACCATGCATGGTGCCCAAGCTTTTGCATCTGCCTGTTTTCCTTTTTTGTAATTTTTAAAATGTAACAAATGACAATATATTTTTCTTTTTTGCCTAAAATATAAAGGAAATGTGTTATTTTTAACTTTAGCCCATTTAGTTATCATTTGATTTTCAACTTGCTTAACTGTTTACAATAAGGTTATGTGCACCTGTTGAGAAAATGGATGCAGCAAATTCTGAATAATTTCTGCATCTCTTGGCAGGAAAAGCACAGCTGCAAAAAGGTGTGTTTTTGATGCGTTTTTGCACTGCATTTTTTGACTCATTTGAGTGAGGTCCATGGTGAAAAACGCACAGAGAATTGACATACTGCAGATTATTTTCTGCTCCAAATCTGCAAGTCTAAAATACTCAACGTATCTAAGACACTTCAGGTTTCTCATTCACTTTGCTAGCATCAATATTGCTTCAGATTTTGCTAGCAAATCTGTATGGCAAAAACGCACCAAAAATGCAACATGTGCACAAGCTCTTATAGTAATTTTGACCGGGGGTCCAAAACTTTTGATTCCCACTCTATTACATAATAAACGTTATTCAGTTCACAAGGTTAAAATAGACAAAGGCTTTTCTATTACTTATATCCATATTTTTGAAATATTAATAATCTATGATTGTTTATTTAATATAATAGCAATCCTTGTAAGTATCTGGATAGAAACTAAATGCAAGGTATTTTAACACACAGGAACTCAGCTAGTGCCAGCTGGCAGAGGAGCCTCCGCTGATGCCAAGATATAGGACTTGAATTGCAGTTTACCTTCCGTTGTGAATGTACTGTAACTGTGCAGGCATCCTACAGCTGTGAGATTGGCAGCTGCCAGTAGGTGTGCAAGAGCAGTTAGTTTTCTCCCAATTTGGATACAGCAGGTAAGAGACTGTATCAGTGCGTAGCAATTATGAAATTGGCATGCACTAAATGTTTATCCAATGCAATATTCCTACTGGACTTTATTAAAATACCATCTGTTCAAACAATGAACCAAACTAAAGTTTGAAAAAGCAAAATGTGTGAAGGTTTTATCATATGTGTTTAAACAAATAGCTGCTGTAGAAAGCAGATTTCTATTATTCCTTCATCATGTTTGGTTGTTTTAATAATGCCGCCCTTTATATTTTATCATTAACCCTTTAGTCCTATATGTGGAGGTAAAAAAATGCTTTTTTTCCTGGGTTAGGACATCTTTAGCTCATCAACAATAAAACATATGAATGTGGGCTGTACGTTACATTATCTTTTATATACATGAGAAAAGGATAGAAGTCTAAAGTGCTTCAAAAACATACATAAGTGAGTCACAGAATGCAACTTATAATGAATAAATAAGCACTTATAGTCAGACAGACTCTATTCTATTATTTCTAAACACTGTTTTTCGGTGATTACTTTGTATCTCCGTTCATACTGCACCACACACACAAATGATACACCATTTGAAAGGTAAACTTGCCCCCTTCAGCAAGAAAATAGCCAAACAAACCACACATCCACGATTTGATCACAAAATACAGTTTAAACATTAATTTTCATAAACCTGCAGTAAAGAAAAATGACCTGCAGGTGGCACTACACTACCCCAAAGCACACTACCACAAAGCTGCTTACAGACATCATAAACAAATCCAAACATTTGCCTTGGGGGCTTTCCAGCTTGCAGAACTGCTTGCCCAGCCTATTTCTGCCAAATTGGAGGATTGCACACTTTACTGCAGGTGAGTCACATATGCAAATTTTCTGTGCTGTGTGGTGTATAAATATGTGATTCTTCAGATTTTGTATTAGTTTAGCCTGATGAAGAGACCTGAGTAGTCTCGAAAGCTTGCAATTTGTTACCATCTTTTCAGTTAGCCATTAAAAGGTATCAACCACTGAGGACTCTCAATTCTAAATATTTTTAACATATGCAAACACATTTGTAAGCATGCACTGCTTTTTCACTGATTACTTCACCCCACACACAAATGATAGACCATTTGAAAGGTAAACTTGCCCTTCAGCAAGAAAAGAGCCAAACAAACCACACATTCACGATTTTATCACTAAAGACAGTTTAAACATTCATTTTCATAAACCTACAGAAAGACACAATGACCTGCAGGTGGCACCTCAACCGGAAGGCATTTTTTGGCCTCTACTTATCAAACCAATTTATTGTGTTATCAATTTACATATATAAATACCTGTCTGTGTTCCTCATCTCATGAAATACATTTACATTTGACCAGCTTGCTTTTTCTGAAATTGCCTGCGCCCCGACGACCAATGTGCGAAAATTTAGCACTGGTCAAGCTAGTATACCAAATTGAGAAGCACCAGAGAGGAAGTTAGCCCAGCATGTGAAACCCGCAGGTCCCCTACACACGTTTCGCTTTATCGTATGTGTCACTTCATCATGGGGTGGATGGTTTACCATTCACCTGACAGGACCTTTTATGGTTCTCGCAACTGGTCATGGATAATACACAATTGGCTTGATAGAGATGGCGGGCATTTTAATCGAAAGCCTTTGGCTATGATGAGAGCATGCTCTAGCTTCCTGCCCAGCGCCCTCCTTCTCCACTGTGTCACCTTGGTGCGGTGCATATGTCCGGAAACTATGGTGATGTGTCCATGCTCCCATGCATGTGCCCAATGCTCTCATGCATGTGCATAGTGCTTGGTGATAGCGGAGATGGGGTTGTGAAGCGGACAGTGAGGCGCATGCTCCACCTCTGTCATACCCATTGGGTATTATCCCAGTAACATGACTGGTTCGCAGAGCAATAAAATGTCCTGTCAGGTGAATGGTTAACCATCCCCCATGATGAAGTGACACATATAAAAAAGCGAAACATGTGTAAGTAACCTGGGGATTCCACATGCTGGGCTAACTTCCTCTCTGGTGCTTGTTATATTTGAAGCAGTTTAGACTCCTATCCTTTTCTCCTGTATGTAATTTGTTGCTACAGTATATGAAGTTGCTTTGATAGTCATATAGGACGTAGCATGATCATGTAAGGGAAAGACTAACATGTATAATTTGTACCTAGTGGATTTTGGTTTAACCCTTTTTACTATGTTTGAATAAGAAATTATAAGTTTATATTTGCAAAGTAAAACTATGAAATGATAGTTCAAACCAACCACAGGCACTCGGCACATACTTGGCATGGCCAAACAGAACAGTGGACTTTCTCACCTACTTTTTTTTGCATTTCTCTTTGTCCATCAGCTACTTTGATTCACAATTCTGACTTTGAAGGAGTTGAAGGAGTCAAAGGAGGGCAGAGATGAAGAACAAATATTTGGGAAGGTGCATTGAACTTCTTGGCTATGCCAAGGGTGCATCACTGCATCAAGGGTCTGTACTTAGTTTGAGCAGTTATTTTGTCCTGACAGACTACCATAAAAATAACATTATTGATAAGAAATGGGGGGAGAATCATGATACAGGTTTTAAAGAAACACTATATAGAAAAATCCCTATATCATGCATCACCCTCTCAAGCATTTTCCATTTGCCATGAATGGAATCTGTCACCTGTGTTAGCTGCAATGGGCAGCATGAATCAGAGCTGGAGCATTTCAGAGAAAATATTCTTTAAAGATCCCAAAAAGGCTGGCTGCTCTAGGCCAGGGTTCCCCAACTCCAGTTCTCAAGGCCCACCAACAGGTCATATTTTCAGGATTTTCTTCGTATTGCCCAGGTGATACAATTATCACATGGGCAATACGAAGGAAATCCTGAAAACATGACCTGTTGGTGGGCCTTGAGGACTGGAGTTGGGGAACCCTGCTCTAGGCTATGGGAGAGACCTACCAATTCCCTGAAGCATTGCTGGGAAGATCTGCCAGTGACCTTTAAGAGAAAAATACACCTGGCTACATCCAAGCAGCCAGGCTCCAATTCATGCTTCCCGTGATTTGGGCAATATAAATCACGTGACAGGATCACTTTCATACAGTGTATTAGTTTTGACTGTACTATTTCTTTAAGACATCAGTTTATATATCTAATTACAAAATTGCCACTACCTCAAATAACCACAATTTTTATAGGGTAACGGCCTGAGTATTGACCAATTGTTGCCTAAATTGCACCCACTATATGTTCAAAAAGTATGCTGGCATGTTTTTTTAGGCACACGCACATCCCTCTGGAAGAAGCCACGGGCGAAACGCGCGTCAGGGGTGCCACAGCCTGCACTAAGGTAGAGTAACACATGCGCTATCATATACCAATAAGCATATGCCTTACATACTTTTCTGCCCTGTACATATACCCCTAATAGGGAGTTTGTCCAACCATCTGCACTATGCACTTTTGCATGAAAAATTAATATAGGAGGCTTTGAACCATGGATAAGGGCATTATTTTGCTATACTGGACTAAGTGCATGTTAATAGATATGAGACCTGTTATATGAACTGTTGTATACCTGCTGTACTGTAATATAGGTGGAATGCCATAGATTAGACAGCTTTATCTTTACACTACAGTTCTCTAATACCTAAAATACCTATATACCTTATTGTAGGCTGTTTAAGACGTATATTCTGTTGTATAGCTGTTCCCCTTTATATGATATGTATTTTACAAAAACATTTTTAAAATAATTTTCAATAAAAGTAATTTTATGGTAGTTAAAACTTCCTTCTTTCTTCTTTTTTCTGATGTTTTTTTAGGGTATATTCACAATACATTTTGACTATGCATTTTGGAGTGTGTTGGGAGTTCTATCTGTACTCTCGAAAAATGAGATACATACATGTGGAAACAAGAGGGTCAGTGGGTGCTATCGTCCGCTGGACTGGCTTTCTTTAGAAAGGCCGCATGGACCAAAACTCATTCCCCTGAACATCCACAATCCTTCCCCATGGGCAGAGTACTACTCAGAATACACAGGTATATGCTAACACACTACGGTGCTAATTTATTGGATCAACAACAGTACACAACATATATTACAGTCCCAGCAAATACACAAGATGGTGCAAATGACAGAGTCTCATCCTTCCGCTGGCTCGCCCGGAATTAAGACATCTATAACTTCGGGGCTTCCAGGGCCAATTACCCCAACCAGTGGCCCCTGCTTTTGGCGTGCACCCATGGAGCGGAAGTAGCGGCAAGCTTAGGAAGCTGACAGATTACATTGAGGTGTTTAGCCAGGTGACCTCATTGTCCCAATCTGTGTTCTCCAAATTGTCTTTAAGGGTTCGGTATGGTCAATGGAGCAGATCTAAATTCCTCCAGTTGGTGCCATGATTTCTTGGTTGCTGTCCTGTAGAGTCTCCCTGGAGAAGGAGTGGTCCCTTTTGTACCCACAGCTGTCATTCAGTGTATTATCCAGAGGTTTGAGGGAAGACGAGTGGAGATTGTTCGAGTGTTCAATTAACCTGCATATTTTGTCCTTCAAGGCTTATAGAATAATAAACTGCAGAGCTGGTACAATGGGTAAACAGCTGGTGAGGTTGAACATGTTTGCATCCAAAACCTGCTGTGTATGCCTCACCTGTGGTCTGCTGGGTCTATTAGTCTCCCTGGTTGTGGAGCCATTGGACAGTGTCAACGTACAACAGTCCCCAGCAGCTACCCCAATCAGTCGTGCTTAATAATATCCCACCACAGCCACCAAGTGTGGAGACACGAGGTTCAGTAGGTGCTCTCATCCATTGGCCTGGCTGTCTTTAGAAAGACCGCATGGACAAGGGCTCATCCCACTGAACGCCCGCACTCCTTCCCCATAAGCAGAATACTACTTCAGACAACAAAAGTTGAGGGTTATACACTATGGTAATAATTTATTGGATCACCATCAGTCAACAATATATAGTACAGTTCCATCAAAAAAACAAGATGGTGCAAATGATAGGCATTCAACATATTAATAAACAGCGATTGTTCAATTAACCTGCAGACTTATGAATCCCCGGAGCACACGCCCCATGTATTGCGAGGATTCACTGTTTTCCGTCCCAGGACTGGAGGGTATGTATGCATTATACATACTCCGTGCCAGACGCCATCCAGTGGGCGCAGCCTTGCACCATATACTTGTATTGAGCAAGGTCGTGCCTCGACTAGTAAAAAGGCCATCCAGTTGGTGAAGTCTTGCTCTACACAAGTGTATGCAGTGAAGCCGCATTCACTGGATGGGTTCTGGTCCCGGCTTAGAAACCGGTGAATCCTCACAGCGCACAGTGCGTGCTCTGGTGGATTCCTAAGTCTGAAGTCACACAGAGTGACTGCAGACTTATCAATTTGAACAGGACAACCCCTTTAATATCTTTGACTATGCATATACACACAGTACTGTGCAAAGTTTTTTAGTAAGAAATAGCAATAACACCAACCATCACACATATGTAAATGTACCAGATCACAAAAAAATTATTCTACTAGCTGTGACATCTGAACACATATGTGTGGACACCAGGACAATGTATGAAACACTGCAACAGCTAAGCATAGAAAAAGGAAAAAGGAAAAAAGCAGTGGAAATTCATATAAAATAACCTTTATTCATTAAAATTAAATCAACAAACAGAAACAAGTGCATGGTGAACAAGAAAGTCGATGACCACAATGGTGTCAGCACAGAAAACGCAAATCAAGGGACAGGGGTCCGTGTACCCACCAATACGTCGCATTACATAAACGCTGTCATAGTCAGAGGATAATCACAAACATATATTAATGCTCAGTAGCCCAATACTCATATCCTATGACCAAACATAGCTGAAATATACCTGTATTGGTGAAGTGAGAGCGGACCACCAGCCCACCCCAACGCGCGTTTCGGAGCCACACTCCTTCCTCAGGGGGCCTAGTTTTTTAGGTAGGTGTGGAAAACATGCTGCAAAGTAAGTATACTTTCAAAAATATAAATACTACTATTTAGTTTTATTTTTTATCAGTTAAAAATACAAAGTGATTGAACAAAAAAGTAATTTAAATCAATAATGCAAAACAGAACCAGGACACAAGCTTTTCTAGGCACCCTGGTGCAGTTTGTGAAGGAACTCGGCAGGGAGGTTGTTCCAAACATCTTGAATAACCTACCACTCTCTCAATTGTTGATACTGAATAAATTGGCATTTTGAAAATTTTGTTTCAATTTTTTCATCATTTAAATATTATTAACATGTTTATCGATCCTGTGATTTTCATAGTTCCACAACTTTTCTTTTTTGATGTAGCAATTTCGATTTTGAGGAGTATACTGTATAAAAAGTTGAATTTTATTTTAGCTAGAAATAGTTAAAATGTCTGTGAAACTACTTATATCCATAACAATTTCATTTAAATATTGCTTTTGTATGTCATATATCATAGATGCAATTTTATAGTTCTTTCTAAAATATTAATTTGTATGACCTCTTTGAAGCTATTTTCCAGTGCCGCTGGCCTATTTGCTGATTTGTCGTTCTAAAGATTTCTTTCAATTACTTTAAAATACAGAAACCACAACATTTTCCGTTTAACAGTTTCACTTCTTGCTAACAATACATTATTAAGGTACACAGTGGGCTAACATGTTTCTGATTCTAGAAATACTACTTAATATGTGTGAGGTTAAAGAATAGTTCTAATTTGAAGCCCGTCTTCAATTACAATTGTAGCCTTTTCTTCTCCACTAATGACAAGTTACAATGCTGGTTTTATGATAGCAGAATGTAAAAAAGAAGGGAACTGTGCTGGCCGACGTAGTCAGCACAAGACCTTCAGCTCAGTGATCGTAGCAGTCATGTGCAATGAAGTCATAACGTCACCACTGCAGCCTGTTAGCAAGGAATGGCAGCAGCAGTGAAGCACAGGATGAGCATAGTTGATCTTATTATTTGCATCTAGAGCAAGCCAAATGGATTAAAAGAATCATATGAAAAACAAAAACCCTTTAACAGTACTCGAGGACTGATAATGCTTTGGATTGTGATGCTTTTTCCACTGTACTTTGAAGCTGCTGTTGGAAGGTTCTGTCCCTGAAGGCTGTTTCTTCGCCTACTGTTAACCCTGGCCCTGCTTTTTCCACCCTTTTTAGCAGGAAGAAGAAGCTCCAGGTTGTTACTGTACTTGTAATAATATCCACATGACAGTACAATCAGGTGTTCAACCATTTGTTCGGGTTTCAAAGTGTTTTAATTTGGAATTGTGGCAATGTAAAGAATGAAGAATGGCTGAAATTACACAAAGAATTATTTACACCAACTAAAATTATCATGACGCAACATTTGCATAATCTGTATTTATGAGACAAGCCAGTTTTCTGTCTGATGTCTTGATACTTCAATGGCCAGAGGCAATTCCCCTTTTTCTTTAGATTCTGGGTCCTTCATAGCAAGGGACTTTCTTTGCACTAGGTCTCGGTTCTTAAGTTGTAGAGATCAGTCATAATTCAAAATCCCCTCTTTGGGAACACCTGTGTCACACATTTGCATGGTGCATGATTTAGGTTGGGTACAGATGGCCATATTTGATGGTACATACAATCCAGACCCCAATGAACAGAATGAATGCATGTTTCCTGACCTGAACTGGGAGGCCTATGTTCCAATAATGTGTTGTGGTTCATATGCAGACCGTGAAATACTGGTGTCTAAAACCAGCCTAAATCCCAAAATCAAATATCCTATATTATAGCGCATGGTGTTTAATAGGTTTAATGTCTGATTAGGGAAATGGTCAAAATTGGCCTTTTTTCCACATGCTTACAGTCTCTCTTGTATATGGGAAGCAGTAGTTTATAAAATATTGCTATCTATGCCTTGTTCTACAGTTATATAGATTTTCTATAGTTTAATGAGGTGGTTGAATTATGAGTTTGAATATTGTCTGATGGTATGTTGATCAAAGCATGATCTGCTACCAAAGGTCTAGTGATTAGATGTAATTTATGTGTTACCCAGCAGCCAGTATTCCATTTAACTAAAGGTAAAGTAAAACCTTGCATTACAATTAATGGATTATCCATTTAATATGTGGACAGGTTGACTACCCTAGAACAAGAAAGTTATTTTGCATGCTATACACTCAGGCTGAACTAGATATCTTCTTTAAGTTTGGACTTTATTACGGTCCCAATTGACTGATAAGGAATGTCAATGTTTTTTCATAAGCTTGGTATAATGGTAATTTCTGTGGATTTTTTAACTTTAGGGTTCAGATAACATGAACTGATCGTAACATGCTTGGTGAAGAAACCGATTTAATTTGAAAGCTTGCACTCTCAATCTTCCTAGTTAGTCAACAAAAACTATGGGTTTAACAATAAACCTTCCATACTCATAGCATTAAGACCTGCTCACGTGTGTTTAGCTGGAATGCAAAACAAAAATTCCAATACAGCATTTTTGGCATTCCAGACTTAAGACTATACCAAGGAATACATTGCTAAATGGCAGACTGTCTAATCTTTCTTGCCTGAGGCAACCACATTGGGTAAAAGTAAGAAAAGATTCTGTGTAATAAGGCCAAAACCAGATGACACCCATATGCCATTGATCATTGATAGAAGGATGCTTTAACTGTTTTACTTTCATAAGTGCTAGTAGTTTAGTACAAATAAAAAATACAAGTTAGGCTGGTTTCACACATCCGTTTTTCCCCTTGCGGCGCCCCCGGCATTTTTTAGCAGCGCCGCATCACAAAACCGTATGCGCCGCATGCGGTTTTTTTTTTCCATTGACTTGTATTAGCGCTGCATGGCGCCGCATGTCACTGCGGCGCGTCCGGTTGGTGCCGGATGCGGTGTCTGGTCACCGTACGGTGTCTGGAAAAAAACGTTGCATGTAACGTTTTTTGTCTGCGGCGAAAAAGCCGCATGCGCCGGATGCGGCGCATTGCGGTTCTTTTTTACAATGAAAGTCTATGGACGCCGCAATGCGCCGCATCGCGGCGTCCGCCGCATCCGGTAGCCGCATCCGGTTTGTTAATTGATATACCAGCCCACAGCAAACAGATACAAGGAAGTACCACCCCTCAGCAAACATATAAAAAATACATTGGGTGGGACATCAGACACAGCCACAGAGAGCCACAGAGAGCCACAGAGAGCCACAGAGAGCCACAGAGAGCCACAGAGAGCCACAGACGCAGCCACAGACGCAGCCACCGACGCAGCCACCGACGCAGCCACCGGACTCGCAGCCAGGATCCGTACCATGGAACGCAGGAAAACAGACGGTAAATATGAACCACCCACCCCCAAATTCAAAAATGTAAAATACATATGTCACCAATGTTGTGTGAGCTGACGTTTTTTTTTTGTGGCCTGGTACATTATATATGTAATTTTTTTTCTGTGATGGGGATTGGTTCCCCAGGTATTTAATGAAATTAAATTGCCGATGATGGGGTGGGTCCCCGAGTTTAAAATGCATTTGTTTGGGAACTTTATTGTGTATTCACTGCTATTGTTGTGAATGTTGATAATGTAGATCTACTGGTACTGTTTTTTAGCAGTGATGTGCTTTGTCTCCCTGCGACAATCTGAAATATGGATGTATTTGTGTATCAAAATGTTTTTTTTTTTTTTTTAAAAGTATTAATTTTTTGGGCCAGTTATGTCGTTGTTTTTTATGCTACTATCGGAAATGTGCATGTGTTTACTATGGTAATGTTTCTCTCCATTTTTTTTTTTGGCAATGGTTTTTTTTTTTTTTTTTTTGGCTTGTCATGGTTTTATCTACTCATGGTCTGTTGAATTGTTTAACTATGCTAATGTTTTTTTGTTTGCAATATTTTTTCTTTGTAGCCTGTCATGGTTTTATCTACTCATGGTCTGTTGAATTGTTTAACTATGCTAATGTTTTTTTGTTTGCAATATTTTTTCTTTGTGGCCTGTCATGGTTTTATCTACTCATGGTCTGTTGAATTGTTTGACTATGCTAATGTTTTTTTGTTTGCAATCTTTGTTCTTTTGGCTTGTCACGGTTTTATCTACTCATGCTGCTATTATTTTCCTGTGTTGAGTATACAAATGTTGATGTACTTTTCTTTTTGTTGCAATGTTATTTTTTTGGCTGCCTCTGACCTTAGCTAATTATGCTCTTATGTGAAATTTCCATGTTTTTATTATCATATATTTTTTTTTTTTTTTTTTGGCCAGGGATACGGTTTACCCTGGTACTGTTGATGGCTATAAAAAATTATTGCATGTGGTCGGAATAATGTCGTTGTT
This sequence comes from Oophaga sylvatica, assembly GCA_033576555.1. NCBI lineage: Eukaryota > Metazoa > Chordata > Amphibia > Anura > Dendrobatidae > Oophaga > Oophaga sylvatica. The sequence goes on along the minus strand of JARQOD010000006.1, from coordinate 261,116,831 downwards.
TGAATGTTATATTTTAAAACAGGGACAATCAAAATATATCAACAAATTTTTTTTTGGTCTGTTAATTTCACAGCAGAAGAATTGATGCTGGCGATGAAAGGGCGCAGGACATCCTGGATGCAAGGAGGCAAGCCAGCAGAAAGTAAATGTCATCCCCATGTCCCTAAAAATTTAATGTTTGTTTTTCTCTTTCAGCCAGGGACAAGGAATCCACATATATTCACTGTCCCTTTTTGTGTCCTAACAGCAGAAGAATTCAACGAGCGGCGGCGGCGGCGGCTGAAGCGCAAGTTGAGCAGAGGGGGGGAGAGGAACTCCAAGCTAGGAGGCTAGCAAGCAGAAAGTAAGTATTACAGCACACATTTTGCTCTAATTTACATGTTTGTTTTTTGTGTTTCAGCCAGGGCAAAGGAATACCCATATATTCACTGTCCGTTTTTGTGTCCTTATTCAACAGCCGAAGACTTCACCGGGCGGCAGCGGCTGAAGCCCAAGTCGAGCAGAGGGGAGCAGAGGACCTCCAAGCTAGGAGGATAGCAATGAGAAAGTAAGTATTACAGCACACATTTTGCTATAAATTACATGTTTGTTTTTTATTTCAGCCATGGACAAGGATTCTCAAATTTACAGTACCTTTTTACTTTAACAGTAGAAGACGTCAACAAGAGGGGGAGGCGGCGCTTGTAGATAGAAGAGAACAGGAGGAGAGGGGGGCAAGGAGGGAAGCCAGAAGAAGGTAAACATTACCCCCCCCATTTCAATAAAAATACATGCTTGGTTTTCTTTCAGACAGGGCCAAGAAATATACAAATATATTGACTGTCCCTTTTTGTTTCTTCCACAGCAGAGAACATCAAACAGCTGCTGCAGCTGCAGCAATGGCAGTGTTGGCGGAGGAAGCAGCGGCTGAAGCGGCGGCGGCAGCACCACGGCATCGCCATCTCCTTCCTCCCAGCCAGAGCCAGAGCCGCCACAGCAGGACACATTTCTTCTGGGAGCCCTCCTACCCATCGTCAGGAATTGGCGGTAAAAAAATGTATTTTTAATTTTTCTATCCACAATCCATCTGTGGGCTATATGTCTTGATTGTGTTATTTTAATACAGGAATCTGAAGATGACGAGGAGCTCCCAGAGGAAGAAGGACGGGGTGGAGAGATACCCGGAGTGGGCTCACAA
>JARQOD010000006.1:261090965-261115554 GCA_033576555.1 Oophaga sylvatica | reverse complement strand
AATGTCAGCTGTTCCCCTGCTGTGTGAACGGCAAAAAGTCCTGCTGCCTCCACCATGTTCTCTTCTCATCCCTGGGTTACAACACCGCCAGTTGTTTCTCGGAAGTGCTGTTAGCACAGTTAACACTTGCTCCCGTGTTACTGGGGTTCAGTAATGTCAGCTGTTCCCCTGCTGTGTGAACGGCAAAAAGTCCTGCTGCCTCCACCCTGTTCTGTTCTCATCCCTGGGTTACAACACCGCCAGTTGTTTCTCGGAAGTGCTGTTAGCACAGTTAACACTTGCTCCCGTGTTACTGGGGTTCAGTAATGTCAGCTGTTCCCCTGCTGTGTGAACGGCAAAAAGTCCTGCTGCCTCCACCATGTTCTCTTCTCATCCCTGGGTTACAACACCGCCAGTTGTTTCTCGGAAGTGCTGTTAGCACAGTTAACACTTGCTCCCGTGTTACTGGGGTTCAGTAATGTCAGCTGTTCCCCTGCTGTGTGAACGGCAAAAAGTCCTGCTGCCTCCACCATGTTCTGTTCTCATCCCTGGGTTACAACACCGCCAGTTGTTTCTCGGAAGTGCTGTTAGCACAGTCTACACTTGCTCCTGTGTTACTGGGGTTCAGTAATGTCAGCTGTTCCCCTGCTGTGTGAACAGCAAACAGTCCTGCTGCCTCAACTTTAATTTCCATGGGTACCTTCTGCTACCCATCCGGTTCCAGTACCGTCAGCTGGTTCTCCGCAGTGCCTTTGGCGTAGGTGCCTCCATGTCGGTATCCGAGTTCCAGCAACGTCTGCTGGTCCTTGGTAGTGCTTTGGAGCACAGGTACCTCCTGCTTAGTAACCGTGTCCCAGTAACGTCAGCTGGTCCTCGGTTGTGCCATTGGCTCTTTTCCTTCTGCTGACCCTCCGGGTTCCAGCACAGTCAGCTGGTCCTCGTTACTTTCATTGGCTCTTGTACCTTCTGCTACTCATCCGGGTTCCAGTACCGTCAGCTGGTTCTCCGCAGTGCCTTTGGCCTAGGTGCCTCCATGTCGGTATCCGAGTTCCAGCAACGTCTGCTGGTCCTTGGTAGTGCTTTGGAGCACAGGTACCTCCTGCTTAGTAACCGTGTCCCAGTAACGTCAGCTGGTCCTCGGTTGTGCCATTGGCTCTTTTCCTTCTGCTGACCCTCCGGGTTCCAGCACAGTCAGCTGGTCCTCGTTACTTCCATTGGCTTTTGTACCATCACCAACAGGACAAAGAAGGTTAAGACAAACTACAAGATACAGAACAAGAGACAGAAGAACAATAAGCAGAAGATCAAAAAGCAGAAGAACATTAAGTATAAGACCAAAATGAAGAGCAAAATATATGCTCTAAATTCTAAGCAGAAGAAGACTAAGCAGTGTATGGGGGTGAGTCCGTTCCTCCTCGTGGTGCCCCTGGAAAATGCCTGATGCTGCTGCAGGCTAAACTGAACGCGGACAAATACTGTTGTAATTAAAATCTTTTGTGACAGCAAGAACGGAAGGATGAAAATTCAGAGTTTTACAGATTACAAGTACAGGAATGTCTGTCACAAATAAGAATATGATGAAAAGGATGAATAGGAAGAAGATGAAGAAGTAGAATATGAAGAATAATAACTGTTTAATAAGAACAATATAAGTAATGTTAACAAAAAGATGAATAGCAAGAAGTTTTAGAAGATTAAGAAGGTGAAGATGAAGAATAATTTGATGAGAAAGATGATGCTGCTGAAAATTATGAAGGAGAAAGTGTGTGAAAAGTTAAAAAGGTGAAGACCATGGAAGTTGTGAAACAGACATATTTGACAAAATAGAAAAAAGGTTAAGAACATTGTCAATTTGTTCGTCAATCCGAACGTATTTCCTAAAAAAAAATAAATAATGCTATTCCATTGGATTGGGTCAAACATCTATGCCTTTAATGTCTCCTCAACCTCCCCCAATACATTCTACATTACTCTTTCTTGTTTTCCTTCATGTACAATTAACCAACAAGACAAGAATGGTTTTTTTTTTAATTTCGATATTTTGTTCCCATAGACTTACATGGGACTTCCGGTATCGGTATCGGGTATCGCCGATATTTTAGTGATATCGGCGATACCATTACGATTCCGATACTTTAGGATATCGGAAAGTATCGCTCAACTCTAGAGATGATATAGCCCAGGAATGGCAGAGACTCCTACTCAAACACACACTTCTCCAACTTCGCATATAAGGAATTTGCCTGCAAGAGGTCGAAGACCCTGCAAACATCTCTCCGGTGTGTGTCCATATCTGGAGAAAAGATGAGAATGTCATCCAGATAGACTACCACAGAGGTGGCAAGCATGTCCCGGAAGATGTCATTTACGAAATCTTGGAAGCTGCTGGAGCATTACAGAGCCCGAAGGGCATCACAAGATATTCGTAATGTCCATCTCTGGTATTGAACGCTGTCTTCCATTCGTCCCCCTCATGGATGCGCATCAGGTGATAGGCACCACGAAGATCCAGCTTAGCAAATATCCTTGCTCCCCGGAGCCTATCAAAGAGCTCAGATATTAGGGGCAAATGATATTTGTTCTTAACGGTAATGGCGTTAAGACCCCTATAGTCTATGCACTGTCGTAATTCTCCATTCTTCTTCTGCACGAAGAAAAATCCTGCCCCTGCTGGTGACACTGACTTCCTAATAAACCCTCTTGCCAGATTTTCCTGGATGTATTGTGACATGGCCTCCGTCTCAGGAAGAGAGAGAGGATACACTCTTCCCCGAGGGGGCTCCGTTCCAGGCAAGAGGTCTATAGGACAGTCAAAGGGGCGATGTGGCGGAAGAGTCTCCCCTGTCTTTTTGGAGAATACATCCGCGTATGACCGATAAACCTTGGGGAGAGAAGCAAGGTCTATGGGTATCTCCGTGGTCGAAACCTGAACGTCCTCTCTGAGACATCTGTCTCTGCAATGATCACCCCAACCTAGTATTCTCCCAGAGGACCACTCGATATGGGGAGAGTGGTGGCGAAGCCAGGGTAATCCCAACAAAACCTCATCTATTCCCTCAGGAAGAACAAAAAGGGATATATTCTCCTGATGAGAAGAGGACATAGACAGAGGTAGAGAGACAGTCTGGTGGGTGATTTGTGAGGGCAGGATTGCTCCATTCATTACTCTCACCGATATTGGCTCGGCGAGCGTCACCAGCGGTATGGAATGGCGAGAGGCAAAGGAGGAGGACATAAAATTCCCCTAATCTCCAGAGTCCACACAAAGCTTGGCGGTAAGAGTGGTTGAACCTAGAGAAATTAACCCTTTAAGGAGCACTTTTGGAGCAAAATCCCTCGAGTCTAATGACCCTGCTCCCATTGTCACGGAACATGACCGTTTACTCATTCGCTGGGGACATCGGTTGGCATAATGTCCTGGCTGCTGACACACTCTACAGACCACGGATACTCGAGTGGTCCGAGACTTAGATCCCACTCGAGTAATCTCCACGGTCTCTGGGGAGTCGGACGCCCGAACGGGAAATTCAAGAGGTTTGGCAAAGGTGGGTGCCAGCCGAAACCTCTGCCTACACTAGGTCCGCTCTAACCTCTGCTCGTGAAAACGGAGGTCGATGCGGGTAGATATAGAAATGAGTTTCTCCAGTGTGGCAGGAATCTCCCTGGTAGCCAAAGCGTCCTTTACATAGTCTGCCAGTCCTCTCCAGAACACTGGAATAAGAACTTTATCTGGCCACTCTAATTCAGAGACCAAAGTCCGAAATTGGACTGAGAACTAGCTGACCATGGACAAGCCCTGTGACATTGCCAGCAGTTGGAGTGCCGTATCGTGCGTGACCTGAGGTCCTAAAAAGACCTTTTTCAGAGCCTCCAAAAACCGAGGAGCACTCCGCACCACACGATCGTCTCGCTCCCACAGCGACGTTGCCCACTCCAATGCTCTGCCCGACAGAAGAGACACAATAAAAGCCACTTGTGCCCGTTCCGTGGGGAAACGTGTTGCCAGAAGCTCAAGCTGTATAGAGCACTGACTCACGAATCCCCGACAATGTTTACTGTCACCCGTAGACTTGTCTGGAAGTGGGAGGTGGGATAATGTCGGAGCAGAGGTAGCGGTGGACAAACTGGCTGCAGCTACGTTAGCAGCCTGAACAGCGACTGCGGTAACATTCACAGCTGAGGTTGTGCGCTCAAGGACCGCCAACCTACCCTCCAGCTGCTGGATGTACTGCTGTAGACGCTGGTCGTCCGCCATTTTACTAGCCAGACCCTGGTGCTAGTATTATGTTAAGGGCCTGCGGAACGCACCTAATAGATATTAAGGAGAGGTGTGTTCGCAGCCCGGGGTCCACCGTGCAGGCAGAGCCTGCTGCTAGTAAGATGGCGTAAATAGGCAGTATATGCGAACTCTGTTATCCCGCAGAGTCGCAGATGTAAATGCCGTAGCACTATATGGCGGAATAAGCGGTCTCTGTTAACTCACAGAGCCGCTGTAACAAAGACTGTGTCCTGTTAGACTCACAGGGAACACAGATGACTGCTAAGCGGATTGCAGTCTGTGATCATGCAATCAGAACCCAAGCAGTAATCTCCTCACCAGACTAGCCGGTATTCTAATGGCGTTTTCAGCCGAGCCCTGAACATGTGCATACAATCTCCTCACCGGAGGTGCCGATATTCTAGGGGCTTATTTCAGCCAGACCTAACCACATGCATACATGACCACACTGGCACAAGCACATAACAGATTTGATACTAGCGCACGGCCATGCGGTAAGGACAGCCTTTTATAGCAGCCACGAGAAAAAGACCTTCCAGGAAGGACCAATGGGAAGCTGCTTCAGAACATCAACAGCCACAGGACCTTCCTGAAGGACCAATAGGAGTGGCAGCTGTATCTGAGCATGTGACCCCTGATCTCCAATGGGAGATCTTGCTCTGGGCACGCTCAGATGAAGCAACAAAGGACTTAGTCCTACAGACGTCTTCTCGCCGCTGACCAGTACTGGCTACAATAGCAGAACCTGAAGAGTCAGCAGCAAGTCTCTGCACAGTATTAGACTGGGCGAGACGCTGGGATCGACGTCTTTGCTGAGCAGACGCCACTGTGGCCGGAGATGGATGGGGAACCGCAGCGGGACTGGTTTGAGACTCCCCTTGCGCAGCAGCGGGAACTCGAACCCTAACATATACATACATATTTATGTAGGTTGAAAAAGGACATATGTCTGTCTATAAGAGTTTAACGTTTCTATACATTTGATATCTCTAGATTCTTTATAAATCACTTTTAGCATATTGCTCTTGTCACCTCCCTATTACAAAAAAAACCTAGCAGTGCTGGGACTGCTGTAATTTAAAAGCTTTGTTAAAATATACCTATCATTTCAGTTGACTTTTCATAATAAACTGTCATGTACTTGAGTAATATCAGTATTCTTGTATCTTTGAGCAGTTTTTGCCAGATTACAGGTAGTCTGTTTAAATTTGTTTTTTTTCTAAGGTCAGCTCCATAATGGGAGAACACTAGCTCCAATGATCCCACATTTGGTTGGATAGCATCTGCTTCAGTTATAATAACCTAGTTAAGAGCATCATCTTCTCACAGCCTCAATTTTGTGATCAATATAATCTGTTTATTTGGGAGGCAAGAGAATTGACAGCCATTAGGTAAATTAGAAAAATGTACAAACTTTCTGCTGTTTGCAATTTTACCAAACAATCTCAGCACAAATAATTTAACAAGTAGTTTCTCCAAATTCAACACAAAATGCATCTTTTACTGTATCCTGTAGTCTCAGAATTATTTACGGTACCACTTTCATGGCCAGTATCTTTAGTATTTAGCAGAGCATCTTTGGCTGCTATAACCTGCTGCAGACATGATGCATAACCAGACAACAGCTTCTGGCAGCTTTCCCAAGAAACAATAGTCCATGCCTCATGGGTTACAGCCACAGTTCACTAATATTTTTTTGGTTGTCTTGAGAGTGATCCAAAAAGATAAGAGAAGAGACAATTGCTTTGCATAAACAAGGAATAGGATATATATATAGCAAAAGAATTTCATATTTCTAGGGAAAAAGGATGCATAGTTCTCAAGTTTATAGTTAAAGTAACACTGGCTATATTACTTGGACATGGCAGAAAAAGAAAGGTATCACTGACTACCACCAGATTCCTAAGGAAAACGGTTGTCAAAATGCCTTGAGTGACTGCAAAAGACCTGCAGCAAGATTTGGTGGCAGCAGGCACTGCAGTTTTAATTCACACAGTAAGGCGTATACTAACCAATGAAAGTCTCCATGTCTAAACTCCAAGATGTATACCTCTACTGATTCAAAAGCTCAAGAAAAATTAATTACATGATGCTCAAAACCATATAAATAAGTTACAGCAGTTTGGGGATTCTGTTCGGTGGAGTGATGAAATAAAAAACTGGCCTATGTGACCGCAGCATGGCTGGAGAGAAAAGAACACCCTGTCTATAATGAAGCATAGTGGTGGCTTGGAGATATCATGGAGCTAGTTTGCTTCATATGACTTTGGAAACCTGCAGCATATGGAGGGCAAGATGGATTCAATAAAGTATTAGAAAACTCTAGAGAAAATTCCATGCCTTCTGTAAGGAACCTGAATCTTGTTCATCATTGGAAAATCTTTGGTGGGGTTTGAACAAGGCAGTTGCAGCACACAAAGCCAAGAATATTAGTGAACTGGGGGGCATTGCCCATGAGGAATGGGCTAACATTGCTCTTTTGATATCTGACTATGAATCACGTTTCTATAAAGTGGTTGAATTTTTTTTGAGACTGCAGTAGTCAGTAAAAGCACCATTTTCTGTTGAATTTAGAGAAAACACTTATTATATTGGGTTGGATGCAAACATTCAGGTTTAATGTTGTATAAATAAATCGCTATGCATGGACCAGTTGTGAGTGTCCTGATCAGCACTCGAGAGCCTCATAAATGCTGATGAGGCCATCAAGTTTGGATTAGGAAACTCTCGGCCATGCCATTCTTCGTTGTTCATACTTCAAATCTCAAAAAGTGCAGTCTTTTAGTATATGTTTACATTTTCATTGTATCTGTGCTGACATAATGTATTTTGTAAGACAGTTTCTCTTTTAGTTTGTTTTCACTGCATTTTTTTGTTTAACAGTCAATAGATATTTTGGATAGTTGTATTTGACTAGTTTCATTTACAGTATTTGATAAAACACAGCACGTAACAGAAAAAAGAAAACCATAATAACAATTCTTAGGAAGAACCCAATTCGTAATGGACTTGTTATTTAAACACCCACAAATTGTCAGGAATCAAACCCAGTACCTCCTGTCCACGAACCAGCAGCTCTACCTCCTGAGCTATTCCGTCAGCTGGACAGTTCCTTGCTAAAACCCAGATACCAGTGACTGTTGTTTCTGATCGGCTCCACCCTGTGTTCTCTAATTGGCCCTCTGATTGCTAATTACATGCCCTATATAAACCTGTCCTTGCAATTGTTGCATTACGAGATTATTGTGCTTCCAGCCTCTAGTCAAGCTCTTCCTTCTGCTGCTTCTCCTCATACGTTACTGCTGTCTCCTGTGTACCGACCCCCGGCTGCCACCTGACTACGCAATTTGCCTGATCCTCTGCTACCGAACTGCCTCTCCTGTGTACCGACCCCCGGCTGCCACCTGACTACGCTATCTGCCTCTGTGCCCCCTAGTGGTTGCAATAATATAGACTCCAACTCCGTCCAGACCATGACACAAATGATATGGATAACTAATGCAAATAAATGGTATTTTTTCTGAACCTAAGATAGTGATATGATAAGCAATTGTAAACATATAAATCTGCTGACTCAAGTCATGCTCACCATATCTTCCCCTCATTTTAGTCCTTATTTTCCTGCTGATGAACGCATCTATCCCATTATCTGTTGCTATGACATCTCAAAATACTATATTAATGCTATATCTGCCTCATATGTACACTATATGTCTGTGTACTACATATAAATCAAGATTAACCCTCTCCAACAAAGTGGAGGAACTAGAATTAGAATTAATTTTGTTGGAACATAATTATGACATAGTGGGGATATCTGAGACTTGGCTGGATGAGAGCCACGACTGGGCGGTTAATTTACAGGGCTATAGTCTGTTCAGAAATGACCGTACAAATAAGCGAGGTGGGGGGTGTGTTTATATGTAAAATCATCCTTAAAACCCATTCTGCGTGATATCTGTGAATCTAATGAAGATGTAGAGTGTCTGTGGGTGGAGATTAGGGGAGGGGGGAAAAATAATAAATTACTGATAGGGGTTTGTTATAAGTCTCCAAAAATAATGGAAGCAACGGAGAATATCCTCGTAAAGCAAATAGATGAAGCAGCGACTCAAGGAGAAGTCATTATTATGGGGGACTTCAACTACCCTGAAATACATTGGGGAACAGACAACTATGAGAGACAATTACCTTTCACAACTGGTTCAGGACCCAACAAGAAGGGGGGGCACTGCTAGGCCTAACATTAACCAACAGACCAGACCGCATATCAAGTATAAAGGTTGGGAGTCACTTGCGTAATAGTGATCACAAAATAATAAGTTTTCATGTATCCTTTAATAAGATGTGTAGTCGAGGGGTTACAAGGACACTAAACTTCATTCCTGTCAAACTAATCTGATAAGCTTTTATGAAGAGCTAAGTTCCAGACTGGACCAAGCAAGCGCAGTGGACATGGTGTAACATAGTTATTAAGGTTGAAGGAAGACTTTAAGTCCATCTAGTTCAACCCATATCCACATATGGACTTTTCAAAAGCTTTTGATACATAAAATGAGAACAATGGGGATAGGGGAAAATCATGTGTAAGTGGGTTAAGAACTGACACAGGGATAGGAAACAAAGGGTGGTTATTAATGGAGCGCACTCGGACTGGGTCACAGGGGTCAGTATTGGGGCCGCTTCCCTTTAACATATTTATTAATGACCTTGTAGGGGGCATACAGAGTAGAATTTCAATATTTGCAGATGACACTAAACTCTGCAGGGTAATCAATACAGAGGAGGAAAATTTAATATTACAGGAAGATTTATATAAACTAGAAGCTTAGGCTGATAAATGGCAAATGAGCTTTAATAGGGATAAATGTAAGGTCATGCACTTGTGCAGAAGAAATAAGATGTATAATTATGTGATTAATTGTAAAACACTGGGCAAAACGGTCACTGAAAAAGACCTGGTTGTATGCATGGACGACAAACTCACATTTAGTGGCCAGTGTCAGGCAGCTGCTGCAAAGGCAAATAAAATAATGGGATGCATTAAAAGAGGCATAGATGCTCATGAGGAGAACATAATTTTACCTCTATACAAGTCACTGGTGCGACCACACTTAGAATACCGTGTACAGTTCTGGTCTCCGGTGTATAAGAAGGACATAGCTGAACTGGAGCGGGTGCAGAGAAGAGCGACCAAGGTTATTAGAGAACTGGGGGGTCTGCAATACCAGGACAGGTTATTACACTTGGGGTTATTTAGTTTGGAAAAACGAAGGCTTAGGGGTGATCTTATTACAATGTATAAATATATGAGGGGACAGTACAAAGACCTTTCTAATGATCTTTTTACTCTTAGACTTGAGACGGAGACAAGGGGGCATCCTCTACGTCTGGAGGAAAGAAGGTTTAGTCATAATCACAGACGCAGATTCTTTACTGTAAGAGCAGTGAGACTATGGAACTCTCTGCCGTCTAATGTTGTAATGAGTGATTCCTTACTAAAATTTAAGAAGGGACTGGATGCCTTTCTTGAAAAGTATATATTACAGGGTATATATACTAGATTCCTCAATAGGGTGTTGATCCAGGGAACTAGTCTGATTGCCGTATGTGGAGTCCGAAGGAATTTTTTTCCCTAATGTGAAGCTTACTGTTTGACACGTGGTTTTTTTTTGCCTTCCTCTGGATCAACATGTTAGGCTGTGGGTTGAACTAGATGGAATTAAAGTCTCCCTTCAACTTTAAAAACTATCTTACTATTTTACTATGTTACTATGTAACCCCTTCACACCGCAACCCTTTTTTCATTTTTGTGTTTCTGATTATTGCTCCCCTTCCTCCCAGAGCCATAACTTTTTTATTTTTTCATCAATATGGCTATGTGAGGGCATGTTTTTTGTGGGACGAGTTTTACTTTTGAACGACACCATTGGTTATACCATATCCTGCGCTCAAAAATGGGAAAGAATTCCAAGTTCGATTAAATTGCAAAAAAAGTGCAATTCTGCAACTGTTTTTTTTTATTTTTTTTAACCATGTTCACCAAATTCTGAAACTGACCTGCCACTATGATTCTCCAGGTCATTATAAGTTCAAAGACACCAAACAAGTCAAGGTTCTTTTTTATTTAAGTGGTGAAAAAAAAATCCAAAATTTGCTAAAAAAAAAAAAAATTCATCATTTTCTGAGACCCATAGTTTCTTGATTTTTCATGATCTCAGGTTAGGTGAGGGCTTATTTTTTGCGTGCCGAGCAGATGTTTTGAATTATATAATTTTGGTGCAGATACGATCTTTTGATTGCCCGTTATTGCATTTTAAAAGTGATTTGAACTTTTATATTTTTTTAATATTTTTAAAACATTTTTTTACTTTATGCATGCTTCAATAGTCTCCATGGGAGACTAGAACCTGCCATAACCCGATCGGCTCTGCTACATACAGGCGATGATCAGATCACCTGTATGTAGCAGAATTACAACCATAGGGTTCTGCAGGAGTCCTCTGATTGTCATGCCGACCCATCGGTGACTCCCGATCACATGACGGGGGTCACCGATGGTCGCATTTCCAGCGCCATTGCCAGAAGCGCGCGTTAAATGCTGCTGTCAGAGTTTGACAGTGGCACTTAACAGGTTAACACCCGCAGCTGTTCCGGGCACGTGTCAGCTGTTCAAAACAGCCAAAATGTGCTGGAAAAGATGTGGACTCAGCGCCGGAGCCCACATCAAAGATGGAGGCATGACATCCGCTGTATTAGTATGGCGCATGTCGTGAAGGGGTTAAGATCCTTGCTACGTTTTCCTACAGCCACTATTCAGTAACCCTGTAGGGCTTCTTTAGATGAGTAGTAAAGCAAGAAGCTACTAGGGAAAATCTGTTTCTGTTCCAATAGTAAATAATTATGCAGGAACTTGAAATGGTTCAGTGCTTAACGTAACTTGACTTGATATTTTTTCTTTTTCTCTACTGAGTTTTAAGCACATTTTATAGATAAACAACTGTTAAACTAATAGTCTGTCAAATGTTACCCATATAAATGTAGAAGAAGGATCCAGTGAGATGGTTAGTGGGAGATGGGAATGCCGGTTAAACTGTGTGAGTTACAGACAGGCGTGCATGCCTTAGGGACACATCAGAGCTGAGTCAGAGACTGAAACAATCAAAGCGTTGAGCAATGAGACGCAATAGGTGATAAAGGAAAGAATTAAACCTATGGAAATTATTCCAACTCAGTGAATTAATTGCTGAATAATGCACAGCTCAAAGACTTTATAGCAATTGACTTAAAGATTTGTTTATTTCTACTTTTCTTGTGCTTACTTAAGCCTTGCAAGTATTAACGGATTTCAGAACATTGGATAAATGACTTGTTGGAACATTTGCTATCTATATCATGATCAATTACGTGTATATTACGATACATGTATTTATTGTATTTATAGGATGCTTCAAAATTTATTCATTCCTTTCTATCTAGCTCTGTCAAAGCCATCTTGCTATTCATGAATACCCATCAATATCAATTAAATGTTACTTACTGTGATTAGATGTGATCACATCTTTTGAAATTCAAATTCGCCAGGCTCAATAATTTTATATTTTAAATTTGATGTGTAACTATCAAGTTTATCCATCAGAAATCACAGTACTGCAAAGCATCAAGTGCACTGAAAAGATTAGTGTATCCCTCAATCGTCTCTTAGAACTGTATTCAACCCCTTTCAAGTTCTTTAACACTAACTTAGCCTTATACCGGTATATAGTGACCTCACCATAGGAACAGATAGTAAAACAGAGTGAACTGGCAGACTTTTTATGCTTTTTGAAATAAAAAAAATGGGTCAAAAGTTATCCATGTTGATCATTTGAGGTCATACAGACCATTCTATGCAGAACATTGACTTGAACTATGTCTATGTATATAAATAACATTATCCTTCTGTGCTTGAGACAAGTGATGTTCCTTAAATATCATAATACCCTTCACTTCTACTCCAATAATACACTTGCTGGAGGCAAAGGAGGCCAATTGTGATCTTCATTTGGTAGTGCTACTGCCCGTACAGCTGGTATCAATGTTAGTGACAGTGCTTCTGCTTCTCCTAGCGACTTCCACATCCTTAGTTGTACTATGTTTTTTTCTACACTACCAGATCTAGGGAAGGGTGAACTTGAATGGTAAAATTCAGGATCTGTACAGAACTCCTAGTGTCTGTGCACAGACCCCAAATAGGGACTCCATCTTTGTGACAGCGTGAGGAACACCAGCTCTGATCCGCATTAAGTTTGTTACCGTCAGTTAGAGCGCTGCAATACCCATGCTGTCATACCAACAACAGCGTGTGAGCCAGCAATTGTGGCAGGCAGTAAAAAGGTCTCACCATTGTATGCCTGGTCTCGCTGATACCAGCGAGTGCAGGCATACGATGATGAGAGTATTCATCAACCGTCGCCTGTGCAATAAATAAAATTAAAAGATGGCTTGGGGTCCCCTCTAATTTTGCCAACAAATGCAGACAAAACAGACAGCTGCAGGCTGCAGCCCTCAGCCGTCAGCACTATCTTGGCTGGTTATCAAAAACAGAGGGGTCAACACACCGATAATTTTAATTATTTAAATAAATAATTTAAAAAAGGGTGTGGGGTCCCCCCATTTTTGACTACCATCGAAGCGAAAGCAGACATCTGGGGATGGTATTCTTCAACTGGGAAAGGGACCATGGATATTGCAACTGCCCGAGAAAAGGGATAAATATTAATTGCCCGGCTCTTCCCACTTGCCCTGGTGTGATGGCAAGTGGGGTAATATTTGTGGGGTTGATTTCGGCTTTATAATGTCAGATGACATCAAGCCCACATGTTAGTAATGGAGAAGCATCTATAAGACACCCCCATTACTTAACCCATAGTCAAATGTAATAAAAACACAGACACAGAGAAAAGTCCTTTATTTGAAATAAAAACACAGACTCTGTATTTGAAAGAAACACTCCCCATCCTCTTTCATCTATTTATTACTGTAAAATTAAAAATAATAAAACACCATATTCCTCATGTGTCTGACCATAATCCATATGTCAAACGACGTGCTCCAACTTTGCTACATCTATATTGCATGGCTGAGAGGTGACATGATGCAACCATTCAGCCATGAATCCAGGAGACACTGAGGTGAACCTGAAAGCAGCTTCAGTAACCTGCGGTGATGTCATTGAAGCTACCATCAGTCACAGGAAGCAGTTCTCAGGCTCAACTCAGTTTCTCCTAGATTCACGACTGAGTGGTCACATCATGCCACATCTCAGCCATTCAATCCAGATGTAGCACAGTTGGGCTCTTTGTGGCACAAATGAACTATCAGCAGACAGGTGAGGAAAATGGTGTTTCAGTATTTTTAATTTTACAGTAATAAAAAGGTGGAAGAGGATGGGGAGCATTTATTTCAAATAAAGGATCTTTTCTGTGTGTTAATTTCAATTAAAGGATTTTTTTCTGTGTCTTTATTTAATTTTCACTACTGGTTTAGTAATGGGGGTGTCATATACCAGCCTCTCCATTACTAACCACTGGGCTTGATGTCAGCTGAGATTAGAAAGTTGATATCAACCCCACAAATATTACCCCACTTGCCACTGCACTAGGGCAAGTAGGAATAGCAAGACTAAGCACCAGAATTGGCGCACCTTATAGTTGCATAATTTCTGAGGTGGCTGAGGGCTGATGTTCTTAATCTGGGA
The DNA here is from genome assembly GCA_033576555.1 of Oophaga sylvatica. Classification (NCBI taxonomy): domain Eukaryota; kingdom Metazoa; phylum Chordata; class Amphibia; order Anura; family Dendrobatidae; genus Oophaga; species Oophaga sylvatica. The sequence continues at coordinate 261,101,557 of JARQOD010000006.1, read as the reverse complement.
GGGAGACCATGGCTCCTTCCTAGGCTATTAATATTAGTCTGCAACTGACTGTTTAGCCTTTTTATTATTAACAAGTACAGTAAAATATACACTCAAGGTAACCTTAGTTCACAGCCTGTAGGTGTTCCAGCAGCTGGAAACTCCAGTAACCTTTAAATATCCCTCAAAGTTTCCATGAGGTTTCCGGGTCTCGCAGCTGCCGGGAGACCCGGTGGCAGTGAATTCTGGTAAGGTTACCTGAATTCACATCTACCATTTCTCATGGTAGCTTGAGTGCCGGATTGATGAATGCCAGAGTGCTGGACTCGCGGTTGTTAATCAATCTGGCATTGGCACATGAAAAGCAAGTTAAACAGCTGCTATGAACTCAGTTGACTTACTGTACTTGTTAATAAATAAGAAAATAAATGAAAAAATGTTGTGGGGTCCCCCATAATTTTCATAACCAGCAGAGGGAAATCTAATGGTTTGGGACTGATGTTAATATTCTAGGAATGAGCCATAAAGTTTCCCAGGTTATTAATATCAGCTCATAGCTGTTTGCTTAGCCTTTGCTAGTTATTATTGGAAAGATTCTCCCCAAAAAAGACATGGGGTCCCCCCTATAATCAATAACCAGAAAAGGCTAAAGAGACAGCTGCAGGCTGATATTAGTAACCTAGGTAAGGGCCATGGATATTGCCTCCCAGACTAAAAACATCCGCTTTCATCTGCCCCAGAAATGGTGAATCCATTAGATGCGCAAATTCTGGTGCTTAGCCTCACTCTTCCCACTTGCCCTGGTGCGGTGGCAAGTGTGGTAATAGTTGTGAGATTGATGTCAGCTTTGTAATGTCAGTTGACATCAAGCCCACAAGTTACACAAGTTAGTAATGGAGAGGCATCTATAAGACGCCTCCATTACTAACCCCGTAGTGAGAGTGTAATTAAGATATAGCAAGAATAAAATCTTTTATATGAAATTAAACTTCCCATCTTCTTTTAACCATTTATTACTGTAAAATAAAGGTAAAAAAATACCATATTCCTCACCTGTCAAATGAGAAGATAATCCATAACTCTCCCACGAAGAGCTGGATGGTTTGGAGAGCAGTCACATCAGTGATGCAACCATTCTCCATGCCAGTCGGTACACACTGAGCAGAGCGTAAGAAACACTTCGTGCCTGTGACCAGCTGTGACGTCATTGAGGTTACCGCCTGTCACAGGAAGAGCTTCCAGCTGGCAAAGGTAAAAAAGGTTGGAGAGTTTCAAATAACGGACTTTATTCTTACTGTGTCTTTATTGCAATCTTAATATGGGGTTAGTAATTGAGGCGTCTTAGGCCTGTTTCACACATCCGGCGGGCGCCTTGCGGCGCCCCCGGCATTTTCCCGCAGCGCCGCATCTAAAAATCTGATGCGCCGCATGCGGCTTTTTTCGCATTGACATGCATTAGCGCCGGATGGCGCCGCATGTCAATGCGTTGCATGCGGTTTTGTCCGGATGCGGCGCAAATGTACATTGCGGCGGCCGGACAAAACGCTGCATGTAATGTTTTTTTTTTTTGCCGGATGATTTCTTATCTCTCCAAGCATCAGAAATCATCCTGCAAAAAACCGCATTTTGGGCGCCGGAAGTGTGAAAGCTTTTCACATGCGGCGCTGCGGCAAAATGCCGGGGGCGCTGCCCGCCGGATGTGTGAAATAGACCTTATAGACAACTCTCCATTAATTATCTGTAGGCTTGATGTCAGCTTACTAGCAAAGCTACATGTAACCCACAAATATTACTCCAATTGCCATCACACTAGGTCAAGTGGGAAGAGCTGGGCAAAGCACCAGAATTGGCAAATCTGGTACGCCTTTTCTGAGGCCTCTGAGGGTTGCTCTTTTTAGGCTGGGAAGGGCCAATCTCAATGGCCCCTTTCCCAGTATGAGAAAACTGTGTTTTGTTTTATTTCTAATAAAAGACTTTATACTGGATGCGTCATTTTTTACCACATAACTATAAGAGTAGTAATGAAGAGGTGTCTTATAGACACCTCTCCATTACTAACCCGTTGGCCTGATGTCACCTGACAGTACAAAGGTGACATCAACACCACAAATATCAACCCCACTTGCCACCACTACTGGGTAAGTGGGAAGAGCCGGGCAAAGCGCCAGAATTGGCCCATCTAATAGATGCACCTTTTCTGGGTGGATGCGGACTGCGATTTTTAGGCTGGGATGGGTCAATATCCATGGCCCCTTACCAACCTGAGAATACCATCCCCAGCTGTCTGTTTGAGCTTGGCTGGTTGTCAAAAATGAGGGGGATCCTATACCTTTTTTAATGATTTATTTAAAGTAGAATCTTGAGAGCTGATATTATCAGGAAGGTCCACGATTATTGGGTGACATTGATGAGCGGTAATGTCAGTACTCTTCACAGTCAAGTGAGCTGGCAGTGGCTGTTACTAATGCATATGGAGCCTCAGAACGTGGCACCATAAGCTTTGGACTATTTATTCGGGGAAGTTATGAAAAGAACTGGACTACATCAAACCTGGGTGGGAAATTTTGCTTTCTAATAAATTGGCAAACAAAGGACAGTGTCTTGTTTTCTTTTCTCTCTTTTTATAATTTTCAGATATCCATTTGTGGACTATATTTGATTCCCTGGACTACATTGAACTTGCGTGGGATTTTTCTTTTAATAAATTTGTAAACCAGGAAAAGAGTCGCTGAGTGATTTCTAAATAAAGTATTTTTGTGTGCTTTTTTCTTTTTAGTACTGGGTTAGTAATGGAGGTGTTCGTTAGATAATTCTCCATTACTAACAGCAGGGTTTGATCTCAGCTGTGTTTTTGGATAATTCACAGTTGACTTCAACCCCAACTTCCATTACAGTGATTGCCAAGGCACCAGGGCAATCAGGAAAAGCGAAAACAAAGTGCTGCAAATAGGTATTTTTAAGATGAGAAGGGCCTGATAACCATGGACATTCCAAGCCTAATAACATCAGCTCACAGCTGTCTGGTTAACCTTTGCTGGTTACCAAAATGGGGGGAACCCATGGCATTTTTTTCATTTATTTATTAGGATAGTTTATGTACATTAAACTATACATGCAAGTCATTAATTATATATCTCATAGATATCTATTTATCTATCTATTAATCTATCATCTATTTACCCCATATCTATCTATTTGCACATCTTTAACACCTAAAAATCTGTAATTTCTATTTTGTATTCTATTCCAGTACGTGTCACAAAGATGGCAGACAGATTTCACACGGATGACACATAGACACATGGATGAAACATGAATGGAACACAGGTACACATGGACAGCCAGCACAAAACCACATAATTGTGAAAATGGAATATCTCACATGTATGTTTTTTTAGGCAAACGCGTGAAGGGGGCCTTACTGTGATCAGATTCTCTCACATGAGAGAATTGCAGCCCATGTATAGAGAAGATGGAGTACATAATTTCTCCATCTTCTTCATCATCTCTGTGAGCATACATCGGACTGCACTTGGATGACATCTGAGTGCAGTCTGATATTACACATGCAACCATAGACTTGTATGGGTGAGTGTGATCCAAATATTGGAGTCACTTTCAGCTTGCTGCAATTGTTTCCTCATGCCAAATTGGCATGAGAAAATAATCACAGATTTGTACTGCCCCATGGTAAAAATTCTGGCTGAGTACTATCCGATAGAACATTGGATTGCACTCGGCCATGTTATATGCAATAGTGAGTGTACCCTTACTCAAAGACTACAACACTCATTTCCTTTGCTGTTGCACTACAACATACAGTACAGACCAAAAGTTTGGACACACCATCTCATTTAAAGATTTTTCTGCATTTTCATGAATATGAAAATTGTAAATTCACACTGAAGGCATCAAAATTATGAATTAACACATGTGGAATTATATACTTAACAAAAAAGTGTGTAACAACTGAAAATTATGTCTTATATTCTAGGTTCTTCAAAGTAGCCACCTTTTGCTTTGATGACTGCTTTGCACACTCTTGGCATTCTCTTGATGAGCTTCAAGAGGTAGTTACCGGGAATGGTTTTCTGTTGTGAATTCTCTGGATTCTGAGTTGGAGCTCCCTCTGGTGGCTGTTGATATTAATGAAGCTGTCTTGACTGACAGGGGCCCTTCAGCTGAGGATCCAGCTGCGGACGATTGGCAATCTGGGAGTGATGACTGGGGAGATTTAAGGGAGTAAACTTCCTGGTCCAGTTTGGAAGTCAGCTTGCTGCGGTCTCCTGCAATTTTCAGATAAGATATTTTTTGCTTGTTTCTGTGGTTTTTTTTTTTTTTTGTTTTTTCTGCCTTCTGAGTGAGGTCAGCCAGGTCCCCCTGCTGGGGCCTGTGCTGGTCTCTGTTTCTCAGTTATCTCGGTTCATTTGTTCAGTCCCTGTTATTTCAGTGGCTGCTGGGTAGCTACCTGTTCACACCAGAGTTCTGATATAGCGGGGAGAGATCGTGTGGTCTCAGTATTTTTATGGAATCAGAAGTGTTTTGATATTTTTCCTAGGGTTTTGCTGGATTGCAGAAAGTATTATTTTCTGTCCTGTCCTATCTAGACAGTTTTGGGCCCCAGCGTTTGCTTACTCTATTTTCTGCCTGTGTTTGTATTTCATCTTGTCTCACCGCCAATATATGTGTGGGGGCTACCTATTCCTTTGGGGCGCTACTCTGGGGCAATTAGCTTTCCCCTTTCTATCTTTAGGCTTAGCTAACTCTTCAGCTGTGTCGAGGCGTCAAGGTCATCGTAGGTATGTCCCACGGCTGCTTCTAGATGTGCGGTTAGTTTAGGGGTCTGCAATCCATAAGTTACCAACCACTCTGGGTGACTGGCTGCCTTGGCTACTTTTGTTACTGTCTTCCTCGGCTACCATATCATAACAGTTTTCACTTCACTTCACAGGTGTGCCCTGTCAGGTTTCATAAGTGGGATTTCTGGCCTTATAAATAGGGTTGGGACCATCAGTTGTGTTGTGCAGAAGTCTGGTGGATACACAGCTGATAGTCCTACTGAATAAACTGTTAGAATTTGCATTATCGCAAGAAAAAAGCAGCTAAGTAAAGAAAAACGAGTGGCCATCATTACTTTAAGAAAGGAAAGTCAGTCTGTCTGAAAAATTGGGAAAACTTTGAAAGTGTCCCCAAGTGCAGTTGCAAAAACCATCAAGAGCTACAAAGAAACTGGCTCACATGAGGACAGCCCCAGGAAAGGAAGACCAAGAGTCACCTCTGCTTTTGAGGATAAGTTTATCTAAGTCACCAGCCTCAGAAATTGCAGGTTTACCACAGCTCAGATTAGAGACCAGGTCAATGCCACACAGAGTTCTAGCAGCAGACACATCTCTACAACAACTGTTAAGAGGAGACGCTGTGTAGCAGGCCTTCATGATAAAATAGCTGCTAGGAAACCACTGCTAAGGACAGGCAACAAGCAGAAGAGACTTGCTTGGGCTAAAGAACACAAGGAATGGACATTAGACCAGTGGAAATCTGTGCTTTGGTCTGATGAGTCCAAATTTGAGATCTTTGGTTCCAACCACCGTGTCTTTGTGCGACGCAGAAAAGGTGAACGGATGGACTCTACATGCCTGGTTCCCACCGTGAAGCATGGAGGATGAGGTGTGATGGTGTGAGGGTGCTTTGCTTGTTACACTGTTGGGGATTTATTCAAAATTGAAGGCATACTGAACCAGCATGGCTACCACAGCATCTTGCAGCGGCATGCTATTCCATCCGGTTTGCGTTTAGTTGGACCATCATTTATTTTTCAACAGGACAATGACACCAAACACGCCTCCAGGCTGTGTAAGGGCTATTTGACCAAGAAGGAGAGTGATGTGGTGCTACGCCAAATGACCTGGCCTCCATAGTCACCAGACCTGAACCCAATCGAGATGGTTTGGGGTGAGCTGGACCGCAGAGTGATGGCAAAAGGGCCAACAAGTGCTAAGCATCTCTGGGAACTCCTTCAAGATTGTTGGAAGACCGTTTCTGGTGATTACCTCTTGAAGCTCATCAAGAGAATGCTAAGAGTGTGCAAAGCAGTCATCAAAGCAAAAGGTGGCTACTTTGAAGAACCTAGAATATAAGACATATTTTCAGTTGTTTCACACTTTTTTGTTAAGTATATAATTCCACATGTGTTAATTCAAAGTTTTGATGCCTTCAGTGTGAATGTACAATTTTCATATTCATGAAAATACAGAAAAATCTTTAAATGAGATGGTGTGTCCAAACTTTTGGTCTGTACTGTATTACGAAGTGGAGTATTTGACCAATATTTTAGTAATGTGAACTCTAAAATCCCCTCATTATTCAAAATCACTAACTGATTGGCTGTGCTAAACCATGTGATTTGATTGCATTATTACAAGGAAGCCTAGCTCACCTGAAATCATGTGAACCTTCTGTGGTTCATGCAATCTTTTGCAATTTGTATAATAATAGTGTTAATTTTTTGGTCGATTCACGCAAATAAAATCGTAAACTGTCTGAATTCACCATTTGTACTCAGAAGATGATGGTGCATTCAGCTATCTAAGTGTTTGAAGGCCTTAGGTCTGGATATTCACCTTGTTTTTCAGTCCAAGTATAAATCTCTATGATGCTATCGAATTCCGGTCAGGAGATCTGCAGCAGATTCATGCATTCTGGTTCGTTCTTGGATAGTTATGGTGTGAGAATCGTGCCTTTGGCTACATTCTCACCTCCGTTGTACACGTCCATGTGCTGTCTGATATTTTAAATTGACAGCACATTAACCCATAGTTTCATCTTTTCAGTCACAGCTTCATGATCTATTCACACATCAGTTTTAAAAATCTATCCATGTTTCTCAGGTGAGGTTCAGAGCATATTGTAGTCTCATCTACTTTGCAGGTAGGACTCATTAAGTCTGTGGGGGATCAATTATATGGAATGTATGCTTTTTGCATTAGTATTTCATCAGTGTTCAGTGTTTTATCTATTTCAAAAGGGAATCAGACAGCAGGTTTTGCTATGTAATCTGAAGACAGCAGGAGATAGAGCCTGAAGCACAGATTTCAGGGAAGTGTCACTTGTCAAAGTGCCTGCTGTTATTTACTAACTGTGAGATTAACATTACCTCACTAAACTAGTCCAGCAAAGCCACCCCCTCCCCCTCATGATAAGCAGCTCACTGTCCATGGACATTGTATATACAGAGCCTGGTGTGGGCGGGGCTAGCTTTTTCAGCTCTGCTTCATTCTAAATCTAAAAGCTCCGATTGTATCAGAACGCCTGCACACCCAGTAATCTAAGTGAAACATTGTTGGATTTAGCTTCTGTTTGCCTACATTACACTGTTATTACAGTAGGTAGAAAAACCTGCCGACAGATTCCCTTTAACTTTGCATTGCTTAAAAATAATAGATAAAAAAAAATTCAGATAATCTACCTGCTTCATACTTTAGAAATAGATGTTAAAAATAGATGCTGCATAGATGCAAAGTTGACGTAAATGGCCATCACATGAAAAAAATCCATTTAATATGGAAACAAATGTGTGAATTCAGCCTTAGAATCTACTATATAATTGCCTTGTAATGTTTTCATTTCCTGTTCTGTCCAGATGTCACCGTATCCCAGAATTCCAAGCGGAGGAAGTTCACTGACCGCCATATTGGGACACCCAAGTGATGGGTGTCTCAATATGGAAACTGCTACCAACCTATTGCGTGGTACACCGTCGCACCACTCCACACACACACACACACACTCTTTACGCCGTATGCACCACACACACTCACACACTCACAGCGTGGTACCACCAGCAGAACACTGTCGCACTGTGCCTGCGTGAATTCCGCGCAGATGCAGTGAATCATTCGGCTGATCCCGGCGGCAGATGCTCGATGTGTCTACAGGCAGAGGAAGCCGGTCACATTAAAGGGGTTTTCCAATGAACGAAAGTTCATTCTAAAAATTGTCTGTGCCTGACCGTGTATGGAGCATACCACATCTCCTGGGCAGGGGAGGTAGCAAAAGACAATACTAACATTACAGCAGGGGATCACAGAGGATTCATTTTGTGAGGTAAAATATTTCACTGACTGTTTTTAACAATATTTTACCTCACAAAATGTATCCTCTGCAATCTCCAGCTGTAATGTCAGTATTGTCTTTTGCTGCCTCCCCTGCCCAGGATCTGTGGTATGTTCTGTACACGGTCAGACACAGGGGTGAGAGAGACAGAGCACAGGGGTGAGACAGCTCAAAAGGGACAGCACATGAGGGGAGAACACAGCTCAGGAAGGAGAGAGACAGCAGACAAGGGCGATAGCACCTAGGGTAGACAGGTCAAAGAAGAGAGCACAGACGGGAGAAGCCAGCACATGGGGAAAGAGAGAGTGGATAGGTGGGTGAGCACATGGGGGATAGATTCTCAACGCTGCAAAGCCTGCCCCCATAGTAACATTACCACCATCCCGATATGATAGCATCGGGCCTCCATTTAGTATTAAATAAGACTGTTCAGGACAGACAAGATTTGAGGTAAGTGAAGGTATAAAATGAATGTTCCCCACAATCATTAACAATTAAAGTGCTTTTAATTGCGGTTACAAATCACGCTGCTTAGCCTGTGATTTTGCTTTTTGTCCACATTGTGGTCTTGATGGGACCGCAATGTGTGAACACAGTCGCTAGGCTATAATATTTGTGACCCTGTTTTCTGTATAAAGATATGATTTGGGTTTACAAATCTCCAGAGCGGAGAATTTCTTGGAGCGAGTTCTGCTTGAAAACAGATGTTTTAAACATTGAAAAAAAGAGAATGTGAACACACTCTTAAGCTTCCTTTATAATAGGTTTTAACAGCTAGCTTTTTTTAACTTGTAAAAATGCTTTTTATTCATTTTTTGCTGATTTTTTTTTTGGTAAAGAGAGGCCTAAAAGAAAAGGCTTGAAAGAAAAATGCTATGCCCAAAGTATGCTACATTTGGAAAAAAGGACAAAAACTGTAATAATGCACAAAATAAGACCAAAAAAGACCCAAATGATACATTTGATATTGCTTTTTAGATTTGTCTATTAAATTCAGAGAAAAATCCATCTGCAGAGTTTCTTGTACAAAAATACATTAAGAAAAATGCAGCAAAAATGTATTTTTCTATAAAACACATGTGAAAAAACCCATAGGGCATTTTCACATTCAGCCAATATGCTTCGGATTACAGTAACAGGTAAGTGAATGAGATTTTGAACCAATTTCCATGCAGAGGAGAAGATTTTACATTTGCAGCATAACAGTTCTTTCTGCAGTCTCATTGTGGATTTTACTCTTTAAAATGTTTAAAGTAATATCTGTTGCAAATCTGAACCAAATTTGCATTATATACATATGGAATTTTCTGTAGATCCAAAGCATAATCCGCAAGAGCCTTTTTTTCCTTGGGCTATGTTCACACATGTCTGTGAGAGGTACCGTCAGGGAGAAACGTGCCGATTTTTCTCAGCTGAATTACTTCTGGTTGTCTTTTCATCCTTTTTTCACTGGAACAGCAGGACTATCTGTTTGTTATTTTAGCTATCCACGCTTCACAATGTAACCATTAAAAATGGATAAAACTCAGCTGTGAAGTGCAAAGTATGTTTTAAGTGTTAGGGCTTCATTCAGACATCTCTGATTTTTCTGGTGCGTAAAAACATGAACAGTTGCTAATCAGGGTTTCAGATCATACTTACATCAGGGTTTGTTTAGTGTGTCTGTTTTTACCGTTAGTGTTCAATCACTGATTTATGGCAAAATGAATAAATTAGAACATTTCTCCTACCCATTGCATTAATAATTGCGGACAGCACACGGATTGTATACTGATGCCTTCAGTCTGTTCTCTGTGATCTTCATAGACCCATTGACTTGTATGGGTAATATTTAGCCACAAATTGGATGAAAGCGGGCATGTCCACATGATTTTTTGCCAACCACTCAGTCCTTAATAAAACACACAGATATGTGAACAGAGTCATAGTTGTATCTGTGAAAACCATAGAATACATACATGAATCATGGGCTTCTGAATGAGGCATTACATGGCTCCCCATAGAGTTGAGTAGACGAATCTGAACCGCAAAACGTTTGAGATTAGGACATGTTCCGAGTCACATGGACTGGTGACGTGGATCCATTTTTTAAAAACTGGTTTGTGTATGGCTCAATGAAACTATGAGTGAAAGTGCCATTTGAGAAAATGTTACTTTTTGGAACTTGGGCAGCCTAGAGATGTGCTAAATGTATTACAAGATGTGCGTTATTTGATAGATTCTTGCACCTTACTTCAGCGAGCTATAGTTCAAGCCTGGTGTGCATAAATACCACTACAGTCATGGACATAAGTTTTGAGAATGACACAAATATTAATTTTTACAAAGTCTACTGCTTCACTTTTTCTAATGGCAATTTGCATATACTCCAGAATGTTTATAAAGAGTGATCAGCTTAACAGCAATTACTTGCAAAGTCAATATTTGGCTAGAAAATGAACTTTATCCCCCAAAACACATTTCAACATCATTGCAGCCCTGCCTTAAAAGGACCAGCTAAC
>JARQOD010000006.1:260888140-261090865 GCA_033576555.1 Oophaga sylvatica | reverse complement strand
TTCGTTAGATAATTCTCCATTACTAACAGCAGGGTTTGATCTCAGCTGTGTTTTTGGATAATTCACAGTTGACTTCAACCCCAATTCCATTACAGTGATTGCCAAGGCACCAGGGCAACCAGGAAAAGCGAAAACAAAGTGCTGCAAATAGGTATTTTTAAGATGAGAAGGGCCTGATAACCATGGACATTCCAAGCCTAATAACATCAGCTCACAGCTGTCTGGTTAACCTTTGCTGGTTACCAAAATGGGGGAACCCATGGCATTTTTTTCATTTATTTATTAGGATAGTTTATGTACATTAAACTATACATGCAAGTCATTAATTATATATCTCATAGATATCTATTTATCTATCTATTAATCTATCATCTATTTACCCCATATCTATCTATTTGCACATCTTTAACACCTAAAAATCTGTAATTTCTATTTTGTATTCTATTCCAGTACGTGTCACAAAGATGGCAGACAGATTTCACACGGATGACACATAGACACATGGATGAAACATGAATGGAACACAGGTACACATGGACAGCCAGCACAAAACCACATAATTGTGAAAATGGAATATCTCACATGTATGTTTTTTTAGGCAAACGCGTGAAGGGGGCCTTACTGTGATCAGATTCTCTCACATGAGAGAATTGCAGCCCATGTATAGAGAAGATGGAGTACATAATTTCTCCATCTTCTTCATCATCTCTGTGAGCATACATCGGACTGCACTTGGATGACATCTGAGTGCAGTCTGATATTACACATGCAACCATAGACTTGTATGGGTGAGTGTGATCCAAATATTGGAGTCACTTTCAGCTTGCTGCAATTGTTTCCTCATGCCAAATTGGCATGAGAAAATAATCACAGATTTGTACTGCCCCATGGTAAAAATTCTGGCTGAGTACTATCCGATAGAACATTGGATTGCACTCGGCCATGTTATATGCAATAGTGAGTGTACCCTTACTCAAAGACTACAACACTCATTTCCTTTGCTGTTGCACTACAACATACAGTACAGACCAAAAGTTTGGACACACCATCTCATTTAAAGATTTTTCTGCATTTTCATGAATATGAAAATTGTAAATTCACACTGAAGGCATCAAAATTATGAATTAACACATGTGGAATTATAATACTTACAAAAAAGTGTGAACAACTGAAATATGTCTTATATTCTAGGTTCTTCAAAGTAGCCACCTTTTGCTTTGATGACTGCTTTGCACACTCTTGGCATTCTCTTGATGAGCTTCAAGAGGTAGTTACCGGGAATGGTTTTCTGTTGTGAATTCTCTGGATTCTGAGTTGGAGCTCCCTCTGGTGGCTGTTGATATTAATGAAGCTGTCTTGACTGACAGGGGCCCTTCAGCTGAGGATCCAGCTGCGGACGATTGGCAATCTGGGAGTGATGACTGGGGAGATTTAAGGGAGTATTAACTCTCCTTTTGGTCCAGTTTGGAAGTCAGCTTGCTGCGGTCTCCTGCAATTTTCAGATAAGATATTTTTTGCTTGTTTCTGTGGTTTTTTTTTTTTTTGTTTTTTTCTGCCTTCTGAGTGAGGTCAGCCAGGTCCCCCTGCTGGGGCCTGTGCTGGTCTCTGTTTCTCAGTTATCTCGGTTCATTTGTTCAGTCCCTGTTATTTCAGTGGCTGCTGGGTAGCTACCTGTTCACACCAGAGTTCTGATATAGCGGGGAGAGATCGTGTGGTCTCAGTATTTTTATGGAATCAGAAGTGTTTTGATATTTTTCCTAGGGTTTTGCTGGATTGCAGAAAGTATTATTTTCTGTCCTGTCCTATCTAGACAGTTTTGGGCCCCAGCGTTTGCTTACTCTATTTTCTGCCTGTGTTTGTATTTCATCTTGTCTCACCGCCAATATATGTGTGGGGGCTACCTATTCCTTTGGGGCGCTACTCTGGGGCAATTAGCTTTCCCCTTTCTATCTTTAGGCTTAGCTAACTCTTCAGCTGTGTCGAGGCGTCAAGGTCATCGTAGGTATGTCCCACGGCTGCTTCTAGATGTGCGGTTAGTTTAGGGGTCTGCAATCCATAAGTTACCAACCACTCTGGGTGACTGGCTGCCTTGGCTACTTTTGTTACTGTCTTCCTCGGCTACCATATCATAACAGTTTTCACTTCACTTCACAGGTGTGCCCTGTCAGGTTTCATAAGTGGGATTTCTGGCCTTATAAATAGGGTTGGGACCATCAGTTGTGTTGTGCAGAAGTCTGGTGGATACACAGCTGATAGTCCTACTGAATAAACTGTTAGAATTTGCATTATCGCAAGAAAAAAGCAGCTAAGTAAAGAAAAACGAGTGGCCATCATTACTTTAAGAAAGGAAAGTCAGTCTGTCTGAAAAATTGGGAAAACTTTGAAAGTGTCCCCAAGTGCAGTTGCAAAAACCATCAAGAGCTACAAAGAAACTGGCTCACATGAGGACAGCCCCAGGAAAGGAAGACCAAGAGTCACCTCTGCTTTTGAGGATAAGTTTATCTAAGTCACCAGCCTCAGAAATTGCAGGTTTACCACAGCTCAGATTAGAGACCAAGGTCAATGCCACACAGAGTTCTAGCAGCAGACACATCTCTACAACAACTGTTAAGAGGAGACGCTGTGTAGCAGGCCTTCATGATAAAATAGCTGCTAGGAAACCACTGCTAAGGACAGGCAACAAGCAGAAGAGACTTGCTTGGGCTAAAGAACACAAGGAATGGACATTAGACCAGTGGAAATCTGTGCTTTGGTCTGATGAGTCCAAATTTGAGATCTTTGGTTCCAACCACCGTGTCTTTGTGCGACGCAGAAAAGGTGAACGGATGGACTCTACATGCCTGGTTCCCACCGTGAAGCATGGAGGATGAGGTGTGATGGTGTGAGGGTGCTTTGCTTGTTACACTGTTGGGGATTTATTCAAAATTGAAGGCATACTGAACCAGCATGGCTACCACAGCATCTTGCAGCGGCATGCTATTCCATCCGGTTTGCGTTTAGTTGGACCATCATTTATTTTTCAACAGGACAATGACACCAAACACGCCTCCAGGCTGTGTAAGGGCTATTTGACCAAGAAGGAGAGTGATGTGGTGCTACGCCAAATGACCTGGCCTCCATAGTCACCAGACCTGAACCCAATCGAGATGGTTTGGGGTGAGCTGGACCGCAGAGTGATGGCAAAAGGGCCAACAAGTGCTAAGCATCTCTGGGAACTCCTTCAAGATTGTTGGAAGACCGTTTCTGGTGATTACCTCTTGAAGCTCATCAAGAGAATGCTAAGAGTGTGCAAAGCAGTCATCAAAGCAAAAGGTGGCTACTTTGAAGAACCTAGAATATAAGACATATTTTCAGTTGTTTCACACTTTTTTGTTAAGTATATAATTCCACATGTGTTAATTCAAAGTTTTGATGCCTTCAGTGTGAATGTACAATTTTCATATTCATGAAAATACAGAAAAATCTTTAAATGAGATGGTGTGTCCAAACTTTTGGTCTGTACTGTATTACGAAGTGGAGTATTTGACCAATATTTTAGTAATGTGAACTCTAAAATCCCCTCATTATTCAAAATCACTAACTGATTGGCTGTGCTAAACCATGTGATTTGATTGCATTATTACAAGGAAGCCTAGCTCACCTGAAATCATGTGAACCTTCTGTGGTTCATGCAATCTTTTGCAATTTGTATAATAATAGTGTTAATTTTTTGGTCGATTCACGCAAATAAAATCGTAAACTGTCTGAATTCACCATTTGTACTCAGAAGATGATGGTGCATTCAGCTATCTAAGTGTTTGAAGGCCTTAGGTCTGGATATTCACCTTGTTTTTCAGTCCAAGTATAAATCTCTATGATGCTATCGAATTCCGGTCAGGAGATCTGCAGCAGATTCATGCATTCTGGTTCGTTCTTGGATAGTTATGGTGTGAGAATCGTGCCTTTGGCTACATTCTCACCTCCGTTGTACACGTCCATGTGCTGTCTGATATTTTAAATTGACAGCACATTAACCCATAGTTTCATCTTTTCAGTCACAGCTTCATGATCTATTCACACATCAGTTTTAAAAATCTATCCATGTTTCTCAGGTGAGGTTCAGAGTATATTGTAGTCTCATCTACTTTGCAGGTAGGACTCATTAAGTCTGTGGGGGGATCAATTATATGGAATGTATGCTTTTTGCATTAGTATTTCATCAGTGTTCAGTGTTTTATCTATTTAAAAGGGAATCAGACAGCAGGTTTTGCTATGTAATCTGAAGACAGCAGGAGATAGAGCCTGAAGCACAGATTTCAGGGAAGTGTCACTTGTCAAAGTGCCTGCTGTTATTTACTAACTGTGAGATTAACATTACCTCACTAAACTAGTCCAGCAAAGCCACCCCCTCCCCCTCATGATAAGCAGCTCACTGTCCATGGACATTGTATATACAGAGCCTGGTGTGGGCGGGGCTAGCTTTTTCAGCTCTGCTTCATTCTAAATCTAAAAGCTCCGATTGTATCAGAACGCCTGCACACCCAGTAATCTAAGTGAAACATTGTTGGATTTAGCTTCTGTTTGCCTACATTACGCTGTTATTACAGTAGGTAGAAAAACCTGCCGACAGATTCCCTTTAACTTTGCATTGCTTAAAAATAATAGATAAAAAAAAATTCAGATAATCTACCTGCTTCATACTTTAGAAATAGATGTTAAAAATAGATGCTGCATAGATGCAAAGTTGACGTAAATGGCCATCACATGAAAAAAATCCATTTAATATGGAAACAATGTGTGAATTCAGCCTTAGAATCTACTTATATAATTGCCTTGTAATGTTTTCATTTCCTGTTCTGTCCAGATGTCACCGTATCCCAGAATTCCAAGCGGAGGAAGTTCACTGACCGCCATATTGGGACACCCAAGTGATGGGTGTCTCAATATGGAAACTGCTACCAACCTATTGCGTGGTACACCGTCGCACCACTCACACACACACACACACACACTCTTTACGCCGTATGCACCACACACACTCACACACTCACAGCGTGGTACCACCAGCAGAACACTGTCGCACTGTGCCTGCGTGAATTCCACCAGGTGCAGTGAATCATTCGGCTGATCCCGGCGGCAGATGCTCGATGTGTCTACAGGCAGAGGAAGCGGTCACATTAAAGGGGTTTTCCAATGAATGAAAGTTCATTCTAAAAATTGTCTGTGCCTGACCGTGTATGGAGCATACCACATCTCCTGGGCAGGGGAGGAGCAAAAGACAATACTAGACATTACAGCAGGGGATCACAGAGGATTCATTTTGTGAGGTAAAATATTTCACTGACTGTTTTTAAACAATATTTTACCTCACAAAATGTATCCTCTGCAATCTCCAGCTGTAATGTCAGTATTGTCTTTTGCTGCCTCCCCTGCCCAGGATCTGTGGTATGTTCTGTACACGGTCAGACACAGGGGTGAGAGAGACAGAGCACAGGGGTGAGACAGCTCAAAAGGGACAGCACATGAGGGGAGAACACAGCTCAGGAAGGAGAGAGACAGCAGACAAGGGCGATAGCACCTAGGGTAGACAGGTCAAAGAAGAGAGCACAGACGGGAGAAGCCAGCACATGGGGAAAGAGAGAGTGGATAGGTGGGTGAGCACATGGGGGAGAGATTCTCAACGCTGCAAAGCCTGCCCCCATAGTAACATTACCACCATCCCGATATGATAGCATCGGGCCTCCATTTAGTATTAAATAAGACTGTTCAGGACAGACAAGATTTGAGGTAAGTGAAGGTATAAAATGAATGTTCCCCACAATCATTAACAATTAAAGTGCTTTTAATTGCGGTTACAAATCACGCTGCTTAGCCTGTGATTTTGCTTTTTGTCCACATTGTGGTCTTGATGGGACCGCAATGTGTGAACACAGTCGCTAGGCTATAATATTTGTGACCCTGTTTTCTGTATAAAGATATGATTTGGGTTTACAAATCTCCAGAGCGGAGAATTTCTTGGAGCGAGTTCTGCTTGAAAACAGATGTTTTAAACATTGAAAAAAAGAGAATGTGAACACACTCTTAAGCTTCCTTTATAATAGGTTTTAACAGCTAGCTTTTTTTAACTTGTAAAAATGCTTTTTATTCATTTTTTGCTGATTTTTTTTTTGGTAAAGAGAGGCCTAAAAGAAAAGGCTTGAAAGAAAAATGCTATGCCCAAAGTATGCTACATTTGGAAAAAAGGACAAAAACTGTAATAATGCACAAAATAAGACCAAAAAAGACCCAAATGATACATTTGATATTGCTTTTTAGATTTGTCTATTAAATTCAGAGAAAAATCCATCTGCAGAGTTTCTTGTACAAAAATACATTAAGAAAAATGCAGCAAAAATGTATTTTTCTATAAAACACATGTGAAAAAACCCATAGGGCATTTTCACATTCAGCCAATATGCTTCGGATTACAGTAACAGGTAAGTGAATGAGATTTTGAACCAATTTCCATGCAGAGGAGAAGATTTTACATTTGCAGCATAACAGTTCTTTCTGCAGTCTCATTGTGGATTTTACTCTTTAAAATGTTTAAAGTAATATCTGTTGCAAATCTGAACCAAATTTGCATTATATACATATGGAATTTTCTGTAGATCCAAAGCATAATCCGCAAGAGCCTTTTTTTCCTTGGGCTATGTTCACACATGTCTGTGAGAGGTACCGTCAGGGAGAAACGTGCCGATTTTTCTCAGCTGAATTACTTCTGGTTGTCTTTTCATCCTTTTTTCACTGGAACAGCAGGACTATCTGTTTGTTATTTTAGCTATCCACGCTTCACAATGTAACCATTAAAAATGGATAAAACTCAGCTGTGAAGTGCAAAGTATGTTTTAAGTGTTAGGGCTTCATTCAGACATCTCTGATTTTTCTGGTGCGTAAAAACATGAACAGTTGCTAATCAGGGTTTCAGATCATACTTACATCAGGGTTTGTTTAGTGTGTCTGTTTTTACCGTTAGTGTTCAATCACTGATTTATGGCAAAATGAATAAATTAGAACATTTCTCCTACCCATTGCATTAATAATTGCGGACAGCACACGGATTGTATACTGATGCCTTCAGTCTGTTCTCTGTGATCTTCATAGACCCATTGACTTGTATGGGTAATATTTAGCCACAAATTGGATGAAAGCGGGCATGTCCACATGATTTTTGCCAACCACTCAGTCCTTAATAAAACACACAGATATGTGAACAGAGTCATAGTTGTATCTGTGAAAACCATAGAATACATACATGAATCATGGGCTTCTGAATGAGGCATTACATGGCTCCCCATAGAGTTGAGTAGACGAATCTGAACCGCAAAACGTTTGAGATTAGGACATGTTCCGAGTCACATGGACTGGTGACGTGGATCCATTTTTTAAAAACTGGTTTGTGTATGGCTCAATGAAACTATGAGTGAAAGTGCCATTTGAGAAAATGTTACTTTTTGGAACTTGGGCAGCCTAGAGATGTGCTAAATGTATTACAAGATGTGCGTTATTTGATAGATTCTTGCACCTTACTTCAGCGAGCTATAGTTCAAGCCTGGTGTGCATAAATACCACTACAGTCATGGACATAAGTTTTGAGAATGACACAAATATTAATTTTTACAAAGTCTACTGCTTCACTTTTTCTAATGGCAATTTGCATATACTCCAGAATGTTATAAAGAGTGATCAGCTTAACAGCAATTACTTGCAAAGTCAATATTTGGCTAGAAAATGAACTTTATCCCCCAAAACACATTTCAACATCATTGCAGCCCTGCCTTAAAAGGACCAGCTAACCTCTTTTCAGGGATTGCTCCATTAACACAGGTGTGGGTGTTGATGAGGACATGGCTGGAGATCAATCTGTCATGATTAAGGCCTCTTTCACACTTCAGTCGTGCGACGTCAGTCAAAATCCGTCAAAATGTGAAAAAAACGGATCCGCCATTTTTTTTTGGCGGATCCGTTTTTTTCCCATAGACTTGCATTAGTGACGGATTTTGATGGTCGTCCGTTAGGTCCGTTTTTGGACGGATCCGCCAAAAAATTGGGTCCGTTATTTCAAAAAAACGTTCAATGCAACGTTTTTTTTGACGCCAAAATGGCGGACAACGCGGTTACGCTGCATCCACATTTTGTATAATGGCCGCCTATGGGCGGCGGATCCGCCATCATCCGTTTTTGACGGAATCCGCCTGCGATCCGTTGCCAAACATACTAAAATGCAGAAAACATGTCCGGGTCTCTCTCTTTTCTCTCTCTCTCTCTCTTCTCCTCAGTCCGACATACATTTCCAGAACGTAATTTTCATCATTTCCGGTGAAATCTTCTTGGCGGATCCGTCAGAAAACGACCACTTTTCCATCCGTTTTTTTACTTTTCTGACGGATCGCCATTTTCACGGATGGGCGGACGTCACACAACGGAAGTGTGAAAGAGGCCTAAGTAAAAATGACACCACTGGACACTTTAAAAGGAGGCTGGTGCTTGGCATCATTGTTTCTCTTCTGCAACAATGGTTATCTCTAAAGAAACATGTGCAGTCATCATTGCAATGCACAAAAATGGCCTAACAGGGAAGAGTATCGCAGCTAGAAAGATTGTACCTCAGTCAACAATCTATCGCATCATCAAGAACTTCAAGGAGAGAGGTTCCATTGTTGCCAAAAAGGCTCCAGGGCGCCCAAGAAAGACCAGCAAGCGCCAGGACCGTCTCTTAAAAGTGTTTCAGCTGTGGGATCGGGCTACCAGCAGTGCAGAGCTTGCTCAGGAATGGCTGCAGGCAGGTGTGAGTGCATCTGCACGCACTGTGAAGCGGAGACTCTTGGAGCAAGCCTGGTCTCAAGGAGGGCAGCAAAGAAGCCACTTCTCTCCAGAAAAAACATCATGGACAGACTGATATTCTGCAAAAGGTACAGGCAGTGGACTGCTGAGGACTGGGGTAAAGTTATTTTCTCTGATGAATCCCCTTTTCGATTGTTTGGGACATCAGGAAAACGCCTCATTCGGAGAAGACAAGGTGAGCGCTACCACCAGTCTTGTCTCATGCCAACTGTTAAGCATCCTGAAACCATTCATGTGTGGGGTTGCTTCTCAGCCAAGGGAATCGGCTCTCTCACAGTCTTGCCTAAAAACACAGCCATGAATAAAGAATGGTACCAGAATGTCCTCCAAGAGCAACTTCTCCCAACCCTCCAAGAGCAGTTTGGCGATCAACAATGCCTTTTCCAGCATGATGGAGCACCTTGCCATAAAGAAAAGGTGATAACTAAATGGCTCAGGGAACAAAACATAGAGATTTTGGGTCCATGGCCTGGAAACTCCCCAGATCTTAATCCCATTGAGAACTTGTGGTCATCATCAAGAGATGGTGGACAAACAAAAACCTAAAAATTCTGACAAAATGAAAGCATTGATTGTGCAAGAATGGACTGCTATCAGTCAGGATTTGGTCCAGAAGTTGATTGAGAGCATGCCAGGGAGAATTGCAGAGGTCCTGAAGAAGAAGGGTCAACACTGCAAATATTGACTTGCTGCATTAACTCATTCTAACTGTCAATATAAGCTTTTGTTACTCATATGTTTGCAATTATATTTCTGTCTGTGATAAAAACATCTGTCAAACACACATAAAAACCAGAGGGCAGCAGATCATGTGAAAATATAATATGTGTGTCATTCTCAAAACTTTTGGCCATTACTGTATTGTGTTTTGCAAGGTGCAGGGCATTAGGCGTTTTTTACATTGCATTTTGCCATGTATTTTTAACATTTGGACCAAGAGCCTTCCAAACCTCATGCTGTACGTTAATCAGGTTGTCTTTTAAAGAAAATCCTTGTGCCTGGATGCAGTTTGTTATAAATAATCCCAATCACATTACTCACCATCCCCTGGTCCACCATTGAGTCTCCCTGCTACTCAAGGGCAGCCAATCATGGAGCTCAGCAGCTCTGAGAGGGGTTTCCTATCTACACGGGCAGAGAAGATGTGCTCAGCGATTGGCTTCTGCACTGTTGAGTGATGGCAGCAGTACAGTCAATCAGACACTAGGAGCGTGGAGAGACTTAGTGGTGTGCCTCCGGAAAATGAGTAAAGGAACTGAGATTTTCTGAAAAGGGACAACCCCTTTTAAGTGCATATGTAGCCCCCTCTACCCACTATTCACTGGAGAAGCTAATAGCTCTTTTCAGCTATACACTCCCTGACAGAAGTTATGTCGCTTTTCCATGTTATGCTTATAATGTGACGTTAAATTCATCTATTGGTTGTATAAATTATTCTTTTGAAAGCTGAAACCCTCCGAAATGTGGTTTCTGTTAAGAAAATAAATTGGCATCAATGCAGAAATATTGATCATTTAATGGACACAGAATGGTTAGATTATGGCAAGGCAAAAGTTTTGTCGCCCACAGAAAGTAATGTGATATTCAAACAAATATTTAACTTAAAATACAAATATATGTTGCATAACATTGGTGAATGAAGTTGTGGTGCTATTAGAGTCATATTTAATATTTTATGTTACTTCCATGAGCTTGAAGGACTGCATCCATGCGGTTCAACAATGATTCATACAATTTATTAATGAAGTCATCAGGAATAGCAAAGAATGCAGTCTTACATGCCTCCCAGAGTTCATCTAGATTCTTTGTCTTCCAAGCTTCCTCTTTCATCCTACCCCAAACATGCTCAATGTTGTTCATGTCTGGTGACTGGGCTGGCCAGTCCTTGAGCACCTTGATCTTTTTTGCCTGGAGGAATTTTGTTGTAGAGATGGATGTATGAGATGAAGCACCATCATGCTGCAGAATTTGACCCCTTTTATGATTTGGAATATAAGAGGTAGCTAATACATCTTGATATTTTAGGCTATTGATATTGCCTTCCACCTTGCAAATGTTTCGCACACCCCCATGCTGAATGTAACCCCAGAACATGATCATTCCACCACCAAATTTAACAGTTTTTTGAGTGCATTTTGGATCCATAGGGCTCCAGTAGGTCTCCTGCGGTATTTGCGGCGGCTGTGGTGTAATTCTACTGAAGATTCATCAGAGAAATCCACCTTCTGCCACTTTTACAGCGTCATCTGTTTAGCAGGCTGTGGGACTTTGCAAATGCCACATGTTTTTTTTATGTGCCTTTTATTTAGTGCTGGCTTCTGGGCACTGATTCGACCATGGAGGCCATTTCGAGACAGAATCCTACAAACTGTTCTAGTTGACACAGGGACTTGAGTTGACCAGGCCTGTTGGAGCTCTGCTGCAGCGGAAGAGGGGCTTCCTTTGGATTTTCTAACCAACAAATTTTCATCCTGAGCAGTTGTCTTGCAGGGTCTGCTGGACCTGGGCTTGTCAAACACATCTTTAGTCTCTTCAAAACTTTTTTTCATTCTTTGTACTTGACGCTGAGACACATTAAAGGTGCCAGCCACTTCTGCAGTGGATCTTGTCTTCAGCCTCTTGATAATCCAGGCTTTGGTCGCAGGTAGGATTTTTGGCATGTTATCAGAGCTCAAGTTGCAGTTCAAGTGAAGGTCTGGGTGCTAGTTTCTTTGTATACACACCCACTAATTAACCGATCATTTACTGAGCGCAGCTGAGGATGTCAACTAGGATTGGGTGCATTATATAACCAGGCGACAAAACTTTTGTCTTGCCAAAATCTGACCATTCTGTGTCCATTAAATGATCAATATTTCTGCATTGATGCCAATTTATTTTCTTAACCTAAAACCACATTTCGGAGGGTTTCAGCTTTCAAAAGAATAATTTATACAACCATTGGATGAATTTAACGTCAGGTTATAAGCTTTTATATACGTAACATGGATAAGCGACATAACTTCTGTCAGGGAGTGTATGAAACAGATGTGATATTCCATAAAGTGGCAAACCCCTCCCTAAAAAAACTGAATGTAATAAAAACACTTGAGGCATTGTTTCAAAGGGAATCTGTCATGTCAAAATGCTATTATCCACCAGATATGGGGTTATTCTGCAGGTTAATAGCTTTCTAAAGCTGTCTGGCCACTGCAATGAAGGCCCGGCTACAGGAAGGAAATTAACTTAATTTTTCCAAGCATCCTCCAGCTTTCAGTCACAGCTCTGAGAGATGGCTGTCAATCAGTGCTGTGGTGTAGTTACAGCCGCCACTCATTATTATATACTGAGCAGTAGCTGAAGCCACTCCTCCATGACTGAAAGCCGGAGACCGTCAGAAGGGATAAAATTAATTTCTTCCCGGTAACTGTGCTTATAGCACGGCAGCCACAAGGCTTCAGAAAACTATTAACCTGCAGATTAACCCCATATCTGTATATATGTTTTTTAAAGCAATAGGTTTCCTTTAAAGCAGGATTCCCCAACTCCAGTCCTCAAGGCCCACCAACAGGTCATGTTTTCAGGATTTCCTTTGTATTGCACAGGCTGCTTTAAAGGCATTACATAATATTAGAAAAATGTGTCTGCTTTCTTCTAAAAACAGAATTACACCTGTGGATAGGTTGTATGTGCATGGCTACTCACCACCATTCATTTCAATGCGAACTTCTTTCCTTATGTCTGATATTGCAGCTCGGCTTCATTGTAGTGAATGGGACTGAGCTGCAGTACCAAACTACCTCCCTATGTGAATTACTTTTTTGGAAGAGAGCAGCAATGCTTTTTGCTTTTTACATTTACTCCAAATACAAATGTTACTATTTTTAACAAATCGTACAATATCCCCTGTGTGAGAACCTGAACTTACGGTGATGTCTTTTAATGGATCATTAAAAATGCAAGTAATCGCTTCTGAGTATCATTTTGTAACTTTGTGAATTTTTAAAACAAATCTATCTTGTTCTCTGGCAGATTTCTATGTAAATGCTATATCCAACCTCGGTTATGCTTTCCTTCTTTCTTGTTCAAAACGGTCAAAGTTGAAATTGAAGAGCAATGTTTATCCAATTACTACAATTGCACCATATTCACATTAAACTGCATCTCATCTAAATCAGGTGATTAGCCAAGGGGAAGCAATCTGAACAATGAATTAGCACACACTCCATCTAAATTGCATAGCAATGCTTTTAGATGAGATACGTAGGAGGAAATGTACTTTTTTATATTTGCAGGTGAAGCTGAAACAACAAAACATATCAATGATTTATCATCTCCGGTTTCCGATCGTATCCTCTTATGGACGTAATACTACAAAGTTTCAGTAGATGGCGCCTTGACACAGCTCACCTTGCCGCTCACTCTGCTTTCCCTTATTCTAAGATATTCTATAAAATATAATGTGACAAATCACATTCAGTCAATGAAATACAGCACAGACTTTACCGTTTTAGCCACATGAAAAATATTTTTCTTTCATGTGGTTATTTTACAGAAAGGCTTTTTCCATCTCCGATATATTGTAAAATGTATAAATAGAAAATGGGCCATTATGGAGACATCACTTTACAATATTGCTCTCTTCCAGGTGAGTCATTTAAATACATCTTTATAATAAATGCAGATTGAGCAAAACTAAGATTTTATATCATATGTCATGATTTACTTAGTCTCAGTGAGTAAGATCCAGTTACACTTTAGCATTTGATCACTATTTTTAATTAAAATTATTATTATAAATTTATGTATCTTATTTTTAGCTTTTTTTGTTTTAATAAATTCAAAACCAGGAGTGAAAATATAATCGAAATCTATAGGCTTGGGCTTCAATGCAACTTTGTGCAGCCCTACCGATGATTTTAGCTATTAAGTGGCAGCTGCAGTCCTCCCAATTGTATACAGGTCAATATATAGCTGTAGCTAAATAGTTAAATTCAATCACGAGTGCTGCAAAAAAGTCACAGTGCAGCCCAAGACTTAGGCCACGTTCACACATTCAGTATTTGGTCAGTTTTCTACATCAGAAGCCAAAACCAGCAACGGAACAATCAGAGGGAAAGTATATAGAAACACGTCACCACTTCTGTATTCATCACCCACTCCTGATTTTGGCTTACAGATACTGATGAAAAATGCTGATAGTGTGAACATGGCCTTATACTGCTTTCTTAAATCCACTCTTGATCTTGGATTAAAAAAATAAAAAAAGATGAAAAATGTGTAACTAGTGTAACTAGGGCCTTAAATTCAGCCCTGCTATATACTTACGCATCAAAAAACAGAGTATCTTTTTTTTTCACTTTCCATAAAAATATGTAAGGCTATGTGCACACGTTGATTTTTGTTTGCAGAATTTTCCTGAGCAAAACCGGATTCCTTTGCAGGAAATGCGCAATTTTTCTTTTGCGTTTTTTGCTCGTTTTTGCGCTGATTTTGTGCGGATTTTTCGCGTTTTTTTCCTGAGCATCCTAATTCAATAATATAGCGGGAAATCCGCAGATTTTCTGCAAAATTAATAAACACGCTGCGTTTTTTTCCACAATGCGTTTTTTTTGCGGAACAAAAAGCAGCATGGGCACAAAAATAGCGGAATGCAATCTAATAATGGGATGCTTAAAGTATTCGTTTTTTAAGCGTTTTTGCAGCGGAAAACCGCCACAAAAATGGTAAAATAACGCAAAAAATCCTGAACGTGTGCACATAGCCTAAAAGTGTAGCAAAAGTAATCTATACTGTTACCTCGTGATGATACAATGCATCAATTACTGTACATTTGTATCTTTTTGCATGTTTGTTAACAAATGTAATAAAACAGTACAGCACATTGAAAAACTCATCTGCTTCCAACAGTTGAGTTATTAGTAAACTCCGCCATGTGCCGTCCCTCCAAACCTGACATGGCAGAAATGCGGACATTGTCATACTATCATTTATTTGAAATGGAATTATTTTTTGCGCAGCGTTCTTAAAAGAATTAATATGCTCCGCACTGTATGCCAACCATCCGCTCACCCGTCACTATAATAACTAACATTATATTCTACCATGCTTTTCAGATGTAACAGTTTCAAATAAAACAATAGCTCGGTGCCATTCCTTAAGAATCAGCAGAACATGGTGTTTCACGATGTCCTTTTGGCAAGTCCCTGGATTGAAAGCTGTGACGTTCAGGAATAAGCAATGGCAGCACACAGAACTGATTGAGAAGAGAACAGACCATCTGATACAGATCTGCCATAATGAAAGTCCAGCATGGGGCTGAATGAGTTTCCACCTCTGCTGACTGAGGGGCTAATGACAAACATCTCCCTGGGCACTTTACTGCTGCTGCTAGCTTTTTAGGGCATATGGCATTTGGTTACATGCCTTTCTTCAGAGATTTCTGCGATAGTCTGAAGTTTGCTGCTCCACCGCCTGTCTACATTTCTTATGCAGCATTTTAAAGTTTCAGGAAACTCTTAAAATGATAACATTTTGTTGCTACAAATGTTATTTTTCTTATATTTATTTTTCAACATTTCAGGTTTGTGTAAAAATAGAGAATGCATTTTATGTAGTGTAATTTGTTCACATATGGGTATAATCGAAAATTAGAATATTAACGTTATTATGATCTTTTAGTCTTATGACCTATACTCACCTCTAGAAGCAATGATTCTATGGGGAAAATACTTCCATATTCCATTAAATTATATTACACATTTCATATAAAAATAATTATTAAATTTGAGGCCCATATGTGCCTATGAGGGTGTAAGTTGGAATCCGAAGACTCAAAGTCAGTCTATTTTATTCACTTATATAGCACCATTAATTTCCACAGCGCTTTACATACATTATCATCACTGTCCACATAGAGAATTAAGATTGTTAGCCCCAATAAGTCTTTGGAGTGTGGGAGAAAATTCATGCAAACATCGGGAGAACATACTAAGGCCGGAGTCACGTTAGCGTACGGCATCTGATGTGAGAGCATCGGATATGATATGCCAATAACACTCAGCTCCAGCTCTGCTGTGAGAGTGATCTGAGTGTCAGCACTCCGTGCTCCGATTCTCTCGCATCATAGAATTGGAATACAGCTGCGGCGGAGACGGGGAAAGTAATTTCTCCTTCTCCTCTGTTGACGTTGTCCGTGGGATTCGCACCCATAGACTTGTATAGGTGTGTGCAATCCAAATTTGCATGCGATCACAGCATGCTACGTTTATTTTTTAGTCTGAGCTAAAAAAAAAACCAAAAACCGCAGATGAGCACACAATCATAGAATAACATTGGGCCGAATGCAATCCAAATTTCTATTGGACTGCATTCGTCCATTTTATTCACAAGTGTGAGTGAGCCGTACTCTGATTTAGTGGGATCAGAACTCAAATACGAATGTGTGAAACCGGTTTTCTGGTTTATTCAGACGTCCATTATTTTATAACAAGAAAAACGCTCATTGTTTCTTTATTGGTTTTGTTCAGAGATTTATCAGATTTTCATAAGGGCTCATTCAGACTTCCGATTTTTTTGCGTACAATAAAATAGGACCGATTATTCTGATCAGAGTTTACTAAGAGTGTGGTATGAGTGTCATCCAATTTTCTCGTACATTGAGAAATTTTAAAAAAAAATTCTCTACCCTCTCCTTTCTGACAGTCCTTGAAAATCGAACCGCACTTGGATGTCATCCAAGTGCAGTCTAATTTTTTAAATGGACCCATTGACATGCATTGCTGATTTTGATCCGAGCCTCGGATCAAAATGGGACATGTCTCCCATATTTGGTTCGGTCCGAGAAAAAAATCGGACATGTGAATAATCCCATATTATGGGTATGAGTGCTATCCACAAAAAATACGGATGGCATTCGAAAGCAAAAATTGGACATCTGAATGAGCCCTTATTGCTCTCTTATCTAAATTTAATTTGGCAGAATTTTTCTGCTTCCCAATCATTTGACTGTAATGCACATGTTGAAATGCAGCCAAATTATAATTAAAGGAACCTGACACCTGAAAAAAATGCTATTAACCTGCAGATATGAGTTAATAGCATGATGAAGCTGCCTGGTGCCGGCACTTAGACCTCCACGGTTTTGAGTAAATTAACTTTATCACCCCCAGCTGCATCCTAGTTTCTGTCATGGAGGAGGCACCGATGTGGCTTCAGCTGTAACACCCCCCATTTACTGACAGCAGCTCAGAATTTGGGACCGGCTGTAAGTCAGTGCTGGGGGCGTGGTTATAGTCACCGTTCTTTATATGCAGAGCTGTGACTGAAGCCACGCCGGCCCCTCCCCTGTGACTGAACCCGGATGCTGGAGGGGTATAAAGTTAATGTACTTCCAGCAGCGGGGGTCTAAGTGTGGGTGCCGGGGAGCTTCACAACTCTATTAACCTGCAGATTAACCCCTTATCTGCAGGTTAATAGCATTTTTTCAGGTGACAGGTTCTCTGTTACTCACTGGCTATACTATGGCTTAGTAGCACCTATAGACTTCTATGGGGCCTTACTATAAAATCATTTGTGTCTTACTCTGCTATTTCCATAAACCTTTAGCTCATGTTCCCACATGCAGAAACACTGTACTCTGACCTGTAACCATGCCTCAGCACTTTGACTGACAGTCAGCTCTGCATTGATGCACTGCTGAGCGAGCTGTCAGTCAAAGTGAAGGGGCGTTCTTACAGCCACTGCTCACAGATAAGTGAGCGGCGATTGTAGTCGCATCGGAACGCCTGTATGACTGAAAGCTGGCAGCATCCAGGTACCACATCTTTAGTACAGCCGCTAGGCACCTTTCTAATGCTATTAACCTGCAGATTAACCCTACATCGGCAGGTTAATAACAATATCCGACATGACAGGTTTCCATTAAACACATAGTGAGTTTTTTAAGAAATCATATCGACTTTATGTGAACTGTTATACACAGCACATTTTTGTCACAAAAACAATGCAAAAAACATGACACGTATGTTAACAGTAAAGTACTCTTGGGCGGTATGGCAGTATGTTACTATAAAGCAATGGTCCCCAATTTTTTTTTACCGTGAGAGCCACATTCCACTCTGTGAGATGTGCAAAGGTATCATAGAAGTCATAATGTAACCAATCATGGATAGCTGGTCATTAAAGGGTTATCACTAATCGTTACAGGGTTATTCAGGGTTTTCCAGGTTAATGTGGGTGAGTGTATCTACTACTCTTTCCTATGCTACATTCAGACAGCTGTTGTAAAACTTGGCCCAATCATGTCCACAAATTTAGAAACTGATTGCTGTGTGTGTAGCTCTGTCTCCTTGTCCACATAGCAGACGGGTGCAGGAACCGTCAGTTTGATCACTGCATTCTGTGATTTTATTGCACAGCATAAAGGCTAACATTTGATAGTACATGGGCCGAAAATAAGTTTGAACGTAGCTTAAAGCTGAATAAAAACCTCTGTATATCACAGTCATACAGTGATTTTTTGGACTGACTACTGGACTCTTGACCTGAATTCAACATCCTCATAGGCAGATATAAGACTGTTAAGCTCAGGTCAGGAGACCTGCAGTTAATCCTTAAATGGTGGTTTCAGACGGTGATACATGGATGCCTGAATCAGATCTTCTGCCAAATTCAGCCATCTGTGTTTGACAGTCCTAGCATAATGCACAAAGTAAGGCCGGAGTCACATTATCGTATAACACGGTCGAGTGCTATGCGATAAAACATTGCACAGCACTCAGCCCAGTGTTATTCTTTGGGGAACTCAGACCTGCGATTACTTTCTCATGCCAGTTTGGCATGTTGAAAAATAAATGATGATCCAACTAAACGCAAACCGGATGGAACAGCATGCCGCTGCAAGATGCTGTGGTAGCCACACTGGTTCAGTATGCCTTCAATTTTGAATAAATTCCCAACAGTGTCACCAGCAAAGCACTCCCACATCATCACACCTCCTCCTTCATACTTCATGATGGGAACCAGTCATGTAGAGTCTCATCTTAACAGTTGTTGTAGAGAAGTGTCTGCTGCTAGGACTCTGTGTGGCATTGACCTGGTCTCTAATCTGAGCTGCTGTAAACCTGCGATTTCTGAGGCTGGTGACTCGGATAAACTTATCCTCAGAAGCAGAGGTGACTCTTGGTCTTCCTTTCCAGGGGTGGTCCTCATGTGAGCCAGTTTCTTTGTAGCTCTTGATGGTTTTTGCAACTGCACTTGGGGACACTTTCAAAGTTTTCCCAATTTTTCAGACTGACTGACCTTCATTTCTTAAAGTAATGATGGCCACTCGTTTTTCTTTACTTAGCTGCTTTTTTCTTGCCATAATACAAATTCTAACAGTCTACTCAGTAGGACAATTAGCTGTGTATCCACCAGACTTCTTCACAACACAACTGATGGTCCCAACCCCATTTATAAGGCCAGAAATCCCACTTATTAAACCTGACAGGGCACACCGGTGAAGTGAAAACCATTCCCGTGACTACTTCTTGAAGCTCATGAAGAGAATGCCAAGAGTGTGCAAAGCAGTCATCAAAGCATAAGGTGGCTATTTTGAAGAACCTATAATATAAGACATAATTTCAATTGTTACACACTTTTTTGTTAAGTATATAATTCCACATGTGTTAATTCGTAGTTTTGATGCTTCAGTGTGAATTTACAATTTTCATAGTCATGAAAATACAAAAAAATCTTTAAATGAAAAGGTGTGTCCAAACTTTTGGTCTGTACTGTATCTTTTATCGCTATTTTCCAATACCAGTTACATTTATATTTTTCAGGTTTAGGGGCTGTATGAGGGTTTAATTTTTGCTTCCTGCGCTGATGTTTTTATTGATACCATTTTGGGGTAGATTCAATGATTTCATCACCTCCTCTTGCATTTTATTGCAATATTGTAGCTGCAAAAAAATGTAATTCTGGCTTTTTGATTTTTTTTCTCATTATGCCATATACAGATCAGATTATTTTATATTTTGACAGATCGAACTTTTGCGAATGCACAAATATTAATTATGCATATTTTTGTTTTAAGGCTGGAGTCACACACACCGTCTAAAAAATCGGACGGTATTAGACGGCCGATAATCGCACAAATGTTTCCTGAACATTGATCCGTCTGTCATCCGATTTGAATGCGAGGATGCGATTTAGTCGCATCTGAGCGTACGTTTGACATCCGTTTGACATCCGTCTGGGGAGATTTTGTCGGTGGCTAGCAAAACCGACATATAATGGATCGAAATGATAGTTTTTAAATCACAAAAGAAATAATACATATACACACATAGAATAAAATATATATATATATATATATATATATACATATGTCATTGAGACATATATATGTATACATATATTTATAGTTCATACACTTCTACATAGCATAATAGCCGCTAATTCAATTGCTGGCTTTTGTGAAATTACAGAACCCGACATGAAATGACACATGGTCTGCATACAGTTAACCATGTCATTTCATGTAGTTTGATTGGTTTTCACTAACAATTACATGAGTGTATGTGTGCAAAATTTCATACATGTAGGGGTTAATTAAATGTGTAAATTCGTTGGAAAAAAAATGCGTGGGCTCCCTCTGTATTTTCTCCACCAGACAGGGAAAGCCAGCGGGTGGGGGCAGATAATAATAGCCTAGGGAGGGTTGATTTATTTTGTGCCCCCCTGGCTACTAACATCTGCCCCCAGCCACCCCAGAAAAGGCACATCTATAATCAGATGCACCTTTTCTGGCACTGCCACACTCCTCCCCCAGCATCTGGCAGAAGGGGACTGAGCTGAAGCACAGGGAAGAAAGGTGAGTATAAATGGGTTTTTTTTGTATGTGTGCTAGTGTTGAGCGATATTGCTCGATATCTAAAAATATCGTATCGAAATTGTATCGCCGATAGCACTAAATATCGTCGATATCCGATTTCGATACCGGAAGTCCCATGTAAGTCTATGGGAACAAAATATCGAAATTAAAAAAAACCATTCTTGCCTTGTTGGTTAATTGTACATGAAGGAAAACAACAAAGACTAATGTAGAATGTATTGGGGGAGGTTGAGGAGACATTAAAGGCATAGATGTTTAACCCAATCAAATGGAATAGCATTAATATTTTTTTTTTTAAAGATGTTCGGATTGACGAAGAACTTGACAATGTTGTTAACCTTTTTTCTATTTTGGCAAATATGTATGTTTCACAACTTCCATGCTCTTCACCTTTTTAACTTTTGCCAGTGCCACACTTTCTCCTTCATAATCTTCAGCAGCAGCAGCATCATCTTTCTCATCAAATTATTCTTCATCTTCACTTCTTAATCTTCTTCTTAAACTTCTTGCAATTCATGTTTTTGTTTACATTACTCATATTGTTATTATTAAACTAATTAATCTTCTTCATATTCAAATTCTTCATCTTCTTCCTCTTCATCTTCTTCATCATATTCTTATTTGTGACAGAGATTCCTGTACTTGTAATCTGTAAAAGTATGAATTGTTCATCCTTCCGTTCTTGCTGTCACAAAAGATTTAAATTACAACAGTATTTGTCCGTGTTCAGTTTAGCCTGCAGCAGCAGCAGGCATTTTCCAGGGCACCACGAGGAGGAACGGACTCACCCCCATACACTGCTTAGTCTTCTTCTGCTTAAAATTTAGAGCATATATTTTGCTCTTCATTTTGGTCTTATACTTCATGTTCTTCTGCTTTTTGATCTTCTGCTTATTGTTCTTCTGTCTCTTGTTCTGTATCTTGTAGTTTGTCTTAACCTTCTTTGTCCTGTTGGTGATCTTCTTCTTGGTAATCTTTTATTTTTTCTTTGTGATGGTGTTCAGGCTGGTTAGCTTCATGCTCGTCGTCCTTGTTGTCGTCATCTTCTTCTGGGTGGTCTTTAATGTCGTCTAATTTCCGAGAAACAGCTGACGTTACTGGAACCCTGACGGGTATCAGATGGAGCAAGAGACAATGGAAGTAACAAGGACCAGCTGACTGTGCTGGACCCCGGACGGGTAGCAGAAGGAAAAGA
This sequence comes from Oophaga sylvatica, assembly GCA_033576555.1. Classification (NCBI taxonomy): domain Eukaryota; kingdom Metazoa; phylum Chordata; class Amphibia; order Anura; family Dendrobatidae; genus Oophaga; species Oophaga sylvatica. The sequence goes on along the minus strand of JARQOD010000006.1, from coordinate 261,068,948 downwards.
GGCAATGTCACAACCGAGTACCAGCTGACGTTACTGTGACACGGTTACTAAGCAGGAGGTACCTGTGCTCCAAAGCACTACCAAGGACCAGCAGACGTTGCTGGAACTCGGATACGGAGATGGAGGCACCTAGGCCAAAGGCACTGGGAGAACCAGTTGACGGTACTGGACCCCGGACGGTAGCAGAAGGAAAAGAGGCAATGTCACAACCGAGTACCAGCTGACGTTACTGTGACACGGTTACTAAGCAGAGGTACCTGTGCTCCAAAGCACTACCAAGGACCAGCAGACGTTGCTGGAACTCGGATACGGAGATGGAGGCACCTAGGCCAAAGGCACTGGGAGAACCACTTGATGGTACTGACCCGGACGGGTAGCAGAAGGAAAAGAGGCAATGTCACAACCGAGTACCAGCTGACGTTACTGTGACACGGTTACTAAGCAGGAGGTACCTGTGCTCCAAAGCACTACCAAGGACCAGCAGACGTTGCTGGAACTCGGATACGGAGATGGAGGCACCTAGGCCAAAGGCACTGGGGAGAACCACTTGACGGTACTGGACCCCGGACGGGTAGAAGAACGCACCCATGAAAATGTAAGTTGACAGGACGCAAGCCGTCCGCAGTTACAGAATCACACAGTCCTACAGTGGGTGCTTATCCTATTGTCACAATGGAAACCGCCTTTATTTACATATCCCACAGCACACATAGGAATCACCTAAACTGCAGGCAACATAGAGTCGGCTAACCCGAATGCAACACGACAGCACAACTTATTGGAGGATAATTGACGTTCACACTGCCAGGAAACAGCTGTCGTGCTGTAACCAGGCTGGCCAGGAGTCAGTACCCCTGCCAATTACTTACGATTAACAAATGGCGGTGTTGTAGCCCAGGGAGTAGAGTTCAGGTGGTAGAAAGATGAACATAACCGGAGACATGGAAAACGTTGCCAAACAGTTATTTAATCTGAAAACGGACAGGCAAATTCAGGTGAGATCCATGCCTTGTTCATTTTCAGAAAAGTAAGCCGGTCTACATTCTCTGAGGATAGTCGCATGCGACGGTCTGTTACTACACCACCTGCAGCACTAAAGACACGCTCAGATAATACACTGGCAGCAGGGCAAGCCAGCACCTCCAATGCATACTGGCTAAGCTCTGGCCATGTATCCAACTTAGAGACCCAAAATTTGAAAGGGGAAGAGGCATCTGGGAGTACACTTAGAGGGAAAGCCAAGTAGTCTGTCACCATCTTACGGAAACGTTTCTTCCTGGTGACTGGAGCCGTCTCGGATGGTGTAGACCTTGCTGGCGCTGTCACAAAACTTTGCCACATTTGTAACATACAGTTCTTGCCCTGTGCAGAGGCGCTGCTTCTGCTCCCTCTTGTTGTAGAGGTGTCTACACTGCCTCGACGCACAGAGCTGCTTTGTAAAGCAGTAGCAGCAGCAGCAGCATCTCTCTCGGCTGGAATGTACAACAGTATGGATTGCACCAGTGTGTCTTGGTACTCCTGCATTTTACGGTCCCGGTTCCCCGGTGTGATGAGGGTTTGTAAGTTGTCCCGGTAGCGAGGGTCTAGGAGGGTGTACACCCAATAATCTGATGTGCTGAGAATGTGGGCGATGCAGCGGTCGTTTCTTAGGCACTGAAGCATGAAATCAACCATGTGCTGCAGACTCCCAACTGGCCAACAAAGGCTGTCCTCTGGAAGAGGCGTCATCTCTGTCTCCTCTGCATCACCCCACCCTCGCTCTAATTACTGACTACAGCGTTGTGTACCTTCCTCTGTAGGGATTTCTTCCTCCTCCATTGACTCCTCCTCCTCATCCTCCTCACAAAGTGAGCCCTGCCCAGCCCTTTGTGAGGAACCACGTTGCGCTGACTGTCCTGAAGGTAATTGAATTTGTGACTCCTCATCCTCCACCTGTTTCAAAACCTGTTCCTTTAGTGCTTTCAGTGATTTCTGAAGCAGGCAGATAAGGGGGACAGTCATGCTGACTAGTGCATCATCTGCACTCGCCATCCGCATTGAGACATCAAACGCACGCAAAACGTCGCAGATGTCCTTCATAGAGGCCCACTCAGTAGTGGTGAAGTGTGAACGGCGCAAATTGCGAGTTGATTGCGCCTGTTGCAGCTGATACTCCATTACTGCTGGCTGCTGCTCACACAACCGCTCCAACATATGTAACGTGGAATTCCACCTGGTGGGTACATCACATATGATGCGATGTTCAGGAAGGCAAAATCTGACTTGCAGAGCTGCAATGCGCGATCTAGCCATGCTGGAACGTCGCATGTGAGCGCACTCTAGGCGGACCTTGTGCAGCAGTGCATCAAGATCCGGATAGTCCCTCAAAAACCTCTGCACGACCAAGTTGAGCACATGTGCCAGACATGGTATGTGAGTGAGGTTGCCAAGGCCCAGAGCTGCCACCAGATTTCGGCCATTGTCACACACTACCAAGCCTGGCTGGAGATTAGCTGACAAAAACAACACGTCGCTCTCCTGCTTGATGGCATCCCAGAGCTCCTGCGCTGTGTGGCTTCGATTCCCCATGGGAATTAATTTCAGGACGGCCTGTTGACGTTTGGCCACGGCTGTGCTCATATCGGTCGCAACAGGTAAGCGTTCACGGGTCCATGTGGAGGTATACCGTGACGGCTCGTGCAGCGATGATTCTGAGGAACTGGAGTAGGAGGAGGAATCAATGTGCACAGACTGGATTCCTGCAATCCTTGGAGTTGGCAGAACACGTACAGCGCCACTGGCAAGATCTGTACCCGGCTCCACAACATTGACCCAATGGGCAGTGAGGGAAAGGTATCGTCCCTGGCCATGGGTACTGGTCCACGCATCGGTGGTCAGGTGGACCCTGCTACTGACGGCGTTTAGTAGCGCATGTTTAATGTTTCCCTCGACATGTTTTTGTAGAGCAGGGACAGCTTGCCTGCTGAAATAAAATCGGCTTGGCACATTATATTGTGGGACTGCCAATGCCATAAAGTTCCTGAAACTGTCAGTCTCCACCAGCCTGAATGACAGCATTTCAAGGGACAGGAGTTTTGCAAGGCCAGCATTCAGAGCCTGTGCTCGTGGATGGTTTGCCGAGTATGGCCGTCTTTTATCCCATGCCTGTGTTACCGATGGCTGTTTTTTGTACTGGGAGTGTGACGATGACTGTGAACTTGCTGCAGTGGGTGGAATAACAGTTTCTCTATGGACAACAGTGACCGAGGTTCTTCCATGGAGATCCTGTGAGGAAGCCAAAACAGGTGTGTGAGAGCTGGAGGTAGAGGCTCGAACATGACGTAAAGATGTAGGTGCTGCTGTAGGTTGGCCTACATCTCCAGTGTGTCTTTGGAACTCAGCTACGTGCTTTGTCCGTACATGTGTCCACATATTTGTGGTATTCAGGTTCCTGATATTTTTACCTCTTTTAACTTTTTGCTTACACAGCTTGCATTGAACATAGCAAATATCATCTACAAGTCTGTCAAAAAAGGACCACGCAGTGCAAGTAATGGGAGCTCCAATTTTGACATTTCTAAGAGAACTGCTCCCAACAGGTGCCAAACTGGAGGCTACAGGCAAGCGAGTCTGCAGCCTACCTCTCCCTCCTCTTTGTACCGTTGGGACAATCTCTTCCTCAGAGCTGCTCCCACCACCTTGCTGTTGCTCACGCCATGTTGGGTCTCGGACTTCATCATCTCCACTACCCTCTTCCAACACCTGCTGCTGTTGGATGGTCTGGGCAGCACCATGCTCCACAAAACCTGGCACCTGAGTCTCATCATCATCATAAGATGCGTTCTGCGGTGTGCTGTCCATCGGCACTGGCTCACCCGCCTCTTCAGATTGAGAGAGACACAGCTGTTGCGCATCACTGCATACTCCCTCTTCTTCAAATTGCAGAATGCTGCTTGCCTGTGCCCGTGTTTGCGAGCCAACAGATTCTGAGAACAGAAGCAGAGACTCAGCTGGCTCCTGTACAGAACTCTCTGACTGCCTTGGCAATTTGACAGGCGGTGAACAGACAGATGGTTGCTCAACAGTGTTGTGTTCCTGAGAGGAGGTGGAAGGAATTGAAGTCGATGCATTGGCTGCCATCCAACCAACAACGGCTTCAATTTGTTCTTCCCGCAGCAGGGGAGCACGCCGAGCTCCTACCAAAGTGCGCATAAAGGAACGCTCACGGGGATAAATGGTGGATGCTGTGTCACTGAGGGTGGCAGCAGACACAGAATCCCCATGTCCTCTCCCTGCTGAAACTCCACGGCCACGACCACGTGCCTTACTCACTGACTTCTTCATCTTGGTAGATTGATAAAGAAAGTCAGAAAAGTTATAAGGCCTAAGTGTGGTTATTACGCAGAGACTGAAGTGAACACTGAAACACAACTGTTCAGAAATCACAATCTGTGAAAGGCTACTCTTTGTCTACTTCTATAGTGTTTGCAACCAATGTATTGGATACGGATGGAAGCGCGTCACACTAATAGTTAAATTGCATGGAGCAGCAAGAATTACACTGAAGGAAAAAAAAGAGTCTGTGAGTGACAGGTGCAGATGCCTACAGACAGCGTTGCATGCAGAGCAAACTGCAGCGTCACCTGCACTCACACACACCTTGCAGAGCTGTTAAAACAACACTGCAGGCAAAAGGAAGCTTTACACAGCGGTTGGTGCTAGCCTGCCTACAGCACAGTACACTAAATCGCAATCTCTAACTGTCCCTCAGAGTCAGCACAGCAGCGTTCTGTCCCTTACTGAATTCACAGCACAGTGACGCTAAAATGGCGGCGAAGCCTTTTATACACTGAAGAAAAAATAAAAAGAGTCTGTGAGTGACAGGTGCAGATGCCTACAGACAGCGTTGCATGCAGAGCAAACTGCAGCGTCACCTGCACTCACACACACCTTGCAGAGCTGTTAAAACAACACTGCAGGCAAAAGGAAGCTTTACACAGCGGTTGGTGCTAGCCTGCCTACAGCACAGTACACTAAATCGCAATCTCTAACTGTCCCTCAGAGTCAGCACAGCAGCATTCTGTCCCTTACTGAATTCACAGCACAGTGACGCTAAAATGGCGGCGGCGCCTTTTATAGTGCATTCTGACATCATTTCAGCATCCAATCACAGCCATGCCATTAGTTAACATGACCGCAGCAGTACAGGATGTGCCCACACTTCTTAGGATTCCTTATTGGCTGAATAAAATCACATTGCCTCGCAAAGAATTATGGGAACTTCCGATTCCGGTATTCGATAAGACGAAAATATCGAAACAATTATCGAAAGGCCGATAGAGCTAATATCGGCCGATAGCCGATATTTGCATTATCGTATCGCTCAACACTAATGTGTGCAGATTAATAAGGGTGAGGGGACCATACATATCAGGATAGGGGGGTGAGAGGTAGCATGCATACGAGGATAGAGGGTGAGGTGACCATGCATATCAGGATTGGGGGTGTGAGAGGTAGCATACATATGAGGATAGGGGTGAGGGGACCATGCATATCAGAATAGGGGGTGAGGTGACTATGCATTCCAGGATTGTGGGAGAGGGGACCATGCATACCAGGATTGGGGGTGAGGGGACCATTCATACCAGGATTGGGGGTGAGGGGACCATGCATACCAGGATTGGGGGGTGAGGGACCATGAATACCAGGATATGGATGAGCAGGTAACATGCATACCAGGATAGGGATGAGGGGGTACCATGCATACCAGGATTGGGGGGTGAGGGAGCCATGCATACCAGGATGAGGAATGGGGTGCCATGCATACCAGGATTGGGTGGGAGTGAGGGGACCATGCATACCAGGATAGGGATGAGTGGTGACATTCATACCAGGATAGGAGGGGGCAGCACATACCAAGATGGGAGACCATATACCAATAAAAATGGTTGCGACCAGGGTGTAGAACTGGTTCCTAGCTAGTTATTCTATAATAATTCTTTAACTTTCGGTTAAACATTTTCAAATATATAAAGTAAAAGTTCACAAACGAACAAACACACAGACTCAGACAAAAGGTAAACGGGGGGTATAATATTGAATGCTTTTGATGTCTACATAAGGCCTAACAAAGTATCACAACATGTTTTCTGTGGTGCTGCATTTTTCACTGCATTTGTTAGTTATAAAGTGCTGGAGCCAGATGTTCTTTTTGAAGTATTAAAATCCCCAAAAGTCTAATTAGCATTTGGTTTGTGGCATTTTTATGGCATTTTTGGATTTCTGTGAATTTTTTTCCCCAAATCACCACATTCTTTAGATGCAGTGTTTATTTTCTTTATTACTCATTTCTTAATTATTTAAGACTTCAAAATTGCATGCACAAAATCAACTATTTTAAAAACGTCATTAAAATGCTTTAGGCTCTGTTCACACTATGGCTATGCAGTACACTTCAGGATCTAGTCGATTGCCAGAAATTTTGGAAGCAGATTGATCCTATGAGTAGCTATAGATTGCAATGACACAAATTGGGTTTAAATGGACTTCTTTTGAGCTATTGTGCTGATTCTGTTTGTCTTTTTAGGTGGGTAGAATACTATAGTAGATAGTAGTAGGGAAAAGCACAAATAAAGTTCATTTGTGTCATTGTATCTTTGGCTCAAATTGGGGGGGTTCTTCTAAATACCATTTTTTGGGGATACAGATTGAACCCTTTGATAAACTACATAAATGGAGTGTGAACAAGGCCTTAGACATTTGGACATATTTTTACTTCCACCTTAAAAACGCAGAAAAGTGTGTGATGGGCTATGTTCCCACAATGAGTATTTGGTGTGTTTATGATGTTGCAAGTTTTCTGCAACATTTCTGCACCTATTATATAAATTTATTACTTGCATTTTTTTTCATTGCGTTTTTATCTCATTGTGATGCTATGGTTTTTGTCACTTTGTGGTGTGTTGTTTTTTAAATAAAACTGTTTTTATTAGACTTCCTGGTCTTTGGCTTTGACAAAATTTTATTGATACAGTCATGCATGGATTACATGCGTTATTAGTTTGTTTCCACAGTGGAAATGCACTAAAAACATGTGTTTTTTGCCTGTGTATTTTCTGCATCTAATGCAATTTTGTGGGGAAAAGCTCAGCGTACCTGCAAGAGAAAATGACAAGTTGCAGATTTCAAACAAGCAGTGAGCATGAGATTATTACAGAACATGTAGTGTCAAAAACTCATTGTGGAAACTTAACCATAGAGTCATGAAGCTGCTTATCTAGAAATAGAAAACCTTTTCCAAACTGTGGCATAAACGCTACTATGGTCAAAAATGCCTCAAAAAGGCACAAACAAAATGCGATGTCCTAAAAACAAATTTCGGGTTGTTATAAACCTAATAAGTGCATAACCTAAGTGCTATGAGTATGTCCAGCCAAAGAGCTCATGCACACAGCTGTATTGCCCATTTATGTTGTGTGGATCCATACCTATAAAAATTTATGGACACATATAAAATGAAAAATCCACCAAAATACGCCAAAATAAAAATTGACCATGAACTTTAATCCAACCAGGGACTGTAGTGAGGTGTGCCAAAAAAGTAATGTTTTTAAAAGTCACATTTCATGAATCAGTCTAAAAACATCTAGATAAGCAAAGATGAAATATCAAAAAAAGACTTAAAAGATAAATAGGAAAATGAGAATATGGTGCAATTTCTAAAGCCACTAATAAAGGACAAATTACTCCTGAAAAGTGGAAAACAGTGATGACTTGGGTTTCATTTTCTAAGGCTGCCATTAAAATGTAGAAGCTGTTTCTGCCCCCATGCAGGCTCTGTATAAATAGCTTTGTAGTTTGAATGTGATTTTTTTTTGTGTGGAATGACCTTCTTCCATTAGCCAAAGAATAGTCGAAAAGATCAAATTGATGATCTAGATTTGGTCCATATTTCTGATGGGGTTGATATGTCCCTTTTGCCACATTAAAAAGCACCATTATTATAAATAACACACGATAAGATGTAGGGGGCATCCATTCAAAGATGTTCCAATGATTCCAGGAGAAGTAATGACAGATCTCATGGTTACAGCACTGAACCACATACTAGATGTTTTTTTTTAAATAAAAATGCAGCATCAAGAGCTGAAGTTGGAGTCCTTTTATTATAATGAGTCCTTTAGTTTTGGCTTACAATTATGGATATAAAATACTGACCAAATACTGAACGTGAGAATGGGGCCTCAGGATAGGGTTGGAAGACCTTATTTTCTCTAATCCGAGGAAATTTGTCTTAGGCCGGGATCACACATGCAACGAAGTCGTCCGACACTCGCATGTGAAATCCGAGCTCTTGCGCCGGCACTCGGGACTGGAGAGCGCGGCTGCATGTAGCTCTATGCAGCCGCTCGCTCCACTCCCGAGTGCCGGAGCCAGAGCTGGGATTTCACATGCGAGTGTTGGACGACTTCGTTGCATGTGTGATCCCGGCCTTAATCGCACAGAGTGTGATCAGAGTGTGATCCAATTTATGGATGCAAATCATGCATGCTGCAATTTTGTTCCTTGAACAGAATTGTTCCAAGCCAAAAATCGGACATGTGTACAACCTCATAGAATAACATTGGTGTGACTGAGATCCAATGTTTTGTCGGATCGCACTCGGACTTAAAATATGGTTGCTTGCACGAGCCCTTATGAGCATTTTGTTAGTAATTTTTACAGCTTTCTCCCAAAGAACAGCATGTGTTGGTTGGATGTGTCAATCAGCAAGCAGCAGCAAAAGGGCAGGATTATTTTGCAGGTCAGAGCAGGACTTTTTACACAGATTCTACTATAATTTAGGAAAACTACTAGAGATGGGCGGACCCCTGGATGTTCGGGTCTGACAAGTTCAGCAGAAGCGTTAAAAAAAATTTGGGTTCAGGTATTATCCTGCCATCCCTCCATCCTTCCAGCATCCTTCTATTCCATCAATCCATCCTTCATCCATCTATCCCTATATCCATCCCTCATCCATCCAGCCATGAATCCCCTCATCCATCCATCCATCCATTCATCCATCCATCCCTCATCCAGCCATTCCTCATCCAGCTATCCTTCAATCCCTCAACGATCCATCCATCCTTTATCCATCCATCCATTCATTCATTCCTCATCCATCCATCCCTCTATCCATCCATCCCTCTATCCATCCATCCCTCTATCCATCCCTCACTCATTCATCCAGCCAGCAAACCCTCCATCTCATGCCGCCTCAGTGACCGGCGGCAACCTCGATGACGTCACCGCTAGTCACTGATGCTGCACTAGCAGAAGCTCATTCACCAGTGGCTCTCAGCCTGGACGGTCACATCTTGGCACCATCCAGACTGAAAACTGTTTATCCCCAGACATGGATTATTGCATGGGACAGAACAACAGAAGTGAGGGATATGTTTGTTTTTTTATTGCTGTTTTATTACAGGAAACTATGGCATGGAATGGGCGTTAGGTGAGTATAAGACCTCTTTCAGACATCAGTGAAAACTGACACCACACGTACCGGAGACACTGACACACGTAGACCATTCAAATCAATGAGTATGTGCATATATCTATGTTTTCTCATGGACCGTGTGTCCTTGTGCTCCACACATCGACATGTCCATTTTTGTCTATCTGCACGGATCACACGGACCCATACAAGTCAATGGGTCCGTGTAAACATGTACTGCACATGGATGGCGTCTGTGTGTCATAGGGTTAAAATTGAAACAAATTTTTTCAATACTAGGCTCTGGTACATATCCACACGGACAGCACACGGATCACACATGGATGGTACACACGGACACACGGATAGCACACAGATGCCACACGGATGTGACACATGGACACGGATATCTCTGGTACCGGTTTTTCTGGTACCGGAAATTTCAGGACGTGTGAAAGAGCCCTAACTGTGCTTGCTACTTTTAAATAAAAATGGAAATGTGCATTTTGTTTTTATTTCAAATAGAGGACTTTATACTTACTGTGTCTTTATTTACCATATAACTATAGGATTAGTAATGGATAGGTGTCTTAAAGACGTCTATGGGTGGGTGTGAAACATCGCACTACACTCAAATATCACTCGAGCGCAGTGAGATTCCCGGATGCTGACAATAGAGGAGATGAAGAAATTACTTTCTCCGTCTCCTCCGCACCTGTGCGGCGATTCTCACATGCGAGGGGAACAGAGCACAGAGCACTGACACTGCTCACGCTCGCAGCAGAGCTGGAGCTGATCCATCGGATGCCATACGCTCGTGTGACTGCGGCCTAAAAGTGAGCACAATATAATTTTCAGGTGGATCCTGTCTGGAATCCATCTGAAAAAGGACTAAGAATCCTAAAAAGAAAATGAACTTATGTACAACAATCTCAAAATTAAGTGATTTGCATATCTTCTTTCTTTAGTCACTTGTTATAATTGCTTCAGGCTTTGAATGCCAGTGAATTGGCTAAAAGAAGAGAACTGTCCATTCTTCAGGTGGCTTCTGTTTGGAAGCTGCCATTATGTTATATGATAAGTGAAAAAAGACATTGGTAGCAAAATCATTGCAAAAAATAAAAATAAATAATATAAATAAATGGTTTTCACATGCTCTTTTTTGTGAAAAAAGCGCTACAGTTTTTTACTGCTTTTTTGCACTTACTCATTGATTTATATGTATGAAAAAATGCTGCAAAATTATGAAAGAACTGACATGGTTCAGTTTTTTAAAAAAGCATCAGTTTTCCAAGTCAGTCAGGGAAAAAAACAAGCATGTGCATAAGATTTCTGAAATCTCATAGCTTTTGCTGGTATTGTAAAAAGCAGCTTTTAATTTGCATTACTATTAGTGTTGAGCGATACGATAATGCAAATATCGGCTATCGGCCGATATTAGCTCTATCGGCCTTTCGATAATTCGTTTCGATATTTTCATCTTATCGAATACCGGAATCGGATTTGTCACTGTCACTGTCTGTGTCCGTCGGTCGGGTCTGTCACTGTCAGTGTCCGTCGGTCGGGTCTGTCAGGAGTCAGCGGCACTTACCTGGCAGAAGATCTCCGGCGGTCACATCCCGGACTGCTTAATGGCCGCCATCCTCTTCTCCCCGGCTGTCACATGCAGTTTCTCGCGATAACTGCAGTGACTGCTGGGTAATCCCGGCCGTAAAGCAGTCAGTCCGATGACGTCACCGCCGGGGAACCAGGTAATCAGCTGTGCTGCGTCGCGATGACAGCCTCTGCCTGTCATTGCGATGTAGCAAAGCTGGATCGTCGTGGGACAATCGTTACTATGGACTGCGTCGGACAGGTGGTATACTGTTGGTTTTTTTTTTTTCTTTTTTTACAGGAGATCGATGGCGTCGCAGGAATGAGAGTACAATAAAAGAAATGAAAACTGTGTTGTCTCTTTTATTTCATTAAAATACTTTTTTCTTGCTTTGTCTTTTTTTTATGCATTTAATAACTTTGGGATTAATAATGGATCGGTGTCTTATTGACGCCTCTCCATTATTAACCGGGCTTATTGTCACCGTGCAATCAACGGTGACATTAACCCCTTATTACCCGCTTGCCACCGCTACAGGGCAAGTGGGAAGAGCCGGGTAAAGTGCCACAATTGGCACATCTTTTGATGCGCCAAATGTGGGGCTGCTGTAGCCTGGTATTATCAGGCTGTTGAGGGCCAAAATCCATGGGCCTTGACAGTCTTTTAATACCAGGCCGCAGCAGTCTGCATTTTACTTGGCTGGTTAACAAAAATAGGGGGACCCCTACGCCGTTTTTTTTTCGAGGGGATCCCCTATTTTTGTTAACCAGCCAAGCTAAGCAGACTGCTGTGGCCTGGTATTATCAGGCTTGCAAGGTCCATGGATATTGGATCCTTACCAGCCTGAAAAACCAGGCCTCAGCGGTCTGCTTCATCTGGCTGGTTAACAAAAATAGGGGGGACCCCACGCCAATTTTTTTCGACGGGATCCCCTATTTTTGTTAATCAGCCAAGATATGCAGACTGCTGTGGCCTGGTATTATCAGGCTGGCAAGGTCCATGGATCTTGGCTCCTTAACAGCCTGAAAATCCAGGCCTCAGCGGTCTGCTTCATCTGGCTGGTTAACAAAAATAGGGGGGACCCCACGCCATTTTTTTTTCAAAGGGAACCCCTATTTTTGTTAACCAGTTCCCTCTGACATCACTGATTGTGTCCCTGGCTGACCTGAAGTGAAAGTGGAAAGCAATCAATTAAGCTTTCCACTTCCTCTCCTGTCAGCCAGGAGAGGAACTCATTCATTTGGGGGTTTACTGTGAGGCTGCAGCATTAGCTGCGGTCCCTGCAGTAAACATTAACCCTTTCTGAAGGATTACACCGTGGGACCTGACTGTACATCGGATTGGTAAGAATAATTTTGCTTTATTATTTTATTTTTATTACAGGAAATGGTTTTAGCAGGAAAATAAAATATGGTCAAAAACTGTGTGATTATTTCATTAAACTTCTTTTTTATTAAAGTGTGTGTGTTTGATTTTTCTTTCATACAATAGGATTAATAATTGATAGTTGTCTAATTGACAGCTCTCAATTATTAACCTGGCTTAAAGTGACCTTTCAATTGCAAGGTCATTTTAACCCCTTATTAACCCATTCGCCACCGCTACAGGGCAATGGGAATAGACGGGCAAAGTGCCAGAAAGGGCAAATCTAATTAGAGATTTGCCCTTTCTGGGGTGTCTGGGGGCAGATGTTAGTAGCCGGGGGGGGCAAAAATAATGGTCCCTCTCTGGGCTATTATTATCTGCCCCCACTCACTGGCTTTGTCTGTCTGGTTGCGAAAATAGGGCGGGAGCCCACGCATTTTTTTTCAGCAATTTTACACCTCATATATATATATACATGTCATTAAATTTGTGACACATATATATAAATATTTATATTTATAGTTCATACACTTCTACATAGTATAATAGCCGCTAATTCAATTGCCGGCTTTTGTGAAAATGCAGAACCCGACATGAAATGACACTTGGTTTACATAGAGTTAACCATGTCTTTTCATGTAGTTTGATATCTGATTTGCACAAACAATTACATGAGTGTAAAGGTACTGCCACACTAAGCTATCCCGCTAGCGATCTCGTTAGCGTTGCATACTAATGAGATCGCTAGCGGGATTGTTTCTATATCGCTAAATGCTGCCGCATTTAGCGATATAGTTAACGACGCTATCGCCGTTAGCGATCTTCTTAACGACTTTAGCGGTACAAAAGTACCGCTAAATCGCTAAGAAAAGGTGCCACACAGCGATAAGATACTTACCCAGCGGGAGCGCCGACGAGAAAATAGGGTCCGGAGCGATTCCAGCGACGAGCGAGATCACAGCAGGAAGCTCGTCGCTGGAAGCTGCCGCACTGAACAACATCGCTAACGGGATCGCTAAATAGTGACGTTTTTTAGCGATCCCGTTAGCGATATTGTTTAGTGTGGCATACCCTTAAGTGTGCAAAATTTCACACCTGTAGGGGTTAATTAAAGGTGTAAATTCGTAGCAAAAAAGTCCGTTTTTTTTACAACGAATTTACACCTTTAATTAACCCCTACAGGTGTGAAATTTTGCACACATAGACTGATGTAATTGTTTGTGCAAATCAGATTGCAAACGACATGAAAAGACATGGTTAACCCTATGTACACCAAGTGTCATTTCATGTCGGGTGCTTCTGTCTTTTCACAGAAGCCGGCTTTACCCGGCAATTGAATCAGAGGATATTTTACTATGTAGAAGTGTATAAACTATACATATATGTATATATATATGTCTCAATGACATGTATATATATATATATATGTATTCTATGTGTGTATATTTAGTGTTTACAAGGAAATAAAGGTTTTTTTTAGTTTCGATATTTTGTTCCCATAGACTTACATGGGACTTCCGCTATCGAAATCGGATATCGACGATATTTAGTGATATCGGCGATACAATTTCGATACGATATTTTTAGATATCGAGCAATGTCGCTCAACACTAATTATTATTATTATTTATTTCTATAGCACCATTGATTCCATGGTGCTGTACATGAGAAGGGGTTACATACAAATTACAGGTATCACTTACAGTAAACAAACTAACAATCACAGACTGATACAGAGGGGAGAGGACCCTGCCCTTTCGGGCTTACATTCTACAGGATTGTGAGGCAGGACACAGTAGGTCAGGGGGTTGCAGCAGTTCCGGTGTTGGTTGAGGCAATATCTCCGGTAGTGGTGAGGAGGTAGCAGGGTCATTGCAGGCTGTAGGCTTTCCTGAAGAGATGGGTTTTCAGGTTCCGTCTGAAGGATCCGAATGTGTTTGATAGTCGGACGTGTTGGGGCAAAGAATTCCAGAGGATGGGGGATATTCGGGAGAAGTCTTGGAGGCGGTTGGGTGAGGAGCGAATAAGTGTGGAGGAGAGAAGGATGTCTTGGGAGGATCGGAGATTACGTGAGGGAAGATATCGGGAGATTAGTTCAGAGATATAAGGAGGAGACAGATTATAGATGGCCTTGTAGGTCAGTATTAGTAATTTGAACTGGATTCGCTGAGGGAATGGGGGCCAGTGAAGAGATTTGCAGAGGGAGAGAAGCGGAGGAGTAGCGAGGAGAGAGGTGAATTAGTCGTGCAGCAGAGTTAAGGATGGACTGGAGAGGTCTGAGGGTGTTAGCAGGGAGGCCAGAGAAAAGGGTGTTGCAGTAGTCGAGGCGGGAGATGATGAGGGCGTGCACAATCATTTTAGTAGATTGAGGGTTGAGGAAAGGACGGATTCTTGAAATATTTTTGAGCTGAAGGCGACAGGAGGTAGAAAGAGCTTGGATGTGCGGTTTGAAGGACAGGGCAGAGTCAAGGGTTACTCCGAGGCAGCGGACTTCTGGTACGGGGGAAAGCGTGATGTCGTTAATTGTGATAGATAGGTCAGGTAAGGAAGATCTGTGGGATGGGGGAAAGATTATGAGTTCAGATTTGTCCACATTGAGTTTGCGGAAGCGGGAGGAGAAGAAGGAGGATATGGCTGATAGACACTCCAGGATTCTGGATAGCAGAGAGGTGATGTCTGGGCCAGAGAGGTAGATCTGAGTGTCATCAGCGTAAAGGTGGTACTGAAATCCGTGGGACTTTATGAGTTGCCCCAGGCCAAGTGTATAGATTGAGAAGAGTAGGGGTCCTAGAACTGAGACTTGGGGGACTCCAACAGAGAGAGGGTGGGACGAGGAGGTAGTGTGGGAGTGGGAGACGCTGAATGTGCGGTTGGAAAGGTATGAGGAGATCCAGGATAGGGCGAGGTCTTTGACGCCAAAGGAGGAAAGAATCTGTAGTAGAAGGCAGTGGTCAACTGTGTCAAAAGCAGAGGACAGGTCAAGAAGCAGGAGTATAGAGTATTGTCCGTTTGCTTTGGCTGTAAGTAGGTCATTAGTAATTTTGGTCAGGGCTGTCTCAGTGGAGTGATGGGGGCGGAAACCAGATTGTAGAGTGTCAAAGAGCAAGTTAGAAGAGAAGTGGTAGGAAAGCTCAGCGTGGACATGCAGCTCCAGGAGTTTGGAAGCGAATGGGAGCAGCGATATTGGGCGATAGCTGGACATAGCGGTTGGGTCGAGGGTTGGCTTTTTAAGGATAGGCGTGATTGTGGCATGCTTGAAAGCAGAAGGGAAGGTACCGGAAGTTAGTAATAGGTTGAAGAGGTGGGTTAGGGATGGAATAATAGTGGTGGTGAGGTTGGGGAGGAGGTGGGTTGGGATGGGGTCAAGTGCACAGGTTGTGTGAGGTGCGATTTGGAGAGAAGACAATTAAGCTCCCCTTCAGTTATATTGGAGAGGGAGGTTATGGGGTTAGGGCATTGGTCTGGTATACAAAGTGGTTGAGGTGGTTGAACAATGAAGACTTGCCTTGTTTGGTCGATCTTATTTTTGAAGTGTGTGGCAAAGTCCTCAGCAGAGATGAGGGAGGTAGGAGGGGGCAGTGGTGGGCGGAGGAGGGAGTTAAAAGTTTTGAATAACTGTTTGGGGTTGTAGGATAGGGAAGATACGAGGGTTGTGAAGTAGGCCTGTTTAGCAGAGGTGAGGGCAGATTTGAAAGAGAGTGTTGCTTGTTTGAATGCAGTGAAGTCGTCTTGCGAATTAGTTTTTTTCCAACGCCGCTCTGTAATCCTGGACACTTGCCGGAGCTTTTTAGTGGTGTTATTGTGCCAGGGTTGTCTGTTGGTACGTCGCACTCTGCCATGACCGAGAGGGGCGACCGTGTCAATAGCCGATGTGAGAGTGGCATTGTAGAAAGCAGTGGCACTGTCTGTATCGTGGAGTGAGGATATTGATGCCAGTGAAAGAATAGAGTCAGAGAGTGTGTGGATGTCTAGGTGTGCAAGGTGTCTGCGGGGGTGCACGTGTTGCTGGACATGGTTGACAGGAGAGGAGGACGGACAGGGATGAGAAAGTGAGTAGATGGTGGTCGGATAGAGGGAGAGGGGAGGTGGTGAAGTTAGATAGAGAGCAGAGGCGGGTGAAGACCAAGTCTAATGTATGACCATCCATGTGGGTGGCTGAGGAGGACCACTGAGTAAGTCCAAAGGATGAAGTAAGGGACAGAAGTTTGGAGGCTGCTGACTGAAGGGTATCAGTGGGGATGTTGAAGTCACCCATGATGATGGTGGGGATGTCAGTGGAGAGAAAGTGAAGAAGCCAGGTAGTGAATTGGTCGATGAAGGCAGTGGTCGGGCCTGGAGGTCGGTATATGACGGCCACTTGGAGGTTGGAGGGAGAGTAGATGCGGACAGAGTGGACTTCAAAGGAAGGGAGGATTAGGGAGGGAAGAGGTGGGATTGGGTTAAAGTTGCAGTTAGAGGAAACGAGAACACCCACTCCTCCACCATGTCTGTTTCCAGGGCGAGGAGTGTGGGTGAATTGGAGGCCACCGTAACACAGCGCAGCAGGGGAGGCGGTGTCAGAGGGTGTCAGCCATGTTTCTGTGAGGGCGAGGAAAGCAAAATTGCGAGAGAGAAAGAGGTCATGAATCACATGAAGCTTATTGCAGATGGAGCGGGCATTTCAGAGTGCTCCAGAGAGAGGGAGCAGGGGGGTGGGTGTCAATGGCACAGGTTTTACGTTGGAAAGATTGCGGTAGTTCCTATTAGATAGGGAGCGGTAGGAAGGAGTACTAATGGTGGGTATGAACTGTGGAGGTCCGGGATTGGGAGATATGTCACCAGCAGTGAGGAGGAGCAGAGAAAGGGAGAGCAGGTGGGAGAAGGAGAGAGGGAAGCTTGTTTTGTGTTTTATTAGGACAGATTTGAGGTTGAGGAGCAGGTCAGCAGAGGAGGACAGGTGGGGAGGAAGGAGGGAAGGGGAGATGATTATTTGATTAGAGGGTGCTGGGGTTTGGGGATAGCGAAGGAGAGAGAGGATTAACGGAGCAAACACTCTGAAGGCATATGTAAACATGGTGAAAGAGTGAGATGGGTAAATAGAAAAGCCAGGTACAAGAAATTAGAAGTGCTTACTCAGCAGACATACCCAAAAAAGACATAGTGTGGGGTCCTGACTCCTGCCGTGACTAACTGCCGTTGAAATAACTGCAGCTTCACTGTACTTTTGCTGCAGTGGTACTTCTGCTGCGTGTGCGTGCCTGACCCCACACGCGTGTCCCCCTTAGACTGCTACTGAATATATAGGACTGAGTAGAGGATCAGGTGGGAGGAGTTGTGGGAGCTGCTTTGGGATAAATTAGCAGCTGGCCAGCACACCAGGGAAGCTTACACAATCAAAGGCACAGGGCCTGGCTGCATCCATATGCTGGTAACACCTTGCACCTGATAGCATCTCTACTGGCCCCAGCATGGCTATACAGCAGTAAGTATTGAATACAATGCAACAAATTAATTTAGCAAATATTCAGCAGGCACATTTAAAAGGGAAAGGTTGCACAGTAGTAAAAGTCAGATCCCAGCAAGCAGAGGTTGTAGAGATTGTACCAGTTAAAAGGGAAAAGTTGCACAGTAGTAAAAGTCAGATCCCAGCAAGCAGAGGTTGTAGAGATTGTACCATTTAAAAGGGAAAAGTTGCACAGTAGTAAAAGTCAGATCCCAGCAAGCAGAGGTTGTAGAGATTGTACCATTTAAAAGGGAAAAGTTGCACAGTAGTAAAAGTCAGATCCCAGCAAGCAGAGGTTGTAGAGATTGTACCATTTAAAAGGGAAAATTTGCACAGTAGTAAAAGTCAGATCCCAGCAAGCAGAGGTTGTAGAGATTGTACCATTTAAAAGGGAAAAGTTGCACAGTAGTAAAAGTCAGATCCCAGCAAGCAGAGGTTGTAGAGATTGTACCATTTAAAAGGAAAAGTTGCACAGTAGTAAAAGTCAGATCCCAGCAAGCAGATGTTGTAGAGATTGTACCATTTAAAAGGGAAAAGTTGCACAGTAGTAAAAGTCAGATCCCAGCAAGCAGAGGTTGTAGAGATTGTACCATTTAAAAGGGAAAAGTTGCACAGTAGTAAAAGTCAGATCCCAGCAAGCAGAGGTTGTAGAGATTGTACCAGTTAAAAAGAAAAAAGAGGAGTACATAGGATTCTGGGGTGCAGTGGGTATTCTGGATAGAGAGATGCTTCAGACGTACCAGTTAAAACAGGAAAAAGAGGAGTACATAGGATTCTGGGGTGCAGTGGGTATTCTGGATAGAGAGATGGTTCAGACGTACCTGTGGATGAAAGTAGATGGATCAGGACATGACAGCATGAAGGGGAATATACCATACGCTATCATTCTGGATATATTTCTGATGTAACACTTCAAAGATGTCACACTTAAAATGATGTCACATCTGACCAAGGCCATATCTGACCTGCTCCATTCAACTTATACCATTCACTTATACCATTTGCATAAAAAATGCAGCAAAAACGCAATGTGTGCACACAGCCTTACACTTCCTTAAACCAGAGGTTTTTGTAGAGTTTTCTTGACTTTTTTATGCACATGCTTTCTATGCATTTTTGTTCTTGGTGCTCTGTGGAAATAAATGGATGACAAAAGGCACAGATGGCAGGTGCTCTCTCCTCTTTCTGTCCCCGGTGTTGTTTTGCACACCACGGCATCAGCGCTCACTACATAGAAGCACTTATGTTTCACAAGAGGGGTCTCCAACGCCTGCATAAATATTAGCTTCTTTGGAGACCACCACGCCGCTAGAAGATATCTGTATTATTTGATGCACCTTTTTATTTATTTAGTTATTTAATATCAGCCCCAGTATCTAATATATCTTATATGATTTTCTTATTATGCACACTTTTTTCAGCTAGCATCACCTACAGTCATGGCCAAAAGTTTTGAGAATGACACAAATATTAATATTTACAAAGTCTACTGCTTCACTTTTTCTAATGGCAATTTGCATATACTCCAGAATGTTATAAAGAGTGATCAGCTTAACAGCAATTACTTGCAAAGTCAATATTTGGCTAGAAAATGAACTTTATCCCCCAAAACACATTTCAACATCATTGCAGCCCTGCCTCAAAAGGACCAGCTAACCTCTTTTCAGTGATTGCTCCATTAACACAGGTGTGGGTGTTGATGAGGACATGGCTGGAGATCAATCTGTCATGATTAAGTAAGAATGACACCACTGGACACTTTAAAAGGAGGCTGGTGCTTGGCATCATTGTTTCTCTTCTGTTAACCATGGTTATCTCTAAAGAAACACGTGCAGTCATCATTGCAATGCACAAAAATGGCCTAACAGGGAAGAGTATCGCAGCTAGAAAGATTGCACCTCAGTCAACAATCTATCATATCATCAATAACTTCAAGGAGAGAGGTTCCATTGTTGCCAAAAAGGCTCCATGGCGCCCAAGAAAGACCAGCAAGCATGAGGACCATCTCTTAAAAGTGTTTCAGCTGCGGGATCGGGCTACCAGCAGTGCAGAGCTTGCTCAGGAATGGCAGCAGGCAGGTGTGAGTGCATCTGCACGCACTGTGAGGCGGAGACTCTTGGAGCAAGGCCTGGTCTCAAGGAGGGCAGCAAAGAAGCCACTTCTCTCCAGAAAAAATCATCATGGACAGACTGATATTCTGCAAAAGGTACAGGCAGTGGACTGCTGAGGACTGGGGTAAAGTTATTTTCTCTGATGAATCCCCTTTTCGATTGTTTGGGACATCAGGAAAACGCCTCATTCGGAGAAGACAAGGTGAGCGCTACCACCAGTCTTGTCTCATGCCAACTGTTAAGCATCCTGAAACCATTCATGTGTGGGGTTGCTTCTCAGCCAAGGGAATCGGCTCTCTCACAGTCTTGCCTAAAAACACAGCCATGAATAAAGAATGGTACCAGAATGTCCTCCAAGAGCAACTTCTCCCAACCCTCCAAGAGCAGTTTGGCGATCAACAATGCCTTTTCCAGCATGATGGAGCACCTTGCCATAAAGCAAAGGTGATAACTAAATGGCTCAGGGAACAAAACATAGAGATTTTGGGTCCATGGCCTGGAAACTCCTCAGATCTTAATCCCATAGAGAACTTGTGGTCAATCATCAAGAGACGGGTGGACAAACAAAAACCTAAAAATTCTGACAAAATGAAAGCATTGATTGTGCAAGAATGGACTGCTATCAGTCAGGATTTGGTCCAGAAGTTGATTGAGAGCATGCCAGGGAGAATTGCAGAGGTCCTGAAGAAGAAGGGTCAACACTGCAAATATTGAATAAAGAAAACTTGGCACTCAACTTAAGAGAAGTGGATTCCTGTTTATTGCAGTCACAGTACAGATGTAACGTTTCGGTCCATGTGGACCTTCGTCAGTCTGACAGCAATAGGACATATAACAAAAAATTGAAAAAGAGTGGCATACATCCAAAACAAAATAAATAAAATATTTACAAAATTTACAAGTATACAATATATAGGAATATATATAGAGAGCATTATATGGCACTATACCAGTGTTCAAAATCTGCTAATAAGTGAATAACATAGAGGAGAATCTTCATAGTGAAATATCCATTTAGGTGATTGAGTGTGATAATAAGGTAATTATCATTGGAAAAAATTCCAAGTACCTACCCGACTGCTTGTGAGGAAGCAACAGTATGAAAAAAAGAGGCAGTATGCCTAGAAGATAACCATAATGTATGTTAGCTTTGTAATATCAAAGGAAATGTAATGAGAAAATAATGGTATATGGTACGACCAGGTACCTTCAGAGGTGAGTATCCTTCTATATTCTTATGAGCAGTATTCTCGTGGGATAGTCCCTTGTTAGGGCCTAAGGTATAAAGTTTGCAATGAAGATGGAGATATAAAAAAGATTAATATATCTTATTCTAATCTATTTGGAGAATGAGTAAGGAAAAAAAGAAAAAAAAGGAAAAAGAAAAGAGAAAGAAGAAAAAACTCACTTTCTTATTATGATTCCCGAATATGGAAAAAAGGGGGCCAAAAGGCTCTGAGCGTAACCTAAAAAGGTACAGGAATATCCATTTTTATTTGTATAAGAAACACATAATACCACCTATAGTGTCAGATAACCTGGAGCCTATAATCTTGTCTACTGACAATATGGGGGTTTGTTTATTAATTGCCAGAATGGGATATGGCGGTATTAAAGCTCCCTGTGGTTTCTGAATCACTTTCCACAATCCTAGTAACCGGTGTGCTACTATATGAGAACCCATTGGTAGCAGTGTGCCTGTTAGACTGGTAAAACGCTACTGGGGGTAAGCACTCATAATGAGATCCTGCTTGATGGTGGGGTGTGCTACTAAAGCAATAACCATTGGTGGCAGTGTGCCTGTTATACTAATAGAGCGCTACTGAGGGTTAGCACTCATAGTAAGATAATGCATTGGTGATAGTGGGAACAGACTTACTTTGTGGTGGGGTGAAGGATCGCTGGTCTCTCTGCTCTGGCGCGGAATCCACCGCTTGTCAGGAGCAGTGATTGTGTGTTCACCTGCCTTAAATGGAGGAGGGGACGGGACCGTCCCATGAGGCGGTGTGACGTCACAGGAAGTGGCCTGTGCGTTCCACTGTCTGCGTTCCACCTCTGTGGCGCTGAAGAAGCGTCACAGTAATAGAAACTCCTAGAAACTGGCGTAAACAGTGCCAGATATAGCGTTATATTCAAATGACTGGGAGGGAGTGTCCTCACGATGGAGCCTGTGCTAATGATAAACGATTGTATAGATGGATAGCTTGCAGTTTATCTGGGTGAATAGTTCGGATTAGTATGTAAAAAGAGGAGAGAGACAAAAAGGATTGCGTGAACAAGTGAGATTTATTTCATATCATTATACATATAAGGCCAGATTTGAAAAGAAAAAAATTGAAAATTTAAAATGAGAAGGAAGGGAGAATAAAGGGTGCTGGAATGCAGTCGGGTGGGAGGGATCCAAGGGTGTGGGTTCTAGATGAGAGACTCAATATAAGCGACTCTGTAACGAAAGAGAAACAGAGATTAGTGGGTGAATTACATTAGTTCATACAGTACATATTGTGCTGGAAAGGCACCAGTAGAGACACCTCCCAGAATCAGATATTAATTTGTAGTATGGAGAGTCAATACTGTACAATGCTAATAATTGAGACGTTAATATCAGAAAAGATATCTATTAACCCCTGCTTGGAACATTTAAAATGATTGATCGGGGCGATATAATCCTGGGTTAATGATCCTCAACATGGTGCATGAAACTCATAACTCCTAAATGAAAGAGAGCAAGTCATACTCCCTATTCAAGCCTTTGGGTGAAAGGGTCTGTAGTTCATGTATCCAGTACGCCTCCCGTTTTTTTAGGAGGCGTACTCGGTCACCCCCTCGTCTGGGTGTGCGGATATGTTCGATCGCTTGAAACTTCAACTGTGAGATCTGATGGCCTTTAGAGATGAAATGTGAAGAGATGGGGAGGAGCAGGTTTTTGCATCTGATTGTGGATTTATGTTTAGAAATTCTTTCTTTTATCGCCTGCGTAGTCTCCCCTACATAAAGAAGGCCGCATGGACATTTTATCAGATAGACAACGAAGGATGAATTACAGGTAGAATAACATTTAATGTTGTATCTCTTGCCTGAATGGGGGTGGTGAATGATATTCCCTTTCATGACGTTGTTACACTGGTTGCATTGTAGGCAAGGGAAAGTACCCGTTTTAGGAGTAGACAGGAACCTCTGGGTTTGTATCTGTCTATTGCCGCCTATGTCTGCTCTAATCAGATCGTCATGAAGGTTAGGTGCTCTTTTGTAGCATGGCAAGAATGGTGTTTGAAACTCGGGTATATCAGGATGTGCCCTACCGAGGAGGCCCTAATGTTGTCTAATTGTTTTGTGTAGGATATTCACAAAGGGGTGATAAGTGTGGACAAAGGGAATTATTTTCTCAACCTGAGTTCTAGGTCTATTTGGTGGTGCCGCTGCCTCAGTGAGAAGAGTGGAGGGATATCCTCGTTCTAAGAATTTATTATGCATCTCACTTTGACGGTGACGGAGGATATTGCGGTTGGATACGATTCTTTCTACACGTTTGAATTGGGAACGTGGTATAGCTTTTTTTATCGCTGGTGGATGTAGACTATTGAAATGCAATAGACTATTGCGATCCGTCTGTTTAGTAAAGAGATCCGTACTCAGGATGCCTTTCTCGTCCTTTGATACAGTAGTATCAAGAAAATTGACTTGCTCATAACTTTCTGACATGGTAAAAGAGAGACCTGGCCACGCCTCGTTTAATGTTGTAAAGAATTGTTGTAGAGTAGACGGGGGTCCATCCCAAATACAGAAGATGTCGTCTATGTATCTCTTCCATAGACGACTGTGGGTACGAAAAAGAGCATTAGTATAGACCACCTCTTCTTCAAATTTGGCCATATAGCAGATTGCCAAAAGTTTTGAGAATGACACAAATATTATATTTTCACATGATCTGCTGCCCTCTGGTTTTTATGTGTGTTTGACAGATGTTTTTATCACAGACAGAAATATAATAATTGCAAACATATGAGTAACAAAAGCTTATATTGACAGTTAGAATGAGTTAATGCAGCAAGTCAATATTTGCAGTGTTGTGAAAGTATATCGTAGCACTACCGTGATGGTGCACAAGTAGGTTTCCCAACCCAATAGTGAATAAAGAAAACTTGGCACTCAACTTAAGAGAAGTGGATTCCTGTTTATTGCAGTCACAGTACAGATGTAACGTTTACATGTGGACCTTCGTCAGTCTGACAGCAATAGGACATATAACAAAAAATTGAAAAAGAGTGGCATACATCCAAAACAAAATAAATAAAATATTTACAAAATTTTGCCTTTCTCGTCCTTTGATACAGTAGTATCAAGGAGTGGCATACATCCAAAACAAAATAAATAAAATATTTACAAAAATTTGCCTTTCTCGTCCTTTGATACAGTAGTATCAAGGAAATTGACTTGCTCATAACTTTCTGACATGGTAAAAGAGAGACCTGGCCACGCCTCGTTTAATGTTGTAAAGAATTGTTGTAGAGTAGACGGGGGTCCATCCCAAATACAGAAGATGTCGTCTATGTATCTCTTCCATAGACGACCGTGGGTACGAAAAAGAGCATTAGTATAGACCACCTCTTCTTCAAATTTGGCCATATAGCAGATTGCATATGGGGGGGCCACATTTGACCCCATGGCAGTGCCCTTGATTTGCATATAGAAAGTTTCCTCAAAGAGGAAAAAATTCTTTGTCAAGACGATGGTCAAAAGCTCTATACATAGTATAGTGCCATATAATGCTCTCTATATATATTCCTATATATTGTATACTTGTAAATTTTGTAAATATTTTATTTTGCCACTCTTTTTCAATTTTTTTGTTATATGTCCTATTGCTGTCAGACTGACGAAGGTCCACATGGACCGAAACGTTACATCTGTACTGTGACTGCAATAAACAGGAATCCACTTCTCTTAAGTTGAGTGCCAAGTTTTCTTTATTCACTATTGGGTTGGGAAACCTACTTGTGCACCATCACGGTAGTGCTACGATATACTTTCACAACACTGCAAATATTGACTTGCTGCATTAACTCATTCTAACTGTCAATATAAGCTTTTGTTACTCATATGTTTGCAATTATTATATTTCTGTCTGTGATAAAAACATCTGTCAAACACACATAAAAACCAGAGGGCAGCAGATCATGTGAAAATATAATATTTGTGTCATTCTCAAAACTTTTGGCCATGACTGTACATAAATATTCTACAGTCCTCATAGACGTTATTTTCGTTATACGTTATATATCTTCACATTAATCTCCTACCTGTGAGATTTTGCGCATGTTCTTGAGTTATACTTATGCGGTTTCTATGTGATATTCCCCTCATGTTTTTTATGCTCTATTGTATGTATAGGCATTCAGTAGACCTATTTCTTTAAAGTTTTTCCTTGTTTTTTAGCTTCTTGATCAATTTTTGAAAAAGGCGCACTCTTTCCTGGTACTGGTTTTCTGCATCTCTACTTCCAAAGCAGCATTTATACTTCTGTATCGCATGGAGTTCCTTTATGGTATTCACAGGTAATTTTCTACCAGTTTTGTTGATATACTATAATCATAGCGCGAGTATTAATTTCTCTCCTTCGTATTATTATTACCCCTTCTCTGTGGTGGAAGGCATACAAATACTTGCAGCTGATTGGGTATATGTGCACTGGCGCCGCTACTCGTTTTTTACCTCAGATGGAAAAACAGTAAAATAAATGCAATAAACATGTATTTTCTCATTTACAGCCAATGTCTCGCCACAAAATAAAAACACCAAAATACATACTGTATTATTTTTTTTTGCATTAAAATGATCCAGTTCTCAGCACATAGCCCTGTATTGCTATTGTAAACCACAAAAAAAACATATAGAACAAAAAGATTCAAGCTCTAATGAAAACTCAGACGAGCTTCATATACAAACTAAGCTCTGCTACATCTGCATGTAACTATGTTGTTGGGATAGTGGAAATGTATAAGGTTCTCGTGTGAGAAGCCATTTTACTGAATTATAACTAGTAGTGTGTATTGGTGACCTCATATTGTCCCTCGTACATTTTCAGTCAGTTTCATCAAAACTATCAGCAAAACTGTCTTTGTTGTCCATGGCAACCAATCACAGTGCATCTTTCATTTTTCCAGAGCAGCTTCAGAAATGAAAGCTGCTCAGCGATTGGTTACCATCAGTGACAAGACAATGTTACTGGTGAACAGTTTGTTTGTGCCCTTGTGACTAGATTTATGACACACTTTGAATAATACTGACCAAAATTATTATTATTAATGTTTTTTGCTATGGTTCATAATGACTTCATGGTAATTAGAGTCCCATGCTACAATCACATATTACTGTCAGAGACGTAATTGATTATTCCTATTTTCTACCTGCAGATACTGAGAAATCCCCTAGATTTATCACGGCAAGATATTTGTCATAGGGGTCGGATGTAATCTCCATATCTCCGGCAGCTCAGGACTCGCAGCCACTCAGGCTCTTTAGCATGTATGTTTAATAGCAGTGTAAGGAAAGTATAACAAGATGGAAATCTTTTTATCTTTGTATATATAAGTCCCGCGGCCCACCTCTAAGTGTTATGCCTCGGTCTCCAGAGGGGAAGTGCCATTCAGCTAACCATGAAACTAAATGAATGATGGAGGATAGGGAAATGACTTTATACCTCTGCAAACTTTTTAGGTAAGCCGTGCATTCTTCATGGGGCTCGAGTGCACACATCAGCATTTTTCTCAGCTTTTAGATTAAGAACTCAGCAGCGGCGGTGACACTCTGACAAATAGAAGGATGCAGTCTATTGTACCGTAATCACATTTGTTAATAATAAAAAGTTACTTGGAGGACTTTTTATAGTTGAAGAACACAATTTTATTTTTTCACATATAGGCTATGTTTCCACGGTCTGTAACCAGCATATGTCCGCTGCGTCCACAGCCCTGCCGGCTTTTGAACGCAGGTGATTCGCATGTGCTCATTGAACCTTGCGGAATCACCGCGTCCTATACATTGCACTTGTGATATTTATCTTGCAGAGATGCGCGTCTCTTCAAGATAAATAGACATGCTGCGGTCTAGAAAGACGCACCACATGTGCGTCTCTGCAGGGAAGCTGGAGGCGGCCGAGCACACATAGTGGGTATGGAATTTCTTGAAATCCCATCTACTATGCTGTAACATCTGGTCACTGCAGGTTGGACCCTGCGGATGTACGTAGCGTCCAACCCGCAGCGTTTACTGACCGTGGGAACATACCCTAAGGCCTCATCCAGATGTGTGTGAATCACGTGATTTTCACGAATGTAGCACAAACCTATGAAGGGTATCTGTTAGTAGGTTTATGATATGTAATTTGAGGACAGCATGAAGTAGGGGCTGATACACTGATTTCAGCGATGTGTCACTTAGGTCTCTTTCACACGTCAGTGTGTCTGATATGTGTGGTGACAGTTTTCACACGTACCAGAGACATTTACACATGAAGACTAGTGTTGAGCGATACTGCTTGATATCTAAAAATATCGGATCGGAATGGTATCGCCAATATCACTAAAATATCGGCGATACCCGATACCGATACCGGAAGTCCAATGTAAGTCTATGGGAACCAAATATCGACATTAAAAAAAACCCATTCTTGCCTTGTTGGTTAATTGTACATGAAGGAAAACAACAAAGAGTAATGTAGAATGTATTGGGGAGGTTGAGGAGACAATAAAGGCATACATGTTTAACCCAATGCATTGGAATAGCATTAATATATATTTTTTTGGAAATACGTTTGGATTGACGAACAAATTGACAATGTTGTTAACCTTTTTTCTATTTTGGCAAATATGTATGTTTCACAACTTCCATGCTCTTCACCTTTTTAACTTTTGCCAGTGCCACACTTTCTCCTTCATAATCTTCAGCAGCATCATCTTTCTCATCAAATTATTCTTCATCTTCACCTTCTTAATCTTCTTCTTAAACTTCTTGCTATTCATGTTTTTGTTTACATTACTCATATTGTTATTATTAAACTATTAATCTTCTTCATATTCAACTTCTTCATCTTCTTCCTCTTCATCTTCTTCATCATATTCTTATTTGTGACAGAGATTCCTGTACTTGTAATCTGTAAAAGTATGAATTTTTCATTCTTCCGTTCTTGCTGTCACAAAAGATTTAAATTACAACAGTATTTGTCCGTGTTCAGTTTAGCCTGCAGCAGCAGGCATTTTCCAGGGGCACCATGAGGAGGAACGGACTCACCCCCATACACTGCTTAGTCTTCTTCTGCTTAGAATTTAGAGCATATATTTTGCTCTTCATTTTGGTCTTATACTTCATGTTCTTCTGCTTTTTGATCTTCTGCTTATTGTTCTTCTGTCTGTTGTTCTGTATCTTGTAGTTTGTCTTAACCTTCTTTGTCCTGTTGGTGATCTTCTTCAGGGTAATCTTTTATTTTTTCTTTGTGATGGTGTTCAGGCTGGTTGACTTCATGCTCGTCGTCCTTGTTGTCGTCATCTTCTTCTGGGTGGTCTTTAAGGTCGTCTAATTTCCGAGAACCAGCTGACGTTACTGGAACCCGGACGGGTATCAGATGGAACAAGAGACAATGGAAGTAACGAGGACCAGCTGACTGTGCTGGAACCCGGAGGGGCAGCAGAAGGAAAAGAGGCAATGTCACAACCGAGTACCAGCTGACGTTACTGTGACACGGTTACTAAGCAGGAGGTACCTGTGCTCCAAAGCACTACCAAGGACCAGCAGACGTTGCTGGAACTCGTATACGGAGATGGAGGCACCTAGGCCAAAGGCACTGGGGAGAACCAGTTGACGGTACTGGACCCCGGACGGGTAGCAGAAGGAAAAGAGGCAATGTCACAACCGAGTACCAGCTGACGTTACTGTGACACGGTTACTAAGCAGGAGGTACCTGTGCTCCAAAGCACTACCAAGGACCAGCAGACGTTGCTGGAACTCGTATACAGAGATGGAGGCACCTAGGCCAAAGGCACTGGGGAGAACCAGTTGACGGTACTGGACCCCGGACGGGTAGCAGAAGGAAAAGAGGCAATGTCACAACCGAGTACCAGCTGACGTTACTGTGACACGGTTACTAAGCAGGAGGTACCTGTGCTCCAAAGCACTACCAAGGACCAGCAGACGTTGCTGGAACTCGTATACAGAGATGGAGGCACCTAGGCCAAAGGCACTGGGGAGAACCAGACCCCAGACCCTGGACCCCGGACGGGTAGCAGAACGCACCCATGAAAATGTAAGTTGACAGGACGCAAGCCGTCCGCAGTTACCGAATCACACAGTCCTACAGTGGGTGCTTGTCCTATTGTCACAATGGAAACAGCCTTTATTTACATATCCCACAGCACACATAGGAATCACCTAAACTGCAGGCACCATAGAGTCGGCTAACCCGAATGCAACATGACAGCACAACTTATTGGAGGATAATTGACGTTCACACTGCCAGGAAACAGCTGTCGTGCTGTAACCAGGCTGGCCAGGAGTCAGTACCCCTGCCAATTACTTACGAGCAACAAATGGCGGTGTTGTAGCCCAGGGAGTAGAGTTCAGGTGGTAGAAAGATGAACATAACAGGAGACATGGAAAACGTTGCCAAACAGTTATTTAATCTGAAAACGGACAGGCAAATTCAGGTGAGATCCATGCCTTGTTCATTTTCAGAAAAGTAAGCCGGTCTACATTCTCTGAGGATAGTCGCATGCGACGGTCTGTTAGTACACCACCTGCAGCACTAAAGACGCGCTCAGATAATACACTGGCAGCAGGGCAAGCCAGCACCTCCAATGCATACTGGCTAAGCTCTGGCCATGTATCCAACTTAGAGACCCAAAATTTGAAAGGGGAAGAGGCATCTGGGAGTACACTTAGAGGGAAAGACAAGTAGTCTGTCACCATCTTACGGAAACGTTGCTTCCTGGTGACTGGAGCCGTCTCGGATGGTGTAGACCTTGCTGGCGCTGTCACAAAACTTCGCCACATTTGTAACATACAGCTCTTGCCCTGTGCAGAGGCGCTGCTTGTGCTCCCTCTTGTTGTAGAGTTGTCTACACTGCCTCGACGCACAGAGCTGCTTTGTAAAGCAGTAGCAGCAGCATCTCTCTCGGCTGGAATGTACAACAGTATGGATTGCACCAGTGTGTCTTGGTACTCCCGCATTTTACGGTCCCGGTTCCCCGGTGTGATGAGGGTTTGTAAGTTGTCCCGGTAGCGAGGGTCTAGGAGGGTGTACACCCAATAATCTGACGTGGTGAGAATGTGGGCGATGCGGCGGTCGTTTCTCAGGCACTGAAGCATGAAATCAACCATGTGCTGCAGACTCCCAACTGGCCAACAAAAGCTGTCCTGTGGAAGAGGCGTCATCTCTGCCTCCTCTGCATCACCCCACCCTCGCTCTACATACTGACTAGAGCATTGTGTACCTCCCTCTGTAGGGATTTCTTCCTCCTCCATTGACTCCTCCTCCTCCTCATCCTCCTCACAAAGTGAGCCCTGCCCAGCCCTTTGTGAGGAACCACGTTGCGCTGACTGTCCTGAAGGTAATTGAATTTGTGACTCCTCATCCTCCACCTCTTCCAAAACCTCTTCCTTTAGTGCTTTCAGTGATTTCTGAAGCAGGCAGATAAGGGGGACAGTCATGCTGACTAGTGCATCATCTGCACTCGCCATCCGCGTTGAGACATCAAACGCACGCAAAAAGTGGCAGATGTCCTTCATAGAGGCCCACTCAGTAGTGGTGAAGTGTGGACGGCGCAAAGAGCGACTTGATTGCGCCTGATGCAGCTGATACTCCATTACTGCTATCTGCTGCTCACACAACCGCTCCAACATATGTAACGTGGAATTCCACCTGGTGGGTACGTCACATATGATGCGATGTTCAGGAAGGCGAAATCGGCGTTGCAGAGCAGCAATGCGCGATCTGGCTATGCTGGAACGTCGCAAGTGAGCGCACTCTAGGCGGACCTTCTGCAGCAGTCCAGCAAGATCCGGATAGTCCCTCAAAAAACTCTGCATGACCAAGTTGAGCACATGTGCCAGACATGGTATGTGAGTAAGGTTGCCAAGGCCCAGAGCTGCCACCAGATTTCGGCCATTGTCACACACTACCAAGCCTGGCTGGAGATTCGCAGGCAAAAACCACACGTCGCTCTCCTGCTTGATGGCATTCCAGACCTCCTGCGCTGTGTGGCTTAGATTCCCCATTGAAATCATTTTCAGGACGGCCTGTTGACGTTTGGCCACGGCTGTGCTCATATCGGTCGCAACAGCTAAGCGTTCACGGGTCCATGTGGAGGTATACCGTGACGGCTCGTGCAGCGATGATTCTGAGGAACTGGAGTAGGAGGAGGAATCAATGTGTACAGACTGGATTCCTGCAATCCTTGGAGTTGGCAGAACACGTACAGCGCCACTGGCAAGATCTGTACCCGGCTCCACAACATTGACACAATGGGCAGTGAGGGAAAGGTATCGTCCCTGGCCATGGGTACTGGTCCACGCATCGGTGGTCAGGTGGACCCTGCTACTGACGGCGTTTAGTAGCGCATGTTTAATGTTTCCCTCGACATGTTTTTGCAGAGCAGGGACGACTTGCCTGCTGAAATAAAATCGGCTTAGCACATTATATTGTGGGACTGCCAATGCCATTAAGTTCCTGAAACTGTCAGTCTCCACCAGCCTGAATGACAGCATTTCAAGGGACAGGAGTTTTGCAATGCCAGAATTCAGAGCCTGTGCTCGTGGATGGTTTGCCGAGTATGGCCGTCTTTTATCCCATGCCTGTGGTACCGATGGCTGTTTTGTGGCCTGGGAGTGTGACGATGACTGTGAACTTGCTGCTGTGGGTGGAATAACAGTTTGTCTATGGACAACAGTGACCGAGGTTCTTCCATGGAGATCCTGTGAGGAAGCCGAACCAGGTGTGTGTGAGCTGGAGGTAGAGGCTCCAACACGACCTGAAGATGTAGGTGCTGCTGTAGGTTGGCCTACATCTCCAGTGTGTCTTTGTAACTCATCTACGTGCTTTGTCCGTACATGTTTCCACATATTTGTGGTATTCAGATTACTGATATTTTTACCTCTTTTAACTTTTTGCTTACACAGCTTGCATTTAACATAGCAAATATCATCTACAACTCTGTCAAAAAAGGACCACGCAGTGCAAGTCATGGGAGCGCCAATTTTGACATTTGTAAGAGAACTGCTCCCAACAGGTGCCAAACTGGAGGCTACAGGCAAGCGAGTCTGCAGCCTACCTCTCCCTCCTCTTTGTACCGTTGGGCCAATCTCTTCCTCAGAGCTGCTCCCACCACCTTCTTGTTGCTCAAGCCATGTTGGGTCTCAGACTTCATCATCTCCACTACCCTCTTCCAACACCTGCTGCTGTTGGATGGTCTGGGCAGCACCATGCTCCACAAAACCTGGCACCTGAGTCTCATCATCATCATGAGATATGTTCTGCGGTGTGCTGTCCATCGGCACTGGCTCACCCGCCTCTTCAGATTGAGAGAGACACAGCTGTTGCGCATCACTGCATACTCCCTCTTCTTCAAATTGCAGAATGCTGCTTGCCTGTGCCCGTGTTTGCGAGCCAACAGATTCTGAGAACAGAAGCAGAGACTCAGCTGGCTCCTGTACAGAACTCTCTGACTGCCTGGGCAATTTGACAGGCGGTGAACAGACAGACGGTTGCTCAACAGTGTTGTGTTCCTGAGAGGAGGTGGAAGGAATTGAAGTCGATGCATTGGCTGCCATCCAACCAACAACGGCTTCAATTTGTTCTTCCCGCAGCAGGGGGGCACGCCGAGCTCCTACCAAAGTGCGCATAAAGGAACGCTCATGGGTAAAACTGGTGGATGCTGTGTCACTGAGGGCGGCAGCAGCCACAGAATCCCCACGTCCTCCCCCTGCTGAAACTCCACGGCCACGACCACGTGCCTTACTCACTGACTTCTTCATCTTGGTAGATTGATAAAGAAAGTCAGAAAAGTTATAAGGCCTAAGTGTGGTTATTACGCAGAGACTGAAGTGAACACTGAAACACAACTGTTCACAATCTGTGAAAGGCTACTCCTTTGTCTACTTCTATAGTGTTTGCAACCAATGTATTGGATACGGATGGAAGCGCGTCACACTAATAGATTATATTTATTTTAAATGGAATGGAGCAGAACCAATTGGAGAGAAATGAAAAGGATGAGGCACTGAGACACGCTCAGCAGAGTACAAGCAGCAGTGCTTGAACAAGTAACTGGAGCGTGATGTGCACTCAAAAAATAAAAAACACAGACTGAAGTGAACACTGAAACACAACTGTTCACAATCTGTGAAAGGCTACTCCTTTGTCTACTTCTATAGTGTTTGCAACCAATGTATTGGATACGGATGGAAGCGCGTCACACTAATAGATTATATTTATTTTAAATGGAATGGAGCAGAACCAATTGGAGAGAATGAAAAGGATGAGGCACTGAGACACGCTCGCAGAGTACAAGCAGCAGTGCTTGAACAAGTAACTGGAGCGTGATGTGCACTCAAAAAATAAAAAACACAGACTGAAGTGAACACTGAAACACAACTGTTCACAATCTGTGAAAGGCTACTCCTTTGTCTACTTCTATAGTGTTTGCAACCAATGTATTGGATACGGATGGAAGCGCGTCACACTAATAGATTATATTTATTTTAAATGGAATGGAGCAGAACCACACTGAAACACAACTGTTCACAATCTGTGAAAGGCTACTCCTTTGTCTACTTCTATAGTGAATTTGCAACCAATGTATTGGATACGGATGGAACGCGTCATACTAAAATTTAAATTGCATGGAGCAGCAAGAATTACACTGAAGAAAAAAAAAAGAGTCTGTGAGTGACACGTGCAGATGCCTACAGACAGTGTTGCATGCAGAGCAAACTGCAGCGTCACCTGCACTCACACACACCTTGCAGAGCTGTTAAAACAACACTGCAGGCAAAAGGAAGCTTTACACAGCGGTTGGTGCTAGCCTGCCTAAAGCACAGTACACTAAATCGCAATCTCTAACTGTCCCTCAGAGTCAGCACAGCAGCGTTCTGTCCCTTACTGAATTCACAGCACAGTGACGCTAAAATGGCGGTGGCGCCTTTTATAGTGCATTCTGACATCATTTCAGCATCCAATCACAGCCATGCCATTAGTTAACATGACCGCAGCAGTACAGGATGTGCCCACACTTCTTAGGATTCCTCATTGGCTGACTAAAATCACATTGCCTCTCAAAGAATTATGGGAACTTCCGATTCCGGTATGCGATATATGGAAAATATCGGAACCAAGTATCGAAAGGCCGATACAGCTAATATCGGCCGATACCGATACTTGCGGTATCGTATCGCTCAACACTAATGAAGACCCATTCAAGTGAATGGGTCTGTGCACATCAGTGTGTTTCCACGGACCGTGTGTCATTGGCAAAATACGCTGACATGACCGCTTTTTAACAACAGCAGGGGCTGCAAAATGTCCCTCACACATGAACACTGATGACACATGGATGACATCCATGTGTCATTAGTGTGACACGTACTGGTGCCTGGGAAGCAGCTGTACTGTTAGTGATGTTACCCTGTCGCTGGGTGCTGAAGACAGCTCTCGTCTTTCTTCCATGCTCAGTAGCAGAATGTTGAGAGTTGTATTCTACTGATAACAGTGAGAGCAGGTGGCAGCTGATGGGACTACTACTCCCATCAGCCTACACCTGCTGCTGCTAATAACAGTGAGAGCAAGAGGGGCTGATGGGAGTATTCATCAGCCGCTGCCTGCACTATAAATAAATTAAAAAAACAGCATGGGATATATTTTTGATAACCAGCCAGGCAAAACTGACAGCTGTGGGCTGCAATCTTCAGTTGTCAGTTTCAGCAAGGCTGGTTATCAAAAATAGAGGGTCACCATGCCATATTTTTTAATTATTTAATTAAATAACTAAAAAAATAGCAAGAATTCCACCCCAATTTTGACAACTAGCCAAGCTAAAGCAGACATCTGGGGGCTGGTATTCTCAGGCTAGTAAGGGCCATTGATATTGGCAGTGGCCCAGAAAAGGTGCATCTATTAGATGCGCCAATTGTCGTGCTTTGCCCGGCACTTTCCACTTGCCCTGTGTCAGTGGCAAGTGGGGTTCATATTTGTTGAGTAGGTGTCACCTTTGTATTGTCTGGTGACATCAAGCCCACGGATTAGTAATGAAGAGGCATCTATAAGACACCCATCCATTACTAATCCTATAGTTGTATTGTAAAAAAAAACACAGCAAGTATAAAGTCTTTTTATTTGAACTAAAATTTGTTTCATTACAGTGGTCGAGGGCTTCAACAGAATGGGTATTAGGTGAGTATAACTGGTGTTTGTTATTTTTAAATAAAAAGGAAAAGTGTGTTTTGTTTTTATTTCAAATAAAGGACTTTATTCCAGCTGAGTGGCTTTTTTTTACAATACAGATGTGCTTTTTTCTGGTGTGGCTATGTGCTGCTATTTTTAGGCTGGGGGGGCAATATCCATGGCCTCTCACCAGCCTTAGGATACCAGCCTCTAGCTGTCTGCTTTAGAAAGACTTGTCAAAAATGGGAGGGACCCACAAAACTTTTTTTTAATAATTTTAAATTATAGAAATTATTCTATTCTGATAACCAGCCTTCCTAAAGCTGATAGCTGAGTTTTGAAGCCCACAGCTGTCAGTTTTGCCTGGCTGGTTATCAAAAATACAGGGGAACCAACAGAGTTTTTTTATTTATTTTTTATTTATAGTGTAGGCGGCGGCTGATGAATACTCCCATCAGCCGCCTGCTGTCCTGCTCTTGCTGTTATCAGTTGAATATAACTCTTATCATTCTCCTCTGCTTGCACTGATCACTGGCAGAGCAGGTAAGAATGATGACAGCCGTCATCAGCACCCAGCACGGGGGAACAGCACATACAGTACCGCTGCTTCCCAGCAGCCGGTACGTGGTACTGATGCTGCACACAGGCAGCACACGGTTGCCACACGTATGCCTCAAGTATTACAAAAATATTTAGAATTGAGAGTCTTCAGTGGTTGATACCTTTTAATGGCTAACTGAAAAGATGGTAACAAATTGCAGACACGTACACATGGACACTCAGACACTGATATCTCCAGTACTGTTTTTTCCGGTATCAGAAATATCAGGAAGTGTGAAAGATGCCTTATTAAGATGTTTGCTGTTGTTTCAGTACAATGAGTGTTTTATCGGCAGGAGATCACTACAGGGGCGATGTGTCCATGTGAGCATCGGCAAACCATCTCCCCTGCACTGATTAGCAACTTCCTGTCAATATACAATGTACACAGAAAGATGTGGTGTGGATGGGGTTAACTTTCTGAGCTCTGCTACACGCTATATCTTAAATCTATAACTAGATCACAACTGCTGCACACAGTAATCTAAGTGATGTTCATGATTAATGTTGCAATGAATAGGAGAAGGTTAACAATCTATTTAGTATTTCATACACGAAAATCACCAATGATACACTGATGGTAAAAATGAACCATACTCTGATGCAAATTAGATTCAAAACACTTATGAACGACAGTTTGTTTTTTGTTATATGTGAAAAATCACCAGTGTCTGAAGTATACTTTTTTAATGGATTTAAACAGAAATTAAAAATATCAAAGGTTTCGTGGGTTACCATCCACTAAATACACAATGACTTCAACGTTGGCATGAACCATCCAATAACCCAAGCAAATGCTTGGATAATTGCCAGCATGTCTAGGCTGCTTTCACCTGTGGATTTGGAGAGGCAAGTCACTCTCCAGAAAGAGAAACACTATCAGAGACCTCTTATAAAGCCAAATCAGATCTCATGTTTAGCACTGAGGAGAAGCAACCCACTGAAACACATGTCTGTGAATTAGAGATTCTCTTTTGCATTTTATGCTAAGTTATTTGGAAAGTTATTGTTAAAGAATTGATACTGACTTTGAGGCCATATTCACAAGTTCAGTATTTGGTCAGTATTTTACATCAATATTTTGTAAGCCAAAACCAGGAGCTGAACAATCAGAGGAAAAGTATAATAGAAACACCTCACCACTTCTGTATTTATCACCCACCCCTGGTATTGGCTTATAAATACTGATGTAAAATACTGACCAAATACTGAATGTGTGAAGTAACCTTAGGATTACTGCTTCCAATTGATGGCACTAAAGTTGAAGTCCTATTCCTTTCTGAAAAGACAATTAGCATATTTAATTTCCCAGAGGATCATTGCATGGCTTAAAAACGTCCTTACCCAAGCATGTCAGGCATGTCAGTCTCCATAAGGAGAAATGCTACCCCTTAGACCTAAGTAAAGTGAAGTGAAGAGAGCTCATGCCTTAAAGGGAATATGTTACCTTTTGAGAAAAGCATCCATCGGGCACAGATTTGAACATGAATGTCACACCTTGCATTATGTGAACCTAAAATCATATTTTTTCTTATTTCACATACCACTTTCTATCCCTACACACAAATAAAAAATGTCTTATGTGAAGAGACAGAAAAGTTCTTCTAGCCTCTGTTCAAACAGCTGTAGAAAGGTCTGACGGCAGTCCCCTGTTTTTACAGACTGCTTGTAAGTTTACTGACAGTTGGTAACCTGCTCTCAACTTAGTAATTAATAATACATTTAGCTGGGCCAGGCATGCATGTGATCTGAGCAAGTAAAAGCGATAAGTGACAATCACTATGTATAGCACCGCTTCTCTCCTCCGGGAACTTTGAATTGTAAAAATAAAATATTTCTAATTCTTCTTTTCCTTTAAAAGATGGTGTGGTTGTTTTTTTTCACTTTCTTAGATTGTCTAAAGGTACTGCCACACTAAACAATCCCGCTAGCGATCACGATAACGACGCATACTAATGCGATCGCTAGCGGGATCGTTTCTATATCGCTAAATGCGGCCACATTTAGCGATATAGTTAACGACGCTATCGCCGTTAGCGATCTTCTTAACGACTTTAGCGGTACAAAAGTACCGCTAAATCGCTAAGAAAAGGTGCCACACAGCGATTAGATACTTACCCAGCGGGAGCGCCAGCGATGAAATAGGGTCCGGAACGATTCCAGCGACGAGCGAGATCACAGCAGGAAGCTCGTCGCTGGAAGCTGCCGCACTGAACAATATCGCTAACGGGATCGCTAAATAGTGACGTTTTTTAGCGATCCCGTTAGCGATATTGTTTAGTGTGGCATACCCTTAAGAGCTTTAATACAAATGTAATACCTAATATACCGCCAATTAATTATTTTCAGCCTTCTCAGACAGCAGTCTGCCTTAGACTATCGCCCCTCTGAACATTGCAGTTCTGATAACTTCCAGAAATATGTACAGACATATTTATGAAATATATTAGCAGCTTATCATATTAATTGAATTAATTATGATTTTATCACAGTAATAATCTTTAGAAATGCCCTCCAGTGAATTCTAAAATTGTATAAAAACCATAAAATGTCTGCTATATCGAGCCCAACATGATGTCACCACAACCTGTCCAACCAGATATAACATTATGAACAAACTTCAAAAGCATACTTGTGACTCACAAAAGTTAATTAAATATTTTATAATGGGTTGGTGAGGATGTACCAAGTCTACAGACATGACAGAATTTTAAAACTAGTTGCATTAAGGATTGTATTTAGGTCAAATACAACAATGTTCCTTTTGACATTTTTCATATAACTTATACTATCTACTAGAATGCTTTGCCAACAAGCAAGATTCAGAGTGACAATCCAAACTTCTTGTCACTGTTAGGGCTCAGATGTCAGGGTTTTTTCATACTAGTGTTATTAGTGATTTTCATGGAGAGCACTCGTACCTATGAATGCCTATGGTGTTGTTCACTAGAGATGAGCGAACATTGGCAGCTCCCTCCTTATTCCGCAAGCTATAGAGCTTACCGAAGAAGCTGCATCGGGAACCCGGATACCTGGAGCGCTCCCGATGATCAGCTGTTCGACGCCGCAGCTGCATGTGTCGCAGCTGTGCGACAGTCACAACACATGGATGGAGAGCCTGTGTGTTGTGACTGTCACACAGCCGCGACACATGCAGCTGCGGCGCTGAAGAGCTGATCATCGGGAGCGCTCCAGGTATCCGGGTTCCTGATGCAGCTTCTTCAGTAAGCACTATAGCTTGCTGATTAAGGAGGGAGCTGACGATGTTTGCTCATCTCTATTGTTCACAAGTCGTTTTTTTCTTTCTTAGAGAGATAGGTCCACATAAAAGCATGGAGACTTGTACAGTATTGATCCAATTGTCAGATTAGACTTGAAGGTTTATGAAAAATATCAGACCGCAATCAAATCCAATCTGTGTGCAGTCTCTTTTTCATGGACTGTTTGATTCAAGAAGCTTGGGAAACCACCATCAGTTTGATAATTGTTTCACCCTTCTTGGACAGGAATTGAAATGTAGCAGGGCTACTGCCAAACATTTCCCCTTAAAAAGAGAACTATTCTATTGAATTTTCTATTGGTAATCTTAATTGTCTGCTTTAGACTTGGAAATTCTTAATTTTAGTAGATCAGATGAAACAAACAATTTCTTGTCTATCAGAATGAGCCTCATTGTTGCTATGGACCTCATATAAAAATTAATTGGTATAATAACTATTCATACACATTAGTTGTCAGAAGATCTCTTAGATGTCAACAGGATTCACCAACATTCTATAATATATGGTGAAACCTGGTGTATGTGTCCAAATGTGCGCTGCTGATAAAGATGGATGGCGAACGATATTCTTCAAAGCTTTATTTCAAACAGGTTAATAGTCAACGCGTTTCAAGGTCATGCAGGACCTCTATCTCAGGACAAAATCAATCATAGGAGACCCCATATTGTAACTATGACTTGGCCATAGAATCTTCTGTTGGGCTTAGTTTTATTTCCAACTTCAGTACTTGCTTGCAGATCAAATTAACATATGAAATCGTTTTTGAAGACCAATCATTCAACACTTAATTTCCCCTTACGTATATTAGTTGAAGATTATAATTTGCATCTAATGGGAAACTAAAACTGGCTCAAATTGTCTATGAACATGATTGACAGGAGGCACTAATACATTGACTATGTAACTATAACCACACACACATATAAAACCTCAAAACATTTCATGGAAAGGCTGGTTTTCTAAATCATGCATTACCCTTGGAATTAAAATTTAGCTTTTTCAACAATGTATTGAATTATAGAATTTTTCAAACAGATTTTTTGATGGCCCATTAGAAAAACATTATCTGTTTAATCTTCTTAAATGCTGCAATTTGGGCTGAAGATAATTGAGAACAAATGTATATTTAAGATTTCGACACTACCCCGGTATATACAATACAACTGCATTTTAGTAATTAGGCAGACATTTAGTGGACAAATCTGTATCTCGAGGCCATAACTTGGAAGGCTCTTAATCTGTTCAGGATCTTACATTTCATGCCATTTTTTCATCAAGTCAGTCAGTTAATCAAAGTCCAAGTATGGTCAAGCCGAAGTCATAAGACATTTAATGTTTGCCACTGGGCTTATCTGGGAAAATGGCTCTCTTTATTTAGATTAAGATTGCAATGTAATTAAAAATCATGTTTTGAACTAAGTCAGCACATATAATTGTAAGTGATTCAAATCAGCTTCAGGGTGTTCCTTGAATGACTTGCATTTCATTTTCATTTAATGCTTTTTGTAAACAGTACTGTACGGCGCGTTTCACTAGAAAGGGAGCACAATGATGGAATCTCAAAGTTTTTTTACAGAAAATCTATGAATGCTCATAGTCAAGAAGAATGTCATCAGCGATAGTCATCACATCCTGTGGGTCAGTTCTAATTTAATGATGAGTATTGGATGTATTGGATAATGTACAACACTTTTAATTAAACTTTTACAAAACTTTTTTTTTTTAGTTAAAAATTGTGCAAAATTAAAAATAACTTTTTTGAAAATAAAAATTAAAAATTGAGTAATTGGTTGAGGCTCATCAATAATCATTTTAGTCACTGAAGCACATAGATTTGATAATTTAAAACATGTATATTATCCACTTGGATGAAAAAAACATTTTTGTACAATTAAAATAAAATTGTTGTCTCGTGGCATTACACTGGAGCCAAACCAAACAAGAACAAAATGGTGACACAAGAGATTTCAAAGGTAAAGCACTTTGTCACTTCTGGATGAAATATAGGCAGTCTGATTGTACAGACATGTACCAAATAAGAGAAATAGAAAGCTTTACTACCATAAAATAATGAATTTTATTCAAAGAATTTATAAAAAATCAACAATAAAATATAAATATGTGTATGGGGACAACAAAATGCAACAAAAAAGCCTAAATTGGGTATGGGGGTTCAAATAAGTGCATATAGGTAAATCTCATAAATTATTGATGCTGCCTCAAAACAGTGTATACACCTATATAAATAGGGCAAGCAATATATGTGACTATCATAGTAACTTATGAGAAGACAAATGCATACAGGTGTATTCCAATTATATACAAAGACAAATTCCAATTAACACCCCATATAATAAAAGTCCAGCTATCAATCCCAATCAAATGGCGCAAATATCATGAATCACATAGTGAAAGTGCATAGTGCATAGTAGGTTAGCAATACATGACTGCAAGTGCAAGAGAAAGCGCCAAAAGAAAAGGAAAAGGTATATGATGTTTAGATAGAAAAGTACATAGTAACTGCTGGCAACTGAATACTCTACCTCAATGTGGCTGCGGCACCCCTGACGCGCGTTTCGCGTGGAGCTTCTTCAAAGGGTACGTGCGTTTGAGGTAGAGTATTCAGTTGCCAGCAGTTACTATGTACTTTTGTATCAAAACATCATATACCTTTTCCTTTTCTTTTGGCGCTTTCTCTTGCACTTGCAGTCATCTTTTGCTAACCTACTATGCACTATGCACTTTCACTATGTGATTCATGATATTTGCGCCATTTGATTGGGATTGATAGCTGGACTTTTATTATATGGGGTGTTAATTGGAATTTGTCTTTGTATATAATTGGAATACACCTGTATGCATTTGTCTTCTCATAATGTTACTATGGTAGTCACATATATTGCTTGCCCTATTTATATAGGTGTATACACTGTTTTGAGGCAGCATCAATAATTTATGAGATTTACCTATATGAACTTATTTGAACCCCCATACCCAATTTAGGCTTTTTTGTTGCATTTTGTTATCCCCATACACATATTTATATTTTATTGTTGATTTTTTATAAATTCTTTGAATAAAATTCATTATTTTATGGTAGTAAAGCTTCCTATTTCTCTTATTTTGTATATATCTATTTGGAAGTGCCACAGGACTAGGCAACTATTTTCTATGTGAATTCTTTGATTATACAGACATTAGAGCTTACAGATAGAGCTACTTTTTTAAAGTTTTTTAAAGTTAAAGGGGTTGTCCAAGATTAGACATTCATGCTTCCTTTTGAAAAACGACACAACACACAGGTTGTGTGTGGTATTGCAGCTCTGCCCTATTCACGTTAATGATAGACCTGAGCTGTCATACAACATACAACACATGGATTTGTGACACTGCTTTTAGAAGAAAACAGCCATATCTTACTTCACACATGCAGGAAATTTGCACGGTTTTCGCGTGGGTCTCTCGCATGGTCACCCGGCACTGCTGCCGGCACATAGAAATACGTGCAGCCGCACGCTCCGGTCCGAGTGCTGGCGTCGGTGCCGGGTGTTCATGCGAGGGACTCGCACAGGATCGTGCAGATTTCTCGCATGTGTGACCCCGGCCTAAGATTGGGGCATAGGGCTTATATTTAAAGCCACACTCCAGCACTGAATAATAACACTGGAGTGCTGCTTTAAGATCCCATGGGAGAACTATAACTCTCAGCATGTCCTGCAGATCCTATGGCATGCTGGGAGTTATAGTCCACCACAGGATGGCAGACTACTGCAACGCTCTATTACTTGGCCTCCCCATTACTCGACTATCCCCTCTCCAGTCCATCCTTAATGCAGCAGCCAGGATCATCCATCTGGTTAATCGGTACTCGGACGCGTCCGCTCTTCGCCAGTCGTTACACTGGCTGCCCATTCATTATTGGATCCAATTCAAAGTACTTGTTCTCACCTACAAAGCTCTCCACAGTGCAGCACCCCCCTACATCTCCTCCCTCATTTCTATCTATCTGCCTAACCGACTGCTGCTCTCTGCAAACGACTTTTGATTAAACTCTGCACTAATCCGTACCTCCCACTCCTGACTCCAAGACTTCTCCCACGCTGCGCCAATCCTCTGAAATGCTCTACCCCAAGAAATTAGGACTATCCACAATTTGCATGGTTTCAGGCGCTCCCTCAAAACACATTTGTTCAGAGCGGCCTATCACGCTCACTAATCAAAGTCATTCTATGTGTAAGTGTGTATGTGTAGCCCATTCCCTATCTTAATCCATCCCTCACTCCCTCAAGATGGCTGGACCATCATTGTAAATACACCATTGTATATACACACCTGTACTTTGTATTCCCCCACCTCATTGTAGATTGTAAGCTCTCACGAGCAGGGTCGTCTCATCTTATTTTTCTTTAATTATTGTATTGTTAACGTTGTTACTTATGACTTGTGTTTTGAAACTGTTAAACTGTAAAGCGCTGCGGAATATGTTGGCGCTATAAAAATAAAGATTATTATTATTATTATTATTCCTCTGAAATCTTTTAACCTTTTAAAGACCCAGACATTTTTATTTTGCTTTCATTTTTACCTCCAATTGTTCCAAGAGACATAACCATAAGAGAGCTTGTGTTTTTATGAAACTAGTCAAAGTTTTAAATTACACTATTCATTCTATCATATAATGTATTGGAAATTGGGAAAAAGGCCCAAGTTGGGAGAAATGGTGAATTCCGCTATTGTTTTTTTTGTGATCTGCATTTATGGCGTTCGTTCTGCAGCAAAAGAGGACATAATTCTCGAGATCGGTACCATTAAGACTATACCAAACTTAAGCTTGTTTTGATATTTTAGTGGCTAAAAAATTTACGAACATTTTTTTAGAAAAAAACTTTTGTTGCTAAAAAAAGGGCAATTCTGGCATTTTAATACTTTTTTTTACATTTAGCATGAAGTTCAAATAATGTAATATTTGGATACATTATACCTTTTTGGACATGATACTAGATATTTTTTTTTAAATAAATAATTCTTTTAGTTTTGAAGAGAGAAAAGGGGTGTGATTTAAACTTAGATTTTTATGTTTGTTAAAAAAAGTTTTCAGTATTTACTTTCATTTTTAGTTTATATAC
Source organism: Oophaga sylvatica (assembly GCA_033576555.1). Lineage (NCBI taxonomy): Eukaryota > Metazoa > Chordata > Amphibia > Anura > Dendrobatidae > Oophaga > Oophaga sylvatica. The sequence continues at coordinate 261,024,508 of JARQOD010000006.1, read as the reverse complement.
TGCAACAACACATTATTGCAGCATACAGCTCTGGCAAAAATTAGAAGACCACTGCAAAGTTTTACAAAAATCAGCTTCTCTACATGTCTGACAGCCATTCCATTCCAGTGTTAGTTGAATTCCAACCAGAGTACACCTCATTCTACTTAATGTGCTTCTGATTAGGCGATCACCTGAACCAAATGTTATTTAATGAAGGAAAGTATAAAAAACACTGCTGTGGTGTTCATAATCATCTTTCAATAGGACAAGCTGGATGGCAAAACAAGTGCTAGTAATATCTCAATAGTAATAGAAATGAAAAAATAACTTTTAACCATGCCAAAGAAGTTGAAAAGAAATATCTTCAGTGAGGAAAAGAAGGGCTAAATTCTGGCTTTATTAGCAGAGGGATACAGTGAGCGTCATGTTGCCTCCATCCTTAAAATTTCTAAAACGGCAGTCCATTACAATGTGGTGAAGCAGCAGACATTGGAGACAACAAAGCTACAGACCGGCAGAGGGTGAAAACGACTCTCCACTGACCAGGGATGACCGTCATCTTATTCGAATGTCACTCAGCAACCGCAAGATAACATCAATAACCTACAAAGCGTATGGCAAATGGCAGATAAGGTGAAGTGCACAGCAAGAACAGTTTGTAATAGGCTCCTAGAGGCAGGGCTCAAGTCATGTAAGCTAGAAAAAAGCCTTTCATCAATGAGAAGCAAATGAGAGCCAGGCTGAAGTTTGACAAAGACCATAAGGATTGGACCATAGAGGATTGGAGTAAGGTAATCTTCTCTGATGAATCTAATTTTCAGCTTTGTCCAACACCTGGTCATCTAATGGTTAGACGGAGACCTGGAGATTCGCACAAGCCACAGTATTTTGCACCCACTGTGAAATTTGATGGAGGATCGGTGATGATCTGGGGATGCTTCAGCAAGGCTGGAATTGGATCAAGCCGCATACAAGGTTATCCTGTAAAAATAGTTGATTCCTTCTGCTCAGGCAATGTTCCCCAACTCTCAGGACTGTTTTTTCCAGCAGGACAATGCGCCATGCCTCACAGCTAGGTCAATCAATGTGTGGATGAAGGACCACCATATCAAATCCCTGTCATGTCCAACTCAATCTCCAGACCTGAACCCTATTGAAAACCTCTGGAATGTAATCAAGAGGAAGATGGATAGTCACAAGCCAACAAACAAAGAGCTACTTAAATTTGTACCAGGAGTGGCATAAGGTCACTCAAAAGCCATGTGAAAGACTGGTGGAAAGCATGCTAAGACGCATGAAAGCGGTGATTAAAAATCATGGTTATTCCACAAAAATATTAATTTCTTAACTCTTCCTGAGTTAAAACATTAGTATTGCTGTTTCTAAATGATTATGAACTTGCTTTCTTATCATTAGTTGAGGTCTGCAAGCACTGCATTTTTTTGTTATTTTGACCATTTCTAATTTTTCTGAAAATAAATATAAAATGTATTGCTTGGAAATTCAGAGACAGCTTGTCAGTACTTTATAGAATAAAAGATCAATTTACATTTTACTCAAAAATATACCTATAAAGAGAAAAATCAGACAAACTGAAAATTTTGCAGCGGTCTCCTAATTTTTGCCAGAGCTGTATATTGAAATTGCTGTTCTCATATGAAACTCAGCTAATAGCTCACCTTCAAAGAAATACTAAAATGGCAGTTATATGGATTTCAACAGGCCCCTAAACTAGCTCCCGTGGTAACTGATAGACTCCCTTTGACCGCATCTCAGGGGGTTGGTGGGAACCTATGCAGATCATTTTAATTCTGCTGTCACTGGCTGACAATTGAATTTAAATAGTTAAACTGCAGTTATTGGAGATAGCTCTTGGCACTGCAGTTAGGGTATAGTAACAGTATTTTCTTAGGTGTATGAATCTCCCAAATTTTTCAAGAGGATGGTATTTCAGGAAGCCAGAGCATATTTTCCCTGAAGCATATTTTTTTTGAATTTTTTGTAACTTTTTGAGTGCTTTTTCAATGTTTTTGGAAACCAGCATTTTTTAGCACTTTTCCAGAGTTTGGTGTGTGTTTTTTTGCAGAACTTTTTCTTTAACTCTTGTCAACAATGAAAACACCACTAGTGGGTTTTTTTTCCCATTGACTTGTATTACAAAGTATAAAGCATCTTCAGACTTTAAATCTCCTAATATATCGTTAGCTCATATCTCTTAACCATTTGGTGTCTTTGGAAACCTGAAGCAGTAAAAAGATGCTCAAAAACTGGACATATGAAAACCAAGTCATTTTATGCATGTAAGGTTTTTGAAACTCTGGCAATCTGTTGAGTTTCCCAAGAGGAAAACACTTCAGGAAAATGCCGGTGGTGTTTTTCCTGAAGCATCTTATTTGGCGTCTTGATTGTTTTTGTAGTGGCTTGGCTGCTGGCATTTTTTTAACAGAAGATACAAACTAGAGAGTGGCCTCTAAGCAGAAGCCGCCTGAAGAACGGTCAGATAATTTTTTTCTGGAGCTTCGTAGCTTTCAAAGCCTGAAACAGATTGTGATAATACTGTAAGCTCCATGTCTTGTGCTGTGCAGAACTAAAGCCCACAAAGCAAAGCCCCCCTCCTTCTCTCTGCAGCTCTCATACTTCTCACCAACCCCCTCCCAGCCTGCACTCAGGCAGTGTAATGTGAGCTGCCAGTGCTAGAGTTTTCCCGCTTCACAGCAGGGGTCCCATTGTCAGCAACGTGTGCTGTTCTTACCCTAGCAGCCATCTTGGAGACTCCATTCGGTTTTGGTTAATATCACGGTGGGAGCGTCCGCTAGAAACACGAAAGTACTGTTGTGAAACATGCGCCGGACAGGCAACGGTCCCGTGGTACTGGTAAACCCGTAACTCCAACAGAACCCGAGAAATGGAATTCTCGGATGCCCTATAAACTAGCCCACCCGCGTGTGGGCTCATTTGAACCGTCATTTCAAAGTAAGATCATTGATAGGTCTGCCATTCTTCTGCGAGGTTCTCAGGATGAGTTATGCTCCTGATAATCTTTCAGAACTCCAACCATACCTTTCAGCAAGAGGAGGACCCTGGTAACTCCACCCCGTTTATGATGTCATGGCCACAGGTCTCTAAGGTAGGGGCCAGGTATTCTGGCTCAGATCTGCCCTGGACACCAGATACATAGCAGCTCTGTGATGCATTGTGATGTGTCTCCCATCCCCCGACCGCATGGCTTGCCTACTATGATCTAAGAACTGTAAGTTGATCTTCCATCTTTAATCCTATTTTATTTTCTGTAACCATATTGTACATAACTATATTGCCTCAGCTTGTTACATCCTTTTTTTATATGGTATAAGCACTGCCTGTTTTTTAGGAATAAACCTATAAATTTATTAGTTTGTTTCTCCTGCTCTATAAACGAATTTGCACGTGCCTGAAGCACTACGCTACTGTTTTGGGGTTGCTACAGACCCGCTTGATAAATTGTTCATCAAAAGCCGTAGCTGGTGGCAGCTAAAAAGAAGGGGTGTAAAGTGTTGACATAGGGGGTGGCGCTGGCTGTGACGGAGCGGGTATTATAAGTGTATTACCCGGCTGCGGCTCGGAGTAATTATAATTCCCTCACTGCAGCGTGCCCAATAGCCAGCACACATCCAAGTGACCCGTCTGGCGACTGATTATCCTAGGTGCAGTTCCCTGACTGACCTGAGGGTAAGGGGGGCGCCAGAGAGCTGCAAGTTCCTAAGTGGAAGTGGGATAATTATAAATCCCTGCAGTTTACTGGGTCGGACGGCAGCAGCCGTCGTGTGTGTGCACCGTTTCATCACATATTGGTGGCAGCGGTGGGATCACAAGCCGTGATACCCCGGGCTACCGTGTGGCAGACCGCGTGCCCGTTCATCACATAATGGTGGCAAGCGGTGGGATTATAGAGCATTAGTGATCTGGTTTGAGCAATCATTCCATTCACTAAAAAACTTGCACGGTTCTTCAGCGACCCTGCAGCTAAAGTTTTGGAGAACAGACTCAGTGTTTATTAGTCCTGAGACAATTGTGTGTACTTGCGGTTACCCCTCCCTTCTCTTTGTTTTTCTATCCTATCTTTTATTTGGCAACCATGGCTACAAGAGGAGCAAGTTGGTTCGAAAAGCAGAACAGGGACACTCTGTGGGAATCTGCGTGTACCACGGCCTTGACCACAAGAACCAAACCAAAGTCCGACTGGTCCAGGCCCTGAAGGAACTTTAAGAGCACCAGAGTGTGGCGGGCACAGGAGCCGGCCCAAGCCAAGGTGGTGCTGCAGCAGAGGCCCAAACCCTGCATGCTTACACCCAGGGCGGGTTGGACCCTTACCTGCAGGCGGCCCTGGAGGGACTCCCTGCTGACAACCGGGAAGAACGCCTGAGGCTGATCCAGCAAGCTCAAGAGAGAGCCGAGCAGCGAGAGGCCAAACAGCGAGAGGCTGAGAGAGCCGAGCGGGAGGCTGAGAGAGCCCGAGCTGAGCGGGAAGCCCAAGCGCAGAGAGCCCATGAGCTGGAGATGGTCCAGCGAGGGGCAATGCCCTCCACAGCCCAGAGCAGTGTGCCCAGCAGCACTCAGAGTCCCAAGCCCCGGCCGGAGCACTTTCCCGTGCTGGAAAGGGACGGAGACTTGGACACTTTTCTGCGGGCCTTTGAGAAAGTCTGCAGACAGTACCGGCTGCCTGCCGACCAATGGGCCAGGTACTTGACCCCCGGGCTAAAGGGCAAAGCTTTGGAGGCGTTTGCTTCCCTCGCGCCAGATCAAGACAGTGACTATGAGGCCATCAAGCAGGCCCTGATTGCCAAGTACCAGCTAACCCCTGAGGTATACCGAAAGAAGTTCCGGAACCTCCAACGTGGCCCACATGACAGTTATAGCGATGTGGTGCAAGGACTCAGGAACCACTTTGACCAGTGGATCCATGGACTGTCAGTTGACACCTATGAGGAGCTGAAAGACCTGATGATCAAAGACCAGTTCCTGCATCTATGCCCAGCTGAGGTCCGACAGTTCATCCTGGACCGAGAACCAGAGGACGCGGTCAGAACAGCACGGATCGCCGACAGCTATGAGGCCAACCGGAAAACCGAGGTGCGGAAGCCCGTCACCACCCACTGGGGAGGGGGTAAGCCTGCAACCAACCCCAGTGCCCCTGCCAGCCGTCCCGCTGGAGGCACTATCCCCTTTGCCAGAACCAGGCCTACATCAGACCCCCGCCAGTGTTTCTCCTGTAAAAGGACTGGACACATCAGCGCCACCTGTCCGGAGAGGCAGAAGAACCCCCCAGCCAAGGCCTCCGGGCCCAACGCCTCTGTTCTTTTGGTGGGTGGTGTGGTGGGGAGGGTTGATGACAACGTGCAGCCCATCCGCGTGGGGGCCCGTCTTGCTACAGGCCTCAAGGACACCGGGGCTGAACGAACCCTCATCCGACCCGAACTGGCGGCCCCTGAAGAGTTGATTCCGGGGAAAACCTTAACTGTCACCGGGATTGGGGGCGTCCACTACCCCTTGCCGATAGCCCGAGTTTTCATTGACTGGGGTGCCGGGAGCGGGGTGAAGGAAGTGGGGGTGTCCGAAAACCTGCCCACTGATGTTTTACTGGGGACTGATCTGGGGAGGATGGTGGCGTACTATGTCCCTGACACCCCTTCCCAATCTGATGATAAGGTTAACGTTAACCATGATGATGATGTTGATGATGATGGGAAACTGAATGTGTTACCTGCCAATGCTTTGCGAAGTGATTATGCAACCGATAACCTTTCTTTCCCTAGGAATGATGTTGATAGTGATGTATCTGTGCCATCTGAATCTGTTAACCCTTTCTCTGAAGTGGTAGATGTGTCCACAGGTACAGGAGCGTTCAGCCACGTCGCTCTGCGGAGTGAGACGGCTGAGGAACCCCTAGCAGGAGCAAGCAACAGTGCTCAAGGAAATGGGGAGGTGCATGGGAACCGTGAGGAAGGTGAAGCCATGACACTGACCAGTGCCACCGAGGAAGGTAACTGGCCCATAAGTAGCACTGCTCCTGAAGTGTTGGGGGTGGATGGGGAGGTAGAGCCCATAGCAGCGCAGGCTGATGGGTCTGTAGAAATCCCCGGGGAGACTGCATATGTAGCTGCTGTCACCCGCAGTCCGAGTGCCCGGATCGCAGGTAGCGCCCTGCCATCTGGACCCTCCTCCGCTACAGGAGAGACTGAACCAGAGGTGGACCCAGAGCCGGTCCCAGAGGGTCCCAGTGAGGAAGGAACCCTGACGTCACTTCTGGCTGCCTCCAGCCAGGAGTTCCAGGCTGCTCTGCACTCAGATGCGAGCCTGGAGAACTTGAGGCACCTCGCCGAGACGCCCACCTCCGTGACTGATAAGGAGAGGGTGTTCTGGGAACGAGGAAGGTTGTACCGGGAGACAGTACCCAGAGACTCCCAAAAGGAGCGGTTGAGGGAAAAACAGCTGGTCGTCCCGCACCAGTTCCGAGGTGAGTTGTTGAGGATTGCCCATGAGATTCCACTTGCTGGACACTTGGGGATTAGCAAAACTAAGGCACGGCTGTCTCAACACTTCTATTGGCCCAAGATGGGGACAGATGTGACTAACTACTGCCGCTCCTGTATCACCTGTCAAAGAGTGGGGAAGGCGGGGCCTGCTCTTAAGGCTCCCCTGATCCCGTTGCCAGTGATAGAGGAGCCTTTCCAGAGGATCGCGGTGGACATTGTGGGCCCGCTGGCCGTCCCCAGCAGCTCTGGAAAGCAATACATCCTGACTGTAGTAGACTACGCTACCCGGTACCCGGAGGCGGTAGCTCTGTCCTCAACTAGGGCAGATAAGGTGGCAGATGCACTGGTGACCATCTTTTCACGGGTAGGATTTCCCAGGGAGATGCTTACCGATCAAGGGACCCAATTTATGTCTCGCCTAATGAAGGCTCTCTGCAGCAAAATGCAGGTGACGCGTATGGTATCGAGTGCGTATCACCCACAGACCAATGGTTTGTGTGAGCGCTTTAACGGTACCCTCAAACAGATGCTCCGCATGCTGGTTGAGACCCAGGGACGCGATTGGGAGCGGTACCTCCCACACCTGCTATTTGCCTACAGAGAAGTCCCGCAGGCCTCGACGGGGTTCTCCCCCTTCGAGCTCCTGTATGGTAGGCTAGTCCGGGGACCCCTTGGGTTTATAAGAGAATCCTGGGAAGATGAGCCAAACCCCACGGAAGTGTCCATCGTGGATTATGTCATGCGCTTCCGCGACAAGATGCAGACCTTGACGCAGTTGGTGCATGACAACATGACGCAGGCTCAGGCTGACCAGAAGCACTGGTACGACCAGAACGCCCGGGAGCGGACCTACCAGGTGGGTCAAAAGGTGTGGGTGCTGGTCCCCGTACCAAAGGATAAGCTTCAGGCAGCCTGGGAAGGCCCGTACTTCGTGCACCAACAGCTCAACCCAGCCACCTACGTGGTCACGCTTGACCACACTCGGGGTAGGTGCAAGGCCTTTCACGTCAACATGATGAAGGCCCATCACGAACGTGAAGCCTGCGTCCTACCGGTCTGCAACCTGCCCGAGGACGGGGAGGAGGATCCCCTCCTGGACATGCTGGCCCAAGCCCAGGCCAATGGGTCCATTGAGGACATGGAGGTAAATGCCTCGCTAACCGTCTCCCAGCGGTTGCAGTTGCTGACCACTCTGGAACCCTTCCGGGCCGAGTTCACAAACCGACCCGGAAGGACCTAGTTGGCAGTCCACGAGGTGGACACCGGGGATCATGCCCCATTACGGCGGACACCTTATCGGATCTCTGAGGAGGTGCAGCAGATTATGCGCCAGGAGATCCATGAGATGTTGCAGCTGGGGGTGATCTGGCCGTCCAAAAGCGCGTGGGCCTCACCTGTAGTACTCGTGCCCAAAAAGGATCGGACCACCCGGTTCTGCGTGGACTACAGGGGGCTCAACGCCATCACTACCTCTGATGCGCACCCAATGCCACGCATCGAGGATCTGCTGGAGCGGTTGGCGAATGCCAAGTACATATCCATCATGGATTTGAGCCGGGGATACTGGCAGATTCCCCTGAGCCCTGCGGCGCAGGAGAAATCTGCCTTTATCACCCCTTTTGGACTGTACGAGTCCACGGTCATGCCTTTCGGCATGAAGAATGCCCCTGCCACTTTTCAGCGGATGGTCAACCACCTGCTTCAGGGACTGGAGGAGTACGCTGTGGCGTACCTGGACGACATTGCCGTCTTCAGTTCCACCTGGGAGGAACATCTTCAGCATCTCCAGGAGGTGCTCAAGCGTATTCACCAGGCAGGTCTGACCATCAAGCCGGGAAAATGCCAGATGGGCATGAGGGAGGTCCACTACCTGGGGCACCGGGTAGGTGGGGGTTCCATGAGTCCAGAGCCTGAGAAAGTGGACGCGATCATGTCCTGGCCCACCCCAGGACCAAAAAGCAGGTGAAGTCCTTCCTGGGCACTGCAGGGTACTATAGGCGTTTCGTACCGAACTATAGCGCCATTGCAAAACCCTTGACGGACCTCACCAAGGGCGGTCTACCCCAAACTGTCAGCTGGACAGATGGCTGTGAGGCGGCATTCCGAGCTTTGAAAACAGCCCTGTGCAGCTCTCCAGTGTTGAAAGCCGTCGACAGCCGTCGGCCCTTCCTGGTACAGACTGACGCCAGCGAATTTGGCCTCGGTGCTGTACTCAGCCAGGTTGATTCGGGGAACCAGGAGCACCCGTGTTGTACCTGAGCCGGAAACTTCTGCCAATGGAAGTGGCATACTCCACCATCGAGAAGGAGTGCCTGGCCATGGTCTGGGCACTGCAACGTTTGCAGCCATACCTGTACGGGCGCACCTTCAAGGTGGTCACCGACCACAACCCTCTGAGCTGGCTGCACACAGTGTCCGGAACCAATGGTAGGTTGCTACGCTGGAGCCTTGCCCTGCAGCAGTATGATTTTGCCGTACAACACAAGAAAGGCAGCGATCATGGGAATGCTGATGGGTTATCACGACGTGGCAAACCCGCTGAGGTGCGCATGTCGGATTACAGACAGGTCATGCCTCCGTAGCGCCCTCTAAGAGGGGGAGGTGTGATAATACTGTAAGCTCCATGTCTTGTGCTGTGCAGAACTAAAGCCCACAAAGCAAAGCCCCCCTCCTTCTCTCTGCAGCTCTCATACTTCTCACCAACCCCCTCCCAGCCTGCACTCAGGCAGTGTAATGTGAGCTGCCAGTGCTAGAGTTTTCCCGCTTCACAGCAGGGGTCCCATTGTCAGCAACATGTGCTGTTCTTACCCTAGCAGCCATCTTGGAGACTCCATTCGGTTTGGTTAATAACACGGTGGGAGCGTCCGCTAGAAACACGAAAGTACTGTTGTGAAACATGCGCCGGACAGGCAACGGTCCCGTGGTACTGGTAAACCCGTAACTCCAACAGAACCCGAGAAATGGAATTCTCGGATGCCCTATAAACTAGCCCACCCGCGTGTGGGCTCATTTGAACCGTCATTTCAAAGTAAGATCATTGATAGGTCTGCCATTCTTCTGCGAGGTTCTCAGGATGAGTTATGCTCCTGATAATCTTTCAGAACTCCAACCATACCTTTCAGCAAGAGGAGGACCCTGGTAACTCCACCCCGTTTATGATGTCACGGCCAAAGGTCTCTAAGGTAGGGGCCAGGTATTCTGGCTCATATCTGCCCTGGACACCAGATACATAGCAGCTCTGTGATGCATTGTGATGTGTCTCCCATCCCCCGACCGCATGGCTTGCCTACTATGATCTAAGAACTGTAAGTTGATCTTCCATCTTTAATCCTATTTTATTTTCTGTAACCATATTGTACATAACTATATTGCCTCAGCTTGTTACATCCTTTTTTTTATATGGTATAAGCACTGCCTGTTTTTTAGGAATAAACCTATAAATTTATTAGTTTGTTTCTCCTGCTCTATAAACGAATTTGCATGTGCCTGAAGCACTACGCTACTGTTTTGGGGTTGCTACGGACCCGCTTGATAAATTGTTCATCAAAAGCCGTAGCTGGTGGCAGCTAAAAAGAAGGGGTGTAAAGTGTTGACATAGGGGGTGGCGCTGGCAGTGACGGAGCGGGTATTATAAGTGTATTACCCGGATGCGACTCGGAGTAATTATAATTCCCTCACTGCAGCGTGCCCAATAGCCAGCACACATCCAAGTGACCCGTCTGGTGACTGATTATCCTAGGTGCAGTTCCCTGACTGACCTGAGGGTAAGGGGGCGCCAGAGAGCTGCAAGTTCCTAAGTGGAAGTGGGATAATTATAAATCCCTGCAGTTTACTTGGTCGGACGGCAGCAGCCGTCGTGTGTGTGCACCGTTTCATCACATATTGGTGGCAGCGGTGGGATCACAAGCCATGATACCCCGGGCTACCGTGTGGCAGACCGCGTGCCCGTTCATCACACAGATAAAAGAAGGCTTTGAAGGATAATGCCGACTGTTTACCACAAATGCTTTATTCACAAGTGACATCATATACAGAAGATTGGCCAAGTGTGCAACACCTAAATACTAACCTAATATTAATTTGTCATGGGTATGTGCACACGGTCAGTAAACGCTGCCGGTTGGACACTGTGTACTTGTGCAGCGTCCAGCTGTTACAGCATAGTGGATTTGATTTGAAGAAATACCATGCCCACTATGTGCCCACAGATGCCTACGGAGACCGACATGTGGCGCGTTGTTCCAGACCACCGCATGTGAATTTCTCCTGCGGAGACACTAGTCACCACAAGAGAAATTTCTCCCGTAGAATTTATTGGACACATTGAATCTGCATGATTCAATGAACACATGCGGATTCACCTGCGTTCAATAGACGGCAGAGCTTTGGACACAGTGAACATGCTCTGCTTCCAAAGCGCTGCTACATCTGGATCGTCTGCACATACCCTAAAATGTATATATTTCCACAACATGCTTGAGCTTGCTGATAAATGCAATGTATGAGCAGTTGCAGATGTTTTCTTTGCCCTAATGATCATTTAACTAGAGCAGTGGTTTGACATCATTGTGTACTGCATATCAACACTGTCTAACCGCATAAGTAGCCACTAGACCAGAAGAGATTCCAACTGAGGTAATATATAAAATTTTTTAACATATTACCTCAGTTGGATTCTCTTTTGGTCCTAGCGGCTACTTACCCCGGTAGACAGTGTTGATAATATTGTATGTGAAGTGTCTAACGATTTAGTGATGTTTCTGGACATATAGGAATTATCATTGTGTACTTGTAGAGCAGCACTCTCTATAACCGGTATGTGGTTGATTAAACAAAAGGTTATTTTTAATTAATATACTAATTAGATAGGAGTGCTGCTAGCGGTATCTAGAAGGGTCCCATGCTGGCACTGCTTGATTGGGAAATCACAAAGAACCATTGCTTGATTTAAATTATAAAAAAAATCTATACATAAAAATTCAATTAAAATGTCAACGAAAAACTTAAATAGTAAAAACCATACATTTTGGTAAATTTAAAAGCAAATGACATTATTTTCTGTTTTCTAACCATTCAAGGGTTGTAATTATGTTAACACAAATTCATACTGTATTATGAGCACTGAGGTTTTAACAGCATGGCAGGAAGGTAAAATATTGTAACAATTATTTTATCGTAATTAATTAAAATTGTATGTGAAATTGTGTTAAAATTAGTAATTACTTTGTAGAAATGTTATATTTAAGGGTTGTCCTGTATTAGAAAATGACTATGTACCATTAAAATCAATGGGGGTTCAAGCACAACAAAAAAAATAAGAGTCACAAAAATGGAGGAGGCCCTAATCATTTCTCATTGTGGCACCTTTACTATCTAAGAATAGGAGCTGAGATTAGATAAACAGGACCTAAAGGGTATGCCCACTAACAACATCCCCTAACGGGATTGCTAAAAAACGTCAATATTTAGCGATCCCGTTAGCGATGTTGTTTGTGTGCGGCATCTGTCAGCGACGAGGCCCCTGCTGTGATCTCGCTCGTCGCTGACATCGTTCCGGACCCTATTTAGATCGTCGGCGCCCCGCAGGTAAGTATATATCGCTAAGTGTGGCACCTTTTCTTAGCGATTTAGCGGTACTTTTGTACCGCTAAAGTCGTTAAGAAGATCGCTAACCGCGATAGCGTCGTTAACTATATCGCTAAGTTAAGCCGCACTTAGCGATATAGAAACAATCCCGCTAGCGATCGCATTAGTATGCGTCTTTATCGCTATCGCTAGCGGGATTGTTTAGTGTGGCAGTACCTTAAGGATATGTGCACACAATATCTTATTCAGGCAGATTCCTCTCCAGAAACTGCCTGAAAAAGGTTTAATAAATGCTCAAAAGAATGAAAATATGCATATTTTGTAAAAAATGACTTGATGTTCATATGTTCAGTCTTTTGAACTTTTTTTAAACCACTTCATTTTTCCAAAGTCGCCAAGCAGTTAAAATAAGTCAGTGACAATTCTTCAGGCATTTTCTGATCAGTAGACGCTCTATTACTTTATCCTAGAAATTAAATGGTAAGGCACAAAAGACACTAGGAAGAGGCCCGTGCATCTTTGCTTCAAAAATGCTAGTGGTTTCTTCATTGTTGAATGGAGATTAAAAAAAAATCTGGAATACACAAGTTAAAATACACCCAAAAAATGATACAAATAAAAACCCAATGACGGTCAAAACCATAAAAAAAGCATCAGGAAATTACCAAAAAAACCCAACCAAAAACATTGCTAAAAAGGATTTTTCCTGAAGCCTTTTCCTCTTGGAAGACTCAACTTCATGTGCACATACCTTAAGGCTCCGTGCCCACGATCAGGAATATCAGTGTTTTGGACTCGGTGTATTTGCGCTGCGACCAAAATGCTTCATTCTGCATTAGAAGCAGAGTGGATGGGATTTATAGACATCCCATGCCCATTGTGCTTCTATTTATCACTGCATAAACTCATCTGTGCTGCGGGTATATGAGCTGCAGCATGTCAATTTCTGTAGCGGACACGCTATTCTCCACTGTAGATTTTGACCAATTGAATGTCATTACATGTGGTGAATCTGCATGTACTAACAAACAATAGCGGCAATTAAAACGCTATTATTCCTGATCGTGGGGGACGTAGCCTGAGTTGTACAGTCATGGCCAAAAGTTTTGAGAATGACACAAAATATTATATTTTCACATGATCTGCTGCCCTCTGGTTTTTATGTGTGTTTGACAGATGTTTTATCACAGACAGAAATATAATTGCAAACATATGAGTAACAAAAGCTTATATTGACAGAATGAGTTAATGCAGCAAGTCAATATTTGCAGTGTTGACCCTTCTTCTTCAGGACCTCTGCAATCCTCCCTGGCATGCTCTCAATCAACTTCTGGACCAAATCCTGACTGATAGCAGTTCCATTTTTTGCACAATCAATGCTTACATTTTGTCAGAATTTTTTAGGTTTTTGTTTGTCCACCCGTCTCTTGATGATTGACCACAAGTTCTCAATGGGGATTAAGATCTGGGGAGTTTCCAGGCCATGGACCCAAAATCTCTATGTTTTGTTCCCTGAGCCATTTAGTTATCACCTTTGCTTTATGGCAAGGTGCTCCATCATGCTGGAAAAGGCATTGTTGATCGCCAAACTGCTCTTGGAGGGTTGGGAGAAGTTGCTCTTGGATGACATTCTGGTACCATTCTTTATTAATGGCTGTGTTTTTAGGCAAGACTGTGAGAGAGCCGATTCCCTTGGCTGAGAAGCAACCCCACACATGAATGGTTTCAGGATGCTTAACAGTTGGCATGAGACAAGACTGGTGGTAGCGCTCACCTTGTCTTCTCCGAATGAGGCGTTTTTCCCGATGTCCCAAACAATCGAAAAGGGGATTCATCAGAGAAAATAACTTTACCTCAGTCCTCAGCAGTCCACTGCCTGTACCTTTTGCAGAATATCAGTCTGTCCATGATGTTTTTTCTGGAGAGAAGTGGCTTCTTTGCTGCCCTCCTTGAGACCAGGCCTTGCTCCAAGAATCTCCGCCTCAACAGTGCGTGCAGATGCACTCACACCTGCCTGCTGCCATTCCTGAGCAAGCTCTGCACTGCTGGTAGCCCGATCCCCAGCTGAAACACTTTTAAGAGACAGTCCTGGCGCTTGCTGGTCTTTCTTGGGTGCCCTGGAGCCTTTTTTGGCAACAATGGAACCTCTCTCCTTGAAGTTCTTGATGATGTGATAGTTTGTTGACTGAGGTGAAATCTTTCTAGCTGCGATACTCTTCCCTGTTAGGCCATTTTTGTGCATTGCAATGATGACTGCACGTGTTTCTTTAGAGATAACCATGGTTAACAGAAGAGAAACAATTGATGCCAAGCACCAGCCTCCTTTTAAAGTGTCCAGTGGTCTCATTCTTACTTAATCATGACAGATTGATCTCCAGCCATGTCCTCATCAACACCCACACCTGTGTTAATGGAGCAATCACTGAAAAGAGGTTAGCTGGTCCTTTTAAGGCAGGGCTGCAATGATGTTGAAATGTGTTTTGGGGGATAAAGTTCATTTTCTAGCCAAATATTGACTTTGCAAGTAATTGCTGTTAAGCTGATCACTCTTTATAACATTCTGGAGTATATGCAAATTGCCATTAGAAAAAGTGAAGCAGTAGACTTTGTAAAAATTTATATTTGTGCCATTCTCAAAACTTTTGGCCATGACTGTAGTACTAGCACTACGCCTTGCTCCATGTCAATGGTAATTTGCAGGAAAAAATTCAAAATAAGCAAAAGATTATTAGCATATTCTAGTAATATGTTATTACATACTGTAACTGCAATACCCCGTTAATTACATAGACATTCAAATGTACCAATACTGCATAATCATATCCCTAGAAAAGTGAAACATCTAGGTTTTTAATTAAATGTCTATATAGTATATGGTAATCCATAATTATGACTAGACAACAACAAAAAGTATCATCTCAAGAAATAAGGCTCATGCACACAGTTGTAATAGTATTTTGACTTATGCAAAGCCCTAATCCTGTAGAAATGTAGGCTTTACTTTACAGCTGTCTTCTTCCAATTTTATATCGAAGCCGATTTTTTCCTGTTGGATTTCATATTTTAGATGTTGCATTATTTTTCTACAGAAGAATAGTTTCATACATGCAACATCTGCCTAAGCATTATATAGCTGCACTTGGGGCAAGTGTGCAGCTATGTAGCCTCTATCATGTCAAAGGACCCCAAAACATTGGTGTTTTTGTAAATTAATAACATGCATTTTTTTAATTATCTTTAAAGTATGTTTAAATCTATTTAGAAAATTGCCATAAAAATTGCATACATATAAACAATAATATAATGCTCCATTTTGAAATTTTGCCACCGTCCACAAAATACCTAAGATAATTTGAGCTCTGAACTCCTAAACATTGCGTTTGAATCCACCTTTACTGCTCCCCAATTTATAGTGCATTATACTTAAACAATTTGTTATACATACTACATAATTATTATTTATACAAAACTGTAATATGCAGAACATCTGCTGTCTGCTATTTCTACTATGTTTCCTGTCCTGCAATATTGGAGGTTTCATGGACTCCTGTGACAGCCCTTTTTAAGATTTTCACAAAACTGAGCACTTATATGACTATGTTGTTAAGTATTTAAATGAAACCAAGTACGTTTTATGATAAAAAAAAGTGCCATAATTGAAAGGGGGTAAAAAATGTTCCTGTGAGAAGATGATTTTATAAATGTGCCCTTGTTATGTACTCTGTAATCGCCGTGTCCAACTATGCAGAGTGCTACAGTTCATGGTCGGCACATAACACAGCTCCTGGCCAGGAAAGAAGCATAAGTCATACATAATAGGTGAGTATACAGACGAAACAGTGGAACTCACAGCTGCATTTTTATGAGGTATTACATTTCCCTTCCCCATGTAACACAGTAGTGAGTGTTTCTACCACAGCTCCCACCCATTGGAGCTCATTATCAATCAAGTCAGTCCATGGGCATCTGGACTTAAGGTACTGCCACACTACACAATCCCGCTAGCGATCACAATAACGACGCATACTAATGAGATCGCTAGCGGGATTGTTTCTATATCGCTAGTAGCTACCTAATTTAGCGATATCGTTAAGACGCTATCGCGGTTAGCGATCTCCTTAACGACTTTAGCGGTACAAAAGTACCGCTAAATCGCTAAAAAAGGTGCCACACTCAGCGATTAGATACTTACCAGCGGGACGCCAGCGATGAAAATAGGGTCCGGAACGATCAGGACGACGGACGAGATCACAGCAGGGGCCACGTCGCTGGTAGATGCCGCACACAACAACATCGCTAACGGGATTGCTAAATAGTGACGTTTTTTAGCGATCCCGTTAGCGATGTTGTTTAGTGTGGCATACCCTTTACAGTATATGTAACTGTCTTGATTTATAATGAGCTCATAGGATTGGTGACATGACGTGGTCAAAACATTTACTCCTGTGATAACACAGACAGAGAAATGTTACCTCAGGCAAGGAAATGTGTTATCTCAGAAAGAAGCAGGTGCAAGCCCCTACTGTTTCATCTGTATACTTACTTGTCGTAAGTGGCTTATGCATCCACCATGGCCAGGAGCTGTGGATTGTGCCATTCATGAACTGGAGCTTATCTGCATGGTTAGATGCAGTTATTATACAGTACATAGCAGGGGCAAATTTCTAAGATTATCTCAGCACAGGAAACATTTTTTAACCCATCCTATTGTGGAACTTATTATTATTTCATTATCTTTTAATTAAAATGTACTTGTTTGTGAGGAACCCTCTTTAAGTTCCAAGCATATGCAATACCATGTACAGTCATGGCCAAAAGTTTTGAGAATGACACAAATATTATATTTTCACATGATCTGCTGCCCTCTGGTTTTTATGTGTGTTTGACAGATGTTTTTTATCACAGACAGAAATATAATAATTGCAAACATATGAGTAACAAAAGCCTATATTGACAGTTAGAATGAGTTAATGCAGCAAGTCAATATTTGCTGTGTTGACCCTTCTTCTTCAGGACCTCTGCAATTCTCCCTGGCATGCTCTCAATCAACTTCTGGACCAAATCCTAACTGATAGCAGTCCATTCTTGCACGATAAATGCTTTCATTTTGTCAGAATTTTTAGGTTTTTGTTTGTCCACCCGTCTCTTGATGATTGACCACAAGTTCTCAATGGGATTAAGATCTGGGGAGTTTCCAGGCCATGGACCAAAAATCTCTATGTTTTGTTCCCTGAGCCATTTAGTTATCACCTTTGCTTTATAGCAAGGTGCTCCATCATGCTGGAAAAGGCATTGTTGATCGCCAAACTGCTCTTGGAGGGTTGGGAGAAGTTGCTCTTGGAGGACATACTGGTACCATTCTTTATTCATGGCTGTGTTTTTAGGCAAGACTGTGAGAGAGACGATTCCCTTGGCTGAGAAGCAACCCCACACATGAATGGTTTCAGGATGCTTAACAGTTGGCATGAGACAAGACTGGTGGTAGCGCTCACCTTGTCTTCTCCGAATGAGGCGTTTTCCTGATGTCCCAAACAATCGAAAAGGGGATTCATCAGAGAAAATAACTTTACCCCAGTCCTCAGCAGTCCACTGCCTGTATCTTTTGCAGAATATCAGTCTGTCCATGATGTTTCTTCTGGAGAGAAGTGGCTTCTTTGCTGCCCTCCTTGAGACCAGGCCTTGCTCCAAGAGTCTCCGCCTCACAGTGCGTGCAGATGCACTCACACCTGCCTGCTGCCATTCCTGAGCAAGCTCTGCACAGCTGGTAGCCCGATCCCCCAGCTGAAACACTTTTAAGAGACAGTCCTGGCGCTTGCTGGTCTTTCTTGGGCACCCTGGAGCCTTTTTGGCAACAATGGAACCTCTCTCCTTGAAGTTCTTGATGATGCGATAGTTTGTTGACTGAGGTGCAATCTTTCTAGCTGCGATACTCTTCCCTGTTAGGCCATTTTCGTGCATTGCAATGATGACTGCACGTGTTTCTTTAGAGATAACCATGGTTAACAGAAGAGAAACAATGATGCCAAGCACCAGCCTCCATTTACAATGTCCAGTGGTGTCATTCTTACTTAATCATGACAGATTGATCTCCAGCCATGTCCTCATCAACACCCACACCTGTGTTAATGGAGCAATCACTGAAAAGAGGTTAGCTGGTCCTTTTAAGGCAGGGCTGCAATGATGTTGAAATGTGTTTTGGGGGATAAAGTTCATTTTCTAGCCAAATATTGACTTTGCAAGTAATTGCTGTTAAGCTGATCACTCTTTATAACATTCTGGAGTATATGCAAATTGCCATTAGAAAAAGTCAAGCAGTAGACTTTGTAAAAATTAATATTTGTGTCATTCTCAAAACTTTTGGCCATGACTGTACATGAGAAATGTCCAGTTGAACACAGTGGGTCTGCAACAGCAGCCTTTACTTAGTAATTTAGAGGGATAGGCATGACATCGTCAATGTGGAAATACATTTATTACATTAGCAAGAGTCAGTTAGAAATTAATATAAAGACAGACATCTACGAAATAGAATGACTCTTTCGGTACATAGGGTCTTTGTCTGCCTTTCCTCGCCTTAATTCTATTGTACTTACTAGGCACATAAAAGGTAAGTAAGGTTATGAAGAAGAATGCTATAAGGATAATGCAGTCTCCTCCAGACAGCGGGATTACTCATTTCTTGTCCTGTGTTCTATAAAGAAGAATGTCTCACCCAAACAACCACAAAGATGTTCCCTTACAAAATCTTTCACCTTAAACAATCTGTTTTGGTACACACCCTGTTAAATCAGATTCATGAAATGACACCATCCCCAAGCGCTTACTAGCTGCTACATGTGATAAGCCCATGAAGAGTTATGTTTCTTTTATAAACTATTACAATAATACAGGAGATTGTCTGTGCCCAGACAAGCTTTAGATGGTATACAGTGCTGGCATTCAGCAGAGTGAGATGCTGTACATATAGACAGAGCCCACTGCTATTATGTCATGGCTTATACTGTGTACTTTGATAATATATCATTTAATTGGAACAGCTTGAATTCTGACTAGTGTTTTATTCCTATTTCAGATTCGATGATGGGTTAAACTCTGATCTTTGAATGCCGCCGTCATAGTGTGAGTGCAGTGTTATAAGTTATACCGTAATGCATTACAGCATTGCTTTATCTAATTCATTTAAGGTAATAGATCTGGATCAAGAAGAATGAGTCATTTATAAATATGCATTAAGCTTTTGATCTGTTACAACCTATCACTATTTGCAATATGAAGTCTTGCCCAAGTGTCCCTTCCGTTATTCGATGTAACTAGGTGACTTTTTTGGGGTATGCCAGCACATGGAAGTGAACTTACAGAATTTTTTTTACTCAGAACCACAAATCAGAAAGACTTTAATAGAATACCCTTACGTGGTGCGCTAACTTCTACTTCACAACTAATGTATCAGGACTGTTCTGATGGAGAAGACTCCATTCTGCTTTTCCTCATTCCTGAAACCTGGACCTTTTCCAGGGTTTTTTCTTAAACCTATCACAGGAATATAAACCTATTCTTAGATTACATTCCCACTTTTGGTGCGTTCTTCATGTTGCAGAATTTTTGCACCATTTCTGCATCTATTATTTAAATTCTGTCACTTATGGCTTTTCTTTGCTTTTTTGTGTGCGTTTGCTTAACTTACATTTTCATCTCGTTTTTGACTTTGTGTTTTTTGTCTCTTTTTGCACCTAATGTAAGTCTATGAGGAAAATCCTTACGGAAAACATGACGTACCCACAAGAGAAATTGACATGCTGCGGATTTGAAACACGCACCGCAGGTCAGTTTACGTGATGTTAAAAAGAATCACAGTGGGCATGAGATCTCTATAAATCCCATCCACTTTGCTGAAACTGTAAAATGCTACGTTGTTGACTCAGCAAAAATACCCAGCTTTAAAAATGCACTAAAAGCTCATCATGGAAACGTAGCCTAAAACATAGTGTGCATAAAGAGATTGTTTCCTCTTGTGGGGATTACCTGTTTGTTAGGCAATCCCCACATGTATTCAATTCAGGCTGTCAAATAGCTGGAAATCATGCAGCTGCTGCAACAGAAACTAAATATCCGAGCACTTCCAAATACTTGGAGACCACCCGAGCGTGCTCGGGAAAACCCGAGCAACGAGTATACTCGCTCATCACTAGTTGCCTGCAGCGTTCACGTGAATAAAGTAAGTAAGGAGACTTGCAGGGAACACAGACAGTGGTGTGGTTGAGGTAATTGAATATCTATTCTTTGATGTTTTAATACCCACATAGGGCAATTTTTAATATAAAAAGGTATAGTAGACAGCCTTTTTATAAAAATCTTCAAGAAAATGTGTAAAAGAAAAAAGTTAGCTATAGTCACCCATTTAATCTCCTTGCTCCAGTCTTTACAAGTCTTTGCTTACTTTCTGCAGCAATGACATACTGTTCATATGCCTCTGATTTATGCAGACAATCACTGATCTTAGCAGTAATGCCGCCATGAATGACTTTAGATGACTGAGGCCTGTGATTGCCTCCAACAATTATCTGGTCATGGGTAGCATGTCATTGCTGCAGGAAGCAAGCAAAGGCCGATAAAAACCATCAAGGTGACAGCGCTGGAGCCAGTGAAGGATTTCTTCATTGTGGTCAATTTTCTTGATATGAAATGTTGAAGTCTGGAGGAGTTGTCATGACCAAGCTGTCGGGTGACCCGGGACCAGGGGCTTATTCCCTGTCCCTAAAACTAGAGGACGCCCTAGCTCACCCTATATCTCGGGTTACTTCTGAAGGTGAAGATGCCAGGGCCTCCACCCTTGCCTTATCTCCTGAATCAGCTCTATGTCTGTTCCCTTCCCCGACCCAGGGAAGAGGAGAGCTGATGTGCACCTTAGTACACCAACCCGACATACAAGGCAACACGAACAAGGGTAAACTGAAAATACCAGGCATACAATATTCAATAAAAAAGACAAGATCAAGGTACCAATTGCTTTTGCTTTAGCAGTGTCTTAGAGACCAACACCTCTTATACCTCCTTTAGGATCTCTTCAGGGTGATGCAACTACATATAATATGTGAATAAATCACAAGAATTTTCAAAGAATTAGAGCACTCACCGGATCCTTGCTGATGTGTTTATTTCATAGTTAAAGTAATATCATAAAGTATGATGAGCAAGTGGCAGGGGAGTTTAACAGGTAAAAAGCCGGATAGACTATGTCCGTTTCACGTCTTCCTTGCTCTTCTATGGGTCCATCATGGCCGCGTAGAAGTGCAAGGAAGGCACAAAACGGCCGTAGTCCGTGAGGCTTTTCACCTGTTAAATTCCCCTGCCACCTGCACATCTCACTTTATGATGTTACTCTAACTATGAAATAAACACATCAGCAAGGATCAGGTAATTGCTTTAATTCTTTGCAAATTCTTGTGATTTACACAAATATTCACTCACATATAACAGAGGAATGCAGCGGGGAGTGGTGGATGGGGAAAAAGCAAAGTATGAGGAGTGAAGGGAATTATCACACTTAGAAACCCATGCAACAGTCACAGATAACTCCTCCAAACTCCTAATATAACCGCCAAAACACCTTTCCTTCCATGCAGCATAAGCTAGCTCTGATGATGTGTTTCAATCAGGACTCAGATTATAAAGGGGATAGGAATGGCTAACCGAGCTCAGCTGAGAGCTCAGACTCCCAGAGCTACCAACATGGCTGATTAACCCCTGTTCTGCCAAAATAAATTAACACTATTTAAAAAGAAGGTGAAGTATTCCTTTTCAGTGCAGGAGTAGGAGCAATCGGATCCTGAAGTCTTCTGGCTCCTCTCTGTGTTGGTAATCCCATGACAGGAATACTTAAAGGTTGGATTAATGAATATACATTGATAACAATAAGAGAAAAGCATCAATATCATACAGTATTTATTTTGCTGCTGTAAATTATGGAAATCCACAGTTTCAAATATTGTTAAATGTGTGACATTTAGATTTTTTTGCATGCTAATTACAACCTTTGAAACATTCTAATCTGCAAGTTCTTCATTAAAATAGCTTTTTATGACCATTTTGACTCCAAGAAGATGCTCTTTGTAAAGCCAGAAATATAATTGATTTGTCATCACATGGATTTCTGAGTTGTGCCTAATATAGGTAATATGAAATAAAAACAATAATATCCTTTTACTCACTATTTGGCACCCTTCTCCAGCCCCAATGCTCTTAACTGTCACAAGTTTGGTCTCCTCACCACATCTTGTGATCACTGCTGCTCGTGTTAAAAGCCTCTCATTCTTTGTCATGATTTCCAGCTCTGCTGAGGTCGCGACTTCTGGGTCTGCTGAGGCCCTGGAGGGTTTTATCGCAAGAGTGTGAAAGGTCACAAGGTCATGACATGTTGCAGCATTATGCATGTGTACACCGAACTATCTCGGGCCTCATCGGAGATGCAAGTTATAGTCTTGAATGAGAAGCCCAGGCATTTTAGCATGAGTGGTGCAAAAAGAACATGCAACAAGGACAAGACGAATGACGGTGATGAGTGGAGAGGCTAGATAAGTGAGCGGTAAAAGAGTATAAGGACTTTTTTATCTTTTAACCTTTTGAAAAGCTGAAATATCACATGGTCATAAGTATTCAGACTCTTTGCTCAGACACTCATATTTAAGTCACATGCTGTCCATTTCCTTGTGATCCTCCTTGAGATAGTTCAACTCCTTCACGGGAGTCCAGCTGTGTTTAATTAAACTGATAGGACTTGATTTGTAAAGGCACACACCTGTCTATATAAGACCTCACAGCTCACAGACCAAATGAGAATCATGAGGTCCAAGGAACTGGCCAAGGAGATCAGAGACAGAATTGTGGCAAGGCACAAATCTGGCCAAGGTTACAAAAGAATTTCTGCAGGACTCAAGGTTCCTAAGAGCACAGTGGCCTCCATAATCCTTAAATGGAAGAAGTTTGGGACCACTAGAAGTCTTCCTAGACCTGGCTGTCCTGCCAAACTGAGCAATCATGGAAAAAGAGCCTTGGTGAGAGAGATAAAGAAGAACCCCAAGATCACTGTGGCTGAGCTCCACAGATGCAGTAGGGAGATGGGAGAAAGTTCCACAAAGTCAACTATCACTGCAGCCCTCCACCAGTCGGGCCTTTATTGCATAGTGGCCTGACGTAAGCCTCTCCTCAGTGCAAAGAACTTTTTGGTGATAATTCTAAACGGTATGTGTGGAGAAAACCAGGCACTACTCATCACTTGCCTAATACAACCCAACAATGAAACGTGGTGGCAGCATCATGCTCTGGTGGCATTTTTCAGCTGCAGGGACAGGACGACTGGTTGCAATTGAAGGAAACATGAATGCAGCCAAGTACAGAGATATCCTGGATGAAAACCTCCTCCAGAGTGCTCTGGACCTCAGACTTAGCCAATGGTTCACCTTCCAACAATACAATGACCCTAAGCACACAGCTAAAATAACAAAGGAGTGGCTTCAGAACAACTCTATGTTAGGGTCTGCGGAACGCACCAAATATATGAGGTAGAGAGGTGCGTTCACAGCCCGGGGTCTACCGTGCAGGCGGAACCTGCTGCTAGTAAAATAGCGCAAGACGCGAACTCTGTTATCCCGCAGAGTCGCCAAAATAAACACCGCAATGCGCTGTGGCAATATGTGCGAACTCTGTTATTTCACAGAGCCGCTAGAAGGAGTGCCGCAGTGCTATATGGCGATGTGTGCAAACTCACTAAACACAACTGAGTCGCAAAATAAACACGCTAGGGCGCTGTCTAGCGTTGAAAGCGAACCCTGTTACGTCACAGGGCCGCTGAGAAAAAGTTCTGTGTCCTGTCAGGCACCCAGGTACACAGTTAAGTGCTAAGCGAACATAGAACGTGATCATGCGCTAATGTCCTCACGGGAGTCACCCGCAATCTATGGCGTCTGAACGCCAGGCCCTGAATACGGCAATCAAACTCCTCACCGGTTATGCCGGTAATCTAGGGCATCTAGGACACCGACCCTGACCAGCTAGCATACCAAACTCCTCACCGATTAAGTCGGTATTCTAGGGCTTATTTCAGCCGGGCCCTAACCACACACACGCATGACCACACTGGCGCAAAGCATATAATGGTTGATATTGGCGCATGGCGGCCCAGTCATGCTACCCTTTTATAGTAACAGCTACAGGACCTGCCAGAAACAAGGACCAATGAAACTTATTCCGGAACACCAGTAGTCACAGGACCTTCCTGGCAGACCAATAGGAGCTGCTGCAGTACCTGAGCATGTGACCCCTGATCTCCAATGAGAGATCTCACTCTGGGCATGCTCAGAAGGGGAAAACAAGGACTTTGTCCTAAAGACATCTGCTCGCCGCTAACCAGTACTGGCCACAATAGCAGAGCCTGGAGGAGCAGCAGTAATCCTCTGCACACTGTTATACTGGGCGAGACACTGGGACCGACGTCTAAGCTGAGCAGGCTCCACTGCGGATGGAGATGAATGGGGGACCGCAGCACGACTGGTTCGAGACTCCTCTTGTGCAGCAGCAGGAGCTCGAACCCTAACACTCTATGACCATTCTTGACTGGCCCAGCCAGAGAATTGACCTAAACCCAATATCTCTGGAAAGACCTGAAAATGGCTGTCCACCAAGTTCACCATCCAACCTGATGGAACTGGAGAGCAGGGGCTTATCTGGGGGGGCAGCCGGGGCATGTGCCCCGGGCGCAGCCGGCAGGGGGGCGCAGTCGGGCCACCTATTGCGGCGGTCCACAGTGTCTCCCCTGGCGGCTGCATTCTGCCGCCCCCGGCCAGGAAGTTGGCGGTTCCCTGCAGAGAAGCTGCCAGTGCCGACTCCCAGGGATCAATTGTACTGGCGTCTATACAGACGCCAGTACAATTGAAGCTCTGACAGCTGGGTCAGAGCGACGCAAGCAGCGTGATCAGGTCATGTGATCAAGCAGCTGGCGTCTCTCGTCGGCGGCGCCTAGAAGTAGGAACGTTGGTGGTAAGTGTGCTCAACTGGAGCTGAAGAACCACCGAAGATTAAGAGAGAAGGGACATAATGTATGGGGGGATATAGAGTGGGGATGGTGGATACTTTTTTTGTGGGGGGGATATAGAGTGGGGATGGGGAGTACTTTGTGTGGGGTGATTTGGAGTGGGGATGGGGAGTACTTTGTGGAGGAGATTTGGAGTGGGGTTGGGGGGTACTTTGTTTGGGGGGATTTGTAGTGGGGATGGGGGGTACTTTGTGTGGTGGGATTTGGAGTGGGGATGGGGAGTACTTTGTGTGGGGGGATTTGGAGTGGGGATGGGGGGAGTACTTTGTGTGGGGGGTTTGGAGTGGGGATGGGGGGTACTTTGTGTGGGCGGATTTGCAGTGGGGATGGGGGGTACTTAATGTGTGTGGGGGTTTGGAGTGTGGATGGGGGTACTTTGTTTGGGGGGATTTGGAGTGGGGATGGGTGGTACTTTGTGTGGGGGATTTGGAGTGTCGATGGGGGGAGTACTTTGTGTGGGAGGGTTTGGAGTGGGGATGGGGGAGTACTTTGTGTGGGGGGATTTGGAGTGGGGATGAGGGAGTACTTTGTGTGGGGGATTTGGAGTGGGGATGGGGAGTACTTTGTGTGTGGGGGATTTGGAGTGGGAATGGGGGTACTTAATGTGTGTGGGGATTTGTAATGGGGATGGGGTACTTTGTGTGGGGGGATTTTGAGTGGGGATGGGGATACTTAATGTGTGTGGGAGATTTGGCGTGGGGATGGGGCATTTAATGTGTGGGGGGATTTGGAGTGGGGATGGGGTATTTAATGTGTGTGGGGGGATTTGTAGTGGGGATGGGGGGATTTAATGTGTGTGGGGGGATTTGAGGACACAGAAGAGTATGTATGTATGAGGGCATGTATGAGGAAATAGTATGGGGATGGGTGCAGACAGTATGGGGAGCGAACAGGTGAATGTATGTGGACAGCATGGGGAGTGAGGGTGATGGGTTGTGTGCAGACACAATATGGAGAGTCGGGTATGTGTGAGCAGACAGAATAGAGAGTGAGGGGGTAAATATATGAGGAGACAGTATGGTGAACAGGGGGGATGTGAGAGGAGACAGTATGAGGAGGGAGGGGAATAGTGTGAGGGGACAGTATATTGCAGATATTTTTAATTAGGAGCATTATAATGACTCTTCTGTCTTTAAGGGCGTCGTGTGGAGATTTGCTGCAGAAGACCGGAGAAGATGGAAGTCTGCAGAGACGGCTGTGGATGAGAAAACTCATCATGGGGTCTGGACAAGAAGAAGAAAAGAAGGAGACAATGTCATCTATAAGGTACCTGTATGTAAATGTTATTTGTGAAACTGACTAATTCTCATGTTTTTATTTATGTTAGGACTGGAGCATTAAAGGGGTTGTTCAGGTCTGTGCGGAGTCTGCAGACATTCTGTGTGACTGCAGACTTCAGAATTCTCACAGTGCTCACTGCACACTCTTAGGATTCTCTCATTGTGGCGATTTACATACATGCAGTCACATGCTGACTAGACATGTGTGGCCTCACTCAATGAAAATGAACAGAGCGAGGCCGGGCACGTCTAGTCGGAATATGGCCAGAAGTATATAAATCACATGCTTGTGCTGACATGACCGTGTACTCTCGCCACTGGTAAGGGAGAATCCTAAAAGTGTGCAGTGCATTCGTTTAGAGAATTCAGAAGCTGCAATGTCAGGATTCAGCTCTGCCGGTTCCAGCAGTCGTCACATAGACACTTCACTCATATGCGACTTTCATACTTATGGTCCTGTGACAATGAGCTTCTCTTCCTGCTTCTCTCAGTTTTTCACTGAACATTGAGAGCCTTAGGGAGAGGAGCTCATCGGTACATGACTAAGTGTGCAAATCGCATGTGTGCTTGAGGAGTGGGGGGGCGCCAAACCGAATTCTTGCTCCGGGTGCCAGAAAGCCTAGATACACCTCTGCTGGAGAGGATCTGCAAGGAAGAATGGCAGATGATCCCCAAATCCAGGTGTGAAAAACTTGTAGCACCATTCTCAAGAAGACTCATGGCTGCACTAGCTCAAAAGGGTGCTTCTACTCAATACTGAGCAAAGGGTCTGAATACTTAAGACAATGTGATATTTCAGGTTTTCCTTTTTAATAAATTTGCAAAAATTTCTACATATCTCTTTTTTTATCAATCAAGATGGGGTGCAGAGTGTACATTAATGGGAAAAAAAATGAAATTTTTTAAAATTTACAAAAAGGCTGCAATGAAACAGAGTAAAAAATTTTATGGGGTCTGAATACTTTCCGTACCCACTGTATATTTTTGGAAAATCAGGTGGATAAAATCAACATATTGTAATAGTTCTATACTCTGTGACAAATATCATGCAAAATAATTATAATTATGGATGCAGGAACAGAGAAATTAATGGAGACAACACTGCGGATATAAGTGTTTTTGTGTTATATATTTTAGGAATCAGAACTCTATAACTCTTTTTCTGATCTTCAGCATATGCATGAAAGACAATCTCAAATAAATGCTTAGGACTAAGTTAGTAATAGATATTGTTCTCAACAGAAAACATAATGATTTTGACCTTTATGTGATACCTGTGATAGCCAACTAAAATAAAAGTGAGACATCAATAAGCCACACAGAACTTACAGGACTTTTAACCATCTATGACCCTAAACAGACTCATGGCTAAAATCAAGTATTCCTCTCAGAAAATTATTTCAATTACACATGTTTTGTTATACATACTGTATGTTTATTTCCTTTGTGTGCAAAATCCCAAAAATAGACTGGATAAAATTATTGGCACCTTTCCAAAATTGTGGATAAATAACTTTGTTTCAAGTGTACTGTGGGGAAAAAAATATTTAGTCAGCCAAAATTGTGCAAGTTCTCCCACTTAAAAAGATGAGAGAGGCCTGTAATTGATATCATAGGTAGACCACAACTATGAGAGTCAAAGTGAGAAAACAAATCCAGAAAATCACCTTGTCTGATTTGACAAGATTTATTTTGCAAATTATGGTGGAAAATAAGTATTTGGTCACCTAAAAACATGCAAGATTTCTGGCTCTCACAGACCTGAAACATCTTCTTTAAGAGGCTCCTCTGTCCTCCACTCATTACCTGTAGTAATGGCACCTGTTTGAACTTGTTATCAGTATAAAAGACACCTGTCCACAACCTCAAACAGTCACACTCCAAATTCCACTATGGTGAACACTAAAGAGCTGTTGAAGGACACCAGAAACAAAATTGTAGACCTGCATCAGGCTGGGGACACTGAATCTGCAATAAGCAATCAGTTTGGTGTGAAGAAATCAACTGTGGGAGCAATAATAAGAGCATGGAAGACATTCAAGACCACTGATACCACTGACCCCTACATCTGGGGCTCCACGCAAGATCTCACCCCATGGGGTCAAAATGATCACAAGAACAGTGAGCAAAAATCCCAGAACCACACAGAGGGACCTAGTGAATGACCTGCATAAAGCTGGGACCACCCTAACAAAGGCTACCTACCATCAGTAACATACTAGCCGCCAGGGACTCAGATCCTGCAGTGCCAGACGTGTACCCCTGCTTAAGCCAGTACATGTCTGGGCCCATCTGAAGTTTGCTAGAGAGCATTTGGATTATCCAGAAGAGTATTGGGAGAATGTCATATGGTCTGATGAAACCAAAGTAAAACTGTTTGGTAGAAACAAAGCTCATTGTGTTTTGGAGGAGACAGAATGCTGAGTTGCATCCAAAGAACACCAAACGTACTGTGAAGCATGGGGGTGGCAACATTATGCTTTGAGGCTGTTTATCTGCAAATGGACCAGGACAACTGATCCGTGTACATGAAAGAATGAATGGGGCCATGTATCGTGAGATTTTAAGTGCAAACCTCCTTCCATAGCAAGGGCATTGAAGATGAAATGTGGTTTGGTCTTTCAGCATGATAATGATCCCAAGCACACAGCCAGGGCAATGTAGGAGTGGCTTCGTAAGAAGCATATGAAGGTCCTGTAGTGGCCTAGCCAGTCTCAAGATTTCAACCCCATAGAAAACCTTTGGAGGGATTTGAAAATCCGTGTTGCCCAGTGATAGGCCAAAAACATCACTGCTCTAGAGGAGATCTGCATGGAGGAATGGGACAACATACCACCAACAGTGTGTACCAACCTTGTGAAGACTTACAGAAAACGTTTGACCTCTGTCATTGCCAACAAAGGATACATAACAAAATATTGAGATGAACTTTTGTTAATGACCGAATACTGATTTTCAACCAAAATTTGCAAAATAAATCTTGCCAAATAAGAGAAGGTGATTTTCTGGATTTGTTTTCTCATTTTGACTCTCATTGTTGTGGGCTACCTATGATGTCAATTACAGGCCTCTCTCATCTTTTTAAGCAGACTGACTAAATACTTTTTCCCCCTGTATGTGATCCTCATTACTGATAAGCTAGTGTGCTTGGATAGCGTGTTATCTGAGCATTCATGGGTGCTATCCAAGAATCTTGTGCGTGCTCAAGTAATATATTTGAGTCCCCACGGCTGAATAATTTGCAGCTGTCTCAACACATGTGGGGATTGCCTGCTTGTTAGTCATCAGCCACGAATCATGCAGCCGAGGGGACTCAAATGCTTGGATATCAGGATATCCAAATAAGCTCGCTCATTACCTAATACCTGCGGGCTGTTATCGTGCAGGAGCCTCAGCTGGCAAAAATACCCAAAACCCACGGGTGCTCATTCATGTGAAAAACCATGCCAAATTGTGGATCACAAGAAAAAAGAAAAATGAATGGCACTCACCGGGTAAGAATGCAAACCTTTATTCGTACATGTGCGGTGGGAGAACGGGAGCTTGGGGAGCGGGGTGACTTGTCACTTGTCACCCCCGCTCCCCAAGCTCCCGTTCTCCCACCGCACATGTACGAATAAAGGCTTGCATTCTTACCCGGCGAGTGCCATTCATTTATCTTTTTTCTTGTGATCCACAATTTGGCATGTTTTTTCACATGAATGAGCACCCGTGGGTTTTGGGTATTTTTGCCAGCTGAGGCTCCTGCACGATAACAGCCCGCAGGTATTAGCGCTGTTGGCGGTGCCGATCTGCTTTTTTCTTTCTGGTTCATCAGAGATA
The DNA here is from genome assembly GCA_033576555.1 of Oophaga sylvatica. NCBI lineage: Eukaryota > Metazoa > Chordata > Amphibia > Anura > Dendrobatidae > Oophaga > Oophaga sylvatica. The sequence goes on along the minus strand of JARQOD010000006.1, from coordinate 260,994,239 downwards.
TAAAAAAGCTATACTGCAATTTGCCAATAGGTATGGGCAGCATGGTGGCTCAGTGGTTAGCATTGCAGCGCTGGGGTCCTGGGTTCAAATCCCACAAAGGGCAACATCTGCAAGGAGTTTGTATGTTCTCCCTGTGTTTGCGTGGGCTTCCTCCAGGTACTCCGGATTCCTCCCACATTCCAAAAACATACTGATAGGGAATTTAGATTGTGAGCCCCATCGGGGACAGCGATGATAATGTGTGCAAAACTGTAAAGCGCTGTTGAATATGTTAGCGTTATATAAAAATAAAGATTATTATTATTATGTACATGAGTAAGCAAAATCCTTCTGGTAAACCATTTTGTGGAAAGATCAAACCAAGATAAAACTTTTTGATAATGCACATCATTTTACTGTTTACCGATAATGGAATGAGACCTACAAAGAAAAGAACAACAAAACTACAGTCAAATATGATGAAGGTTCAAAGATATTTTGGGGTAGTTTTGCTGCCTCTGACACTAGGTGCCTTGACTGTGTGCAAGGCATCATGAAATCTGAAGATTACAATAGGATTTTGGGTCACAATGTAGCGCCCAGTGTCTGAAAGCTGGATTTGCATCCTAGGTCACGGGTCTTCCATCAGGACAATGACCCCAAACATACTTAAATAAGCACTCAGAAATGGATGAAAACAAAATGCTGGAGAGTTCTCCAGTGGGCAGCAATGAGTCCGGATCTAAATCCCATTGAACAGCTGTGGAGAAATCTTAAAATTGCTGTTGAGAGAAGGTGCCATTCAAATATGAGAGACCTGGAGCAGTTTGCAAAAGAAGAGTGGTTCAAACTTCCAGTTGAGAGGTGTGAGAGTTTGATTGCAAACTATTTATTCAAAATCGTGTGCAACCAAATATTAAATTTTGTCCAGCCCATTTTTGTGGTTTTGTGGGAAATTATGTGCTATTTGCCTTTTTTTCTCTTTATTGTGTTGTTCCAATACATGCAAAAGGAAACATTTATATATAACAAAACAACACTTTTGGCCATGACAGTATAAAGAAATAACTGCTATCACAACTGAGATGAGCTTATTGGCTCCATAGCTATAATAACCATAAAAAATATATACTGTATGTGAATGTAGAGTTACTGACTAAAAAGTGTGCCTTAATTGGCTGACAGGTTTTTGAACCAATAATTTTTTGAGCTCTCATTCTTAAGGATTATGTTTGGTTATATTTTTATTGTAAGTTATTTATATGTTGTTGTTCAGAACCGACATTACTTTCTCCTTCTTTATTGAATATAATATATTACCAATCAAATGTTATACACATACATAAGAAGAATGCATGCTATGAAGCAGAACACAATACATGGTTAAAGATAACATGAAAGTATGATTACCCTAAGTAGTGCAAGTTACTCTACACGTAGAGTAAGTAAGACTAATAACGTGTTACAAGTATTGGTGAGGGGTGGAAAACATGACGAAGTGCGTAGGAAGGGGAAATAATAGGTCCAATGCTATACTGAAAGTATTGAAAGACAACACATATTAAGGGAACAGGGGTAAAAAGAGGTGTACGAATCCACTTTTTCATCGATGTCCAAAATGGAGTAGAGGTGTGATCAAAATGGGCAGTTCAGGACTGACATGCTCTATGAGCTCAAAATAAGGCTAGCCATATTGCATCCTTAAACATCTCATAAGGCGCCAAGTTTCTTGGATTCAGTCAACAGTATCATCCCCGAAAAATCAAGCAATGGAACAATAGAGAGTCTGAGTTTATCTTCCAGAACGCCCAATAGACTATGCTAATGAACTCCTAAAATATGTGCAGCAATGCTTCCCCAATTTTACCTTTTACCACTTTAATTCGTGCTGCTAAGCATTTTTTATTTTGTTTTAAATTTACATCTGTTAATTTACTTTCTGCACCATTGATGGGGGTAAAAGTTCCCCATCAAGAATATAAATTCCGGATATACAGATCAGTATAGGTCCTAGACATGGGTCACCCACCGACACCTATTTTCTGGATAGCTGATAACTTGCTTTAACTGCACAACCTCTGTGAGACTGACTATACTAATATGATGACAGCAGTGATAATGAATTTTTATAGCAACAGGCAAATTTTGAAAGGAAGGGAATTATTTTCTAGTGCATTTTGTAAAGATGAACAGGTAGAATAATATGATATTTGTTTCCCAGCTCCACATGGTACTTAACTCTCATCAAATCACCAAACCTGGATAACCATTAGGCATTGTCTAAGATGCAGATATTCATTATCAGTAAAAACATTCTACTTATTCCACTGAAATCATTAAAGGAAACTAGGTTTCCTTCCCTGATTATTGTTGGTCTTACTTAGCTCTTTTTTTTTTCTTATGATTGCTTTCATACGGACTTGATTTACAAAAACCATTTTATATCAAGATTGCAAAAAGTAGACGAGACAGACTGCAGTGTTCTCCAATTAAAATAATTACATCCACTGATCTGTTTATATTTCCTTCCTCTTTAAATTTGTGCCATAACGATAAAATTGGCCTTACATGGTATCTTGTTTAATATGCAATTCATCTTTGTTCTTAGTTTTTGTTCCATGATGTCAATTATTACTTACAAAATATCTATTAAAGGCGTCAACAAACACGTTGTAATACAATTGAAAATTACTCTGATGATATATTATCATTTGAATGCAGTTTTAACAATAAAATATTAAAGTAATCAAAGTCATTCCAGAAATACGACATGAGCACACACTGAAATACTTGAATAGATGATCTGTATGCACCAATGGGGCAATAGACAAAATATGCAACAGAATTAGAATGTTTCCAAAAATATTTATATATAAATAAAGAAAAATTTCAATTAGGAACTAATTCTATTACTATAAGCAATACATGTGTAGAAATGTATCTAATCTTTTAAAATGCAGACTATTAAAAGACAGGGGTTTAGGCTATGTGCGCAAGTTGCGGTTTGCTTGCAGAAATTTCTGCATCTCTTGGCAGAAAAACACAGTGGAAATTCCGCGTGTTTTTATGCGGTTTTTTGCATTTTTGTTGTGGATTTACATGGGGATTTGTATGAGGATTTGTAAGCTAAATAAAGATATGTTATTTAAAAAATAAAAAAGTGATGTCATTTCCTTGCCCAACCTCCATAGGATAGGACTCCATTGTTTATGTGCTTCACCCAAGACGGACACTATTCGGTGGCTCAGTGGATAGCACTGCAGCCTTGCAGCGCTGGAGTCCTAGGTTCAAATCCCACCAAGGACAACATCTGCAAGGAGTTTGTATGTTCTCCCCATGTTTGGTGGGTTCCTCCGGGTACTCCGGTTTCCTCCCACATTCCTAAAAAACATACTGATAGGGAATCTAGATTGTGAGCCCCAATAGAGTCAGCGACAATAATGTGTGCAAACTGTAAAGCGCTGCGGAATATGTTAGCACTATATAAAAATAAAGATTATTATTATTATTCTCCACACACTCTTCCTCCTGACATCATTTCCTTTAAAAAATCTGCATTTTTTTGGGCAAATCTCCAGCAAATCCGCAGTATATCCACAAACCTTTTTACACCTGCGTTTTTGCTGCAGATTTGGCTGACTCATTGGAAGTTAACGGGTGAAAAACGCTGCAGATCAGCAAAAAGAATTGACATGCTGCAGAAAATAAAACGCTGCAAATAAGGATGGAAATTTCCGGATCATGTGCACAACACTTCAGGATTGTCATTGATTAACCTTGCTTTAGTATTCTCTTGCGTTTTTGGAGCATTTAAAAATGCTGCGGAAACGCAAAAAAATTTGCATCGTGTGCACATAGCCTTACTGTTTACATTAAAGGGGTTGGCCGCTACCTGGACAATACTTTCTTAAATGATATGGTCCTCTGAATAAATAAAATAAAAAAAACATGTATTCATGTCTCCCCAGAATATCAGAAGAAACACCTTGATCAAAGTCATTGATGGAGGTGGGTGATCATTTGGGCCTGTTTTTTTTTTTATTTTTAATGTTACTTGCTTATTTATGGCCATACATTTCCACAGACATCATCACTAGTGTGCCACTGTGGTTTACAATCTAAATTCCCTATCAGTTTGTCTTTGGATGAGGGAGAAAAACCCAAGCAAATATTGGGAAAACATAGAAACTCCTTATAGATGGTGTCTTTGGAGCCCATAATCCAAATACTGCCAATAAACAAAGCTAACCACTGAGCCACCATGCTGCCCTACAGTTTTAAGTTGACATTGCAGTCATCTGTATGCCAAAATACTGTAGATTCAAATGTGAGGCCATCTATATGAAAGATAAAGCCCATAAGCACATCAGAATAGCAGAAAAAGAAACAATTAGACATGTTGCAATAGCCTAGTCAAAGTACCAGATATGTGTAGTGACATTAGAAGAGCCTTGCATATATGTATGCCCAAACCCTCAATGAACTTAAGCCAACTTTGTAAAGCATGGACCAAAATTCCTCCAGAATGATGTGAGAGACAGATAAATTCATAAAGAAAACAATTTTAGTACTTACTACTAAAGATGGTTGCACAAGTTACTAATTCATGAGCTGTACCTAATTTTACACATACTACTTTTGTATTTTCTCAAATTTCTGTTAAATAAGTAACGCACAGTGTAAATTCTAATTATGTTGTTATTCATCCTAATTGTAAGACATTCTAGACATATTTTGTATTATGTCCTGATAAATAAAACCATAGAATTCGAAAAGAGAGTACTTATGTTTGTCATAAGAACACAAGCACAAGTACAAGGGGTGATGGTGTGAGGTTTGTATATGGGGAGTCTGATTTAACATGAAGAATCATGCTGTATGATCCCCTATTCTTCCTATCAAACCTGAAAGACATATGAGCCTTATTGTATTAACATTATACCTGTCTACTTTCTTAAGTATGTTCTGTAAGAACTTATTGTCACTAGGTAATAATTGGCCAACAGAGGTAAAAAAAAACTGTTCTGCTGGTTTCAACCACACTGCAATTTATTAAGCATTTTTTTGGATGATGTGGGGTTGCTTTGGTGATGTGGAGTTATTTTTCTTTCTTTTTTCGGTTGGTGGCCATGGTGGTAATGTATGTGGAGCATTTTTAAGCCAAAGGAAAATCAAGGTCCATAAAGACAAGGATTTTTTATTTTATATTTCCCATTCTTTTTCTTTGGCTTAAGTTTCAAAACCTGCAGAAAAATACGCTACAAAGAAATCCATTGGCTTTTTAAAACATTGGTGTATGGGGCACAACTAACCGGGAGTATTTTGTATAGTATATTGCAGAAATGAAGGAATTACCCATTTTGCTAGCTTATCATTCTACCTCCTAGTACTTTGAGATATGTACTCTATATCTGGCATGTCACATTCATAATGGAATGCGCAAATTTAAAAGTTTTTAAGTAGTTTATTTAGGGTGAAAGTAAACAAAACATTATAATCAAAATGTGTTTTTCTGTTTTGCGTTACCATGTTTTTGTTTTATTCCCAAACTTTTAGAACATAGAGTACATTGCAAAGTTTTGAAGAATGTGTATGACGCATATACTGTAAATCTCTTGGTTGTCATCAGCTAATGTTGACTTGATTGTTTCTTCTGAGACTTTAGACAACCTTGAGATACTACTGGTGATTTAAAACTAAAATGCAAGGAAGACAGTTTAAAACATGACCATTTATTGCTTCCCCTGTATTTCTTAGAACTTAGTAAGATACAAAGAAACACTAAATAGAATGTAAAATTCAACATTAACTATAAAATCACATTGTTGCTTTATAACAAAAAATAAATTTGTTTAAATACTGTATATTGTAACACAAAAAATATTTAGCAAAATGTTTGTAACTTGCAGAGATGATATAGTCTATCTTCTCAACTAGGAAAAAAAGAGTAATTTACTGATAGACACCTGTGGCAGCAGCTAATTTCCTAGGAAAATAAAATCATTGAATTTCACAATTCAGTGTGCTTGAATATTCTTTCCTTCACATCATATGACAAGAAAGAGTATAGAGCAGTGTTTGTCAACTCCAGTCCTCAAGACCCACCAACAGGTCATGTTTTCAGGATTTCCTTAGCATTGCATAGGTGGTGGAATTAATGTTTGAGCAGGTGATGAAATTATCACCTGTGCAATACTAAGGATATCCTGGAAACTTGACCTGTTAGTGGGTCTTGAGGACTGGAGTTAAGAAACTGGTTCCAAGTTTAAGGAATTGTAGATTATTTCTAAAAATGTTGCTTCAGCTTCACATTTTGTGGTTTATGTAATGCAATTTATAAGCTTAGAAGAAATTTGTAGGTTGCTGTCTCTTTTTTATATTGAGTATTAACTTCAAGATGCTTGGCCTAAGAATTTTATTGGACATGTAGTTGATAAAGAAGTGCTGCATGTGCCTCCATCCAGCTATGGAAAGAGTGGCGCAGGATCCGGGTCAAGCGTCAGTGGTACGCTGCTGATGAATATATTCAGATAGTCGATATTTTCAAAAGCTTTATTGGAGATTATGATTGGACTGGTGATTGTTTTTTATGAAAGTCATGAGTGTTTTTCTTGTTAGGTTAGGAATCCCTGTGCTGTTTTTACAGTAATCTTCCCCATCTCGATATAATTTCTTGGCTTTTTTAACAATAGTATCATGTTCAGTCTGCATGATATTAGTAGCTATTTGTCTACTGATCCTCTTAAAGTCAGGATGGGAGTGGAACCTTCTTAATACATCAGCAAATTGGTATATCCTAGCCATGGCTAGATCAGATAATTCAGTTCTTTTACTATGTAGAAATCAAAGCATATTTTGCATACAATTATTTAAAATAAGATTCCATTCATTTGTAAAACATGTAGAAAAAAATCTCCAGCGCAAAAATGAATAAAAATTCAATTTTTATTGGATAAAATTAAAATCCATCTTGATAGAAAAAAGACATATACAAGTGGGGTCCCTGGTGGTCTGAAACCGACGCATTTCGACCTAGCAGGTCTTATTCATATTATGAATGGTATATTCATGGTATGAATAAGACCTGCTAGGTCGAAACGCGTCGGTTTCAGACCATCAGGGACCCCACTTGTATATGTCTTTTTTCTATCAAGATGAATTTTATCCAATAAAAATTGAATTTTTATTCATTTTTGCGCTGGAGATTTTTTTCTACATGTTTTGCTGCAGCCAACGCCTCTAATCAAGGTGGCTCCGTGCGCATGAGGATTCTGATCTACTGTTGAGATTGAAAATCTTCTGGACTACTGCTGAGACTGGTGAGCTGACTATTTTCCTGCTTTTTCCCTCTTTTTCCCTGCTTACATTCATTTGTAAACTCACCATCCCTAGTAAAAGGTGAGGAATGCAATTGTCTCAAACCTCTGGGACAAATATTTTCTTCAATGCAGATTGATAAAAAATATTTGCCCTATCCATAGTGAAGTTCCTCATTAAGTGAATTCTCTAGTTCATATAGCATTTTTGAGTAGCGTTGTATCCTCTTCATCAAATGCAGTATCAAAAACACTTCTGACCATAGTTGTGGTCTTTAAAATAGACAGCAGGATAAGTCTTTCTGAGAAGATAGGCGATTCTGGAGGTATTCCATAGTTATAGATGAGCACACCTGCACACCTGCATCTTACTACTGTTGGACTGGTTTATATGAGCGGTCGCGCCCCGCTCTTCAGTTTCACTGGACATTTGGACATTTCTATAGTGTGCTATGCATTCGTTACTATTGCAGATGTTCTCTGTTACTTTTGTTTCACTTGTTAATATACTTATTTGCATCAACTTTGGTCTCAGTTTCGTAATATCCTACGCCATCAGATTCCGTAGTACCCATATAATTGTTACAAAAGGTTCCCAGGCTATTAATATCAGCTCACAGCTATATACTTAGCCTATCCTGGTTATTAAAATAGGGGACCCCCCAAAAAAATAACATGGGGTTGCCCTGTATTTTTAATAACCAGCCAGGCAAAACTGACAGCTGTGGGCTACAACCCTCAGCTGTCAGCTTCAGCAAGGTTGGTTATTAAGAATAGAGGGGCCCCTACACTGTAATTTTTAATTATTTAATTAAATAATTAATAAAAAATGGTGTGGTGGTCCACAGTATTTTTGACCACCAGCCAAGCTAAAGTTGACATCTGGGGGCTGATAATCTCAAGCTCATAAGGGGCAATGGATATTGGCCCCCTAGTCTAAAAATAGCAGTCCACAGCTGTTCTAGAAAAGGTGTATCTATTAGATGCTCCAATTCTGGTGATTTACCCCACCCTTTCCATTTGTCCTGCTCTTCCCATTTGCCGTGTTGCAGTGGCAAGTGGAGTTCATATTTGTGGGGTCGATGTCACCTTTGTATTCTCATCAAGCCCACAGCTTAGTAATGGAGAAGCATCTATAAGACACCTATCCATTACTAATCCTATAGTAAACAAACACACAGCCAGAATAAAGTCCTTTAATTGAAAGAATCACACAGATTCTTTAATGAATCTAAATTAAATTAAACTCACATCATCACCCATTCAACTGAAGCCATGGTCTCCTGTAATAAAACAAAAATAAAAAAAAATAACCATATCCTTCAACTGTCCATCGTTCTGTCCCACACTGTAATCCATGTCTGGGGATAAACAATTTTCAACCTTGACGGTGCCAAGATGCAACCGTCTAGGATGAGAACCACTGAGGAATGAGCTGCACAATGAGACTTTTTCTCTCTGTGCTAGCGGTGATCTCACTGAGGTCACCACAGTTCAGGGGCCTGGGCTGTGAATACAGCCTCATGACTGTGGTAACCTCGATGACATCACCGCTAGTCAATGAAGCTGCACTCACAACAGCTCATTCCTCAGTCGTTCTCAGCCTGGACGGTCGCATCTTGGCACTGTTCAGATTGAAAACTGTTTATCCCCAGACATGGATTATGGCATGGAAAAGAACATGGACAGGCAAGGGGTTTGTTTGTTTTTTTATTTTTGTTTTATTACAGGAGACCATGGCTTCAATGTAATGGGTGATACTGTGAATATGGTTTAATTTAGATTTATTAAAGGAGTCTGTGTAATTCTTTCAATTAAAGGACTTTATTCTAGCAATGTGTTTATTTACAATATATCTATAGGATTCGTAATGGAGAGGCGTCTTATGGACACCTCTAAGTTACTAAGCTTGATGTCAAAGGACAATACAAAGGTGGCATCAACCCCGCAAATATTAATCCCACTTGCCATCACCACAGGGCAAGTGGGAATAGCCAGGCAAAGCGCCAGAATGGGTGCATTTTCTGGGTGTCAGAAAAGGGAGGAACACACATTAATTTTTAAATTACCCCTCTATTATTGATAACCAGCCTTGCTAATGCTGACAGCTGAGGGTTGCAGCCCACACCTGTCAGTTTTATCTGGCTGGTAGAGTTGAGCGATACTTTCCGATATCCAAAAGTATCGGAATCGGAATGGTATCGCCGATACCCAAAAAATATCGGCGATACCCGATACCGATACCGGAAGTCCAATGTAAGTCTATGGGAACAAAATATCGAAATTAAAAAAAAAACATTCTTGCCTTGTAGGTTAATTGTACATGAAGGAAAACAACAAAGAGTAATGTAGAATGTATTGGGGCAGGTTGAGGAGACATTAAAGGCATAGATGTTTAACCCAATCCAATGGAATAGCATTAATTTTTTTTTTTTAGGAAATACGTTCGGATTGATGAAGAAATTGACAATGTTGTTAACCTTTTTTCTATTTTGGCAAATATGTATGTTTCACAACTTCCATGCTCTTCACCTTTTTAACTTTTGCCACACTTTCTCCTTCATAATCTTCAGCAGCATCATCTTTGTCATCAAATTATTCTTCATCTTCACCTTCTTTATCTTCTTCTAAAACTTCTTGCTTTTCATCTTTTTGTTAACATTACTCATATTGTTCTTTTTAAACTATTATTCTTCTTCATATTATAGTCCTTCATCTTCTTCATCATATTCTTATTTGTGACATAGATTCCTGTACTTGTAATCTGTAAAAGTATGATTTTTTCATCGTTCCGTTCTTGCTGCCACAAAAGATTTAAATTACCACAGTATTTGTCCGTGTTCAGTTTAGCCTGCAGCATCAGGCATTTACCAGGGGCACCACGAGGAGGAACGGACTCACCCCCATACACTGCTTAGTCTTCTTCTGCTTATAATTTAGAGCATATATTTTGCTCTTCATTTTGGTCTTATACTTCATGTTCTTCTGCTTTTAGATCTTCTGCTTATTGTTCTTGTGTCTCTTGTTCTGTATCTTGTATTTGTAGCACAACCTTGTACCAGCTGATGTTACTGGGACACGGTTACTAACCAGGAGGTACCTGTGCTCCAAAGCACTACCAAGGACCAGCAGACGTTGCTGGAACTCGGATACCGAGATGGAGGCACCTAGGCCAAAGGCACTGCGGAGAACCAGTTGACGGCACTGGAACCCCGACGGGTAGCAGAAGGTACAAGAGCCAATGCAAGTAACGAGGACCAGCTGACTGTGCTGGAACCCGGAGGGGCAGCAGAAGGAAAAGAGCCAATGGCACAACCGAGGACCAGCTGACGTTACTGGGACACGGTTACTAAGCAGGAGGTACCTGTGCTCCAAAGCACTACCAAGGACAAGCAGACATTGCAGGAACTCGGATACCGAGATGGAGGCACCTAGGCCAAAGGCACTGCGGAGAACCAGTTGATGGCACTGGAACCCCGACGGGTAGCAGAAGGTACAAGAGCCAATGCAAGTAACGAGGACCAGCTGACTGTGCTGGAACCCGGAGGGGCAGCAGAAGGAAAAGAGCCAATGGCACAACCGAGGACCAGCTGACGTTACTGGGACACAGTTACTAAGCAGGAGGTACCTGTGCTCCAAAGCACTACCAAGGACAAGCAGACATTGCAGGAACTCGGATACCGAGATGGAGGCACCTAGGCCAAAGGCACTGTGGAGAACCAGCTGACGGTACTGGAACTCGGACGGGTACCATAAGGCACCCATGAAAATGTAAGTTGACAGGCCGCAAGCCGTCTGCAGTTACCAAATCACACAGTCCTACAGTGGGTGCTTGTCCTATTTTCACAACGGAAAGAGCCTTTATTTACATATCCCACAGCACACATAGGAATCACCTAAACTGCAGGCACCATAGAGTCGGATAACCGGAATGCAACATGACAGGACAACTTATTGGAGGCTAATTTACGTTGACACTGCCAGGAAATAGCTGTGGTGCTGTAACCAGGGTGGGCATGAGTCAGTACCCGTGCCAATTACTTCCGAGCAACAACTGGCGGTGTTGGAGCCCAGGGATGAGAGGAGGACAGGGTGGAGGCAGCATGACTTTTTGTCGTACACACAGCAGGGGAACAGCTGCCATTACTCAACCCCAGTAACACAGGAGCAAGTGTTGACTGTGCTAACAGCACTTACAGGCAACAACTGGCGGTGTTGGAGCCCAGGGTCCAATGCATCGACTTCAATTGCTTCCACCTCCTCTCAGGAACACAGCACTGTTGATCAACCATCTGTCTCTTCACCGCCTGCCAAATTGCCCAGTCAGTCAGAGAGTTCTGTACAGGAGCCAGCTGAGTCTCTGCTTCTGTTCTCAGAATCTGTTGGTTTGCAAACAGGGGCACAGCCAAGCAGCATTCTGGAATGTGAAGAAGAGGGAGTATGCAGTGATGCGCAACAGCTGTGTCTCTCTGAATCTGAAGAGGCGGGTGAGACAGTGCCGATGGTCAGCACACCGCAGAACGCATCTGATGATGATGAGACTCAGGTGCCAGTTTCTGTTTAGCATGGTGGTGGCCAGACCACCCAACAGCAGCAGGTGTTGGAAGAGGTTAGTGGAGATGATGAGGTCCAAGACCCAACATGGCGTGAGGAACAGGAAGGTGGTGGATAGCAGCTCTGAGGAAGCGATTGCCCCAACGGTACAAACAGGAGGGAGAGTTAGGCTGCATACTCTGTTGCCTGTAGCCTCCATTTTGGCACCTGTTCGGATTTCTCTTCCAAAAGTCTAAACGGACGCTCCCAGGACTTGCACTGCGTGGTCCTTTTTTCACACACTTGCAGATGATATTTGCTATGTCAAATGCAAGCTGTGTAATCAAAAAGTAAAAAGAGGTAAAGTGTCAGTAACCTCAATACCACAAATATGTGTAAACATGTGCGGAGAAAACACGTAGTTGAGTTACAAAGACACACTGAAGATGTACAGTCTATAGAGAATCACTGCACAAGTTTAACTGCATATGTCATGGTTAAATTTGAAATTTTTATTGCACACTTGATGTGAAAAAAGAAAATAGCTATGAAACTACTGACTGACGTTTTGGGCAACGCAGTGGCCTTTATCAAATAGTCGCTGGAAGAGATAGAAAAATTTACAGTCAATGACAATGTATAATATATACAATATATACATAGGGTGAAGAATATATGTACATAGGAATTAGGCAACATGTTAAACATTTGGGTGATACTGTAGAACACGGAGAATTATCCCTCTAGGGCAGGGGTGGGCAATTAATTTTGCCAGGGGGCCGCATGAGAAATTGGGATGGTTTTAGAGGGCCGGACTAATATAATTAACTCCGTTCTACCCAATACTGTATATATACAATATATATATATATATATATATATACTGTATACTGTATATATACATACCTGCCCATTATCATAATCTTCTCCCCATCATCATCAATGCCTCCCCATTATCAGCAATGCCTGCCCATCATCATCTTCTCCCCATCATCAATGCCTGCCCATTATCATCAATACCTGCCCATTATCATCATCTTCTCCCCATCATCATCAATGCCTGCCCATCATCATCATCATCATCTTCTCCCCATCATCAATGCCTGCCCATTATCATCAATACCTGTCCATTATCATCATCTTCTCCCCATCATCATCAATGCCTGCCCATCATCATCTTCTCCCCATCATCAATGCCTGCCCATTATCATCAATGCCTGCCCATTATCATCATCTTCTCCCCATCATCATCAATGCCTCCCCATTATCAGCAATGCCTGCCCATCATCACACACAGACAGCACATAAGCACTCTCTCACATACATACACACACACACACACACACACACAAAGCACCGCACTACATAGACACAGACACACACAGAGACACGTCTTACCTGTCCAGCGTTCCCGCTCTCTGACACAGCCGGCCGCTGAATGATGACGTCATTCAGCGGCCGGCTGTGAGAGGAAGCGCCGGTGGAGCCCGGAGCTGCAGCAGCGGAGGCACGGGAGAGGTAAGTATTGTGCCAGCTGATGCCGGGGCCCTGAGACTGCCGGAGCGCCTCCGCGGGCCGGTCACTGACAGCCGGCGGGCCGGATGCGGCCCGCGGGCCGCCCCTTGCCCGGGTCTGCTCTAGGGTATGCGGGTGGATAATGTATTTTTTTGTTGATTTTTGGGAGTGTGTAGAAAACAGGGGTGATGGGGTATTGAATATTAAGGAATGTCATAGTCTTACAGTCTATGGTGATCAATTAAAGATGTTTTGACAGGATACGATCAATTTTTTGACAGATGTAAAATGTAGGGTCACAATTGAGTTGTCTGTAGGTTAGGTTAACTGACAGTTGTCTATGAATTTCGGCAATAGATTGGGTCTTATTCATAATAACGATAGCACCCCCCTTATCTGCTGGTTTAATAATAATGTTGGGGTTATCTTTCAGAGATTTTATGGCTTGTTTATCTGTGGGTGTCAGGTTGTGGGCGGCGTATCGGGTGTAGGCCCAATCTCGGCAAACCATCCACGAGCACAGGCTCTGAATCTGGCATTGCAAAACTCCTGTCCCTTGAAATGCTGTCATTCAGGCTGGTGGAGACTGACAGTTTACGGAACTTAATGGCATTGGCAGTCCCACAATACAATGTGTCAAGCTGATTTTATTTCAGCAGGCAAGCCGTCCCTGGTCTGCAAAAGCATGTTGTTGAGGTTAAAATTAAACATGCGCTACTAAACTCCGTCAGTAGCAATGTCCACCTGACCACCGCTGCGTGGACCAGTACCCATGGCCAGGGACGATACCTTTCCCTTACTGCCCATTGGGTCAATGTTGTGGAGCCGGGTACAGATCTTGCGAGTGGCGCTGTACGTGTTCAGGCAACTACAAGGATTGCGGGAATCAAGTCTGTACACATTGACTCCTCCTTCTCCAGTTCCTCAGAAACATCGTTGCAGGAGCCGTCACGGTCTACCTCCACATGGACCCGTGAACGCTTAATAAGAATCTTTAGTTATATAGCGCCAACAGATTACGCAGCGCTTTACAGTTTAACAGTTTCAGAACACAAGTCATAAGTGACAACGTTAACAATACAATAATTAAAGCAATATAAGCCGCCCCTGCTCGTGAGACCTTACAATCTACAATGAGGAGGGGGAGCTACAAAGTACAGTTGTTTATATACAATGGTGCATTTACAATGATGGTCCAGCCATTTTCAGGGAGTGAGGGATGGATGGAGATAGTGAATGGGCTGCACACACACACAGTTACACATAGAATGACTTTGATTAGTGAATGTGATAGGCCGCTCTGAACAAATGTGTTTTGAGTGTGGAAGTAGGGCTGTTAATGGGGATGTTGAAGTCTCCAAGGATAAGGGTTGGTACTTCTGAGGACATGAAAGTGCGGCAGCCAGGCAGAGAAGTGGTCAAGGAACTGTGTGGGCGAGCCTGGGGTCCGATATATTACCGCTACTCTGAGGGAGAGGGGACGAAAGAGCCTGATGGTGTGGACCTAATAATTTGCAAAATCTTAATATAAAATTTACATGTTACATATTTACATCTAGTATAAAACATTTAACCATTAAGCCTACTTACAGAACAAGGAAGTGTAAAAAAACTTGTGCTTAAAAAAAAAAGTGCAAATAAAATGTGAGAAGGGCAGTGTAACAAATAATTTAGGAAAAAGATAAACTAACATCAAGTGCTGTGTGCTGTGTAAGAGCCAGACACATTAACATGAAATCAGTCTGGAATAGCGGTGATTTTCTCCCCATAACCCGAGTAACATTCTGGGGAGAGGGTGTAGAGTCAACGATCAGCAACTAGCTACGGTAGATCAAATACCTGAAAAAAAAAAAAAAGTTATTTAACATTCATAAGATACATTTTATTTTATATAAAAAAAAAAAAAATATTTAACATTCATAAGATACATTGTATTTAAAAAAAAAAAAAAAGAAATTTATTTAACATTCCTAAGATAATTTTTTTTAAAACATAAAAACTATAATACACAGCAGGATCTTTAGTAAAAACCAGACTTACCACTGTAACCTCTTAATCCTTGCAAGCTTCAACACAACGTTGACAAGGTACACAGCAGGGGTGGTCGGTCTCCTAGACAACGAGCAAACTCCTTCATGTTGAGAGAGGCCACCATCTCCTTAGCTTTCTGGTACTTTTCTGTGGGAATGAGCTTGTCTCCAACCAGCCAGGAATATCCATTGAATGGCACACCATGGTTTGGTATTAGCACCCAGTACCAAAAGTGAAGCCAACCACAGTTCCCATTTCTCATGAACTTTATTTGATATACTGGCTGGCCAAACATTTGTTTCTCACAAAGGAGCTGAAGACCCTGAGTGGTAGTAGGTGCAATCTCTCCAGCATGACCTGTTTGTTAGATATTTGCCGTCTACACCTAAACAACATCTCTAGAATCCGCCCTTTTCTCACCATGGAAACAACAAAAACCCTCACTGTAGCATTGATCCACTCCCGCCTGGACTACTGCAATGCTCTATTACTTGGCCTCCCCATTACTCGACTATCCCCTCTCCAGTCCATCCTTAATGCAGCAGTCAGGGTCATCCATCTGGCTAATCGGTACTCGGACGCGTCCGCTCTTCCCAGTCCTTACACTGGCTGCCCATTCATTATAGGATCCAATTCAAAGTACTGGTTCTCACCCACAAAGCTCTCCACAGTGCAGCACCCCCCTACATCTCCTCCCTCATTTCTATCTATCGGCCTAACCGACTGCTGCGCTCTGCAAATGACTTTCGACTAACCTCTGCAGTAATCCGTACCTCCCACTCCCGACTCCAAGACTTCTCCCGCGCTGCGCAAATCCTCTGGAATGCTCTACCACAAGAAATTAGGACTATCCACAATTTGCCTGGTTTCAGGCGCTCCCTCAAAACACATTTGTTCAGAGTGGCCTATCACATTCAATAACCAAAGTCGTTCTATGTTTAAGTGTGTATGTGGAGCCCATTCACTATCTCCATCCATGCCTCACTCCCTCAAGATGGCTGGACCATCATTGGAAATGCACCATTATATATACACACCTGTACTTTGTATCTCCCCCACCTCATTGTAGATTGTAAGCTCTCACGAGCAGGGTCGGCTTATTTTGCTTTAAGTATTGTATTGTTAACGTTGTTACCTATGACTTGTGTTTTGAAACTGTTAAAGTGTAAAGCGCTGCGGAATATGTTGGCGCTATATAAATAAAGATTATATATTATTATTATTATATCAAAGGGAGAAGAGGATTGGGCCTTGACAAGGTGCCCGATTGCATCTTAAGTCTTATTGAATGTTGGAGCCAGTCCACCGTATAAAAGCAGCCATAGAGTGTCCGGGTACCTGCTTTGATTTCGATCAAAATGAAGACTACTTTGATGTACATGTACACCAATTCGAGAAAAATGACAAGGATGAGGCAGTAAGACACGCTCAGCAGAGTACAAGCAGCATTGCTTGAAGAAGTAACTTGAGCGTGATCAAAATTGAATAAATTAAAATCTCAGACTACAGTGAACACAACTCTTAGCTGTGAAAGGGCTTTTTGTGTCCTTCTACAGTGTTTTCAACCAATGTATTGGATACGGATGGAAGCACGTCACACTATAATTTCAATTGAATGGAGCAGCAAGAATTACACTAAAGAAAAAAAAAAAAAAAGAGTGTGAGAGTGACATGTGCAGATGCCTACATACAGCGTTGTATGCCAAGCAAACTGCAGCGCGTCACCTGCACTCACACACACACCTTGCATAGCTGTGAAAAAAACACTGCAAGGCAAAAGGAAGATGTACAAAGCGGTTGGTAAAGTAGCCTGCCTAAAGCACAGTACACAAAATCACAATCTCTAACTGTCCCTCAGAGTCAGCAGAGCAGCGTTCTGTCACAAACTGAATTAACAGCACAGTGACGCTAAAATGGCGGCTTTATCCGGCAACAATACCTTCCTTGTGTCACGGTTAGGGTAGCGTGTGTCTATTATATGAGTGTCTGTAAAATGTAACGTTACGCAGACTTATTCTGCCCTTGGGACGCAAAAAATAAGACAGCAGTAATCATTTACTGTATAAAACTCCACCTATGCGCAACAAAACAAGCACGTTCCCTCTTACGGTTCCTGCGCTGACATGTGAGTAGGGAGTTTGGAGACGTTCCTGAATTTATCCCAGGTATCCAAGCATATCAGGCCGATAGGAGAGCATTAAAACCACCCACGGTGGTGACTTAAATATGGTGAATCGAACCAGTGAAGAACTGTAGGTCGATGCGAATGAATGTGCGATCACATGACACACGTTTATAATAACCCTTGCTAGACACGAGTAACTTTGTAGACATTTGGAACACACCTGAACCCAGATGGCAGTGAATATTCATTCTATTCGGCGCCCATGACTCTTGGTCCAGAATAGATTATATATTGCTAGCACAGGAGCTATTAAGGGGAGTGGAAGAGGCAGATGTGCACAACGTAGCTATATATGACCACGCGCCCGTATCAGTGACCCTGCCAGATATGGTGCAGATGGGGCCAAACCAAACTTGGCGCTTCCCGACCTATTTGTTAATGGATGAGAAGTTTCGACATCACGTGAAGCAATGGTGTTTTTAATATGTAAGGGATAATGGAGATACTAGGGATAGGCCGGAACTTTTATGGGCAGCAGGGAAGGGAGTAATGCGCGGGAAACTAATAGGTTATCAGACAACGCTAAAAAAGAAGATCGCGACAAACTACTCGCAGGCTAGCAGGATATTACGCGATAGGTACACGGCAAACAAGACAAGTTCATCAACACAGGTTAAAAATAGATGTAAGCAGGCTAAGGCTGACTTACACGTATGGGTATATCGACGAGAGACAAGCAGTAATAACAATTATAGAGCCGATGTATATCGTTATGGTAGCAAATGAGGGAGACTATTAGCACGAGTAGCGAAAGGAAATCACATTCATCATCAACATATTACAGCGTTAACGAATAAACATGGGATCATGAACACAGACCCTCGAACCATAAACACCATTCTACAAGAATACTACTCAGACTTATATAAGGTGGAACATACGGATAGTGCGGAGGGTAACACCTTTGTAGATGGAATACGGTTACCATCCATCACAAACTATCAGCTTCTCCTTTTAAAAAAACAAATTGAGGTGACGGAAGTGACAGCGGCGATAAGTTACTTTAAATACGGGAAAGCTCCAGGACCTGACGGGTTTACAGCCAAATTATTTAAATTATTGAGTGAGGATATCCCGTCCACATTGGTACGCACCTTCAATCATATATTGGAGACAGGAGGGTTGCCCAGCCATTCAAACATGTCACACATGAAGTTGCTACTAAAACCAAACAAACCTTCACATCTGCCTGGATCCTATCGTACATTCTCACTCATTGACCATTATATCAAGATTTTGTCCAGGATCATGGCAGATCTTTTGAGTAGCATTGTTCCTACGCTGATAGGGTGATCACAAGTGGCCTTTGTTAGCTACTTTGTTGGCTACTATCAGTCTCACTATGCATAACACATGTGTGCAGTGGGCAGTATTACCTTTGCCTTCGGTGGAGTAGGAAAACACCTCTCCTATCGAAGTGTTAGTTGGGGAGATGGAAGATTTGACACCGGGACCTGAATTGTAATACTTAAATGTGACAGGTGACAAATTTGTTAAGGCGCAACTCCGCGGCCCCTACGTTGAGTCTAGCCCGTGAAAATTTACTGGTTGTCAATGGGAAACCCCAACACCCCGGGCAGCTACAGTATTTAAACAATTAGAGCTGAACCAAGATTTGCTGTATCAGGTTTATAAAATACATGTTGAAATTTTTTAGCAATTGCTGCTACCGCAGTCATATCGGAGGTTGGTAATGGACTTAGCGCATGCGCATGTACTAGGGTGACATTTGTGCCAAAAGAAAACCCTACACAGAATTATACAACGGTTTTACTGGCTGGGGGTCTATCAAGAAGTTAAACGGTATTGTAACTCTTGTCGCATGCGCCAGGTACACAGTCCTCAGCCTCATTTAGTGAGTCCCTTGGTGCCATTAAAAATTTTAGAGGTCCAGTTTGAGAGAATACCCATGGATCTGGTGGAGCCGGTTAATAAATCAGCAAGGGGTCATCAACAGGGGCAATAAAAGGGGCACTGTGTGGGTCACCAGTTTTGAGCACACCCGAGTTCAAAAGAGAATTCATTGTCCAGACTGATGTGTCAGAGGTAGGTCTGGGTGCCGTGTTGTCTCAGGACTGGAGCTTAACGGGAGGAGCATCCCATTAGTTTCCTGAGTCGAAAACTTACTCCATCAAAAAACAGAGACAGCATTGTAGAGAGAGAGTGCCTGGCGATAAAGTGGGCACTGGAGTCGTTGCGCTACTATTTGTTGGGGATAACATTTTGTTTTGTAAATGATCATTCCCCTGTGACTGGCAGTGTTGTAGCCCAGGGAGTAGAGTTCAGGTGGTAGAAAGATGAACATAACAGGAGACTTGGAAAACGTTGGCAAACAGTTATTTAATCTGAAAACGGACAGGCAAATTCAGGTGAGATCCATGCCTTGTTCATTTTCAGAAAAATAAGCCGGTCTACATTGTCTGAGGATAGTCGCATGCGACGGTCTGTTAGTACACCACCTGCAGCACTAAAGACGCGCTCAGATAATACACTGGCAGCAGGGCAAGCCAGCACCTCCAAGGCATACCACACATCAAATACAAATATAACAGTAATAATAATATTATTAATAAAAAATGAAATTGCACACACAGTACACAGACACAGCTCATATGTGTGTATGAGAGAGTGTTTCTGTGTGTAGTTCATGCCTCTAGCCTAGAAGATCAGTCTTGCTAAAATCTTTAACACTGACCCCTGTTCTGTTCTTAAAATGGTGGATGCTGAACTGCTTCTCAGCCCCCTCATACACAATCATTATGTGGCACTGCTGGGCTCAGTCAGAGGCATCAGATTGAACTAGGCTGTCCTGAGTCATTCTCAATAGAACATTTTGTTCAGCAGTTCATCTAGTTCATTTAGTTCAGAGGTCACATGATGCATTTCCTATCAGCTCCTCACAGGATCGGGTGGAGAAAAACTGAACTAAATGAACTAAATGAACTAATCTTTTGAACTAATCTTTTCAGTGAACTAGTTCATGGTGAACTAATCACCAAAATTAACTAGATTTCCCATCACTATGGTGTACACCTTGGTGGCGCTGTCACAAAACTTCGCCACATTTGTAACATACAGCTCTTGCCCTGTGCAGAGGCGCTGCTTGTGCTCCCTCTTGTTGCAGAGGTGTATACAATGCCTCGACGCACAGAGCTGCTTTGTAAAGCAGTAGCAGCAGCAGCGCTCTCGGCTGGAATGGAGAACATTATGGATTTCAACAGTGTGTCTTGGTCCTCCAGCATTTTACGGTCCCGGTTCAACGGTGTGATGAGGCTTTGTAAGTTGTACCGGTAGCGAGGGTCTAGGAGGGTGTACACCCAATAATCTGACGTTGTGAGAATGTGGCCGATGCGGCGGTCGTTTCTCAGGCAGTGCAGCATGAAATCAACCATGTGCTGCAGACTCACAACTGGCCAACAAATGCTGTCCTCTGGAAGAGCGTCACACTAATAGATTTTTGTAAATTTAAAATAGAATAAAGCAGCAGCAATTTTTGAAAAATGACAAGGATGAGCCAGTGACAGACACTCAGCAGAGTACACGCAGCGGTGGTTGAAGTGGAGCGGGATCTACACTCCTACAAAAAAATTAAACCTCAGACTAGAGTGAACACTGAAACACAACTGTTCACTTGCTGTGAAAGACCTTTTAGTGGACTTCTATTATGTTTGCAAGCAATGTATTGTATTTTGATGGAAGAGCGTCACACTAATAGATTTTTGTAAATTTAAAATAGAAGAAAGCAGCAGCAATTTTTGAAAAATTCCAAGGATGAGCCAGTGACAGACACTCAGCAGAGTACACGCTGCGGTGGTTGAAGTGGAGCGGGATCTACACTCCTACAAAAAAATTAAACCTCAGACTACAGTCATGGCCAAAAGTTTTGAGAATGACACAAATATTAATTTTTACAAAGTCTACTGCTTCACTTTTTCTAATGGCAATTTGCATATACTCCAGAATGTTATAAAGAGTGATCAGCTTAACAGCAATTACTTGCAAAGTCAATATTTGGCTAGAAAATGAACTTTATCCCCCAAAACACATTTCAACATCATTGCAGCCCTGCCTTAAAAGGACCAGCTAACCTCTTTTCAGTGATTGCTCCATTAACACAGGTGTGGGTGTTGATGAGGACATGGCTGGAGATCAATCTGTCGTGATTAAGCAAGAATGACACCACTGGACACTTTAAAAGGAGGCTAGTGCTTGGCATCATTGTTTCTCTTCTGTTAACCATGGTTATCTCTAAAGAAACACGTGCAGTCATCATTGCAATGCACAAAAATGGCCTAACAGGGAAGAGTATCGCAGCTAGAAAGATTGCACCTCAGTCAACAATCTATCGCATCATCAAGAACTTCAAGGAGAGAGGTTCCATTGTTGCCAAAAAGGCTTCAGGGCGCCCAAGAAAGACCAGCAAGCGCCAGGACTGTCTCTTAAAAGTGTTTCAGCTGCGGGATCGGGCTACCAGCAGTGCAGAGCTTGCTCAGGAATGGCAGCAGGCAGGTGTGAGTGCATCTGCACGCACTGTGAGGCAGAGACTCTTGGAGCAAGGCCTGGTCTCAAGGAGGGCAGCAAAGAAGCCACTTCTCTCCAGAAAAAACATCATGGACAGAATGATATTCTGCAAAAGGTACAGGCAGTGGACTGCTGAGGACTGGGGTAAAGTTATTTTCTCTGATGAATCCCCTTTTCGATTGTTTGGGACATCAGGAAAACGCCTCATTCGGAGTAGACAAGGTGAGCGCTACCACCAGTCTTGTCTCATGCCAACTGTTAAGCATCCTGAAACGATTCATGTGTGGGGTTGCTTCTCAGCCAAGGGAATCGGCTCTCTAACAGTCTTGCCTAAAAACACAGCCATGAATAAAGAATGGTACCAGAATGTCCTCCAAGAGCAACTTCTCACAACCCTCCAAGAGCAGTTTGGCGATCAACAATGCCTTTTCCAGCATGATGGAGCACCTTGCCATAAAACAAAGGTGATAACTAAATGGCTCAGGGAACAAAACATAGAGATTTTGGGTCCATGGCCTGGAAACTCCCCAGATCTTAATCCCATTGAGAACTTGTGGTCAATCATCAAGAGACGGGTGGACAAACAAAAACCTAAAAATTCTGACAAAATGAAAGCATTGATTGTGCAAGAATGGACTGCTATCAGTCAGGATTTGGTCCAGAAGTTGATTGAGAGCATGCCAGGGAGAATTGCAGAGGTCCTGAAAGAAGGGTCAACACTGCAAATATTGACTTGCTGCATTAACTCATTCTAACTGTCAATATAAGCTTTTGTTACTCATATGTTTGCAATTATTATATTTCTGTCTGTGATAAAAACATCTGTCAAACACACATAAAAACCAGAGGGCAGCAGATCATGTGAAAATATAATATTTGTGTCATTCTCAAAACTTTTGGCCATGACTGTACAGTGAACACTGAAACACAACTGTGCACTTGCTGTGAAAGGCCTTTTTGTGGACTTCTATTATGTTTGCAAGCAATGTATTGTACTTTGATGGAAGAGCGTCACACTAATAGATTTTTGTAAATTTAAAATAGAAGAAAGCAGCAGCAATTTTTGAAAAATTCCAAGGATGAGCCAGTGACAGACACTCAGCAGAGTACACGCTGCGGTGGTTGAAGTGGAGCGGGATCTACACTCCTACAAAAAAATTAAACCTCAGACTACAGTCATGGCCAAAAGTTTTGAGAATGACACAAATATTAATTTTTACAAAGTCTACTGCTTCACTTTTTCTAATGGCAATTTGCATATACTCCAGAATGTTATAAAGAGTGATCAGCTTAACAGCAATTACTTGCAAAGTCAATATTTGGCTAGAAAATGAACTTTATCCCCCAAAACACATTTCAACATCATTGCAGCCCTGCCTTAAAAGGACCAGCTAACCTCTTTTCAGTGATTGCTCCATTAACACAGGTGTGGGTGTTGATGAGGACATGGCTGGAGATCAATCTGTCGTGATTAAGTAAGAATGACACCACTGGACACTTTAAAAGGAGGCTAGTGCTTGGCATCATTGTTTCTCTTCTGTTAACCATGGTTATCTCTAAAGAAACACGTGCAGTCATCATTGCAATGCACAAAAATGGCCTAACAGGGAAGAGTATCGCAGCTAGAAAGATTGCACCTCAGTCAACAATCTATCGCATCATCAAGAACTTCAAGGAGAGAGGTTCCATTGTTGCCAAAAAGGCTTCAGGGCGCCCAAGAAAGACCAGCAAGCGCCAGGACTGTCTCTTAAAAGTGTTTCAGCTGCGGGATCGGGCTACCAGCAGTGCAGAGCTTGCTCAGGAATGGCAGCAGGCAGGTGTGAGTGCATCTGCACGCACTGTGAGGCGGAGACTCTTGGAGCAAGGCCTGGTCTCAAGGAGGGCAGCAAAGAAGCCACTTCTCTCCAGAAAAAACATCATGGACAGAATGATATTCTGCAAAAGGTACAGGCAGTGGACTGCTGAGGACTGGGGTAAAGTTATTTTCTCTGATGAATCCCCTTTTCGATTGTTTGGGACATCAGGAAAACGCCTCATTCGGAGTAGACAAGGTGAGCGCTACCACCAGTCTTGTCTCATGCCAACTGTTAAGCATCCTGAAACGATTCATGTGTGGGGTTGCTTCTCAGCCAAGGGAATCGGCTCTCTAACAGTCTTGCCTAAAAACACAGCCATGAATAAAGAATGGTACCAGAATGTCCTCCAAGAGCAACTTCTCACAACCCTCCAAGAGCAGTTTGGCGATCAACAATGCCTTTTCCAGCATGATGGAGCACCTTGCCATAAAACAAAGGTGATAACTAAATGGCTCAGGGAACAAAACATAGAGATTTTGGGTCCATGGCCTGGAAACTCCCCAGATCTTAATCCCATTGAGAACTTGTGGTCAATCATCAAGAGACGGGTGGACAAACAAAAACCTAAAAATTCTGACAAAATGAAAGCATTGATTGTGCAAGAATGGACTGCTATCAGTCAGGATTTGGTCCAGAAGTTGATTGAGAGCATGCCAGGGAGAATTGCAGAGGTCCTGAAGAAGAAGGGTCAACACTGCAAATATTGACTTGCTGCATTAACTCATTCTAACTGTCAATATAAGCTTTTGTTACTCATATGTTTGCAATTATTATATTTCTGTCTGTGATAAAAACATCTGTCAAACACACATAAAAACCAGAGGGCAGCAGATCATGTGAAAATATAATATTTGTGTCATTCTCAAAACTTTTGGCCATGACTGTACAGTGAACACTGAAACACAACTGTGCACTTGCTGTGAAAGGCCTTTTTGTGGACTTCTATTAAGTTTGCAAGCAATGTATTGTATTTTGATGGAAGAGCGTCACACTAATAGATTTTTGTAAATTTAAAATAGAAGAAAGCAGCAGCAATTTTTGAAAAATTCCAAGGATGAGCCAGTGACAGACATTCAGCAGAGTACACGCTGCAGTGGTTGAAGTAAGTGGAGCGGGATCTACACTCCTACAAAAAAATTAAACCTCAGACTAGAGTGAACACTGAAACACAACTGTTCACTTGCTGTGAAAGGCCTTTTTGTGGACTTCTATTATGTTTGCAAGCAATGTATTGTATTTTGATGGAAGAGCGTCACACTAATAGATTTTTGTAAATTTAAAATAGAAGAAAGCAGCAGCAATTTTTGAAAAATTCCAAGGATGAGCCAGTGACAGACACTCAGCAGAGTACACGCTGCAGTGGTTGAAGTAAGTGGAGCGGGATCTACACTCCTACAAAAAAATTAAACCTCAGACTAGAGTAAACACTGAAACACAACTGTTCACTTGCTGTGAAAGGCCTTTTTGTGGACTTCTATTATGTTTGCAAGCAATGTATTGTATTTTGATGGAAGAGCGTCACACTAATAGATTTTTGTAAATTTAAAATAGAAAAAGCAGCAGCAATTTTGAAAAATTCCAAGGATGAGCCAGTGACAGACACTCAGCAGAGTACACGCTGCAGTGGTTGAAGTAAGTGGAGCGGGATCTACACTCCTACAAAAAAATTAAACCTCAGACTAGAGTGAACACTGAAACACAACTGTTCACTTGCTGTGAAAGGCCTTTTTGTGGACTTCTATTATGTTTGCAAGCAATGTATTGTATTTTGATGGAAGAGCGTCACACTAATAGATTTTTGTAAATTTAAAATAGAAGAAAGCAGCAGCAATTTTTGAAAAATTCCAAGGATGAGCCAGTGACAGACACTCAGCAGAGTACACGCTGCAGTGGTTGAAGTAAGTGGAGCGGGATCTACACTCCTACAAAAAAATTAAACCTCAGACTAGAGTGAACACTGAAACACAACTGTTCACTTGCTGTGAAAGGCCTTTTTTGGACTTCTATTATGTTTGCAAGCAATGTATTGTATTTTGATGGAAGAGCGTCACACTAATAGATTTTTGTAATTTTAAAATAGAAGAAAGCAGCAGCAATTTTTGAAAAATTACAAGGATGAGCCAGTGACAGACACTCAGCAGAGTACACGCAGCTGTGGTTGAAGTAAGTGGAGCGGGATCTACACTCCTACAAAAAAATTAAACCTCAGACTAAAGTGAACACTGAAACACAACTGTTCACTTGCTGTGAAAGGCCTTTTTGTGGACTTCTATTAAGTTTGCAAGCAATGTATTGTATTTTGATGGAAGAGCGTCACACTAGTAGATTTTTGTAAATTTAAAATAGAAGAAAGCAGCAGCAATTTTTGAAAAATTACAAGGATGAGCCAGTGACAGACGCTCAGCAGAGTACACGCAGCATTAGTTGAAGTAACTGGAGCGTGATCTGCACTCAAAAAAAAAAAAAAAATCACAGACTGCAGTGAACACTGAAACACAACTGTTCACTTGCTGTGAAAGGCTCCTTTGTGGACTTCTATAGTGTTTGCAACCAAGGTATTGATACGGATGGAAGCACGTCACACTATTATTTCAATTGCATGGAGCAGCAAGAATTACACTGAAGAAAAAAAAAAGAGTCTGTCAGTGACACGTGCAGATGCCTACAGACAGCGTTGCATGCAGAGCAAACTGCAGCGTCACCTGCACTCCACACACACCTTGCAGAGCTGTTAAAACAACACTGCAGGCAAAAGGAAGCTTTACACAGCCGGTGGTAAACTAGCCTGCCTAAAGCACAGTACACTAAATCGCAATCTCTAACTGTCCCTCAGAGTCAGCAGAGCAGCGTTCTTTCCCTGAGTTCACAGCACAGTGACGCTAAAATGGCGGCGGCGCCTTTTATAGTGCATTCTGACATCATTTCAGCATCCAATCACAGCCATGCCATTAGTTAACATGACCGCAGCAGTACAGGATGTGCCCACACTTCTTAGGATTCCTCATTGGCTGACTAAAATCACATTGCCTCTCAAAGAATTATGGGAACTTCCGATTCCGGTATACGATATATGGAAAATATCGGAACTAAGTATCGGAATTCCGATACAGCGAATATCGGCCGATACCCGAATCTTGCGGTATCGGAATGCTCAACACTACTGGCTGGTTCTCAAAAATACAGGGGAGCCCATGTCAATTTTTCTTTTTATTATTTATTCATAGTGCAATTAATGGGTCAATTGATGCCACTTTTCCTGGTGTCTGCCCCTAATTTGAGCTGTTTTGGCAGCTTTCTGGCACCCCTAAAGATGTTGTAAATGAATTTGGTTTTGCCTCCCATTGAAATCAATGGGGTTCTGGTATGTTCGTCCAACCGTTCGGTGAACATGTTCATCGAACACGGGGACGTTTTCTGTTCTGGACCTAACTGAACCTTGAAAGGTTTGCTCATCTCTAATCAGGATGTATTAATTGTGCTACGAAAGGCAGGTTTGTAGGAAACGAGGTGTCAAAGAAAGTGTTTCACTTGTACATGTTT
Organism: Oophaga sylvatica; assembly: GCA_033576555.1. Classification (NCBI taxonomy): domain Eukaryota; kingdom Metazoa; phylum Chordata; class Amphibia; order Anura; family Dendrobatidae; genus Oophaga; species Oophaga sylvatica. The sequence goes on along the minus strand of JARQOD010000006.1, from coordinate 260,966,763 downwards.
TGGGACTAAACTAGTAAAGAAGTGATTGTAAAAAGTTCATGAAAAGGAACAGATTCTGAGATAAGATCAGTTGGTATCAGGAAGAAACTATTAGCTCTTCTGGCTATATCATTTTTTGTGGTTGTACATATAACTCTTAATTTTACCCTTTCCCATTCCTTGGTGGAACTTGATGGATATTTGTCTTTTTTCAACTGTTTTATTAAAGAAATAACTATGTAATAATAGATCATGTTCTTTTCATTAGATTCATCATTCAACACAATATGTCAGATCGAAAGTTCCAACAGGAAACATGAAATAAATGTTTGGCAAATGCTTTAATATATCCCATTGATCAGCAGTAAATACATAGAATAGCTTAGCAAGTGCATGATAATTTACTGATACTATAATTTAAAAGACATTTACAGTATAATGACTTCAGAGTTATTTGAAAGCATGTTGTTAAATTACTGATAAAGGTCAATTCATGTATAATGGGCTGTTAAAGGTGTTGTCCAAGGTTAGAAAAAAGTTTTTGTTTTTTTTCAGAATCATCAGAACTCATGCCAATCCACTGTGTTAGGTATTTTAGTTAATTCCCATTTAAATGAATGACATTGAGTTGCAATACCTCAAACAGCCTATAAATAAGAGGGGTGCTGTTTTCAAAATAAAAACACAGGGCCCTGGAAAGTACCTTTAACCAATATGAACCATAAAGGTTTCTATGAGCTCCTCATTTTGCATTTATGAGATCCTGACTTGATTGACTACTTTAGGTTTAATGTAGATATTATCTTGCAAGTTTAACTTAGTTCAGTTTCGTTAAAAGAAAAAACAGAAGACTGATAATTAAACATGTCTGGATGAAGAGTTATAAATCAAAGCTGAAGTGGAAAGTTTTACATTAAAGGCATGCCATTTTGCAACACTGAGGAACTACTTTGCAGTAGGAACAGGTTTGGTGAGTCATGAGAGCATTCCAAAATGATTTATTCTTCTCCACAAATGTTCAAAACATAATAATAAGGAGGCGCATCTCACGTTACCACAGGTGGCCATGGAACTAGCTCTGCAGGAATGTCTTGCAAACACTGATCCTAGTAATAAAAAGAAGACATAAGTAGCAGTTAGTAATGACTGCCATTGTTTTCTTGCCATTACTACTCTACGTGCTTTCTAATTAGGCATCTAAACAAATAATTCTAAATGTAACACATATTTCAGTCTGTTTCTCTTTTCATTTGAGGTGTTTTGTGCTCTATTTATTAAAATGCGGTGTGTACATGTTACAAAAAAAAAGAATAATATAAAAACAAAGTTTGCCTAAAAGGGGACCAGTCTCCAGAGTTCACAGTTCAAACTGCATTATTGAAGGGAATTTGTCAATAGGATCAACCCTCCTGAGTCTTCTTTATGGACATGTAGGTCATAGTAAATTGATAAAATGATAACTTATTATTTGTCATCCAATGTCTTATTCCAGAGAAATGCACATTTTTTTAATAGATCTACCTGAGAACCTGACTCCAGAGCTTACTTTGACCCCTTCACTCTCCAAGCTTGTTTTGACCTTCATAACTAGGCCAAATTTTACTATTCTGACGAGTGTCACTTTATGTGGTAATAACTCTGGAACGCTTCAACGTATCCCACTGATAATATTTTTTTTTTTCGTGACATGTTGTACTTCATGGTAGCGGTAAAATTTCTTCATTATGACTTGCATAAAAATCTGAAATTTGGTAAAAATTTGCAAAATCTTGTAATTTTCAAACTTTTAAATGTTATGTCCTTAAAACAGAGAGATGTGTCACACAAAGTACTTAATTGATAAGATTTTCCCACATGTTAATTTTACATCAGCACATCTTTTAAAACTTTTTTTTGCTTTGAAGGTAGAAGTGTTAAAAGTTGGTCAGCGATTTCTCATTTTTACAACAAAATTTACAAAACCATTTTTTACGGATCACAACATATTTGAAGTGCCTTTGAGGGGGCCCATATGACAGATAATACCCCAAAGTGACATCATTCTAAAAACTTCTCCCCGCAAGGTGCTCAAAACCACATTCAAGAAGTTTATTAATCCTTTGGGTGCTTCACAGGAACTGAAGCAATGTGGAAGGAAATAACAGTTTTTTTTCACCCAAATTTTCATTTAGACACATTTTTTTTCACAAGCATAACAGGAGAAAATTGACATCAAAATTTGTTGTGCAATTTCTCCTGAGTATACTAATACCCCATATGTGGGGTAAAACTATTGCTTGGGCGAATGGCACTACCTTTTATCCTTGTCTGTGAGCTTTGAATTGATGTGTAGTTAGATACTCGCAATAAAATGGGGACCCTTGACGTTGGTTGCGAGCTTATCTGCTTTGGCCAAAATAGTAACCAATACCTCATTTGATACATTTATCATATGCATTATTTTGCATCTTTTTATTGCACTTTTTATCATTTTTTGCAGGATGCAGCTAGACATCCTTTTGATGGCTTGTTTTTTTTGTATTATGCATATTTAGTGCTGAACAGCCCGCCTTCCATTATAATCATTAAAAATAGGCTGCTATCCAGACACTATGCATTGCACTTTCCTGTGTGACTTATGTCCTAAGTAGAGTTGAGCGATACTTTCCGATATCCAAAAGTATCGGAATCGAAATGGTATCGCCGATACCCAAAAAATATCGCGATACCCGATACCGGAAATCCAATGTAAATCTATGGGAACAAAATATCGGAATTAAAAAAAACCCCATTCTTGCCTTGTTGGTTAATTGTACATGAAGGAAAACAACAAAGAGTAATGTAGAATGTATTGGGGGAGGTTGAGGAGACATTAAAGGCATAGATGTTTAACCCAATCAAATGGAATAGCATTAATATTTTTTTTTTTAAAGATGTTCGGATTGACGAAGAAATTGACAATGTTGTTAACGTTTTTTCTATTTTGGCAAATATGTATATTTCACTACTTCCATGCTCTTCACCTTTTTAACTTTTGACACACTTTCTCCTTCATAATCTTCAGCAGCATCATCTTTTTCATCAAATTATTCTTCATCTTCACCTTCTTTATCTTCTTCTTAAACTTCTTGCTATTCATCTTTTTGTTAACATTACTCATATTGTTCTTATTAAACTATTATTCTTCTTCATATTTTACTTCATCTTCATCTTCTTCATCATATTCTTATTTGTGACAGAGATTCCTGTACTTGTAATCTGTAAAAGTATGAATTTTTCATCCTTCCGTTCTTGCTGTCACAAAAGATTTAAATTACCACAGTATTTGTCCGTGTTCAGTTTAGCCTGCAGCAGCAGGCATTTTCCAGGGCACCACGAGGAGTAACGGACTCACCCCATACACTGCTTAGTCTTCTTCTGCTTAGAATTTAGAGCATATATTTTGCTCTTCATTTTGGTCTTATACTTCATGTTCTTCTGCTTTTTGATCTTCTGCTTATTGTTCTTCTGTCTCTTGGTCTGTATCTTGTAGTTTGTCTTAACCTTCTTTGTCCTGTTGGTGATCTTCTTTTGGGTAATCTTTTATTTCTTCTTTGTGATGGTGTTCAGGCTGGTTGGCTTGATGCTCGTCGTCCTTGTGGTCGTCATCTTCTTCGGGGTGGTCATCAGGGTCGTCGTCTTCATTGTTGGAGATCCAGAGTGATTACCCAAAAAAACATTTAAAAAATCTTCAATTTGTAAATGTAGCTGAAGGTACAAGAAGGCTGACTAACTTCCGAGAACCAGCTGACGTTACTGGAACCCGGACGGGTAGCAGAAGGTACAAGAGCCAATGCAAGTAACGAGGACCTGCTGACTGTGCTGGAACCCGGAGGGCAGCAGAAGGAAAAGAGCCAATGGCACAACCGAGGACCAGCTGACGTTACTGGGACACGGTTACTAAGCAAGAGGTACCTGTGCTCCAAAGCACTACCAAGGACCAGCAGACGTTGCTGGAACTCGGATACCGAGATGGAGGCACCTAGGCCAGCGTAGAACCAGCTGACGGTACTGGAACCCGGACGGGTAGCATAAGGCACCCATGAAAATGTAAGTTGACAGGCCGCAAGCCGTCCGCGGTTACCGAATCACACAGTCCTACAGTGGGTGCTTGTCCTATTGTCACAACGGAAACAGCCTTTATTTACATATCCCACAGCACACATAGGAATCACCTAAACTGCAGGCACCATACAGTCGGCTAACCCGAATGCAACACGACAGGACAACTTATTGGAGGCAAATTGACGTTGACACTGCCAGGAAACAGCTGTCGTGCTGTAACCAGGCTAGGCAGGAGTCAGTACCCCTGCCAATTACTTCCGAGCAACAACTGGCGGTGTTGGAGCCCAGGGATGAGAAGACAACAGGGTGGAGGCAGCAGGACTTTTTGTTGCCGTACACACAGCAGGGGAACAGCTGACATTACTGAACCCCAGTAACACAGGAGCAAGTGTTGACTGTGCTAACAGCACTTCCGAGCAACAACTGGCGGTGTTGGAGCACAGGGTCAAGGAAGTGTAGGCAGAGGCCTAGTATGAGATGTTTGAAGTTAAATTTGTAGTTAGCAGCATACATTTTTGCCAGACACACAGCAGGGGAACAGCAGGCGTTACTGAACCCCACAAACACATCAGCGATTGTTTTGATCTGTGCATCAATGTCACGCTGTTACTGCATACAGGAGGACTGGGGTCTATGCTGACCCTAAGCTGGGGTCCTGACTAATCCCTCTACCTGGAGGTACTGTTGATGGTACAGAGGTCCAGGCCGCCAGCGTAATCCCTACCTCCTGAGGATCCCTGAACCTCAGTGATCTAGTCCGAGAAGGACCCTGATCACACACCGGGGACTGGTAGGTATATGCCTAGACACAGTAACAGACGAACGAGACAGTACAAGGGGTAAACTAAAATCCACCTTGCATACAAAAGTCATACCACAGGAGACAGAGGGGACACCAACGGGTACGGAGATAAACGATAAAGCGATGAGGGGAAAACGACCACACCAGGTACTCTTTCACTTCAGCCTTCACAATACAACGATCCGCTCTGCTGGTCTGCATGAATGCTTTCACCGACACTTCCCTAGCAGACAGGCAGGTATTTGAAGGAATCTAATTACAGCAACATTAATTGCAGCTGAGCGAGGCTGGTCTTGTCCAGCACAGAGAAAGGTAGAATTAACTCCCTCACTGCCGAAAAACACCCAGCACCAGAAACTCAGCTGTGAGAAGTCAGGGTGTGCAATCGCGACGATCTTCGCAGCAACACACCCGTGACAGTACCCCCCTTCTACGAGGGGCCTCCGGACCCTCAGGGCCAGGTTTATCTGGGTGAGTGGTGTGGAAGGCCCGAATTAATCGGTCTGCGTTAATATCCGACGCAGGAACCCACGTCCTCTCCTCAGGACCATACCCCCTCCAATGAACAAGGTACTGAAGGGACCTGCGATTCAGACGTGAATCGATGACTCTCGACACCTGGAACTCCAAGTTACCATTGACCACCACAGGAGGAGGAGGTAAAGGTGAAGGTATCACCGGCGCCACATACCTCTTAAGCAACAATCTGTGGAACACATTATGAATTTTAAATGTAGGAGGGAGGTCAAGACGGAATGCAACCGGATTAATTATAGAACTGATCTTGTATGGCCCGATGAACCTGGGACCCAGTTTCCAGGAGGGAACCTTAAGTTTTATATTCTTGGTAGACAACCATACCAGATCGTTCACACTTAGGTCCGGACCAGACACTCTCCTCCTATCAGCCATACGTTTGTATCGGTTCCCCATAGTACTCAGATTATTCAGCACTCCTCTCCACACTGAAGCAAGTGACGACGAAAATCGTTCCTCCTCAGGAACCCCAGAAGAGCCCCCCTATTGAAAGTACAAAACTGGGGGTGAAAACCATATGCCCCAAAAAACGGGGACTTACCAGTGACCCGCTCCGCCTATTATTTAGAGCAAACTCCGCCAGAGGCAAGAAAGAAGCCCAGTCCTCCTGGTTCTCTGACACAAAACATCGGAGATATGTCTCCAAGCTCTGGTTCAGACGCTCAGTCTGACCATTGGTCTGCGGGTGAAAAGCCGATGAAAATGACAACTGCATCCCCCGCCGTGTACAAAATGCCTTCCAGAATTTGGACACAAACTGAGACCCCCGATCTGACACCACATCGGAGGTACCCCGTGAAGCCTTAGAATCTCCCCAATAAACACCTGCGCAAGAGTTTTAGCATTAGGAAGAGCAGGAAGAGCGATAAAATGTGCCATCTTGCTGAACCTGTCCACTACAACGAGTATGACTGTTTTACCCGAAGATGGGGGGAGGTCCGTAATGAAGTCCATAGACAGATGAGTCCACGGACGCTCCGGGATCTTCAAAGGTAAGAGGACCCCAGACGGACGGGATATGGGGTCTTAGAGCGCGCACAAACCTCGCAGGACGTGACAAAAGTTACCACCTCCCTATGTAAGTTAGGCCACCAAAACCGGCGAGAGAGGAGATCCTCAGTTGCTTTACTCCCTAGGTGTCCTGCCAAAGCTGAATTATGGTGTGCCTCGATCACCTTTTGTCGCAACTGATTTGGAACAACAGTCTCCCTGGAGGTCCTACAGGGGCGTCCCCCTGAGCCTCCAATACCTCCTCCTCAAGCTCAGAGCATGCTGCCGACACCACCACCCCCTCCTGAAGGACCGGAACCGGGTCCTCCGTATTCCCAGCCCCTGGGAAACAGCGAGATAAGGCATCCGCCTTAACATTTTTTGAGCCAGGACGATATGTGACGACAAAATTAAACCTGGTAAAAAACAACGACCACCTAGCTTGTCTGGGATTCAGACATTTAGCGGACTCTAAATATAGCAGGTTTTTGTGATCGGTAATGACGGTGACCGGGTGGACTGCCCCCTCCAAAAAATGACGCCACTCCTCAAAAGCTAACTTAATAGCCAAGAGTTCCCTATTGCCGACATCATAATTCCTCTCAGCGGACGACAATTTTTTAGAGAAGAAGGCGCATGGATGCCATTTACTAGGGGACGAACCTTGTGACAATACTGCTCCCACCCCTACCTCGGAAGCGTCCACCTCAACAATGAACGGCTGTGACGCATCAGGCTGAATAAGTATGGGTGCTGAAGCAAAACATTTTTTCAATGAGGAAAACGCTTGACAAGCCTTGTCAGACCACCTTGAAAAATCCGTCCCTTTTTTAGTCATGTCTGTAGAGGTTTAACTATGGACGAAAAATTACGAATGAATTTCCGGTAGTAGTTAGCAAACCCCAGGAAACGTTGTAATGCCTTAAGATCCTCTGGCAGATCCCACTCAAGAACTGCCCGCACTTTCCCAGGGTCCATACGAAAACCGGATGTTGACACCAGGAATCCTAAAAACTGAAGTTCCTGTACGGCGAACACACACTTCTCCCATTTGGCGTACAGTTTATTATCCCGCAAGATCTGTAACACCTGCCTAACATGCTCCTGATGAGACACAAGATCCGGCGAGTAAATTAAGATATCATCCAGATTTATGACCACAAACTGTCCCATTAGGTGGCGAAAGATGTCATTTACAAAGTGTTGAAACACCGCCGGGCAATACTCAGACCAAATGGCATGACAAGGTTCTCATAATGCCCCTCCGGAGTGTTAAACGCCGTCTTTCACGCATCCCCCTCCTTCATCCTAATCAGATTGTACACCCCCCTGAGATCCAACTTAGAGAACCATTTGGCACCCACGATCTGATTGAAGAGATCGGGAATAAGTGGTAGCGGATACGGATCTCGGACCGTAATCCGATTAAGCTCACGGAAATCCAGGCAAGGGGTAGGCCTCCATCTTTTTTCTTCACAAAGAAGAACCCCGGGCCACCGGGGAAGATGAAGGTCTAATATGTCCCTTAGCCAGACTCTCTGAAATATAATCCTTCATGGCCTGTCTCTCAGGACCAGAAAGGTTATACAACCTAGATTTCGGTAACTTGGCCCCAGGGAGCAAGTTAACAGAACAGTCATGCTCGCGATGAGGAGGTAGTTCTTGACACCCTTTCTCCGAGAATACATCCTCAAAGTCCACCAGAAATGGAGGTAAGGCCCTAGGAGCGACCGCACCAATGACCGTATTCATGCAGTTTTTATTACAGAATTCACTCCATTGGCTTATCTCTCTGGATTGCCAATTAATAACCGGGTTATGCTTAGTTAACCAAGGAAGGCCCAGCACTATAGGAGTGGGAAGACCCTCTAACACATAATACGAATAGCAAGGGCCATAGCGGCTTCCAGTGACGTGGGAGGGTCATACTGTGCCAGCACATCCTTTAACTTGTCAGATAAACCTTGACAAAACTGGCTCCTAAGAGCCGGGTCATTCCACTGGGTGTCCGTGGCCCATCTACGGAACTCCGAACAGAATTCCTCCGCCGGACGATCTCCCTGCTGGATCCTTCGTAACTTAGATTCAGCAAGGGAGACCCGATCCGGGTCATCATACACAAGACCCAGAGCCGCAAAAAACCCATCCACTGACTGGAGAGCTGGGGAGCCCGGGGGAGAGTGAACGCCCAGGATTGGGGGTCTCCTTGTAGGAGCGAGATGACAATCCCCACCCTTTGTTCCTCACTCCCAGATGACCGAGGTCGCAGCCGAAAGTACAATTTACATGCCTCCCGGAAAGCAAAAAACTTGTCCCGCCCCCCAGTGAATCTGTCAGGGAGAGCTACTTTGGGTTCAGGTCCGGCCTGCTCCGGGGGGTACAAAACCTTGGACTTAACGTCCGCCAGCTCCATGGACAAACTCTGCAACTGCCGAGCCAGACTGACCACTGGATCCATGGTGACTGTAGAAAATCTTTAGTGGTCTGTGAAAATGTCACGCTGTTACTGCATACAGGAGGACTGGGGTCTATGCTGACCCTAAGCTGGGGTCCTGACTAATCCCTCTACCTGGAGGTACTGTTGATGGTACAGAGGTCCAGACCGCCAGCGTAATCCCTACCTCCTGAGGATCCCTGAACCTCAGTGATCTAGTCCTGAGAAGGACCCTGATCACACACCGGGGACTGGTAGGTATATGCCTAGACACAGTAACAGACGAACGAGACAGTACAAGGGGTAAACTAAAATCCACCTTGCATACAAAAGTCATACCACAGGAGACAGAGGGGACACCAACGGGTACGGAGATAAACAATAAAGCGAGGAGGGGAAAACGACCACACCAGGTACTCTTTCACTTCAGCCTTCACAATACAACGATCCGCTCTGCTGGTCTGCATGAATGCTTTCACCGACACTTCCCTAGCAGACAGGCAGGTATTTGAAGGAATCTAATTACAGCATCATTAATTGCAGCTGAGTGAGGCTGGTCTTGTCCAGCACAGAGAGAGGTAGAATTAACTCCCTCACTGCCGAAAAACACCCAGCACCAGAAACTCAGCTGTGAGAAGTCAGGGTGTGCAATCGCGACGATCTTCGCAGCGACACACCCGTGACAATCCAACACTTGTGAGCAGCAACTGGCGGTGTTGAAGCCCAGGGTCAAGAATGGTTTTGAAATAAAATATTGAGTTATTGCCTTGTTACGTGGCCATTGCAAATGTATGTACTTCAAACAAGAAAAAATGAATGTTTACTAGGACAATAAAATGATGAATTTCAATTCCAAGAATAAAAATAAACACCCTTAAAATATAAACGCATATAAGCACATGGCAACAAGAAATGGAACAACACACCACCCAAAATTTATTTTACAAAATATAGTGTAAATTTATGAATAAAAGTCCATTTTTGTATCTAGGAATGATGCGTAAGGAACGCTATGTTAAACCATAACATAGTGAAGACAATGGATTTTGTAATAGTCACTCATCATCATCATTACAATTTATATGTGACAGTCACACAGATTAAAATTATTTCACTTACGAAAATTGTTAGTTCGGACAGCATTTATTACATGTCCAGCATGGACTCATCAAAGTGATGAGATGACGCAATAATGCACGATAAAAAATAAACATTTTAAAAAAACATTATGCATTGTCACAATTTAAGTGGGTGCCTGCAAGTGGAGGTGAAACAAAGGCTACAGATAGCAAAGGTATATACTATGTCTGTATCAGACAGTGGCCAGCCTCTGATGGGTAATGGCGATGTTATACTGTACGTCAATAAAGGCTGCGTCTGCAATCATGCATTTTTTGCTTGTAGAGTGTTGAAGAGGGTAAAAGCATGTCTGATTGCGCAAGGCTTTATCCGGCAACACTACCTTCCTTGTGTCACGGGTAGGGTAGCGTGTGTCTATTATATGACTCTCTCTAAAATGTGACGTTACTCAGCCTTATTCTGCCCTAGGGACGGCAAAAATACGACAGCAGTAATCATTTACTGTATAAAACTCCACCTATGAGCAACAAAACAAGCACGTTCCCTCTTCCGGTTCCTGCGCTGACATGTGAGGAGATAGTTTGGAGACGCTCATGAATTCCTCCCAGGTATCCAAGCATATCGGGCCGATAGGAGAGCAGTAAAACCACCCCCGGGAACAGTGACACCTTTTACATTCGTGGGGACATAATTTATGGAGCGCTACTTGCTACGGAGTTCACAACAGACCCCGAATGGTTTACCTATCCAACTGAAGTAGAAGGACAAGATGGCGCATGGAGGAGAGAAAGAGGAAAGAAGCGCGATGCTGAGCGCTGCCATAGACATGCATCAAGAGCTATTATCAGAAGCACCATGTTCCTCAGGAATTTGATTCCCAGAAAATGGCTGGAGAGGTCACAGTCCTTCTCTTACCAGACATTCAGAAGCTGCTGGAGTCGGCATTGCAATCGTCATTGTCTTCCATACAAAAGTCTGTAGATCTGAATACCATTGCAATTACCAAGCTGCAACAGGATGTGGCGCTGCTACAACAGGAGAAGCTACTTTCCCAAGACAGAGAACAGAACCTTCAGCAGAACTTACAAAATTTGATAGACAAAACAGAGGACTTGGAAAATCGCTTGAGACGAAGCAATTTACGTCTGGTAGGACTGCCTGAATCGTTTCAATCAGGAGACTTACAATCCATCTGTGAGAATGATCTAACAAAAATATTGTGACTTAAGTACTACTGTCGTGTGAAACGTGCACATCGTGTGGGACCGCCGCAAAACAACAACAGGCGAGGGGAGGCATCGAAACCAACGATGTACAGACCACGGCAAGTAATAATGAAGCTGTTAGATTATAACGACAAAGTTTCATTGTTACGGGCATTCAGAGAAGCGAGGCGCCCAGTGCTACTCCATGGCTATGAGATTCTGCTCTTTGAGGACTTCTTAGTATCGGTCTCAAAGAAGAGGAGGGCGTTCAGTTCCATTTGCACAACGTTGTTTGAGCGAGATGTTCGCTTTCAACTACTGTTCTCAGTGCGTTTGCGGTTACAAAGATCTGACGGGACATATGTCATTTATGACACACGAGAACAAGCCGAAGCAGCCTTGGAACGAAATCCACAAAGTGATAGGGAGGTACAGCGAGGCAGTTCCAGGTTCTCCCCACGCAGACGACGACAAGATGGCAGTTCATGAAGGAGATCAGGAAAGATGAAAGAGATTCTCTCCACGTTAAATTACATATGAGATATATTTGCTGTTTGAGCCGTTTCTATTGCAGTTCCTTCATACCTATGCTAAAGCATGATAGCTTTGCTGCAATTTTAGATGGTTAAATTAGTTAATTGATATTAGATGTTGAAGATCTCTCATGAGAGAGGGTATCTTGATACACGTGGGACAACTGACTTCAACATTACATATGGAGGGACAATAAGTGAAGCAGGCTATTGGGGTTTCATGCTTTGGACACATGGGTGGGTTCACTGAATAGCCTGGGAGGATGGGGGTAATCTCCTCACAGTTTAGAAAAAAGGAAGTCACATAAACAGAGGTAGTGGTGGAGAGACTACGACCGCTTACAGCGGTTTATTGTTAAACAAGAGTTACTAGAAAAGGGTAGCAAGGGACCTCTCTCCAATAATTAATCCTGGAATTGTCAATATATCTTGATTTGGTATTTGATATTGTGGTGCTACTTCCTCCTTTCCTCGCAGGTTGGTGCCAACGACGGCCATAAGAGGGTACACCGTCTCCTCCAGCACACTCATAACTTTTCTGCCCCCATTCAATATGAAGATCATCTCCTGCAATGTCAAAGGCTTGCGGGCGCCGGAGAAGCGCACAATGATTCTGAGGTACCTCCGCCGGTGGAAGCCGTACATAGCACTTCTCCAAGAGACACATCTGAAGGTGACTGATTTTCCTCCCATGCACAAATTTTGGGTGGGAGACAGTTACGGGTCACAGGTCACGGAGCGCAAGACAGGGGTATTGACATTAATCAGCAAGCACTTCAAGGGCAAGGTGATTGACTCCGAAAATGACACAGATGGTCGTTGGGTGAGAATATCAGTATCACTTGACAACAAAACCTATAGTATTTATAACATATACGGACCCACAGAAGACAATGGACCATTTTTCCGAGAATTGGAGGCACGTATACTTCAAGACACAATTTCACTGAAAATAGTAGGTGGTGACTTAAATACGGTGAATCGAACCAGTGAAGACCGTCAGTCGATGCGAACGACTGTGCGATCACATGACACACGTTTGAAACCCTTGCTAGACACGACTAACTTTGTAGACATTTGGAGACACCTTAACACAGATGGCAGTGAATATTCATTCTATTCGTCGGCACATGACTCTTGGTCAAGAATAGATTATATATTGCTATCACAGAAGCTAGTAAGGGGAGTGGAAGAGGCACATGTGCACAACGTAGCTATATCTGACCACGCACCCGTATCAGTGACCCTGCCAGATATGGTTCAGATGGGGCCAGACCAAACTTTGCGCTTCACTTCCTATTTGTTAAAGGATGAGAATTTTCGAGATCAGGTGAAGCAATGGTGGTTGCAATATGTAAGGTATAATGGAGATAGTAGGGATAGGCAGGAACTTTTATGGGCAGCAGTAAAGGCAGTAATGCGCAGGAAACTAATAGCTTATCAGACAACCCTAAAAAAAAGATAGCGACAAACTACTCGCAGGCTACCAGGATATTACGCGATAGCTACAAGGCATACCTGAGAACTTCATCGACACAGGATAAAAATAGATGGAAGCAGGCTAAGGCTGACTTTGACCTATGGGTAGATCGACGCGAGAGAACCAGTAATATGAATTATAGAGCCGATCTATATCGTTATGGTAGCAAATCAGGGAGACTATTTGTAACGGGTCTGGGAGGCGGAACCTCTGAGCTTTATTATACAAGGAGGCTTTCCTTGTAAAGGAGCGGGTGGCGCCCGGGGAGACGGACAGGAAGTCACTGCAAGTGACGGGGCAGTCTCTGGACAGACAGGTGGGAGGTCACGGCAAGTGACCGGGGCAGTCTCTGGGTAGACAGGCAGGTAGTCACGGCAAGTGACCGGGGCAGTCTCTGGATAAACAGGCGGGTAGTCACGGCAAGTGACCGGGCAGTCTCTGGGTAGACAGGCAGGTAGTCACGGCAAGTGACCGGGGCAGTATCTGGATAAACAGGCAGGCAAGGGACCGGGCAGTCTCTGAATGGACAGGTATATACGACCTGAGATGGTGGAGCCTCCCGGTAGGCTAGCAGGCAGATGACAGATGAACGCCCCCAAGTGAGCAGGCGAGAGTCTCTGGAATAGCCGATGGACACCGCAGGTGATGGCCGAACCTCCAGGTAGGCTTGCAGGCAGATGGCAGATGAGCGCCCCCAAGTGAGCAGGCGAGAGTCTCTGGAATAGCCGATGGACACCGCAGGTGATGGCCGAACCTCCAGGTAGGCTTGCAGGCAGATGGCAGATGAGCGCCCCCAAGTGAGCAGGCGAGAGTCTCTGGAATTGCCGATGGTCTCCGCATGTGACGGCCGAACCTCCAGGCAGGCTTGCGGGCAGGTAGCAGACAGCAAACTGGCAGGAAACAGGCAGGCAACTGGTAACGGACCCTGAGGGCTAAAGAAGAGTAGTGAACAGTGCAATAACAACATTGCTCGGGCACCTCCATTAAGGAGGAAGTACTTTATATAGGGTGGAGTCCTCCGGCATTGGCCGGGACCTTTTTGAAAGATGCGCGCGGCCCCTTTAAGAGCGGGGGAGCGGCGGGCGCGCGCCCTAAGTCCAGTAGCAGGGAAGGAGCGCGCGGCCCCAGCAGGGCGGAAGGAGGACGCTGAGCGCGGTAAGGGGGGCGACGTCCCTGCCTGGCAGAGGACGCTGTCGCAGGGGAACAGCGTCCCTGCCTGGCAGAGGGCAGGGACGCCGGCGCTACACTATTATCACGACTAGCGAAAGGAAATCACGTTCATCAACATATTACAGCGTTAACGAATAAACATGGGATCATGATCGATCATGCTGATATTGAGGAAAGCCTTATATTTTGACATGATCGGATAAATGAATGTAAAGGTGGCGAGAATTTGAAAAAATACACGCCAGAGAAGGGTGACGAGTGAAATAGTTTAATCAGGATCACAGCAAAGTTAGAGAAGGAAGATGACGGGAGGAATCCTAGAACTCAGGGTTTCCTTACAATTATTAACGAGTTTCGGTTTTCTGTTCTCTTGTTACTTTGACTTTTACAATGTTTATTTTATGACCATATCGGCTGCGACCGAGATGTGTAACGCCTTATGTGTAATTTTTTTTTTAAAATACAAATAAAAAGGAATTTAAAAAACCCAAAAATAAAAAAAAAAATTCCCTCCTCAACAATCTACAAGACAAACAAGCATGATGGGTGACGCTGCCTTTATTGATGTACAGTATTAGATCGACATTGTCCATGAGTAACTATGCACTGTGATACCTATATAGCATTATTAATATATATGTGTTGTGGTTGTTTCACCAGCACTTGCAGGTCTAACTACCTATTGTTTAGTATGCATGATGCACTTTCTAGGTGTAATTATTATATATTGCGCATTATTTCCCAGTTTAGATCTGGCCATTTCATATATGGTGTGTGAATTACAGTTGTCCCAGTCTTGTATTTTTATGTCTGTCATAAATAAAACTCGTGAGGATGATGATGATGTTTATGATTCGTACATCCATTGACTGCATTATCTTACAGGTACAGATAACGTTCATTAAGAACCATTAATTGATAATTATGAAATTTAGTTTTATGCATTAATTTCCAAAAGTAAACACTATGTTATAGTTTTTGTTACCATTTCTACTAGCCATGTGCAGATATGCGCTGTGATGACAAATTAATATTTGTCCATATTTCTTAGTAAAATTTATCATTTTAGGACTTGAAAACTTCAATCTTTCCTGTTTTAAGCATAACAATCAGGGTGACGGCTCTTCCCTATTTGGAGCATGTTCGACATGGGTTTTTCTGTGCATGTGTAGGGAACAGGAGACTTCTTGCCGGTGTGGTACACCAAAGGGGATCTTGCTGGATGGGAGATATATTTTCTAGAAATGTTTGCTCATGATTTTACATGATCACAAGGACCTGTGATAAGGTCATAGTAACGTGATGTGGTCAGCTCATGTGTACCTCACCTGAGGGTGTGGAGTAGGCCTATAAAATAAGAAGCTGTTGTAGTTGGTGTGTGGAAGGAAGGAGTTTGGCTGAAGTCAGCCTGGAAGATTGTTTTGTTACTGTGTGCCAGTGTGCACCAGGAAGCGAGTACCAGACCACCCGTAATGGGACTTGGCGGTCTCTGCTGACCTGCAGCCGCTTAGTTAAGCCCGTCCCAAGCAAGGTGAGTCTGGGACCAGTGGTTCTCCAAACTGTAGTGATTTATGTTCTGTTTTTATTTTGTTATCTGGACTTTTTGTTGAAATCATGATTAAAACCAATGAAATTTGAACTAAAAGGCTGTGTGTTTGCCTCATTACTGCGGCCCAGCCCTGCCTACCAGAGCGGATCCCTACAATTGGTGGCTTCAATGCAGGCAACGCAGTGAGGTCAGGCTGTTTTATTCCTGCATGACAATAAATGTCCTGGGTAAAGAAAGTGACGCAAAACCCGGTGGATAACTGTCCGAAGTGTAAGGTTCTTTGTCTCTGTTGACATGTTCCTTGAAACTCAGTTTTCCGTCGGCCATTTTGCTTTCTGTCTTTCTGCAGCTCTTGCCCTCAGTTAATATGGAGTTTCCAGTTTTCATGTTCCCGCCCTGATTCTTCCCTCTTGCTTCTTAAGCAGCCTCAGCTGAACAATCAGTGCTCCTGAATCAAGCCTCAGTCAGTCTGTGACCTGACTCCTGGAAGCCTTGGACTTGTACTCCAGCTATTCCCTACTGAGGAACCTTGGAACACTTTTGGACTCTGGAAACCTGCTGTTTGGTGAATCCATGTTTGCAGAGGAATTACGGTACAGAGAAGAGATCCTGAACCTGCTTTGGAGATTTATTGTAGTGCTTGAAGTTACTCTGGCCTGCTGTGTCTCCTGTCGCTGTTCCTGCAAACTGTGTGAACTTTTAGCATGCTTGTATGAAGTAATACAAGTCATTTCATTTCAACCTATGTCTCCTGTGTTTTCCTCGCACCCAAGCACAAGACGCTATAGGAACTGTACACTATACATGACAAGATTCAGGAGCCAATGTTTAGTGTCTGTTGGGTCTGGGAAAGCCGTGTCTGCTGTGACTGTGGATATCAGATGTCCGTTTAATACCTTATGTGATGACAGTGGTTGTGACTTCTCACAACCATTCCAGGTGAGCGCAATTCCCTTAAAATTTGACTCTGGAGTGTTACCACAGGTAAACACTATTGTTTTTTTTTTTTTCCTTTCCTCTTCTCCTTCCAGCACTTCTGCCTTAAAAATCTGGAAGATGGAGGCCCGCATAAAGGAACTTTGCGGAGTGACTGATACAATCCTTTCAGATGTACAGACTTTAAAAACCCGTTTTGCAAGCCTACAGACTTCACTAATCATAATTTGCAAGTGTTTGGACAGACTACCCAGGAATTGCGAGCCAGGATTGAGGCTCTAGAGGAACGAGCCCAGGCTCCTGCCATAACCCCAAGTTCTGGGATCCCCAAATTACCTCCTTTTCGTTTTGGCGGTGAACGTGAGAAATTCAGGGGATTTATTAATCAATGCAATTTATTTTTCTCTGCACATGCTTCACAATTTCCCACTGAACGATCCAAAGTGCTTACTATAATCATGTTGCTTACCAATAAGGCTTTGATGTTGGCAAACCCTCTGATTGAGACTGAGGATGATTGTTTGAATCACCTGATGCTTTTATTTCAGCCATGGGACAGGTGTTTGATGACCCCAATCGAGGTGCAACAGCTGAAGCAGCCATGTTAACTTTGCGCCAAGGTAAGCGTTCAGTAGTCGAATATGCCCTGGATTTCAGGAGATGGGCTCTTGATACCACTTGGGACACTTCCGCTAAAAAATCTATTTTTCGGAAAGGGTTGTCTCCACTGATTAAGGATGAACTTGCTCGTGCCGACCCTCCCACTGCGTTAGGTGACTTTATTAACTATTGTATCCGTATTGATGCTCGTCTGACTGAACGCAGACAAGAGAGATGGTTCGAAAATAATCGCACTAACCTTTTCCTACCTCCCTCCTCAGCTAAGGAACCTTTGAGTAGGATCACAAGGGAACCAGAACCTGAACCCATGCAGGTGGACTCTTTACAAAGACGGGTTAGTGATGCACGCAAAGATCATCGTATAAAGGAAAATCTATGTTTCTACTGTGGTAAGTCAGGGCACTTCATTATAAACTGCCCCAGCCGTTCTCGTAAGACTACTGCAGCAGTCATTCACTGTGAGTGTTGCGAGAGGAGCTCTGTCATGTCCGAGCCTCAGGCTCCAGAGAGATCTGCTGCAAGAGATCTTGATTTCTCGGACTTAAACTCTGTTAGTTCTGGGGACGATGACGGTATAAACCGCTGCAATTTTTCAAGTTTCCTCAGCGGTGTCCCAGCTGAGTTGTAAAAGAAACAATTCTCATTGCTTCCTTTCCATCAAACTCTGGTTGACTCAGTCTGGGTGTCTAGCTCTGCTATGATCGACTCAGGAGCAAGTGGAAATTTTATGGATATCTCCTTTGCTCTGAAACAGGGGATACTTTCAGTGAAGAAGGCTACTCCAGTACAGATGGAGACTGTGGATGGCTCTCTACTGACTTCTGGACCAGTGGATCAAGAAACAGAGCCTTTGAGGGTCCTTATGGGTAAAGATCATCAGGAGAAAATGTCTTTTATGCTTATCTCTTCTCCCCACTTTCCCATTATTCTAGGGCTACCATGGCTGCAGGCGCAGAATCCTACGATTAACTGGGAGACCAAGGAATTACACTTTCCGGAGAAACAGATGAGTCAAGGAGTTTCAGCTTGCTCTGTTCCTAAAGGAACCATGTCAGTCCCTGAACTACCAGCTGTATACCAGGACTATGTGGATTTATGTGACAAGAAGAACGCTGATCAGCTTCCTCCTCAACGTCCATATGATTGTCCAATTGAATTATTGCCTGGAGCCGAGATACCTTTTGGTAAGATCTACCCCCTAGCGGGGCCCGAGCTAAAAGCTTTGAAGGATTATATAGACGAAAATTTAGCCAAGGGCTTCATACGCCCCTCTTCATCTCCCACAGGTGCACCCATCTTCTTTGTGAAGAAGAAAGATGGATCTCTGAGACCCTGCATAGACTATAGGGAACTCAATAAGGTTACTATTAGAAACCGTTATCCATTGCCTTTAATCCCTGAATTGTTGGAGAGAGTGCGGCATGCCAAAATTTTCTCTAAACTGGATCTCCGTGGGGCCTATAACTTGGTCCGTATTAGACCTGGGGATGAATGGAAGACTGCTTTCAGGTCACGCTATGGACACTTTGAATATCTAGTTATGCCTTTTGGTCTGAGTACCGCCCCAGCCACTTTCCAACACTTCGTGAATGATATCTTCAGGGATCTCCTAGATACATTTGTGGTGATTTATCTGGATGATATTCTAATTTTTTCTAACTCCACAGAGGAACATCATGGACATGTGAGAATGGTCTTAGAACGCCTAAGACAAAACCATCTCTACATCAAACTTGAAAAATGTGAATTCCATAGGACCGAAATTCAATTTCTGGGTATGTACTATCTACGCAAGGGATTAGTATGGATGGAAGCAAGACCCAAGCCATCAAGGATTGGCCAATTCCTAGAAATGTGAAGGAGGTGCAGCGTTTCATCGGTTTGCCAACTTCTATAGACGTTTCATTAAGAATTTTTCTGAGGTAGTGTCACCTATCACCCAACTTACCCGGAAACAGTCTAGGTTCTCCTGGACCCCGCAAGCTCAGGAAGCATTTTCCTGTTTAAAGGATAAATTTACCACCACACCTATCTTAGTACATCCCAACCCCGAGCTTGCCTTCATAATAGAGGTGGATGCTTCAGACTGTGCCGTTGGAGCTATACTCTCTCAGAGAACAGGTGAGAAGAATGTCTTGCATCCCTGTGCCTTCTTTTCCCAGCAGTTGTCTTCAGCTGAGAGGAACTACGATGTGGGCAATAGAGAATTGTTGGCCATTATTGCCGCCTTCAAGGAATGGAGACACCTTCTTCAGGGAGCTGCACAGCAAATAGTCGTCCTGACAGACCATCGTAACCTTGAATTTATCAGGTTGGCTAAGTGCCTGACTCCTCGCCAGGCTCGCTGGAATCTTTTCCTAAACCAATTTAATTTTGTCATTTCTTATAGACCAGGATCGCGCAATGGAAAGGCTGATGCACTCTCTAGGATTCATTCAGCAGAGACACGTCCACTTACTCCTCCATACTTACTTAGTAAGTAAGTACTTATCCTAGCCTTAACTTCCATCGTTGTCTCGCCTATATACATGAGTCCACACGGACACACGAGCATATAGATTACAAAGCTAGATGTACAAGAGTACCGTTCCTGGATCCGAAAGCGTTGACCCATGCGTGATGGCCAAAACTGTCACCCTTGATCATATTGCCACAGCATGCACAATTCAAACGTGGAAAATTTCCATTTTTTGGAGGGCCCAAAGTTAACTGGTTATTTTGGAGGATCCAATGTCAGATTTGACCAACTTATCTTTCAAATTACGCCCTCGCCTATAAGAAAGCAATGGCTTGTGCTTTCTTATGTACTCTTGTACATCTAGCTTTGTAATCTATATGCTCGTGTGTCCGTGTGGACTCATGTATATAGGCGAGACAACGATGGATGTTAAGGCTAGGATAAGTAAACACAAAAGTACTATCAGGACGAAGATGATGGAACTGCCGGTATCTAAGCACTTTGTAGAATGTGGACACTTGGTCAGTCAGCTGAGATTTAGAGTTATTGACGGGGTTCCACCCCTTAGGAGAGGTGGCGACAGGATTAAGTTGCTTAAACAGAGAGAACTCCGGTGGATCTCCGTTTTGGAGACATTGCAACCAAAGGGGTTGAATATCGAATATAATTTGCATATTTGTGCTAGGTAATTTTTGCATCTATATTCTGTGTTTGTTTTTAGATATATATTTTACTTATGTTTGTTGTTTTCGTAGGATTATTATCTGGAGTGATCGGAGCAAGTGGTGACTTAATAGTTCCTGATGACATCATTTATTTTGTAGATATTATATATATTTCTTTAGGCGTCTGCTATATTGTTAATCTTCCATTCTATATAGATCCGCATGTGCGGTCTCTTGTTTACATTATGCCAATACTGACGGTCATGTGACCTGCAGGTTTCCTGATGACATATCTGGAGTAGTATAAATAATGATAGAGTTTATTGTGCATGCGTGTTCTTTTTTCAGATGTCGGATGATGCCGGTGATCGCGCGCTATTTTAGTGTTTTCAGCCTGGAATAGAGGCTTATGATGGGACTATCATGTGATTAGACCTCGGATGATGCTTGCGGTCATGTGACTGGGTGTCTGATGACGCTGGTGTTCACATGATCCACTGGGCGTTTGCTATGATGACTTCTGAACATGTGCCTTTGTTTACCACACAGTGGGGAGTGAGTTAGGTGTGCCTCCCGATTTGTTATCCTGTGGGCTATTGGATAAGTGCTCTGACTAAGCGCTGCTGAACTGACACTGATTGGATATGGAGGATGCTGCTGCTAGTGAGTACATGATTGGTGCAGCACCAGAATGGGAGTGTGCAGTAACAGATCATCGATTGGCAGACTACATGGTGATATTGTTTATATGGAGTAATCTATGGCATATTATATGCACAATTATAACATTGCTGTATTTTTCTATGATGTCACTATTCTGAGCTTTGATCACTGTTTTAAATTGATTATCGTTGTATATTCTGTATATATGTCTATTTGTATTATGGGCGGTTCCTGGATGTTGATTGGCTCCTCCACACCATTTAAGGACACCATTTTGCCTGTTTTTGTATACTTGATAAAGGCCTGAAAATGGCCGAAACGTCGTATTTTATGGTGGCTGAATAAAGACTTGTTATACTTCACCTGGATTGGATGCTGTTCCTATTTTTTCGTTGGACTGTTGTTCATTTGGATCCTTGAACGCCTGAACGTGCATCCGTGCTAACTCCCGAGTGCTGTCAGCTGCTTGAATACTTGTGAACTCATGGGAACCAGTCAATAATGTAAATGCTCCTCGCCTGCTCCGCCAGTTTCATCAGAGGTACCCTGACAAGCCTGGTCTGAGGTCATCCGGAGGTTGTCCCTAAGGGGGGAGTAATGTAAGGTTCTTTGTCTCTGTTGACATGTTCCTTGAAACTCAGTTTTCCATCGGCCAATTTGCTTTCTGTCTTTCTGCAGCTCTTGCCCTCAGTTAATATGGAGTTTCCAGTTTTCATGTTCCCGCCCTGATTCTTCCCTCTTGCTTCTTAAGCAGCCTCAGCTGAACAATCAGTGCTCCTGAATCAAGCCTCAGTCAGTCTGTGACCTGACTCCTGGAAGCCTTGGACTTGTACTCCAGCTATTCCCTACTGAGGAACCTTGGAACACTTTTGGACTCTGGAAACCTGCTGTTTGGTGAATCCATGTTTGCAGAGGAATTACGGTACAGAGAAGAGATCCTGAACCTGCTTTGGAGATTTATTGTAGTGCTTGAAGTTACTCTGGCCTGCTTTGTCTCCTGTCGCTGTTCCTGCAAACTGTGTGAACTTTTCAGCATGCTTGTATGAAGTAATACAAGTCATTTCATTTCAACCTATGTCTCCTGTGTTTTCCTCGCACCCAAGCACAAGACGCTATAGGAACTGTACACTATACATGACACGAAGATGGAGAACACCGTAAAAATGCTGGTGGAGGCCATGCAACAGCAACAGCAGGCTACACAGCAGCAACAGCAGGCTATGCAGCAGCAGCAGGCTATACAGCAGCAGGCTATGGAGCGGCAGCAGGCTATACAGCAGCAGGCTATGGAGCAGCAGCAGATATTTAATCGACAGCAACAGGAAAACAATAGTCTACTGATGCAGCACATCACAGCGCCGCAGACAGAGGAGCTTCCCGGGGATGCCAGGATGTCCGTAAAGCGGTGCGTACACCGATCCGAAATATGGAGCAATCAGATGACGTCGAGGTGTACCTGGAGATGTTTGAAGGCGTGGCAAAAAGGGAGAGAGTGCCCCGGGACCAGTGGGCCGAGATCGTGACTCCGTTTTTGACTTCAGGACCCGCAAAAGCCTATAGGGACCTACCCCCCGAGCAACAGGAGGACTATGAGAGCGTCAAGGGTGAGATACTTGCACGTCTTGGGGTAAATGTTTTGGTCCGGGCCCAGCGGCTACACCAGTGGAAGTTTTCCCCTTCCGATCCAGCTCGGTACCAGTATTATGACTTGATACACCTGATAGAAAAGTGGTTGCAGCCGGAGGTGTTGTCACCCCGCGCTATGCTGGATCGTATAGTGACTGATAAATTCTGGAGAACTTTGCCCCACACCCTTCAAACATGGGTTGGACAGGCAGCCCCTACTGATGGTCTCCAAATGGTAGACCTCATTGAAAGATATGGGGCTACCAAGGAGATAAAGGGAGAGACTACCCGGAACGTATCAAGTAAATTCCCCAAACCTTCACCCACAGCTCGGCTGATTGCCCCCACCTGACTGAGCCCATGGACAACAACTTTGGCTACTATCAGTCTCACTATGCAGAACACATGTGTGCAGTGGGCAAACCAGAGGGACCCAGTATGAACCATTTGTGTAAAGTGGAGGTGGAGGGTAACCCTGCTGTGGCTGTACTGGACTCAGGTAGTCTCGTGACCCTAATACGAGCCAGCCACGTCCAAATAAGCGAGTATACTGCTCTGAAAATGGGTGTGTTGTGTATTCATGGGGACTTAAAACATTATCCTATCGCCCTGGTGATGATAAACACGTCAGCGGGGAGGAGGTGAGACGAGGTGGGGGTGGTGGTTAATTTGCATTATGAGGTAATAATGGGGAGAGCTTTTCCGTTATTTTCTGTGCTTTGGCCTGTAATTACCCCTCCCACAGAACAGTCGTCGGCACCAGTGGCAACCAGGTTGCATTCTCCTGAAATCGGACATGAACCTGGTGGCCCAGAGGAAGATGTACTGGCGGTAGGAGTACCTTTGCCTTCGGTGGAGGAGGAAAACCCCTCTCCTATAGAAGTGTTAGCTGGGGAGATGGAAGATTTGCCACCGGGACCAGAATTCTCATAGTTAAATGTGGCAGGTGACAATTTTGTTACGGCGCAACTACGTGACCCTACGTTGACTTCAGCCCGTGAAAATGTACTGGTTGTCAATGGGGAACCCCAACACCCCGGGGCAGCTACAGTATTTCCCCAATTCGAGATGAACCAAGATTTGCTGTATCGGGTTGAAAAAATACATGGGAAAATTGTCGAGCAATTGCTGGTACCTCAGTCATATCGGAGGTTGGTAATGGACTTAGCGCATGCGCATGTACTAGGGGGACATTTGGGACAAAAGAAAACCCTAGACAGAATTCTATAACGGTTTTACTGGCTAAGGGTCTATGAAGAAGTTAAACAGTATTGTAACTCTTGTCCCGTGTGCCAGGTAATCAGTCCGCAGCCTCATTTTCGGAGTCCCTTGGTGCCATTACCATTACCAATTATAGAGGTACCGTTTTAGAAAATAGCCATGAATCTGGTGGGTCCGTTTAATAAATCACCAAGGGTCATCAACACATCCTCGTAGTTCTAGATTACGCTAGCAGGTATCCTGAGGCTATTCCCCTGCGACACACCTCGGCCAAACAGATCGCAAAAGAACTCATGGGTATGTTCTCTCGGGTGGGAATCCGTCAAGAAATCTTAACAGATCAGGGGACCCGCTTTATGTCAAAAATCATGAAGGAACTGCCAGCAAGGAAGAGGTCAAGAAGATGCTGCAGTTAGGGGTCATTGAAGAGACCCAGAGTGAGTGGGCCAGCCCAATAGTCCTAATAACAAAGCCAGATGGGACACTAAGGTTCTGTAATGACTTCAGAAAACTGAATGAAATTTCAAAGTTTGACGCCTACCCCATGCCCCGGGTCAATGAGTTAATAGAGCGGTTTGGGCAGGACCGTTATTTTTCAGTCATTGACCTCACAAAAGGGTATTGGCAGGTGCCCCTAACAAAAGCAGCGAGAGAGAAAACGGCTTTTGTAACACCCGAGGGACTGTTCCAGTATATAGTCCTACCCTTCGGGTTGCATGGCGCTCCATCGACATTCCAGAGGTTAATGGACGTTGTTCTTCGTCCTCATCGCCGATATGCCGCGGACAATCTGGACGATATTGTGGTGTACAGTACAGACTGGGAAAGTCACTTAGCCAAGGTACAGGCGGTGATACATTCGCTGAGACAAGCAGGGCTAACTGCCAACCCAAACAAGTGTTCCATAGGGTTGGAGGAAGCTCGGTACCTGGGGTATGTGATTGTGAGAGGAGTTATCAAACCCCAAATAAACAAAGTGGAGGCAATACAAATCTGGCCCCGTCCCCTCACCACAAAACAAGTGAAAGGGTTTTTGGGGTTGTGGGATACTACCGGCGGTTTATTCCCAATTTTGCAACCCTGTCTGCGCCGTTTAAATGACTGCCTAAAAGGCAGGAAGTCAGTAATGGTGCGATGGAATGATCAGCTTGAAGAAGCGTTTGTAAAACTAAAAGGGCCACTGTGTGTGTCACCATTTTTGATCACACCCGACTTCAAAAGAGAATTCATTGTCCAGACAGATGCGTCAGAGGTAGGTGTGGGTGCCGTGTTGTCTCAGGAGGTTAACGGGGAGGAGCATCCCATTAGTTTCCTGAGTCGAAAGCTTACTCCAGCTGAAACCAGATACACATTGTAGAGAGAGAGTGCCTGGAGATCACATGGGCACTGGAGTCGTTGCGCTACTATCTGTTGGGGAGAACATTTTGGTTGGTAACTGATCATTCCCCTCTGACTGGCAGTGTTGTAGCCCAGGGAGTAGAGTTCAGGTGGTAGATAGATGAACATAACAGGAAACATGGATAACGTTGCCAACTAGTGTTGAGCGATACGATACTGCAAGTATCGGGTATCGGCCGATATTAGCTCTATCGGCCTTTCGATAATTTGTTTCGATATTTTCCATATATCGTATACCGGAATCGGAAGTTCCCATAATTCTTTGAGAGGCAATGTGATTTTAGTCAGCCAATGAGGAATCCTAAGAAGTGTGGGCACATCCTGTACTGCTGCGGTCATGTTAACTAATGGCATGTCTGTGATTGGATGCTGAAATGATGTCAGAATGCACTATAAAAGGCGCCGCCGCCATTTTAGCGTCACTGTGCTGTGAATTCAGTAAGGGACAGAACGCTGCTGTGCTGACTCTGAGGGACAGTTAGAGATTGCGATTTAGTGTACTGTGCTGTAGGCAGGCTAGCACCAACCGCTGTGTAAAGCTTCCTTTTGCCTGCAGTGTTGTTTTAACAGCTCTGCAAGGTGTGTGTGAGTGCAGGTGACGCTGCAGTTTGCTCTGTATGCAACGCTGTCTGTAGGCATCTGCACGTGTCACTCACAGACTCTTTTTTTTTTTTTCTTCAGTCAGTGTATAAAAGGCGCCGCCGCCATTTTAGCGTCACTGTGCTGTGATTTAGTAAGGGACAGAATGCTGCTGTGCTGGCTCTGAGGGACAGTTAGAGATTGCGATTTACTGTACTGTGCTGTAGGCAGGCTATCACCAACCGCTGTGTAAAGCTTCCTTTTGCCTGCAGTGTTGTTTTAACAGCTCTGCAAGGTGTGTGTGAGTGAGGTGACGCTGCAGTTTGCTCTGCATGCAACGCTGTCTGTAGGCATCTGCACGTGTCACTCACAGACTCTTTTTTTTTTCTTCAGTGTAATTCTTGCTGCTCCATGCAATTTAACTATTAGTGTGACGCGCTTCCATCCGTATCCAATACATTGGTTGCAAACACTATAGAAGTAGACAAAGGAGTAGCCTTTCACAGATTGTGAACAGTTGTGTTTCAGTGTTCACTTCAGTCTCTGCGTAATAACCACACTTAGGCCTTATAACTTTTCTGACTTTCTTTATCAATCTACCAAGATGAAGAAGGCAGGGAGTAAGGCACGTGGTCGTGGCCGTGGAGTTTCAGCAGGGAGAGGACATGGGGATTCTGTGGCTGCTGCCGCACCCAGTGACACAGCATCCACCAGTTTTCCCCGTCAGCGTTCCTTTATGCGCACTTTGGAAGGAGCTCAGCGTACCCCCCTGCTGCGGGAAGAACAAATTGAAGCCGTTGTTGGTTGGATGGCAGCCAATGCATCGACTTCAATTCCTTCCACCTCCTCTCAGGAACACAGCACTGTTGAACAACCATCTGTCTCTTCACCGCCTGCCAAATTGCCCAGGCAGTCAGAGAGTTCTGAACTGGAGCCAGCTGAGTCTCTGCTTCTGTTCTCAGAATCTGTTGCCTTGCAAACAGGGGCCCAGCCAAGCAGCATTCTGGAATGTGAAGAGGCAGTATGCAGTGATGCGCAACAGCTGTGTCTCTCTGAATGTGAAGAGGCGGGTGAGCCAGTGCCGATGGTCAGCACACCGCAGAACGCATCTGATGATGATGAGACTCACTTGCCATTTTCTGTTGAGCATGGTGCTGGCCAGACCACCCAACAGCAGCAGGTGTTGGAAGAGGGTACTGGAGATGATGAAGTCCGAGACCCAACATGGCGTGAGCAGCAGGAAGGTGGTGGGAGCAGCTCTGAGGAAGAGATTGGCCCAACGGTACAAAGAGGAGGGAGAGGTAGGCTGCAGACTCGCTTGCCTGTAGCCTCCAGTTTGGCACCTGTTGGGAGCAGTTGTGTTAGAAATGTCAAAATTGGCGCTCCCATGACTTGCACTGCGTGGTCCTTTTTTGACAGAGTTGTAGATGATATTTGCTATGTTCAATGCAAGCTGTGTAAGAAAAAAGTTAAAAGAGGTAAAAATATCAGTAACCTGAATACCACAAATATGTGGAAACATGTACGGACAAAGCACGTAGCTGAGTTACAAAGACACACTGGAGATGTAGGCCAACCTTCAGCAGCACCTACATCTTCAGGTCGTGTTGGAGCCTCTTACTCCAGCTCACACACAGCTGGTTCGGCTTCCTCACAGGATCGGCATGGAAGAACCTCTTTCACTGTTGTCCAGAGACCCAGTGTTATTGCACCCACAGCTGCAAGTTCCCTGTCATCCTCACACTCCCAGGCCACAAAACAGCCATCGGTAGCACAGGCATGGGATAAAAGACGGTCATACTCGGCAAACCATCCACGAGCACAGGCTCTGAATGCTGGCCTTGCAAAACTCCTGTCCCTTGAAATGCTGTCATTCAGGCTGGTGGAGACTGACAGTTTCAGGAACTTAAAGGCATTGGCAGTCCCACAATATAATGTGCCAAGCCGATTTTATTTCAGCAGGCAAGCCGTCCCTGCTCTGCAAAAACATGTCGAGGGAAACATTAAACATGCGCTACTAAACGCCGTCAGTAGCAGGGTCCACCTGACCACCGATGCGTGGACCAGTACCCATGGCCAGGGACGATACCTTTCCCTCACTGCCCATTGGGTCAATGTTGTGGAGCCGGGTACAGATCTTGCCAGTGGCGCTGTACGTGTTCTGCCAACTCCAAGGATTGCAGGAATTCCAGTCTGTACACATTGGTTCCTCCTCCTACTCCAGTTCCTCAGAATCATCGCTGCACGAGCCGTCACGGTATACCTCCACATGGACCGTGAACGCTTACCTGTTGCGACCGATATGAGCACAGCCGTGGCCAAACGTCAACAGGCTATCCTGAAATTAATTCCCATGGGAAATCGAAGCCACACAGCGCAGGAGCTCTGGGATGCCATCAAGCAGGAGAGCGATGTGTGGTTTTTGTCAGCTAATCTCCAGCCAGGCTTGGTAGTGTGTGACAATGGCCGAAATCTGGTGGCAGCTCTGGGCCTTGGCAACCTCACTCACATACCATGTCTGGCACATGTGCTCAACTTGGTCGTGCAGAGTTTTTTGAGGGACTATCCGGATCTTGATGCACTGCTGCACAAGGTCCGCCTAGAGTGCGCTCACTTGCGACGTTCCAGCATGCCAGATCGCGCATTGCAGCTCTGCAAGTCAGATTTCGCCTTCCTGAACATCGCATCATATGTGACGTACCCACCAGGTGGAATTCCACGTTACATATGTTGGAGCGGTTGGGTGAACAGCAGCCAGCAGTAATGGAGTATCAGCTGCAACAGGCGCAATCAGCTCGCAATTTGCGCCGTTCACACTTCACCACTACTGAGTGGGCCTCTATGAAGGTCATCTGTGACGTTTTGCGTGCGTTTGATGTCTCAACGCGGATTTCGAGTGCAGATGATGCACTAGTCAGCATGACTGTCCCCCTTATCTGCCTGCTTCAGAAATCACTGAAAGCACTAAAGGAAGAGGTTTTGGAAGAGGTGGATGAGGAGTCACAAATTAAAATACCTTCAGGACAGTCAGCGCACCGTGGTTCCTCACAAAGGGCTGGGCAGGGCTCACTTTGTGAGGAGGATGAGGAGGAGGAGTCAATGGAGGAGGAAGAAATCCCTACAGAGGGAGGTACACAACGCTGTAGTCAGTATGTAGAGCGAGGGTGGGGTGATGCAGAGGAGGCAGAGATGACGCCTCTTCCAGAGGACAGCTTTTGTTGGCCAGTTGGGAGTCTGCAGCACATGGTTGATTTCATGCTTCATTGCCTGAGAAACGACCGCCGCATCGCCCACATTCTCACCACGTCAGATTATTGGGTGTACACCCTCCTAGACCCTCGATACCGGGACAACTTACAAACCCTCATCACACCGGTGAACCGGGAACGTAAAATGCAGGAGTACCAAGACACACTGGTGCAATCCATACTGTTGTACATTCCAGCCGAGAGAACTGCTGCTGCTACTGCTTTACAAAGCAGCTCTGTGCGTCGAGGCAGTGTAGACACCTCTACAACAAGAGGGAGCAGAAGCAGCGCCTCTGCACAGGGCAAGAGCTGTATGTTAGAAATGTGGCGAAGTTTTGTGACAGCGCCAGCAAGGTCTACACCATCCGAGACGGCTCCAGTCACCAGGAAGAAACGTTTCCGTAAGATGGTGACAGACTACTTGGCTTTCCCTCTAAGTGTACTCCCAGATGCCTCTTCCCCTTTCAAATTTTGGGTCTCTAAGTTGGATACATGGCCAGAGCTTAGCCAGTATGCATTGGAGGTGCTGGCTTGCCCTGCTGCCAGTGTATTATCTGAGCGCGTCTTTAGTGCTGCAGGTGGTGTAGTAACAGACCGTCGCATGCGACTATCCTCAGAGAATGTAGACCGGCTTACTTTTCTGAAAATGAACAAGGCATGGATCTCACCTGAATTTGCCTGTCCGTTTTCAGATTAAATAACTGTTTGGCAACGTTTTCCATGTCTCCTGTTATGTTCATCTTTCTACCACCTGAACTCTACTCCCTGGGCTACAACACCGCCATTTGTTGCTCGGAAGTAATTGGCAGGGGTACTGACTCCTGGCCAGCCTGGTTACAGCAGACAGCTGTTTCCTGGCAGTGTGAACGTCAATTATCCTCCAATAAGTTGTGCTGTCGTGTTGCATTCGGGTTAGCCGACTCTATGGTGCCTGCAGTTTACGTGATTCCTATGTGTGCTGTGGGATATGTAAATAAAGGCTGTTTCCATTGTGACAATAGGACAAGCACCCACTGTAGGACTGTGTGATTCGGTAACTGCGGACGGCTTGCGTCCTGTCAACTTACATTTTCATGGGTGCGTTCTGCTACCCGTCCGGGTCCAGTACCGTCAACTGGTTCTCCCCAGTGCCTTTGGCCTAGGTGCCTCCATCTCCGTATCCGAGTTCCAGCAACGTCTGCTGGTCCTTGGTAGTGCTTTGGAGCACAGGTACCTCCTGCTTAGTAACCGTGTCACAGTAACGTCAGCTGGTACTCGGTTGTGACATTGCCTCTTTTCCTTCTGCTACCCGTCCGGGGTCCAGAACCGTCAACTGGTTCTCCCCAGTGCCTTTGGCCTAGGTGCCTCCATCTCCGTATCCGAGTTCCAGCAACGTCTGCTGGTCCTTGGTAGTGCTTTGGAGCACAGGTACCTCCTGCTTAGTAACCGTGTCACAGTAACGTCAGCTGGTACTCGGTTGTGACATTGCCTCTTTTCCTTCTGCTACCCGTCCGGGGTCCAGAACCATAAACTGGTTCTCCCCAGTGCCTTTGGCCTAGGTGCCTCCATCTCCGTATACGAGTTCCAGCAACGTCTGCTGGTCCTTGGTAGTGCTTTGGAGCACAGGTACCTCCTGCTTAGTAACCGTGTCACAGTAACGTCAGCTGGTACTCGGTTGTGACATTGCCTCTTTTCCTTCTGCTACCCGTCCGGGTTCCAGCACAGTCAGCTGGTCCTCGTTACTTCCATTGTCTCTTGCTCCATGTCATACCCGTCAGGGTTCCAGTAACGTCAGCTGGTTCTCGGAAATTAGACGACCTTAAAGACCACCCAGAAGAAGATGATGACAACAAGGACGACAATCAGGAAGCCAACCAGCCTGAACACCATCACAAAGAAAAAATAAAAGATTACCCAGAAGAAGATCACCAACAGGACAAAGAAGGTTAAGACAAACTACAAGATACAGAACAAGAGACAGAAGAACAATAAGCAGAAGATCAAAAAGCAGAAGAACATGAAGTATAAGACCAAAATGAAGAGCAAAATATATGCTCTAAATTCTAAGCAGAAGAAGACTAAGCAGTGTATGGGGGTGAGTCCGTTCTCCTCGTGGTGCCCCTGGAAAATGCCTGCTGCTGCAGGCTAAACTGAACACGGACAAATACTGTTGTAATTTAAATCTTTTGTGACAGCAAGAACGGAAGGATGAACAATTCATACTTTTACCGATTACAAGTACAGGAATCTCTGTCACAAATAAGAAATTCTAATATGATGAAGAAGATGAAGAGAAGAAGATGAATAATTTGAATATGAAGAAGATTAATTAGTTTAATAATAACAATATGAGTAATGTAAACAAAAACATGAATAGCAAGAAGTTTAAGAAGATTAAGAAGGTGAAGATGAAGAATAATTTGATGAGAAACATGATGATGCTGATGAAGATTATGAAGGAGAAAGTGTGGCACTGGCAAAAGTTAAAAAGGTGAAGAGCATGGAAGTTGTGAAACATACATATTTGCCAAAATAGAAAAAAGGTTAACAACATTGTCAATTTGTTAGTCAATGCAAACGTATTTAAAAAATATATATATATTAATGCTATTCCAATGCATTGGGTTAAACATGTATGCCTTTATTGTCTCCTCACCTCCCCCAATACATTCTACATTACTCTTTGTTGTTTTCCTTCATGTACAATTAACCAACAAGACAAGAATGTTTTTTTTTAATGTCGATATTTTGTTCCCATAGACTTACATGGGACTTCCGCTATTGGAATCGGATATCGGCGATATTTAGTGATATCGGCGACTGCATTCCGATCCGATATTTTCCGATACCAAGCAGTATCGCTCAACACTATTGCCAACCAGTTATTTAATCGGAAAACGGACAGGCAAATTCAGGCGAGATCCATGCCTTGTTCATTTTCAGAAAAGTAAGCCGGTCTACATTATCGGAGAATAGTCGCATGCGACGGTCTGTTAGTACACCACCTGCAGCACTAAAGACGCGCTCCGATAATACACTGGCAGCAGGGCAAGCCAGCACCTCCAATGCATACTGGCTAAGCTCTGGCCATGTATCCAGCTTAGAGACCCAAAACTTGAAAGGGGAAGAGCCATCTGGGAGTACACTGAGAGGGCAAGACATGTAGTCTGTCACCATCTTACGGAAAACGTTGCCTCCTGGTGACTGGAGGCGTCTCGGATGGTGTAGACATTGGTGGCGCTGCCACAAAACTTCGCCACATTTGGAACATACTGGTCTTGCCTTGTGCAGAGGCGCTGCTTGTGCTCCCTCGTGTTGCAGAGCTGTCTCCACTGCCTCGACGCACAGAGCTGCTTTGTAAAGCAGTAGCAGCAGCGCTCTCAGCTGGAATGGAGAACATTATGGATTGCACCAGTGTGTCTTGGTACTCCCGCATTTTACTCTCCCGGTTCAACGGTGTGATGAGGCTTTGTAAGTTGTCCCGGTAGCGAGGGTCTAGGAGGGTGTACACCCAATAATCAGACGTGGTGAGAATGTGGGCGATGCGGCGGTCGTTTCTCAGGCACTGCAGCATGAAATCAACCATGTGCTGCAGACTCCCAACTGGCCAACAAACGCTTTCCTCTCTAAGAAACGTCATCTCAGTGTTTTTTGAAGCAGGCAGATAAGGGGGACAGTCAGGCTGACTAGTGCATCATCTGCACTCGCCATCCGCGTTGACTCATCAAACGCACGCAAAACGTGGCAGATGTCCTTCATAGAGGCCCACTCAGTAGTGGTGAAGTGTGGACGGTGCAAATTGCGACTTGATTGCGCCTGATGCAGCTGATACTCCATTACTGCTGGCTGCTGCTCACACAACCGCTCCAACATATGTAACGTGGAATTCCACCTGGTGGGTACGTCACATATGATGCGATGTTCAGGAAGGCGAAATCTGCGTTGCAGAGCTGCAATGCGCGATCTGGCCATGCTGGAACGTCGCAAGTGAGCGCACTCTAGGCGGACCTTGTGCAGCAGTTCATCAAGATGCGGATATTCCCTCAAAAAACTCTGCACGACCAAGTTGAGCACATGTGCCAGACATGGTATGTGAGTGAGGTTGCCAAGGCCCAGAGCTGCCACCAGATTTCGGCCATTGTCACACACTACCAAGCCTGGCTGGAGATTCGCTGGCAAAAACTACACGTCGCTCTCCTGCTTGATGGCATTCCAGACCTCCTGCGCTGTGTGGCTTCGATTCCCCATTGAAATTAATTTGAGGAGGCCTGTTGACGTTTGGCCACGGCTGTGCTCATATCGGTCGCAACAGGTAAGCGTTCACGGGTCCATGTGGAGGTAGACCGTGACGGCTCCTGCAGCGATGATTCTGAGGAACTGGAGTAGGAGGAGGAGTCAATGTGTACAGACTGGATTCCTGCAATCCTTGGAGTTGGCAGAACATGTACAGCGCCACTCGCAAGATCTGTACCCGGCTCCACAACATTGACCCAATGGGCAGTGAGGGAAAGGTTTCGTCCCTGGCCATGGGTACTGGTCCACGCATCGGTGGTCAGGTGGACCTTGCTACTGACGGCGTTTAGTAGCGCATGTTTAATTTTTCCCTCAACATGCTTTTGCAGACCAGGGACGGCTTGCCTGCTGAAATAAAATCGGCTTGGCACATTGTATTGTGGGACTGCCAATGCCATTAAGTTCCGGAAACTCTCAGTCTCCACCAGCCTGAATGACAGCATTTCAAGGGACAGAGTTTTGCAATGCCACCATTCAGAGCCTGTGCTCGTGGATGGTTTGCCAAGTATGGCCGTCTTTTATCCCATGCCTGTGCTACCGATGGCTGTTTTGTGGCCTGGGAGTGTGAGGATGACAGGGAACTTGCTGCTGTGGGTGGAATAACACTTTTGCTCTGGACCACAGTGACAGAGGTTCTTCCATGGCGATCCTGTGAGGAAGCCGAACCAGCTGTGTGTGAGCTGGAGGAAGAGGCTCCAACACGAGCTGAAGATGTAGGTGCTGCTGTAGGTTGGCCTACATCTCCAGTGTGTCTTTGTAACTCAACTACGTACTTTGTCCGCACATGTTTCCACATATTTGTGGTATTGAGGTTACTGACACTTTTACCTCTTTTTACTTTTTGCTTACACAGCTTGCATTTGACATAGCAAATATCATCTGCAAGTGTGTCAAAAAAGGACCACGCAGTGCAAGTCCTGGGAGCGCCCATTTTGACTTTTGTAAGAGAACTGCTCCGAACAGGTGCCAAACTGGAGGCTACAGGGAACAGAGTCTGCAGCCTACCTCTCCCTCCTGTTTGTACCATTGGGCCAATCTCTTCCTCAGAGCTGCTCCCACCACCTTCCTGTTCCTCACGCCATGTTGGGTCTTGGACCTCATCATCTCCACTACCCTCTTCCAACACCTGCTGCTGTTGGGTGGTCTGGACAGCACCATGCTCAACAGAAACTGGAACCTGAGTCTCATCATCATCAGATGCGTTCTGCGGTGTGCTGACCATCGGCACTGGCTCACCCGCCTCTTCAGATTCAGAGAGACACAGCTGTTGCACATCACTGCATACTCCCTCTTCTTCAAATTCCAGAATGCTGCTTGGCTGGGCCCCTGTTTGCAAGCCAACAGATTCTGAGAACAGAAGCAGAGACTCAGCTGGCTCCATTCAGAACTTCTGACTGCCTGGGCAATTTGACAGGCGGTGAAGAGACAGATGGTTGCTCAACAGTGTTGTGGTCCTGAGAGGAGGTGGAAGCAATTGAAGTCGATGCATTGGCTGCCATCCAACCAACAACGGCTTCAATTTGTTCTTCCCGCAGCAGGGGGGTACGCCGACCTCCTACAAAAGTGCGCATAAAGGAACGCTCACGGGGAAAACTGGTGGATGCTGTGTCACTGGGGGCGGCAGCAGACACAGAATCCCCACGTCCTCTCCCTGCTGAAACTCCACGGCCACGACCACGTGCCTTACTCCCTGCCTTCTTCATCTTGGTAGATTGATAAAGAAAGTCAGAAAAGTTATAAGGCCTAAGTGTGGTTATTACGCAGAGACTGCAGTGAACACTGCAGACAACTGTTCACTAGGTGTGAAAGGCTCCTTTGTGTACTTCTATAGTGTTTGCAACCAATGTATTGGATACGGATGGAAGCGCGTCACACGAATAGATTAGAGTTATT
This sequence comes from Oophaga sylvatica, assembly GCA_033576555.1. Classification (NCBI taxonomy): domain Eukaryota; kingdom Metazoa; phylum Chordata; class Amphibia; order Anura; family Dendrobatidae; genus Oophaga; species Oophaga sylvatica. The sequence goes on along the minus strand of JARQOD010000006.1, from coordinate 260,931,341 downwards.
TTAAATATAATGGAGCAGCACCAATTATAGAAAAATGTCAAGGATGAGGCAGTGACACACGTTCAGCAGACTACAACCAGCAGTGGTTGAAGAACTAACTGGAGCGTGATCTGCACTCAAAAAATTAAAACCTCACAGACTACAGTGAACACTGCAGACAACTGTTCACTAGCTGTCAAAGGCCCCTTTGTGTACTTCTATAGTGTTTGCAACCAATGTATTGTATACGGATGGAAGCGCGTCACACTAATAGATTTTACTTTTTTGAAATAGAATGGAGCAGCACCAATTAGAGAAAAATGTCAAGGATGAGGCAGTGACACACGTTCAGCAGACTACAACCAGCAGTGGTTGAAGAACTAACTGGAGCGTGATCTGCACTCCAAAAATGAAAACCTCAGACTAGAGTGAACACTGCACACAACTGTTCACTATCTCTGAAAGGCTCCTTTGTGTACTTCTATAGTGTTTCAACCAATGTATTGGATACGGATGGAAGCGCGTCACACTAATAGATTACAGTTATTTTAAATAGAATGGAGCAGCACCAATTATAGAAAAATGTCAAGGATGAGGCAGTGACACACGTTCAGCAGACTACAACCAGCAGTGGTTGAAGAACTAACTGGAGCGTGATCTGCACTCCAAAAATTAAAACCTCAGACTAGAGTGAACACTGCACACAACTGTTCACTATATCTGAAAGGCTCCTTTCTGTACTTCTATAGTGTTTGCAACCAATGTATTGGATATGGATGGAAGCGCGTCACACTATAATTTCAATTGAATGGAGCAGCAAGAATTACACTAAAGAAAAAAAAAAAGAGTCTGTGAGTGACACGTGCAGATGCCTACAAACAGCGTTGGATGCAGAGCAAACTGCAGCGTCACCTGCACTCTCACACACACACCTTGCACAGAGCTGTTAAAACAACACTGCAAGGCAAAAGGAAGCTTTACACAGCGGTTGGTAAACTAGCCTGCCTAAAGCACAGTACACAAAATCGCAATCTCTAACTGTCCCTCTAAATCAGCAGAGCAGCGTTCTGTCCCTAACTGAATTCACAGCACAGTGACGCTAAAATGGCGGCGGCGCCTTTTATAGTGCATTCTGACATCATTTCAGCATCCAATCACAGCCATGCCATTAGTTAACATGACCGCAGCAGTACAGGATGTGCCCACACTTCTTAGGATTCCTCATTGGCTGACTAAAATCACATTGCCTCTCAAAGAATTATGGGAACTTCCGATTCCGGTATACGATATATGGAAAATATATGAACTAAGTATCGGAATTCCGATACAGGAATATCGGCCGATACCCGATACTTGCGGTATCGGAATGCTCAACTCTAGTCCTAAGCAAGCCTTATTTGTGTGCTTTTTTCCACTAGGCAGCTAACATCTTCATCATCACTATTACTGTGATAGGGTGGCTGTCCTCATCAGTGGACGGCACATGTGCTGCTCCAGCCTTTATATATGAGAGCCTGCTGCATCCAGCTAGTGCATTGGTCATTTGACAAGATTTGGTGAAGCTACTTTTCATGTCCTTTTATCCTTGTTTGTGAGCTGCGAATGGCACTACCCCACAAGGAATGTACCTTGATGTTTGGTTAGTACCTTGAACCCCCAGGTGCTACGCAGAAGTTTATAATGTTATAGCGTTGAGCTGTGAGATAAAATATCACATCTTTCTTACAAAAATGTTCTTTTATCCCCAATTTTTTGTTTGCACAAGGGTAACAGGAGAAATTTCACCATAAAAGTTGCGGTGCAATTTCTCCTGAGTACACCGATACCCCATATGTAAACGAAAACTACTTTTGAGACAAAGTGCAGAAAAGGGAAGATGCGCTATATTGTAGTTCAGATTTTGCTGAAATGGCTTGAGGGTGCCATGTCACATTGATAGAGCCCCCGAGGCACCAGAACAACAGACCCCCCCTTCATAAGTGGTGTCATTTTACAAACCAACCACTGAGTGAATTCATCTAGGGATGAAGTGAACATGTTGACACGTCATGTGCCTTACAGAAATTGATACCATTGGGCGGTGAAGAAAGAATAATTACAATTTCACTGGTAAAATGTTGTTTTAGCCCCCAATTTTTAATTGTTATAAGGGCTAAGAGGAAAAATGGACCTCTCAGTTTGTTGTGCAGTTTGCGGTTGCCATGACACACTAGAAGAGCCTCTGAAGCACCAAAGCAAAAGAACCTACCCTTAATTGACCCTGTTTTTTCAAACTACACCTCTCATTTAATTCATATAAGGGTGCAGTGATCATATTGATACCACAGGTGTCACAGAATTTCATACCATTGAGCAATGAAGAAAAAATATTTACATTTTTACAACAAAATTATTGATTTTACATTTTCACAATGGTAAATGGGTAAAAATAGTACCTAATTTGTCACATAATTTCTACTGAACATAGAAATACCCCATTTGTGACTGTACAGTAATGCTTAGCCACACTGCGAGACTCAGGAGGGATGGAGCGCTTTTTGCCTCCTGGAGCACAGATTTTACTAGAATAGTTTTCAGTCTCCATGTACAGAGACCCTAAGTGCTAGAAGAGCAGAATATCCCCCTTAAATGACCCAATTTTGGAAATTATACCCCTTTTAGAATTTATCTACAAGTCTAGTGACGATTTTGGCTCCATTGGTGTTTTCCATAAACAAGCAACCGTGGATGTTGCTGAGTTAAAATTGCAAATCTGCCCGTACATTGTAGTGACCAGTATGTTCTACTGCCCAGTACATTATGCCCAGCTTGTACTTCTGGAGGTATGCAACCATAAATTAAGCGGGCTCTCATTACTACAGAAATGCCAAACTTATAGAAGCTAAATGTTGTTTAAAAACACTGTGGGGCTCAGAAAGAAAAGGGGCATTTGAATTTGAGAATACAAAATTCGCTGGATTTTTTTTGGGGGGGGTGATAAGCCATAGTGCTCTTCCAGAGCCTTTGTACTATCAGTAATGTGGAAGCGCACTATTTTTTTGTGGATTGAGTTGAAGTTATTATTGGGAACATTTTACATAAGGTTTGGGATCACATTTATCTGGCGCTTTACGCTGAGCACTTACATCTGGTGTAAAATAGACATAGGACAGGTCCTTGAGGGGAGATATGTATCATCGAGGTTGGTAGCCTTAAGGGTATGCCACACTAAGCGAGATCGCTAACGAGATCGCTAACGAGATCACTAAAACGTCACTATTTAGCGATCTCGTTAGCGACCTCGTTGTGTGTGGCATGTAGCAACGATGTGGCCCCTGCTGTGATGTCGCTGATCGTTCACTAGCGTTCTGGACCGTTTTTTGATCGTTGGCGTCCCGCTGGTGAGCCTATATCGCTGTGTTTGGCACCTTTTGCGAACGACGAGCGACCTTGTTTGTGACGCATATGACTGTTTTATAGCATCACGGAGTGGATCGCAATATCTATAAGTTCTCTTTTGCGTCACAGAGAGGATCGCAGAAGTTGCAAAGCAGGCTAGCAGGACGCAGAGCGCAGGAGCGATGCTGGAAATTCCTATGAATCAGAAGCGCTCAGTACATGCTAATGACAGATCCTAACGACCGCCAAAGTCGTTAAAGAGATCGCTGACCGCTGATGAGTCGTTTATGAGATCTCCTGTTTGGCAGCTAATAGCGACCTAAAAGCGATCACACCAACGATCTCGTTAGCTTGCGTCGTTATCGAGATCGCTAACGAGATTGCTAAGTGTGGCAGTACCTTTAGTGATGTAAGTCCAAGAAAAACGGATCCAGCATGAATAGTGCTGAGAGAGTAAATAGGGCATATCAGGGCTGGTTTACGAGCAGTCAAAGAGATCAGTTGGACTGGCAGCTCACATATCCCCACCTCAGGGGCATGTGTCGCACCGCCTTGTGAGATGCAGAGCCCAGTATCTCGTAGGATGGTTCAGTCACGGTGACTCCGATGGCTCTAACAATCCCTAGGTTAGGTGGCAATTATAAAGGGGGGGAGATGACTGATATATGAGACTGTGAGTGATGTTGATGCCCGCAAGGTGTGAGGCCGCGGACAAAAGAATCATACACCGAGGGTCCTGTGCAAACTTGAAAGCTGAACTTTACTGAAGATTGGTAACATTTCTTATATTTTCCAACATATCAGTCATGGGTAGCAGATATACTTTTTCTTACTCACTGCGACTATCAAAGCCTTTTCTCGGTCCCGGCCTTGGGAGGATGGCAGTAAATATTATTAGACTAACGGTGCTGCGGGTAAGGGGAAGGATCAACCAACCTTAATAGGATCAGAGTATCCAGGAAATCTGCTGTGCTGTTCTGCAGTCTCAGCACTCTGTCGCTGGAAAACGCAGGGCACTCTGAATCGGGTGCTATTTGTATTCCCCGATGGTCCCAAATGAGGAGCCCCAATTTCCTACCTCCTCTCACCACAGGAACCGCTCAGAACTCTCCGTTTTCAGTCTCACGCCATCACCAACTGCCACTTGTTTCAAATCAGAAAAACAAGTTGCAATGCCAAACTAAGGCAGAAGAGGGCGGCATAATACTACAAATTGTAGTACCAAAACAAGGCAGGAGAGGGCAGCATAATATTAAATAGTTTGCCTCCTCCCAAGGCAAAACAAGGAGCCGGTATCACAATTGTAATCATGTAAGGAATAGAGCACACTTACCATATAACATATAACATACATTAATAATGGTTTTTCTGGTCACTACATATACCCCCCAGTTTAAACAGAGCCGTCCCCGGCGTTTGCCACCATATATTTTATAAAATAATACAGGTCAACGTCTAGTTTGTACCAAAGTGCTTTTATAATCACAATTCTCAAACAGCGCGGTGTGACACCAGCGTCTACACCTCCCCTGTACGGGGTGTAGACTGGTAACTAAGCAACATGTGAGTTGCAGTGAGGCGCTAAGTGAGGGCAGAACCTCTGTGTATAGCAATTCTATGGGGTCCATACAATACTTCCCTCCATAGGTCACATCGGAACTCCGAGACAAAGTTCCGTCAAAGGTTAATTGGCAGACCTGTAAATATATCGGTGGAAACCCGAATGACTGCAAAATATGTACTGAAATATATGTTGAGGTACCAGAAATAGAGCAATATTTTCTCTACCCCCTGTACAAACTTGGGGGCACTAAATAATCATGAAAGTATCGTAACATCCGATAAACATGCATTTTAGTACAACAATAAATTTTATAACTCCAACCTTGGTTTCACTGTAATAGGAAGACTTAATATTTCTTCATAACTCAAAAAATAAACAAATACTAGAGTCTCTCCAGAGATGGAATGCCTTATTCTTGTAGCAAATCTTCCTGCTCGTAGACGTAAGAAACAGTCCTAAAGTAATGCGTAAAATGTATGTTTTGGTCCCCGGGTGCAGGGTCGGGGCACACAGTCCATCAACATGGAGTTAAGGTCTGCGGAACGCACCAAATATCAGATGTAGAGAGGTGCGTTCGCAGCTCGGGGTCCACCGTGCAGGCAGAGCCTGCTGCTAGTAAAATGGCGTAAGTAGTGAACTCTGTTATCCCGCAGAGTCGCTAAAATAAACGCCGTAGTGCGCTGTGGCAGTTAATGCGAACTCTGTTAATCCATAGAGCCGCTACCGGGAATGCCGCAGTGCTATATGGCGATACAAGCGAACTCTGTTACACCACAGAGTCGCTGATGTAAAGGCGCAGAGATAGTTACTGAGTCCTGTTTCCCCACAGGGATACACAGATAACTGCTGTGCGGATAGCAGTCCGTGATCATGCAGACAGCAACGCAATCAAGCAATCTCCTCACCGGAGAAGCCTGTATTCTAGGGGCTTATTTCAGCCAAGCCCTGACCACGTGCACCCAAATCTCCTCACCGGAGGTGCCGGTATTCTAGGGGCTTATTTCAGCCGAGCCCTAACCACATGCGTACATGATCACACTGGCGCAAAGCACATAATGCAATTGATCCTAGCGCACGGCCGTGCGGTAAGGACAGCCTTTCATAGCAGCCACGAGAAAAAGACCTTCCAGTAAGGACCAATGGGAGGCTACTTCAGAACAGCAACAGTCAGAGGACCTTCCTGAAGGACCAATAGGAGTGGCAGCTGTGTCTGAGCATGTGACCCCTGATCTCCAATGGGAGATCTCGCCCTGGGCATGCTCAGACGAAGCAACAAAGGACTTAGACCTAAAGACGTCTGCTCGCCGCTGACCAGTACTGGCTATAATAGCAGAACCTGAAGAGGCAGCAGCAAGTCTCTGCACAGCATTAGACCGGGTGAGACATTGGGACCGACATCTTTGCTGAGCAGGCTCCACTGCGGCTGTAGATGGATGGGGGACTGCAGCGGGACTGGTTCGAGACTCCACTTGTGCAGCAGTGGAAACTTGAACCCTAACACATGGCTACACCATTTTTTTATTTTAGAACCAGCAAAAATTAACCAAAAAATTCTCTAAAAAACTGAGAAAAAGTCACAGGTAATGTTTCTGTGCTTAACAGGGGATGAAAGTAGTCTTTTCCAGAAGAAAAACAGTGGGAAAAACGTGCAGTTCATTCTACAAGTTTTAATCCAGATATCTAGCTGGTTATTGACCTGTGTTGATTCTTTGGGAGTGTCGAACCAGAGTGAATTCCTCCATAGGGCCAATATCTATCTCTGCAGGGTCAGTTCGGAGATCAGTTGTTCTTGCAAGGAGCAACTCTTGATTAGGAATCGTCTGTCCTTGTCCACAAGTAGGCATCACAGGACCGAAACACCAAGATAACGGGTCATTGATATCGAATTCTGGAGATGATGAACTGTGGGATCTTTTGGACTCCGGAAAAGGTTCGCACTCAAATAACTCGTCCTCAGGTGTTGAATCAGGATGGAAGTATTCTGACTTACAAAGTTTTAGTCGATTCCTGTGAACAACCTTGGGTTGTTGAGTATCTCGCTGGATGCAGTAAACGTCATTCCCAGGCTATGGGATATCTTGGATAATTTAAGGTTGTCTCTCCCATTGTGTATCAAGCTTTCCTGTACGATGATTGTTTCTCAACCAGATCTTATCACCTACACGCAAAGGTGTAGCTTTCGCTTGTTTATCAAAATCATGTTGCTGTCTTTTGCGAGCTTCTTCCATACTGGTATCCACAATTTCTTGAGCTTCCACTAGGTGTCTGTGATGATCGCTCATCTACTCAGTAGCAGGCAGATGATTTATTACATCGGAGACAGTCACTCCTAGAGCAAGGTCAGCGGGTAGTTTACCTTGACGTCCGAACATCAGAAAATATGGGGTGTAACCCGCAGAACATTGCAGGGTATTATTATACACATAGATGAGCTCTGGAAGTAGTGTTGGCCAGTCAGCCTTTCTGTGAGCTGGAATAGGTCTTAGAAAGTTCAGGATGGTTTGATTCATCTTCTCCCAAAGTCCGTTGCACTGCGGGTGGTGTGCCGTAGTTCAGAGCTTCTGACATTTGTAGTACTTGCATAATTCTTGGAAGAGTTGTGATTCAAAGGCGGAGCCTCGATCAGTCAAAATCTTCTCCGGGCATCCATAAGGTAGCCAGAAAGCTTTCCAGAGGATAGCAGCGGTAGTCTGGGCAGTTAAATCCTTCACAGGGACGGCCACTACAAATTTGATGAAATGATGAATGATGGTTAAGACATAGCTATGGCCTGTCGTGCTGGGCTCTACCTTCAAATGATCAATGGCTACCATTTATAATGGACGTCGACTCACAATCGGATGCAGTGGTGCTTTCTGATCAGCTTTCACAGTTTTCCTAGTCACACACGTGTGACATTCCTGGCATCATTTTTCGATGTCTCCCCTCATGCCAATCCAATAGAATCGCCTACGGAATGTGGCTTCTGTGTTTTCCACTCCAAAGTGACCTGACTGATCATGATAGGCAGTGAGGACCATGTCTACAGTCATGGCCAAAAGTTTTGAGAATGACACAAATATTATATTTTTACATGATCTGCTGCCCTCTGGTTTTTATGTGTGTTTGACAGATGTTTTTATCACAGACAGAAATATAATAATTGCAAACATATGAGTAACAAAAGCTTATATTGACAGTTAGAATGAGTTAATTCAGCAAGTCAATATTTGCAGTGTTGACCCTTCTTCTTCAGGACCTCTGCAATTCTCCCTGGCATGCTCTCAATCAACTTCTGGACCAAATCCTGACTGATAGCAGTCCATTCTTGCACAATCAATGCTTTCATTTTGTCAGAATTTTTAGGTTTTTGTTTGTCCACCCGTCTCTTGATGATTGACCACAAGTTCTCAATGGGATTAAGATCTGGGGAGTTTTCAGGCCATGGACCCAAAATCTCTATGTTTTGTTCCCTGAGCCATTTAGTTATCACCTTTGCTTTATGGCAAGGTGCTCCATCATGCTGGAAAAGGCAATGTTGATCGCCAAACTGCTCTTGGAGGGTTGGGAGAAGTTGCTCTTGGAGGACATTCTGGTACCATTCTTTATTCATGGCTGTGTTTTTAGGCAAGACTGTGAGAGAGCCGATTCCCTTGGCTGAGAAGCAACCCCACACATGAATGGTTTCAGGATGCTTAACAGTTGGCATGAGACAAGACTGGTGGTAGCGCTCACCTTGTCTTCTCCGAATGAGGCGTTTTCCTGATGTTCCAAACAATCGAAAAGGGGATTCATCAGAGAAAATAACTTTACCCCAGTCCTCAGCAGTCCACTGCCTGTACCTTTTTCAGAATATCAGTCTGTCCATGATGTTTTTTCTGGAGAGAAGTGGCTTCTTTGCTGCCCTCCTTGAGACCAGGCCTTGCTCCAAGAGTCTCCGCCTCACAGTGCGTGCAGATGCACTCACACCTGCCTGCTGCCATTCCTGAGCAAGCTCTGCACTGCTGGTAGCCCGATCCCGCAGCTGAAACACTTTTAAGAGACGGTCCTGGCGCTTGCTGGTCTTTCTTGGGCGCCCTGGAGCCTTTTTTGGCAACAATGGAACCTCTCTCCTTGAAGTTCTTGATGATGCGAGATTGTTGACTGAGGTGCAATCTTTCTAGCTGCGATACTCTTCCCTGTTAGACCATTTTTGTGTATTGCAATGATGACTGCACGTGTTTCTTTAGAGATAACCATGGTTAACAGAAGAGAAACAATAATGCCAAGCACCAGCTTCCTTTTAAAGTGTCCAGTGGTGTCATTCTTACTTAGTCATGACAGATTGATCTCCAGCCATGTCCTCATCAACACCCACACCTGTGTTAATGGAGCAATCACTGAAAAGAGGTTAGCTGGTCCTTTTAAGGCAGGGCTGCAATGATGTTGAAATGTGTTTTGGGGGATAAAGTTCATTTTCTAGCCAAATATTGACTTTGCAAGTAATTGCTGTTAAGCTGATCACTCTTTATAACATTCTGGAGTATATGCAAATTGCCATTAGAAAAAGTGAAGCAGTAGAATTTGTAAAAATTAATATTTGTGTCATTCTCAAAACTTTTGGCCATGACTGTACATCTCTCCTTGGGATCACAATTTGATGGAGACGACTACCGGTGATGGGATCCATGCTATTGTGATACAGCAACCCTTTGTTCACAAAGAACCGTTTTCGCTGTCTCCATAGAAAAAGTAATTGAGAGTCAGCATCGCCTCTGCAAATTCTACCGGGAGGTTTTCCCTTGATTAGGAATTCCGAAATTTCTGCAATCACTCAACTTTCAGTCTGCACTTGTATCTATCTAGTTTCCTCTAGCGGATGGTGTTGTGTTTTGGTAGCTGAGGAGAATAAGCAAAAATGGCAATACACCAGAGAGGCTGGAACCTATTGGATTGCAGTACCCTGAACTAACCACACAACTAGAGGTAGCCGTGGAGCATTCCTACGTTGATCCTAGACGCCTCGTCACAGACTGAGAGATAACTACACCTAAAGGCAGAAAGATGAAAGCTATCTGCCCCGGAGCGGTTAGACAAGAAGAAGCACGTACACAGACAGAAAAAAGAATGAGCAAACGCTGGAGTCCAATCTGTCTAGACAGAAAAGTACAGGAAAGGATACTCACTGCAATCCAAAAAAAAACCCTAAAAAATACCAACTCTTCTGATTGCAAAAACACCTGAGATCACACGATCTCTACCACCTAAAATCAGATCTCTGGTGTAACAAAACTAAGCCGCAGCCACTGAAAAAACAGGAAAAAGCAAATGAACAAATAACAGTGGCTTCAGATAAACTGAGAGAAGCACAAGCCCCCGGAGGGGACCTGGCTGACCTCCACAGAAGTGCAGGAAACAATGCAAAAAGCAAGCACAAAAATAAAAGCAGAAAATATCTTATCTGATAGCAGAAGATGCAGGCAAGACTCAGCAAACTTCCCAATGAACCAGGAACCACAATTGAGACAAGAACAATTGATCACTGGCAACCATCATGGGAGGGAACCTCCCTTATATCAGACCTGTCAGCGATCCCAGATTGCCATTCCTCGCTGAAAGGCTCAGTACTGTCTGTAACCACCAGAGGGAGCCCCCGCTCAGAAACCATCTCCAGCACATCCACAACAGTACCCCCCCTTGAGGAGGGGTCACCGAACCCTCACTTGTGCAACCAGGCCGATCAGGATGAGCTCAGTGATAGGCACGGATCAGTCTCCTAGCATGGATGTCCGAAGCAAACACCCAAGAATTGTCCTTCTGACCATAACCTCTCCACTTAACCAAATACTGGAGTTTCTGTCTAGAAAAACGAGAATCCAATATTTTCTCAACCACATACTCCAGATTGCCCTCAACCAAAACAGGGTCAGGAGGTGCAGCCATAGGAACCACTGGCTCGACAAACCTCCTCAATAAGGACTTGTGGAACACGTTATGGATCTTAAATGTCCCTGGAAGAAGCAAATGGAAGGAAACAGGATTAAGAACCTCCATAATCTTATAAGGTCCAATGAACCTAGGCTTAAACTTTGGAGATGCAACCCTCATAGGGATATTTCTTGAGGACAACCAAACCAAGTCCCCCACTTTAAACCGAGGACCATCAGTCCTATGCCGGTTGGCAAACCGTTGGGCCTTTTCCTGAGAGATAGATAACCTCTCCACTACCTGGTCCCAAATCTGCTGCATTCGCTCCACAACAGGAGGGTCTAGACTCGCTTTCTGAGACTGGGAGGCGGAAGTCTCCTGCCGAAGGGCACTGGTCACATTTTGTTGAGCAAATCAGGCGAAAAAGTTTGGCATCTCCACTTCTTCCCAGTGATCTTCATCTGGCAGGGGATCTGAAGAGGTTGGTAATCAGAACAAGGCATCGGCATTTTCATTGGACTTCCCTGCACGATACTTGATAATAAAATCGTAGTTAGTCTTGAGGCCCATCTCTGCTCTAAAGCACCCAATCTAGCTGTGCTTAAATGAACAAGAGGATTATTGTCAGTGTAGATGATAAATGGAGAGGCAGCTAGATAGTCCTTGAATCGCTCCTTAACCCCTTAAGGACAGAGCCATTTTGCAGCTTAATGACCGGGCCAATTTTTACAATTCTGACCACTGTCACTTTATGAGGTTATAACTCTGGAACGCTTTAACGAATCCCGCTGATTCTGAGACTGTTTTTTCATGACATATTGTACTTCACGTTAGTGGTAAAATTTCTTTGATATGACTTGTGTTTATTTATGAAAAAAACGGAAATATGGCGAAAATTTTGAAAATTTAACAATTTTCAAACTTTAAATATTTATGCCCTTAAATCAGAGAGATATGTCACACAAATTTCTTAATAAATAACATTTCCCACATGTCTACTTTACATCAGCACAATTTTGGGACCAAAATTTTTTTTTGTTACGAAGTTATAAGGGTTAAAAGTTGACCAGCGATTTCTCATTTTTACAACACCATTTTTTTTTTAGGGACCACATCACATTTGAAGTCACTTTGAGGGGCTATATGATAGAAAATACCCAAAAGTGACACCATTCTAAAAACTGCACCCCTCAAGGTGCTCAAAACCACATTCAAGAAGTTTATTAACCCTTCAAGTGCTTCACAGGAGCTGAAGCAATGTGGAAGGAAAAAATTGACATTTAACTTTTTTTGCAAAAGCTTTACTTCGGAACCAAGTTTTTTTATTTTCACAAGTGTTAAAAGAAAAAATGAACCACAAAATTTGTTGTACAATTTCTTCTGAATACTTCGATACCCCATATGTGGGGGTAAACCACTTTTTGGGCGCGTGGCAGAGGTCGCAAGGGAAGGAGCGCCGTTTGACTTTTTCAACGCAGAATTGGCTGAATGCCATGTCGCGTTTAGATAGCCCCTGATGTGCCTAAACAGTGGAAACACCCCACAAGTGACCCCATTTTGGATACAAGACCCCTTAAGGAACTTATCTAGATGTGTGGTGAGAACTTTGAACCTCCAAGTGCTTCACACAAGTTTATAACCTAGAGCCGTGAAAAAAAAAAAAAATTTTTTCCACAAAAATGATCTTTTCACCCCAATTTTTAATTTCCCAAGGGTAATAAGACCGCAAAAGTTTTTGTGCAATTTGTCCTGAGCATGCTGATACCCCATATGTGGGGGTAAACCACTTTTTGGGCGCACGGCAGAGGTCGCAAGGGAAGGAGCGCTGTTTGACTTTTTCAACGCAGAATTGGCTGGATGCCATGTCGCGTTTAGAGAGCGCCTGATGTGCCTAAACAGTGGAAACCCCCAACAAGTGACCCCATTTTGGAAACTAGACCCCCTAAGGAACTTATCTAGATGTGTGGTGAGCACTTTGAACCTCCAAGTGATTCACACAAGTTTATAACGTAGAGCCGTGAAAATAAAAAATCATATTTTTTCCACAAAAATGATCTTTTCACCCCAATTTTTATTTTCCCAAGGGTAACAAGACCCCAAAAGTTTTTGTGCAATTTGTCCTGAGCATGCCGATACCCCATATGTTGGGGTAAACCACTTTTTGGGCGCACGGCAGAGGTCGCAAGGGAAGGAGCTCCGTTTGACTTTTTCAACGCGGAATTGGCTGGACGCCATGTCGCATTTGTAGAGGCCCTGATGTGTCTAAACAGTGGAAACCCCCCACAAGTGACCCCATTTTGGAAACTAGACCCCCTAAGGAACTTATCTAGATGTGTGGTGAGCACTTTGAAGCCCCAAGTGCTTCACAGAAGTTTATAACGCCCGGGCGTGAAAATAAAAAATCATATTTTTTCCACAAACCTGATCGTTTAGTCCCCAATTTTTTATTTTCACAAGGGTAACAGGAGAAATTGGACAACAAAAGTTGTTGTACAATTTGTCCTGAGTATGCTGATACCCATATATGGGGGGGACCACTGTTTGGGCGCACGGCAGGGCTTGGAATGGAAGCAGCACCGTTTGACTTTTCAAACCAAAATTGGCTGGAATTGAGATTGGACACCATGTCGCGTTTGGAGAGCCCCTGATGCGCCTAAACAGTGGAAACCCCCCACAAGTAACACCATTTTGGAAACTAGACCACCTATGGAACTTATCTAGATCCGCTGTGAGCACTTTGAACCCCCAAGTGTTTCACAAAAGTTTATAATGCCTGGGTGTGAAAAAAAAAAAAAAAACAATTTTCCACAAAAATGATTTTTTAGTCCCAAATTTTTGATTTTTCACAAGGAAATTGGACCCCAAAAGTTGTTGTCCAATTTGTCCTGAGTACGCTGATACCAAATATGTGGGGGGGGAAACTGTTTTGGCGCACAGCAGGGCTTGGAAAGGAAGTAATAACGTTTTGGAATGCAGACGTTGGTGGGGGTCATGTTCCGTTTGCAGTGCCCCAGATGAGCCTAAACAGTGGAAAACCCCCACAAGTGACCCCATTTTGGAAACTAGACCCCATAAGGAACTTATCTAGATCTGTGGTGAGCACTTTGAACCTCCAAGTGTTTCACAAAAGTTTATAATGCCTGGGTGTGAAAAAAAAAAATCAATTTTCCACAAAAATGATTTTTTAGTCCAAAATTTTTGATTTTTCACAAGGAGATTGGACCCCAAAAGTTGTTGTCCAATTTGTCCTGAGTACGCTGATACCAAATATGTGGGGGGGGGACTGTTTTGGCGCACAGCAGGGCTTGGAAAGGAAGTAATAACGTTTTGGAATGCAGACATTGGTGGGGGTCATGTTCCGTTTGCAGTGCCCCAGATGAGCCTAAACAGTGGAAACCCCCCACAAGTGACCCCATTTTGGAAACTAGACCCCTTAAGGAGCTTATCTAGATGTGTGGTGAGCACTTTGAACCCCTAGTGCTTCACAGAAATTTATAAACGCAGAGCCGTGAAAATGAAAAATCATTTTTTTCTCAAAAATGATTTTTTTTAGCCAGCTATTTTTTATTTTCCCAAGGGTAATCGGAGAAATTAGAACCCCAAAATTGGTGTGCAATTTGTCCTGAGTACGCTGATACCCCATATGTTGGGGTAAACCACTGTTTGGGCGCACGGCAGGGCTCGGAAGGGAGGGAGCGCCATTTGACTTTTTGAACGCCACATCGTGTTTGGAGACCCCTGATGTGCCTAAATAGTGGAAATCCCTCAATTCTAGCTCCAACCCTAATCCCAACACACCCCTAACCCTAATCCCAACCCTAATCCTAACCTAAATCCCAACCCTAATTCCAACCCTAATTGTAACCCTAACCTTAATTATAACCTTAATTATAACCCTAACCCTAATTGTAACCCTAACCCTAATTCTAACCCTAATTATAACCCTAACCCTAAGGCTAGGTTCATTTTGCGTTTTACCAGCCCGTTCAACACATAGCGTTGACGGGCTGGTAATGGTATAGCATAACGCGATCGCATTATGCTATACCCGCCAGCGCAGAGGAATCAGCAGATGATTCATCTGCGCTAGCGGTGACGGAGCCCAAACGCTGCAGCCCGCGTCCGAGGCTCCGTCACTGAATGATGGAACGTCGCAAACGCATGCTGCTTTACGGCATGCGTCGCGATGCGCCCTCAAATGGGGGTGAATGGCAGCGTTAACGGACTGCGTTACACCGCGTTATACCGCGGTGTAACCCAGTCCGTCTAACGGACTGCCATAACGCAGTATGAACCCAGCCTAACCCTAACGCTAATTATAACCCTTACCCTAAGGCTGCTTTCACACTTCCGGCGGGCGCCTGTCGGTGCCCCCGGCATTTTGCAGCAGCGCCGCATCAGAATACCTAACCCTAACCCTAATTATAACCTTAACCCTAATTATAACCCTAACCCTAATTATAACCCTAACCCTAACAGAAAAATGAAAATAAATATAATTTCTACTTTTTATTATATGTCCCTAACTAAGGGGGTGATAAATGGGGGGGTTATGTACTGTTTTTTTTATTTTGATCACTGTGATAGTTTATCACAGTGATCAAAATGTACTTTTATGAGAATGAATGAAAAAAAATTTGAATCTGCCGCCAAAGCAGATCGGCGGGCTCACTGCGCAAGCGCCCGCCATTTTTTTTTTTGCAGGGAGAAGAAGCCGGGATCCTGGGGCCTGCGGGAGGACGGAGGACACCGGTAAGTATATGGGGGGGCGATCGGGGGACCGGGGGACCCTCATTTTCTCCCCTCTGATGTGCGATCACATCAGAGGGGAGAGAAATCTTTTTTTTTTTTTTTTTTTTTTGCGATCGCGGCTATGCTTGCATAGCCGCGATCGCAACACCGGGATCGGTGAATACCGACCCGGATCATGTTCTCTGGGGTCTCGGCTACCCCCGGTAGCCGAGACCCCAGAGAATATTTGCCCATCCCCCCACCAGCACAGCGGCACATAGCGGCGGGCGCACTGGGCATGTGCCCGCCATTGTCTTAACGGCGCCGGCACCGGGGGACACCGGAGGGCCCGGGGGCCACATGGATCTTATAGGGGGCCACATGGGGGTCCTGGGGACCCTTTTTCTCTGTCCTCTGATGTCCGATGACATCAGAGGACAGAGAAATTAAATGGCACAACTTTTTTTTTTGTTGCGGTCGCCGTTATAGGGTTAATAACGGCAATCGCAACATCGGTGTCGGTAAAAACCGACCCGATTCATGTTCTCTGGGGTCTCGGCTACCCCCGGTAGCCGAGACCCCGGAGAAAATGCGCCTCTGGGGGGCGCTATTCACTTTTTCCACAGCGCCGTTAATTAACGGCGCTGTGGTTTAAGTACCCTTAATGACCGCCGTTAAAAGGCGTATCGGCGGTCGTTAAGGGGTTAACGGCCCAGACGAGAACGAGAAACTCTAGTTTAAAAGAACTGTAATTTTGATCGTTCCGTTCCGCTCCTTTAAGAGATCTGCTAGCAAAAGCGATTACTCGCTCTTTTCCATCTTGCTTCTGGCTTAGGACTGCTCCTAGCCCTTTAGACTGGCGTCGGTGTAAAGACGGAAAGGCTGGCTGTAATCCAGGTAAGCTAGAATAGGTGGAGTGGTAAGCTTTTTCTTGAGATGCTGGAAGGCAACTTCCTGATCTTCTGTCCAATGACTAATAATAGATTTTTTTCCTTCCTTTTTTGGGTGACCACGTAAAAGTTCTTGCCATGGTGCAGCGATTTGCGCATAGTTAGGTATAAAGCGTCTGTAGTAGCCCGTAAATCCTAAGAAACTCTGGACTTCCTTCAAGGTAGTAGGTGTGGGCCAATTCATGACCACAGCGATCTAGTCTGGATCGGGTCTCACTCCTTCAGCACTCACAACATGTCCTAGATAGCATACATGGGTCTGCAATAAGTGACACTTCGAAGGTTTGACTTTGAGGCCGTGTTTGATGAGAATCTGGAGAACTTCTGCCAGGTGCTGTAAGTGATCCTCATAAGATTTTGAGCAAACTATGACATCATCTAGACAAAGCAAAACAGTCTCAAAGTTTTTGTGGCCTAAACAACGCTCCATTAGCCTTTGAAAAGTTCCTGGGGCATTGCAGAGTCCGAAAGGCATATAATTGAATCCTGTTTGTGACACCATAATTTTAATTGTCACACCGCCTTGTGAGATGCAGAGCCCAGTATCACGGAGGATGGTTCAGTCACAGTGACTCCGATGGCTCTAGCAATCCCCAGGTTAGATGGCAATTATAAAGGGTGGAGATGACTGATACATGAGACTGTGAGTGATATTGATGCCCGCAAGGTGTGAGGCCACTGACAAAAGAATCATACACCGAGGGTCCTGTGCAAACTTGAAAGCTGAACTTTACTGAAGATTGGTAACATTTCTTATGTTTTCCAACATAACAGTCATGGGTAGCAGATATACTTTTTTTTACTCACTGCGACTATCAAAGCCTTTTCTCAGTCCCGGCCTTGGGAGGATGGCAGTAAATTTCATTAGACTAACGGTGCTGCGGGTAGGGGGAGGATCAACCAACCTTAATAGGATCAGAGTATCAAGGAAATCTGCTGTACAGTTCTGCAGTCTCAGCACTCTGTCGCTGGAAAACGCAGGGCACTCTGAATCGGGTGCTATTTGTATTCCCCGATGGTCCCAAACGAGGTGCCCCAATTTCCTACCTCCTCTCACCACGGGAACCACTTGTAACTCTCCCGTTTTCAGTCTCACGCCATCACCAACTGCCACTTGTTTCAAATCAGAAAACAAGTTGCAATGCCAAACTAAGGCAGCAGAGGTCAGCATAGTAATAAAAATTGTAATACCAAAACAAGGCAGGAGAGGGCAGCAGAATATTAAATAATTTACCTCCTCCCAAGGCAAAACAAGGAGCCTGTATCACAATTGTAATTATATAAGGAATAGAGCACACTTACTATATAACATATAACATGCAATCACAAAAGTTTGCCCAGACAATATACAACTCCCTTAAAGGGAAAATATACCACAGACTATCATTATCAACAACATGGCAACCAATCAGTAATAAAGAATGGTACCACACAATGGTATAAACAATTACAAAATATCTTTATTGTTAACAATATAAAACCATTCACATAGAAAATGCAACGATCACAATAAAAAAGGAACGTGTTTCCTCCATAGGAACAGACCTCATTTCAGCCGCAATTACTAATCATGAATCCCATTAATCACCATTGTCATGTAAGAAATAATAGAGGAATGGTTACCGTATTATATCGCATTTGTCACCAAATAGCTAAACGCTTAATGTGACAATAACCGGCCCAACAAGCCCTTCCAATACAATATTAGACAAAGGGGAAAAACCCGAACAGGGAATGAATGCATACCAATAAGGCTGGCGTCTGTTGGCAGAGGGACGTCCGAGGACAGACGCCAGCCTTATTGGTATGCATTCATTCCCTGTTCGGGTTTTTCCCCTTTGTCTAATATTGTATTGGAAGGGCTTGTTGGGCCGGTTATTGTCACATTAAGCGTTTAGCTATTTGGTGACAAATGCGATATAATACGGTAACCATTCCTCTATTATTTCTTACATGACAATGGTGATTAATGGGATTCATGATTAGTAATTGGGCTGAAATGAGGTCTGTTCCTATGGAGGAAACACGTTCCTTTTTTATTGTGATCGTTGCATTTTCTATGTGAATGGTTTTATATTGTTAACAATAAAGATATTTTGTAATTGTTTATACCATTGTGTGGTACCATTCTTTATTACTGATTGGTTGCCATGTTGTTGATAATAACATATAACATACATAAATAATGGTTTTTCAGGTCACTACACATGGTATGGCAGATAAAAAGGAAACCGGTTGTCTCATTCAGTGTTTGTGTCTAGAGATGTGTAGACCTCCAATATTGCTTGTATTTTCTATAGGTTTCAAGAGCTGGGCAATAACCTGAGCGGGCGAATCAGCAGTACTGGATGGACTATTTAGTTTCTGTTTTCACTCTGTGTCATAAAAGACTGTCTTTATGCTTGGTTATGCTGAGCAGCTTATGAAATTTTTTATAATCCAGCCAGGACAATTTACTGAAACCACTTCCTGTGCCTACTTCAACCGCAGCTGAGTGAGTACAAACCCTACAAGGGGTTTCCATCTAAATCTCCGAATGACATGATTCCGATTAAACCCCCGAACGATCCATTCACTATAATGTGACTCTGGACTCCATTTAGCTGGATCATAGGCCAGATGACGTCCACAGTGTCGAACTGCCTAATTATTGAGAATTTTCTGCCGGGGTTCTGTCTGAATCATGTAGTTCAAAGATTTTCATGGAATCTCCAGTGTAAACCTCAGTGCAGAGCACAGGATAAATGTGATCAGAGACTTACTACTCTCTTTTTGAGGCAAAGTGAAAAAATCAACAGCAAGTGAAAAATCGGTTTAATTTATTTTATACGCCATTCCTCATAGGGTATAAGTGATTCTTCATGTTGGTGCAATTACAATAATGCTTGATTAATATTGCTATTTTATGTTTTACTGCTGACATACACTAAAAGATGATTTCTTAACAAAAACAAGTTTTACATTGCATGTTTTGAGAGCTATAATTTTTCCATATTCCTCCTGACAGAGTCATGTGAGGGCTTATTTTTTGCGGGACGAGTTGACATTACCATTTTCGGGCACCTAACATTTTTTGATCGCTTTCTAGTACGATTTTTGGACGGTAGAATGAGCGAAAATTAACAAGTCAGGAATTGTTTTTTTTAAATTTTATTTAGAGGGTTAAACTGTAGTGAGTGTTGCGGGCACAGCTCCTGGCAGTGAATTCCGAGTGTCAAATATCATGTCAGCAGAACACCCGGAGGCGATCACACACGCACAGCTATTGTGCATGTAAAATTGCCTGGACGCATCCATACATCCCTGATCGGGAAGTACTTCCCAACCTGGACATATAGATACATCTAAGGTCATGAAGTGGTTAATTAATAGGGGAGTTACCAGTGTGAGACGTGTAATAACTGACAGTCTGCTCTCCTGACCTACATGTCTCACACTGGTAATGCCCCCTATTATTTAAATTAGGTCTGGAGACAGATTCTCATGCAGTTCTGTGTCTGGCCCGTAGATTTTAACAGTTCATTTACATATTAAGAAAAACATGGATTTTTCAGGAATAAGACTTCGGATCACAGAACTGAAAGTATTATTTTTATGATCTGCATGGTTATATAAATGGCTTAGGATGATTGATGCTACTGACTTAATCCCTTAAAATTGACCTCTTAGACCTATCGAGTCTAGTGCACTTACATTAAAAATCTTTTCTAGAATGACAGTATAGCCCTATTTGAAGTTTTTTTTTTGCCTGAGAATAAAATAAGCTTTAGCTGAACTCATACAATGCTTTTAATATCGTTTGCCAAAATCAACTATATAATCGTCTAATTCTGTCTGTCTGCCTGGCCGGACGCTACCAATCAGCGACAGGCGCAGTCCAGCAGCGAATTGGCGCAGGATTTGAACCACGCACGCCACTGCCATCGTCGGGAGATCAGCGGCACTAGCCGCTGATCTCCAACGATAGCCATGAGTCATCTCCTGCCGCATGGAATACCCGATGCGTTAGAATCGGGCCACCATCTAGTATTTAAAAAGGATTTATAAACATTTTCTGATATAGATTTTTTAAGTAAGTACAGCAGTCTCATCAAGTCAAATAAATGTTTTATTAAAATATTTTTACAGCTTGCTTTGGTAAATATTGTGACTGCTCAGCTTTAGGAGATGCCCCAAGGAAAAGTATTCCATTAATGCCAATTATTTCAAAGAGTTTATGGTGAACATGGGAATATGATATATAATATTGTAATAACATTTAAATAAGCTTCCATTAATCAATTATCATAAGACAAAAAAGTGGAAATTAAATAAGTTTAGTTAAATGTTCTAGGGTTAATACATAAATTCCTGTATATTTTTCCATTTCTTCCATTTCCAGGCAGAGTAATTGGCACTGAGAATACCACAACTGGCAATAATTGTTTCCATACACATTCATGTGGCTGCCATGTGGCATTATTATCTTAATTTGTCCTCCACTATTTTGATGCGTCCAACACATCTGCTCATTCGTTTACCATGCGGAATGAGCAACATCAACATCAATACTAGCAATTCATTTCTGAAATTTGGATTTATTAAATCCAGATCGCACTGCATGAGATAATAGATTTTTTTTGACCTTTGTTATTCTGAAAACAATGATCTCTACTTGTGCTTTGATAAAGTTAGTTGACAGTTCAATACTTGAATAACTGTAAGGGATTATCGGTAGCAAACAGCAGATTCACATATCCTCAGCCACACAGAATCCAATAATTATTATATTTAAATAATTTTTATCTTCTTTTTGTGCAATATTTGCACCAATGAGTTTGCTTTCAATTGGAGATGTAGCAAAATTCAGAGTGCACGTGCCCACTCTCGTTGAGGTGCATGTAGAGTGGTGGTGGAGTCCCAACGTATAGCAGAGAAAATTCACTGCACACTAAAATTCATGCAGAATTATAAAGTTTATTAACACAGTATAGCGACAAATGAAAAAATCAAAGAGGTGTTGTCTTGGTTGTGACTCTTGTGGCGTTTCTAATTGAATAAATCTTTCTCAAACAGTTGCTCAAAGCTGGATGCAGAGTTCATGATACATTCTCAAACAGCATTATACAGGGACTGGGAAAGATGTATTGTAATTGAAACATCAAAAGAGTCGAAATCAAGCAGGCCCATATTTGCCATAAGGCATAAGAGGTCCAGTGCCTAGGGCGGCGGGTTGCAGGGGACAGCACAATGATCAAATTAAAAAATAAAAATTTAAATCAACCTCCCTCCTCCAGATTCTTTAACAAAAAGGGCGTCTTTCTGGAGGAGGGAGGGGGAGCAGCCCATTCATTTGTATTGCTTCTTAAGACGTGAATACAAATGAACCTCTATGGGCACCGTCACTTACAAGATCAGTGGAACTCGAATCAGCTCCCAGACCCCACATGCTGCAGCGTGCGCACTCTGCTGATGTCACGGTAGCACGATGAGGAGACCTCATCATGCTGCTACCATTAGTGCAGAGTGCCGCACAGGAAGATAAGCTGGAGCCTAGAGCAGGTAAGCGCTAACAGAGCGGAAGATGCAGCGAGGAGTGGGGATTGTGCCATATGGATAACATGGGGGAGATGAGAGGGGAGGATTGTGCTGTATGGAGAACATGTGTGTGTCAGGGGAAGACTCCATATTGAGAACATGAGTGGTGAGAGGGGGATTGCACTGTATGGAGAACATGGGGGGGTCAGGGGAGGACTCCATATTCCATATTGAGTACATGGTGGGAGCAAAGGGGGGATTGTGCTGCATGGAGAACATGTGAAGGTGGTATGTATGGAGAACATTTGTGGTGGGGACACGAGGGATGTAGATTCTGTATATACGGAGAACATGGGAGCACTGTATACAGACTATTGGGGAGCTGTGTATGGAGAATATGGGGGAGCTCTGTATTGAGAATGTGGTAGGAGTTCAGTATGGAGAACATGAGGGGGGATCGGTATGGAGAGGACAGTGTGGTGGGTATATTTTATAGGAGATAATAGTGTGGAGACCATGTACCATACATGAGACATGAGTGTGTTGTCATTTTTGTCCAGGTAGCACAGTGAGGGACAATTATTTATTTAGGGGCACAACATAGGGCCTATTTAGGACACAGCATGGGTGGTTATTTTTATTCAGGAACATTATAATGACACTGTTATTTTTAAAGGCACAGTGTCGGAATATGCTTCAGAAGACCGGAGAAGACGGAAGCCTACAGAGATGAGCTGAGGATGTGAGAAGTCATCATGGAGTCTCTGGTTTTGAGCCAGCACTTCCTCTTTATTTAATTATCGTCTTCCTTTCCTGTTTCGTGTGGATGATGCATCAGGAGACAGGAAAGGATGCACACATCGCAGATTGGGATTATGTGAGCAAAGTCACAGTCCTGTCTCCTGAGCTGTGCACTTCTATGAGGTCTTTTGAGCAATCGGTGGTGATCTCAAGTCCCACCCCATGATGCCCCTTCTCCACACTGAGCCAACTTCAGACTCACACCAATCTGCTGAGAATTAATGGACTTAAAACATATAAGATATCTTCCAAAATTTAAGTTGCTCTTTAAATGTTAAAAAGCTTCTGCCTAGGACCAAGCAGTACTGTGGTTCCTGTATGGTCCGCAGTCTGATGATGACTGGCAACAACAATTTCAAGCATCTACACTTACCATTGGGAAGGACATACTGGAAGTTGTAGGTTAATGCGATACAATTGTATATGTGGTTAACCTGACACTACAATTGATTGCTGTACTAAACTTGGCAATGTATTCATTTACTGATTGAGGTTCCGGTGATGTATTACTATACTGACGGTGGTTGTGGTGATGTATTACTGTATTGACTGTGGTTCTGGTGATGTATTGCTTTACTGATGGAGGCTTTGCTGGTGTATTACTGTAAGAACAGAGGTTCTGGTGATGTCTTACTGTATTGACGATGGTTCTGATGATGTTTTACTGCACTGACAGAGGTTCTGGTGGTGTATTACTTCCTGAACGATGGTTTTGGTGATGTATTACTGTATTGATGGTTGTTCTGGTGATTTACTGTTTTGACGGTAGTTTTTTGGTGATGTATTACGGCACTGATGGTTATTCTGGTGATGTATTACTGTATTGACGGAGATTCTGTGTGCACATACACTTAGTCTTACTGATTAGTAGGGAGCGTGACCAATTAAAGTGCCTCGAGCAGCATGAATGCCAAATATGACCCTACTGTCAAGGAACACTTCTTTTGAATTTGTCAGTACATTGTGTGAATAAACTTTATAATTCTGCATGAATTTGAGTGTGCAATAAATTCTCTCTGCTTCAATTAGAAGTGAGCAGATCTGATGAGATTCAAATTTACCAAATCCAACAGGTTTTACTGGGGATTTCGATTTGTACCAAATTTATTCTCTAATAATTTAGTGTCCCTTATAATGTATTGGGGTCTGCATAGATTCCAGAGCATAATAAATGTAAGATGTAGAAAGTAAAAAAAATACTCACTTCTTCACAGCTCATTTCCGCTGTTCACTGTCCCCCGTACAGTCCTTGGTGCCTTTTCTTGCCACCGTCGCATGGTGAATTTCCAGGAATCTTCATGCTAAGCAAGGTCTTCTTGCTGCGACTAGACTAAGGATGTCCCTATGCCTATTAAAAGCACCGGGTGAGAGTGCCCGTCTTAAGCTTGCAGTACACATCCTGATGGTCATGAAGTCTGACTTAGTGTGAAGAGGTCCTTGGTTTCTTACCTCCCTGTGGAGGTAAGAAAAGGCGGAAAACACTGTACGGATGAGAGAGTGCAGCCAAGGTGGTCGGGAGGTGAATGGTGAGATATAGAGTTTTTGTTTAACCTTTTTAAGGCCTTCTATGATTCAGTAAAAGTGGCGATCATCTTGATGAATTTGTGCTGAACAAATGACAAAAAATGTGCATCCTGGAAAATATGGATTTTATGCAAAATTCAAGTAGAATTTAATTCCACTCTAATATATTTACTCAATTCTATTTTCAACCATTAGTGCTAAATAAGTGATTTTTCTAGTGCTAAATAAGTGATTTTTCATCAAGAATAACTTGAGAAACACAAATTCTAACATGACATTTAGTAATTTATGTGTAACATTTTACACTATTATTTGTAAAAGTACAGCTTTAAACAAAGTTATCAATAAAATACAGACAGATGGAAAGGAAAATGCTGATCGTCACAGATACAGATACTGGGAGGCAGCTACTAGATATCTATTGATTTTCCATATGAAATGCTTGACCTTTACTAAGCTCTTGGTTTCATTCCACTTAATTGTTGACTAAATGACCAATATAAATCCCACAGATTCATTAGATCTATTTTCTGGCCTAGTTTTTACACACATTGTAATATCACACCATATCTGCCCATAAATCTGTCACCTTTATGTATTAAAATGCAATATTCAAGTGAACAAAGTCACATAATATAATTTTTATTGAATTTAAGTTATAGGAGCAGCATGGTGGCTCAGTGGATAGCACTGCAGCCTTGCTGCACTGGAGTCCTGGGTTCAATTTCCACCAAGGACTTCATCTGCAAGGAGTTTGTATGTTCTCCCGTGTTTGCATGGGTTTCCTCCAGGTACTCCGGTTTCCTCCCACATTCCAAAGACATACTGATAGGGAATGTGGATTGTGAGCCCCATCAGGGACAGAGATGATAATGTGTGCAAACTGTAAAGCGCTGCGGAATATGTTAGCGCTATATAAAGATTAATATTATTATATAAATTTAACTGGACAATTGATTGTAAAAAAATGTTTAATTCAAAAGAGTAGATAATTTTTCTTAAAGTATTAACTTTATAAATGCAATGATTACTAGTCTTAAAGGCCATGTTAAAAAAGCATGTTTTACTGGATTTTTTTAAAATTAAAACTGAGTATCTCCTCCAATTGCAGCTGTTTCATTGATCCTGAAACAGATTTTCTTTTTAGGCCGGCATCACACTAGAGAGGAATACGGACGAGTGAGAGGCGTTAAAGCAATGCATTACTCTCTGACCAATGTTTCTCTATGGGGCAGCTCTGATCATCCATATATTTCTCCGCCGTATTTTACGGGGCGAGAAAATTGCAGCATGCTGCGATTGTCAGCGTATTACGCCCGTAGTACACCAATGCAAGTCTATGGGTGCGAGAAAACTACGGATTACACACGCACCACATGTGTGACTTGCGAGAAATACGCAAGACTTCTGCAGGTCCCAGGAAATGGGGCAAGCCATGAATCAGGAAGCTTACACATGCAAATTAGCTCAAAAAGAGCACCAGACATCCCGGAAGAACGCCTCCACGGAGTCCAGCAGCATGTCTACACACATCATGTAGAGATGCTGATCGTTTTGGTCCAGGAAAGGCCCGAAATATGGGACCAATGGGATGCACACTACTCAGACCGGGCAAGAAAAGACGCGGCATGGAGGTGCATCTGTGGGCAGATGTTTCCACAGTTTGGTTAAAGCCCACGTGAGGAGAAGCACCAAATGAGTAAGTTACCTGATTTTTGTCCAATCATCTTAAATGCCACAACTTAATAATTGACAGGCGCAGCATCCGCAACTAGTACCGGCGGGAACATCAGCAGAGGGCCAGGAGGGGGGCTGCAGCACCGACCAAGCGGAAATATATATACTTTGACCGTCTTTGGTTTTTGGCTCCTATTCTGGATCTCAGACCTTAAGTACATACATCACACCACATTACACATATGCAGTTTAGGGTCAGATCTTCAACCTTTTTTTTAAATTTCATTTCCTAACAGAACTCAGTCCAACCTCACTGAGAGAGAGACAGGGTCAGATTCTGAGGCCATAATAGACCCGGTCGGGGGAGGTGAAGAGGTGGCTGGCCCATCTTCGGAGCCTCCCAGCTGCATCCCCCAAGCTCCACCAGCACCCGGACCGGACCCACCAGCTGCACTAGTACCAGTACCTGACTGACCAGCTGCAGCAGCACCCGGCAACCTTGAGGAAGCAGCCAACAGTAGCAGCCCTACTGTACGTCTGGTCGCTCCCCCCAGCCTGCTGCCATATCCCGACATGGGAGACAAAGACGAGACAACACTGCCTCTGATACCCGGAGGCATGTGGATACTGGGGTCCTTAATTATCTATCAAGGGCAGCCGTGGATGAGGGTGAAGATGCTTATTTGTGAAGCCTTGCCCGTTACCTTCGTTCCCTACCCCGTGAGGTCAGGCTACGTGTGCGAGGATCCATTCAGATCCTAATTGATGCATGCACACACCCCAATACCCCATATGAGGTGTTTTAGTTCCTTGAGAGGTGGCAGCTTTCACCCCACAACCTTCTTCGCCTTACTCCCCACCAGATGTGAATGCTAATTAGGATCTGAGCATCCCCAGGAGTATAATCTCCTTTATCAATATGTCAATTTGCCCACACTAAAACATGACCGTGGCCACATGTTACCTCAGGGCCAAGAAAATCCACCCCAACAGGGTGATGGTCAAGGTGGTCACCCAAGCCAGCAACAAAGAGATGCTGGACACCCTCCCTCACCTCCACCAACATACCACCAACTGTGATTTTTTATTTTTTTATCTATTATTATTTATAAAATTGTTTGTTATTTTTTTATCTTAAATTTTAGTGCATGTTGTGTAAAGCATATTTGCACTAATCTGAATGCCTCCAAAAACCATATCGTACAAATATGGTCATCACTAGCCAAAGTGATTGTTTGTTATTTTGCTTATATATTATTATTTATACAAATGTTTTTTTTTTATTACTTATTTTCATACTTGTTTGTTATGTTTAGGTAGCTGAGGAGGCAGGAGCAAAAAACCACATAGGCAGCCTAACACCAGAGAGGTTGGAAACTAATAGGTTGCAGACCCCTAAACTAACCGCACAACTAGAAGCTGCCATGGGACGTTCCTACGGGGCCCTAGACGCCTCGTCACAGCCGGAGAGATAGCTATCCCTGAAGATGGAAAGAGGAAAGCTAACTGCCCCGGAGTAGACCCCAAAAGAATAGGAAGCCCCCAGAAATATAATGGCGGTTAGACAAGATGAAAATACGAACACAGACAGAAAATAGATTGAGCAAACGTTGGGGCCCAAAACTGTCTAGACAGGACAGCACAGGAGAGAATACTGTCTGCAACCCAGAAAAACCCTAGGAAAAACTCCAACACTTCTGAATCCAAAAATACTGAGACCACACGGTCTCGACCACCTATATCAGATCTCTGGTGTGGACACGCAGCAACCCATCAGTAAAATATCACAAGAACTGAGCAAATGAACAAATACAAAAAAACGAACGGAGACCAGTCCAAAGCTCCCCAAAGGGGACCCGGCTGAAGACAAAAAGCAATGCAGCAAAAAGCAAGGAATTCAAACCACAGTAAAAAAAAACTGAAAGAGACTTATCTGAATGCAAGCAGGAGACAGCAGAAAATCAAGATGAATTCCAACCTAGACCAGGAAGAACAATTGATCACCGGCAAGGATCATGTGAGGTCAGCTCACTTATATTAGGCCAGTCAGTACCACCTGACAACCACTCGTCCACTGCAGGTGTAGGACTCTTGGTGTTCAACATAGGTTCAATACTCTCAGCAACCACCAGAGGGAGCTTCAGCTCCGAAGTCTTCTCTAATACGTTCACAACACTTGTTGTGTAATGCATATTTGCACTAGTCTCATTTTACAAAAAATACCATATGCAAAACATATGGTAGTCACTACCTAAAGTGACAGTTTGCTAATATAAAAAGTATTTTAATGGCAAGTTTGGGCTCTTATTTCATTAATTCTTTATAGAACAGCACCTACACATCTGTAATGAACATTAACACAAGACAGAAAGACAATGTAAGGGAAAAAACATATTTATCTAGAAACACATAACAACATTACAGCATTAATAATGCCTGATCTTGCCATGTAGTAGTACCTTGAGGTGGCACAAAATACTGGATAAATATATCACAGACTTTGAGTCCTGAGAGTGGACGACGTAAAGGAATGACATGTGGCCTAGGCATATCCCCATTGTTCACCACACATTCACCAATATCAGATGGGGCACAATCATGCATTCTTGTGAAATTATGTAGGACAACACAAGCTTTGATGACCTCATTGACGTTGGCTTCACTCAGCTGCATGGCAGACTGGAGGACCTGCCATTTTGCACAAAGAATGCCAAAGGCTCACTCCACCAGTCACCGGGCCCATGATAGGCACAAGTTAAAGATCCTACGCAGGTGGTCAAGGTTTCGTCGCGGATATGACCTCATTAAATTCTTGGACAATTGAAAGGCCTCATCCCCAAGTACAACATACGGCACAGGTTCAATATTGGAGCCAGGAAGCTGACGTGGAGGTGGTACAGTAGGCCCAAATTGTTATTGCGCAGTCGCCGACCCATAATGGAAGAATTGAAGACTCTAGAGTCTCCAGTTCATCCATAGGCCCCACTGTCTACAATTATAAACCTGTAGTTACTGTCAACCAGAGCCAACAGAACTACAGAAAAATATTGTTTATAAGTATAGAATTGGGACCCTGAGTTCGGCGGCTTACGCACACGGATGTGCTTCCCATCTAGGGCTCCAATACAATTGGGAAATTGGCATTGCTCCTCAAATCCCCTGGCAATCCTCATCCAGTCTTCCATCTTGGGATCAGGCATGACCACTTGATGAAGTGTGATTAAGATTTGGGAACATGTATCACGAACTATGCCAGAAATGGTTGATCTCCCTATCAAAAACTCCAGATGGAGTGCAGCATATGAAATACCAGTTATGAGGGAACCTACAATTAAACAAATGTAGAGAGATCAAACATTACACCGTGCAAAAGGTTTCATAAATTCAATATACCGTATATACTCGTGTATAAGCCGAGATTTTCAGCACCTTTTTTTGTGCTGAAAATGCCCCCTTGGCTTATACATGAGTCATAGGGCAGAAACCAGGGGGGGGGGGTGCCACAGCAGGAGCCGGTGGCTGGGACATCATACTCACCCTCCCCGTGCCATCGCTGAACGTCCCTGCAATCCTGCGTTCTCCCCAGCTTCCTGCAGCTCTTCCTGTGCCGAGCGGTGACGTAATATCGCTCATTAAGGTCATGTAATATGGACGCGACGCCACTCCAATGGGCGTGGCCTCCATATTCATGGCCTTAATGAGCGGTATTACGTCACCGCTCGGCACAGGAAGAGCTGCAGGAAGCCGGAGAGAACGCAGGATTGCCGGCCGGGACGTTCAGCGATGTCACGGGGAGGGTGAGTATGATGGAGGAGGATGGGGGGAGCATGGAGGAGGACAAGGAGCACGGAGCAGGACGGGGGGAGGACGGAGCAGAACGGTGGAGGACGGAGCAGAATGGGGGAGGACGGAGCAGGACGGGGGGATGGAAAGCACGGAGCAGTACAGGATAATGGAGCAGGAGAAGGGGAGCACAAGGAGGACGGAGCAGTAGGAGGGGAGCACAGAGGAGAGTGGGGGCGCACAGAGCTGGATTGGGGAACACAGAGCAGGACGGCAACTTATACACCCGGCTTATACGCGAGTCAATAAGTTTTCCAAGTTTTTTGTGGCAAAATTAGGGGGGTCGGCTTATACACGGGTCGGCTTATACACGAGTATATACGGTAGATCACCAGAACAGTGTGTAAATTACAAGCAAGCCAAACACTACATATACACAAGTCAAAGATCTATGTGAATTTCACATAAACATCATAGTATTGTTGCTTAGAACTGATATTTGGGATATATTAAGAAGATAATGAAGCAAAAAGGGTCAGTGCCAAAGAAAAGTTGAGGGAAAACACATCATCAACATACAGTATGTAACTGAGGAATACATACCGTAACATAAGGAGAAGTCGCTCCTCTGCAGAAATAGATTTGCGCATCCTGGTGTCCTGGTAGGTGATCACTAGGCGCACTCCAACAAAACATCAAAGGTGGCAATGCTTATCCGACAATATAGGAAAAACTTGTCGGGATGTGTCCGAAGAGATGAATAAAGGTGGTGAAAATGGCCTTTAGTGAGGCGTTGCCTCAAATGCGGATGCACCCACATTCTTCTCCTCCTCCGCAGATCAACTATCCCTGGGTATGGCTGGCCAAAGCGGCGGAACAAAACCCAGTTGTACAGAACTCGGCCAGTTGGGGTGAACTGAAGTGTGTCAGACATTTTGGCAAACAACCAGCAGTACTCCAACACAAGCACAGCACCAAAATGGCCAAATTGGGGGCTGCCACTGATGCAGAGGCAATAAATAGGGTTGCTGATGATGGTTTAAATGATTTTCAGGCCTAAGAACCGTTATATGTCCATTTTACAAGGTCTCGAGAAAAAAGGCAATATGGATGCCATACGGATTGCATATGGATGCTTACATGCGCAAAATACGCAGCTACACCTTGACAACGGATGACATACGGATCACTGTTCAGGGAACTTTTCTGCGTATCACGTCCGTACAATGCGGTCCGTATTTTTATACGTTGGGTCTGTCGCCGGCCCTACTCTGTGCCTCTCCATTCCAAAGTTATGCCCCTAGGTAATAATAAAGCAAATTTTCCCTTAATCCTATTGGGCATTTTACGAAAAAAAACTTCTGTCACAAAGGAGAAAAAGCAAAACACAGACAGAGTTCTGTGGTGTAAATCCAATTAGTTGATGAGAAATTTGCTTCCTTATTATTGTGGGGCATAACTTTGGAACAAATCTACAGAGAAATAAAGAAAAATTGTTCAATATATAATCAGTAGAAAAGTGGCAATTGGATGAGGTACTCAATTTTAATAATAAAAAAATAGCTAAAGGTCTTCCTCTAAAGGGTATGTATAATTTTAATTTATTTTTTTATGCCTTGCATACTTAAATATGCTGCCAATCACTGAGGGTCCAGAACCTGAGACCTCCATCCAATCACTCAAAACACCATAATGCTCAATTAATAAATGAGCGTGTGCTCATAAGTCATTCTATATCAGTGTTTCCAAACTCCAGACCTCACGGTCCTCAACACATCATGTTTTCAGGCTTTCCTTAGTATTGCACAGGTGAGAGAACCTGTAGCCATTTCTGCTGCCTTGATAATAATTGAATCACCTGTGCAATACTAAGAAATTCCTGAAATCATGATCTGTTGAGGTCCATGAGGACTTGACACTGTTCTAAATAGTTATAAAAGATTAATGGCAGAAAATGGAAACATGGTCCATCTACTCTGCAATTATATTATTGTTTTTATTTTTATTATACAATAGGCATATTTACATTCCTTTATTAACCACTTCGTGCCGCAGCTCTTTTTTGCTTATGTGTTTTTTTTAACCCCTTCTTCCCAGAGCCATAACTTTTTTATTTTTCTGTCCATATGGCCATGTGAGGGCCTGTTTTTTGTGGGATGAATTGTACTTTTGAACAACATCATTGGTTTTACCATATCGTGTACTCAAAAAAGGGAAAAAAATTCCAAGTGCGGTGAAACTGCAAAAAAAGTGCAATCCCACACTTGGTTTTTGGGTTTTTCTTTCACCTTGTTCACTAAGTGTAAAAACTGACCTGCCATAATGATTCTTCAGGTCATTATGAGTTGATAGGCACCAAACATGTCCAGGTTCTTTTTCATCTAAGGGGTGAAAAAAAAATTCCAAACTTTGTTAAAAAAAAAAAAAAAATTACGCCATATTCCAATACCCGTAGTGTCTCCATTTTTCGTGATTTCGGGTTGAGTGAAGGCTTTTTATTTGCGTCAAGCTGATGTTTTTAATTATACCATTTTGGTGCAGATACAATCTTTTGATCGCCCGTTATTGCATTTTAATGCAATGTTGCGGCGACCAAAAAAAACGTAATTCTGGCGTTTTGACTTTTTTATCGCTATGCCATTTACCAATCAGGTTAATCCTTTTTTTAATTGAAAGATTGGGCGATTCTGAACGTGGTAATGCCAAATATGTGTATGTTTGTTTTTTTTTTTCATTGTTTTATTTTGAATGAGGCAAAAGGGGGGTGATTTAAGCTTTTATTTTTTAAAATATTTTTAAAAACTTTTTTCACTTTTGGCATGCTTCAATAGTCTCCATGGAAGACTAGAAGCTGCCATAGCCCGATCGGCTCTGCTACAAAGAAGCAATGATCAGATCGCCTCTATATAGCAAATTTACTCACTGGCTATGAGTGCCGACCACTGGGTGGCACTCACAGCAAGCCAGCACACCGGTGACCCGCGATCACGTGACGGGGTGACCGGTATGGATATTGCCAGAAGCGTTTGTTAAATGCCGCTGTCAGAGTTTGATAGTTAATATTCGCAGGTAGATCGCGATTCCACCCGCGGCTGTTCCGGGCACATGTCAGCTGTTCAAAACAGCTGATATGTCCTGGGAAAGATGTGGGCTTACCACCGGAGCCCACATCAAAGTGAGGGAATGCGACATGTGCTTTACTAGTATGGTGCTTGTCGCAGAGGGGCACTTACTATGCATTTTCCAATCTCGTCTGCTGGATGTTTGCTCTGAATATCTACGAGACTAGACCTATCAAAATGGTTATTATCTCTTATTCTAGATGTAGTTTAAGAACAGGAGGAATAGTGAAAAATGTGAAAGAAATAAACCAAGACTACTTCTCCAATATAAAAACAAAATTCGCCAACTATAGGTAAAAAAACAAATTTATAGTAGCTAACCATTGAAGAGGTATGTTCATAGTAGACAATTGCAGCAAGTGAATGTTATGATTATTTTGGTCTGTACTCTGTCCTCTCTGTAGCTTCCTTCTTTTCTTGATTACACACCCTTCCATCATCTAAAGTATTTTACAAAAAACTAGTGCCATCCCATCATTAGTTGCTGTACCACATAGCATATAATTTGCCACTAAACCCAGTAGATATGCCCATGCTCATCTTTGGGATCTACATCAATTGGGAAAACAGAGGTCTTGTCACCACCTCTCAACATTGAGGTGGGAGCTATTGCTGAGACAAGAGGGTTAAGTTGGAGCTTAGGTGGAAATATCAGGAGGACACAGACAAAAAGGGCCACTGTGAAAAAACATTTATCGGCCCATTATTGTCTTGTCTATGACAGAAGTTTGTTGCTTTGGAGGTGGAAATGGGCCCCCAAAGCTCTTGGGCCCCTGTATGGCTGCACAAGTTTCACCCATTATATGTTCACCTCTGGTGCCACTTAATAAAACAGCTTGCAAATTGATCATATTTTAGATTTATACTCTGTCACTTTATACTCATCCTAAAACAGCTTTCAGTCTGGATACAGCATTTGCAATCCAATCAAATCTAAGGGGTCTGTATGGCTCAATTGAAGAAAAGTTACTTATCAATATATAAATTTATATCCCATATCATGAAAAAAATGTGCACTATACATTGACATTTCTTGCAAAAGATCTTAAAAAAACTAGAAAAATGTTGTTTCAAGTGTCTGACACTAGGCACACATGCACACTGTCACTTCTCCTTTAGATCTCCTGACTGCTGCAGCACACACTGACATTTGTTTATGCTGGGTGCAGCCAATCATGAAAAAGAGAAGAACCTTGACAACCTGACAATGCAAACAAAAAGCTTCCAACTCTAGAGGAAAAAATGGCACAGTATTTTTGAGTGGTATTTCATATTTAAAATCTAAGGCTGTTCCTTAATTTTCTATGTAAAATATATTTTGCCTGGCAACGTGTTCCAAATTCCACTGCTGGCAATGAAAACATTCCATGTGTTACAATTCACATGATAAGGCATGGAATGTTCAGTATGTCAATGTCCAATTATATATTAAATTTTCAAGAAAAATGTCTATTTAACCAAAGCAGGAAAAAACAATAACTAAAAGTTGCTTACTTGTAAAAGGCTTGGAATGAGAAAAATATTTATATGAGTATTCATTGAGCTGTTTTTTGTTTCATAAGTAAAATATTAAAATATAGTATTAGCTTCAATTTAGACTTAATACAAATCCAATCTGATTTGCAAGGCAAGTTTCAACTATCCAAGGTGAAATTACTTTTTCGTTTAATCTGGAAACAAAAAAAATGTTTTGGTTGGTAAATGTGCATAAATATGTGGAAAGGTTCTGTATGTCTCTGATAGAGATGATTGGATCTGGTAAAATTCGACTTTGCCTTGGAAATTTGACTCACAGACAAGTTGTTTTACATGAATTCAATGTGCCTAATTAAGCTCTAGGGATTCTCCTGACCCCAGGGTATAATAACCATAAGGTGTAAAAAATAAAAAAATACCTATACTCATTTCATTGTTCACCTCTCCAGTCACTCCGGCGGCTCCGTGCCCTGTGCCTTCATCGAATCACATCTTTAGCCGGTGTTTACTGTACGCTGTGCGTTGGCCCCAGAATTAACTATATGCATGTGCAGTGACCTCTGGGCCTGCTGCCGGAATCCACAACCCAGTGTTCACTCTAGGCCGAGACTTCTGGTCATGATTAGGCCTCGGAGCATGCACAGTGGCCTGCTTGGGGCTGGAAGCCGTGGCTTAGAGTGAACACTGGGCCTTATTTGCAATATGGCTAAAGGGAGGCACTGAATACTGGATAGTGGGCAGGTAGCAGTGCTGCTCTCTGCCTGCATCCGGTGCTCTATGTCTCTGTCACGTTGCATTTCCATCCCAATGTTAACCATGCATGTGCTGTGATCACACCAGACAGGCTATTATTTATCCTCCATGAGCATCAGTAAGTTTTAGTGAGTGATGCACATGAAGAACGAAGGCAAATCTGTCTGGAGTGATCTTATAGAGCAAGGGTGGGAAATCTTTTTCTGCCAAGGGCCATTTGGATATTTATATCGTCCTTCGGGGGCCATACAAACTCCTCCCACAAAGTACCTCCTGAGTCTGGCACTCGTGTCAAGACGTAATCTTTCATTGCATGCCCTTCAGTGTTTAGTAGTGAACACTGCGTGTGTGCTAACAGAGCAAGAAGAAATTAATGAGCTGGTGGCAATCAAAATACAGCTCCCTGCCAGAGCACTGCGGTCGCTGAGAATTTACCCGTGGGGCCGGATAAAAGGTCTTCGAGGGCCGTAAATGGCCCTGGGGCCTGAGGTTCCCCACCCCTGTTATAGAGAATCTACTATAGCACAAATTGCTGAAAAACGTTAAAACTGACTCTGATAGAAAGGTGTCAGAACTAGAGATGAGCGAATATGTTCAGGTTCCCTCTTATTCGGCAAGCTTCAACGCTTGCCGAATAAGTTGCAGAGGGAACCCGGCTTCCTGGATCGCGCTGGCTGAACAGCTGATCAGTGCAGCAGTTGCATATGTCATGCAGCCCAACACACAGGCTCTCCATGCATGAGCTGTGACTGTGACACTTGAAGCTGTGGCACTGATCAGCTGTTCAGCCTGCGCGATCCAGGAAGCTGGATTCCCTCTGCAGCTCATTCGGCAAGCGCTTTAGCTTGCCGAATAAGGGAACCCGAACTTATTCGCTCATCTCTAGTCTGTTCTGACTAGTCTGTTCACATCTTGACCTTGAGGCTGTGTAGTCGGTGGCGGTCAGAATGCCCGTGCTGACACTTATACACCCCCAAAAGGTCTACAATACACACATGTGCCAGAGAAACACAGCTATGTTAGAAAATGGCTTGGTCTGATTAATGAAGTTTCCTTCTTCATCATGTGGACTACCTGGGTAATAGCAAGAACTTGTGATACTCTGGGCAATGTTCTGCTGGGAAACCTTGTGTCCTGACATTTATTTGGATGTTGCTTTGACATGTATAACCCACGTAAACATTGTTGGAATACAAGCACATTCTTTTCAGACAACCAAATTCCCTAACAGCAGCAGACTCAATCAGCACGATAATACACCATGACAAATTTGAATAATGCATGTAGTGCTCATGTACAATGTGAACACAGCCGAGGAGCAGCTCCACGGCAAAATATATTAATGACTTTATAAAAATATCACTTGCTGTAGTCAGTTTCTGCTGGCATTATTTCAAGTGACTTGAGCACCATGGGATACATAAGAGACTATGGCATTTTTTTAGGCGTATAGCATTCTCTAAAAGTATTTCATGCATATATATGTAATGTATATATATAATTTTGTAAATATATTTCTATATTTACATTGATTGTGAACTCGTTTCTGTTATATGTTTGGACAGATGTTTCTACAATACTCAGTATGACCTATTTATAGCATTATTTGCAGGATGGAGCATATGTGGGTCATTTGAGCAGCATGCACGCATTTATTTAGGACTATACTATATGCCCACATTGATATGTCACTTACTATCATGTTCCATTTCAATGATCCTGTATCACTTTAAAAACAAGTTGGTCTACTTCATAAAAAGAGAATAAAAGGAAATACTGAGTGTGATGCCTGGGGCTACTTGAGGTTGCTATTTAATCCAAAAACAATGATCTAAACAATTTACTTGATTGAAAATTACCATATTACCAGTCTATAAAATACATAAAAAAATTAAGATTAGCAATACTAAGTTTTCCTTCAGTTAAAATGCTAATGAATTGTTTGGCACACTACACTGGAAGCAAACTGAACCATTTGGTTTCATATTGGCATGAAAAGAAGTTTTCATGCGTATGTTGTAAAAGTGATAGTAGTCATAAAGATTTTCACATAGAATTAGCTATTATTACCAAATAGAGGTGATGGGATCAGGCTAAATTCGAATTCGCCTGTTCACTTAGATTTTCCAAAGAGATTCAATTCTGGAAGAAGTTATTCTCTGCTAATGTAAGTTCCTTTATATGCTCTGGTGTCTCTTTATAGCTCAGAGCATAATAAATGTAAGATGTAAATAATGAAATCAATCCTTATACTCATCTCACCGCTCACCTCTCTGTCCCTTCTATCAACCTGCCCAGTTCTTGATGCATCTTCAGATTACACTGGTCCCCTGGCCTCTTACTTTTGGATGGAACTTCAGACTTTGATCAGGCTCAGGAAGGTTCTGCACATGCATGTGCAAGGTCGCAACACACTCCGTGACATCATGTTGCTGTGACCTTTTGTGTGAAAGTATAGAATCCTCCTGGGTATTCTCCATGAATGGTGGAGATCTGAAGATGTGCCAAGAACCAAACTGGTAAATCAAAGGAGCCGGAGTGGTGAGCCATTAGAAAAGTGAGGTACGATTTTTATGTTTAACATTTTGATGACCCTTTATGGTTCAGAAACATGATGGCCAAAGACTTCCATTTTGCTAAATCTATGCAAAAGTGAATTATAAAAAAAACTGTATTTTGGCGAACGCAAAATATTCTAAAATTCGAGAGGAATTAAGTTCCATTCAAATTAATTTGCTTTCTTTATTAGCAACCAGTTAAGTTTAGAGAACAACAATATCCAGGCAATAGTTAATGATTGGTCTCATACTTGCAAATGTTGCACATCCATAAATGACCATGATCTATATCTAAGTTTAATTTTTTATTAATAGTTCAATAACCATGATTTAAAGCACATTTGTAGGAGCAGATTTCCAACTTTTCATTTTAGGCCGGGGTCACACTGGCGACAAAATCGGACGACTGCAAAGCGAAGAAATATCGCATTTCAGTCGGACCAATGATAATCTATGGAGCAGCTCCGAGTATGAGATTATTTGTGGTCCATTTTAAACGTGCGAGTGCAATCGCAGCATGCTGCGATTGTCACCAATTGTGGGTCGACAATCGCCAATGCAAGTCTATGGGTGCGATGAAAAATCGGATTACAAATGGACCGCACATGTGACTTGCGATTAAATCGCACCACTGTTCCAGGTGACAGGAAATTGCATCAGTAATTGTCAGGAAGGCTTCACATGCTAATTAGGCTATTAGATATCAAATCAAAACAGGAAAACGCCTCCATGGAGTCCAGAACCATGGGCACACACATTAACGTAGAAATGTTAATAGTTCTGGTCCAGGAGAGGCCAGAACTTTGGGACCAGCGAGATGACCATTACTCCAACAGGTCGCGCAAGGAGGCGGCTTGGAGGAGAATATGTGGGCAAATGTTCCCTGATTTTTCCGACAGATCTAGGGAGGACCAAGAGCGCATCAGTAGGTACAATAATTACAACCCTACTAACATTTTGTTATTGCTGTGTTTGTGCCAACAACAATGTGATATAATGTACCTCTGCCCTTATATTGTCCCAAACCTCATTTACTACAAAACGCTTTACAATGTTTAACCCCTTAACCCCAAGGGTGGTTTGCACGTTAATGACCGGGCCAATTTTTACAATTCTGACCACTGACTCTTTATGAGGTTATAACTCTGGAACTCTTCAACGGATCTTGGCGATTCTGAGATTGTTTTCTCGTGACATATTGTACTTCATGATAGTGGTAAAATTTATTCAATATAACTTGCGTTTATTTTTGAAAAAAACGCAAATATGGCGAAAATTTTGAAAATTGTGTATGTTTCTATGCATGTACCCTTCTACTATGATCTTGTTAGTTTGCCACCATACAACTTTTGTGGTTTTGTGTACACATAACAGGCCAAACAAATAAAATGTTGATGGTGATAGGTACAGATGTTTTTACTATTTTAGAAGGCCATATAAGTAATGTTTTTGTTATTTTTATGTCTAATTTTGCAGTGACAGATGTCACAAGGTGGTGGCGCAGCTGTCGTGATTGCTACCGCAGACAGAGGCAGCTGAGAGGGCGCAGTGGGGCTTCTGGAAGCAGCAAAAGGAAGTATGTGTACTTCGATACGCTCAATTTCCTGGCGCCAGTTATGGATCTGCGAGCGTAAGTGCATGTCTGTAGAAAGGCTACTACTGGTTGGGATATAAAATATTAATAGTGTTTTTTGTTTTCCTCTATAGCACCGAGTCAAACCTTACAGAGAGAGAGAGAGAGACAGCTTCGGACTCGGAGGCAGTCATAGACCCCGTGGGGGATGTTGTTGAGGAGGCTGACCCTTCCTCGGCAGCTACGTCATCCAGCCAAGCACCACCACCACCAGCAGCAGAGGAGTCTGAAAGCCTGGCTCCACAGCCAGAGAACAATCCCCTGAGCAGCAGCCCTACTAGGCCGCAGGATGTGTCTTCGCCACCTTCCATCAATCCAAGGCGAGCCAGGCACAGAAGAGAAGGAGTTGGTTCTGGCACAAGGAGGCAGGTGGACAGAGGAGTTCTGGACTATTTGTCAATGCTGCCCACGATGATGGGGAGGAGTCATTTGGATGCAGTCTTGCTCGCTACCTCAGGGGTATTCCACGTGAGCACAGACTGCGGATGAGAGGTGGAGCACAAATTCTTCTGGATGCAGGCATCCCACCAAATGATCCCAACACCGTATTAGATTTCCTCGAAAGGTGGCAGCTTTCGTCTGAAAATCTACTATGGTTGTTGGGAAGCCAGCGAAGGGAGTCTGCTTCAGCCTCTGATCCTCCTCCTCATCATCAAGCTCCTCCTCCACCTCCTCCTTGTGTACCACAGAAACAACTCCTCCTCCACCACCTCCTTCCTACCAACCTGTACCGCACCAGGTACAACAGATGGGACAGAGTGGCCATTCCCAATATGCCCACTTGAACATACCCAATGTTGTTGCCTGGCCACAACATGGGTATGGTCGACATGGGCATATTGGGGGGTATAGTCAAAGTGTTCAGTCCTATACTTATGACTACCCACAACAGTTTCCCATGTTCCCCTACCCAAACCCCCATCAGGATCCAGCCAGAAGCATACATCAAACAGGCCATTCTGCCACCACTCACGGAGACACACTGGCTGTAGATAACTCAACCCAACCCACACAACCTGGGCCTCCACCTTCACCACCCCCCACCTACCATAACTTGTAGGTCTGATTTATTTACTCATTTCTTTGAGTAATTTTGTTATGTTGTTGACATTTGTGACTGCTGTCAATTTTCGTTAAAAAAAGTTATTAAGTCCTT
Organism: Oophaga sylvatica; assembly: GCA_033576555.1. Taxonomy (NCBI): domain Eukaryota; kingdom Metazoa; phylum Chordata; class Amphibia; order Anura; family Dendrobatidae; genus Oophaga; species Oophaga sylvatica. The sequence goes on along the minus strand of JARQOD010000006.1, from coordinate 260,890,853 downwards.
TGGACAGATTTGTCCAGTAGGGTTTTTTCATAGCGACAAAAAAATACCACAAATATAAAAAGTGTTAAGTCGCATTGCTTGTATGTTATTATTATTATACCTGATGGGCTGGGTAACGTATAAACAACATTAGAGTAAGAACACCACAACAACAACAAGGAGATAAAGCAAAAATGGTTTATGGCAGAACTAAATAAGCACACTACATAGATAAGGCCTCCTCTTGCCAGGGAGTAGCACCCTCTGGGGACACAAAATAATTAGTGAACACATCACGTACTTTTAGGCCAGAAGGTGGACGACGGGGATGGATGAGTGGTCTCATAGGCATAGACACATTACCAGACCCAAGGTCAGCCACATCACGTGAGGAGCATTCATGCATTCTACAGAAGTTATGTAGGACCACACATGCTTTGACTACCACATTTACATTTGCTTCACTCAGTTGAATGGCTAATTGTAGTATCCGTCATTTAGCACACAGAATACCAAGGGTGCACTCCACCAGGCGTCGTGCACGTGAAAGGCAAAAATTAAAGATTCTCCGCCGATGGTTCAGATTGCGACGGGGATATGGCCTCATAACATGACGTGTCAATTGAAACGCCTCATCCACTACAATAACATAAGGCACTGGTTCCATATTGGAGTCGTAAGTTGACTTGGTGGTGGTAGGTCCAATTGGTTATTGTGTAGCCGCCGACCCATGATGGAAGAATTGAAGACTCTGGAGTCTCCAGTCCTTCCAAAGGTCCCAATGTCTACAATTATAAACCTGTATTGAGTGTCGACCAAGGCCAACAACACTACAGAAAAAAATTGTTTATAATTGTAGAATTGGGAGCCTGAGTTGGGCGGCTTACGCACACGAATGTGCTTCCCGTCCAGTGCTCCTATGCAGTGTGGAAACTGGAAACTTTCTTCAAATCCCCGTGCAATCCGCAACCAGTCACACATTTTGGGCTCAGGCATGACCTCTTGATGTAGTCTGGACCAAATTTCAACACAAATAGAGCGGACAATGCCTGAAATGGTGGATTTACCAATTAAGAACTCTAAGTGCAGAGCAGCGTATGCCAGGCCAGTGGAAAGGAACCTGCAAAACACAAAGAAGACAAAACATGTACACATCAGCACGGAAAACAAGAACCACAGCATTCCCAACACTTACAATGCCTCACTTTGTGAAAGCATGCATGCACTAAATGCTATTACAAGGCATGCATTCTGTGGGTTATGCACAAGCAAATAGTTAAGATGGGTAAGCGTGAGAAAAACATTACTGACAATAACTTAACAATGAGTGTGGTACAACACTTGGAAAGTAGCTATGTTGAGGCAAACATCATCAACATATCGTTGACACACATACCGTAATGTTAGGAGAAGGCGTTCCTCGGCAGAAATAGCTGATCGCATCCTGGTGTCCTGAAATGTGATCCCAGGGCGCACAATCTCCAGCAACTTATCGAACGTAGCAAGGCTCATTCAACAATATTGAAAAAACTTGTCAGCATGGCTACACAGCGACGAATAGAGACGGTGGAAATGGCCTTTGCTTATACTTCGCCTCAAAAGTGGATGGACCCACATTCTTCTGCGCCTTCTGGGATCTGCAATCACAGGATATGGTTCCCCAAATCGTCGGGATATAACCCAATTGAACAGCACATGCTCAGTGGTACTAAATATCAGTCTGTCGCTCATGTTTGTGACAAAGCTGCAAAAAAGCACTAAGCACAAGTAACCAAATGAGACCAGTGCAAAGGTGGGAGGGTCAGACCTGTTGGAGACCCCTTAAATATGGCTCTGCCTAATGATTTAAATTAGTATCTGGCCTCAAAACCGTTATTTGTCCATTTTGGTAAGCTGCCACAAAAAAATCGCTCGTCGGATGTAAATCGGATGTTACACGAACGCTCAGATGCAACTAAATTGCATCCTTCCCGGAAAATTGGATGACAGACGGATGAATGTTCATGAAAGTTTTGTGCGATAATCGACCGATAGTGTTGAGCGATACGATACTGCAAATATCGGATATCGGCCGATATTAGTGTATCGGCCTTTCGATTCCGAATACCGATATTTTCATCATATCGAATACCGGAATCGGATTTGTCACTGTCACTGTGAGTGTCCGTCGGTCGGGTCTGTCAGGAGTCAGCGGCACTTACCTGGCAGAAGATCTCCGGCGGTCACGTCCTGGACTGCTTGATGGCCGCCATTATCTTCTCCCTGGCAGTCACATGCAGTTTTTCGCGATAACTGCAGTGACTGCTGGGTAATCCCGGCCGTAAAGCAGTCAGTCCGATGACGTCACCGCCGGGGAAGCAGGTAATCAGCTGTGCTGCGCCGGGATGACAGGCTCTGCCTGTCATTCTGATGTAGCAGAGCTGGATCGTCGTGGGACACTCGTTACTATGGACTGCGTCGGACAGGTGGTATACTGCTGTTTTTTTTTTCATTTTTTTACAGGAGATCGATGGCGTCGCAGGATGAGACTGTAATAAAAGTAATGAAAACTGTGTTGTTGTTTTTTTTATTAAATTAAAAAACTTTTATATGAACATTCACCCGTCCGGGTACATCAACAATTTAACTATTTACATACAGGGACCCTGTCCGGGTTATTTATAATTCTTTGGCAGGGGTGTTCCAGGTACCACCTGGTACTCTTCTGATGCTTGCCAAACATCCGAGACACCAA
>JARQOD010000006.1:260819681-260888040 GCA_033576555.1 Oophaga sylvatica | reverse complement strand
TTCAGGTTCTGGTGCCCGAAGGCCCCTATATTACATAAGAAGATACATGCAGATGTAGGCTTTGCAACCTATTAAAAATTCCATCAGGGCCCCCAACAAATTACAATATAAGCAATGTAACTCACATTTTTTGCATTGATTTTTTCAATATCAGTAGATATTTATAACTGGTGACATGAAAAATAATTATAAAAAATAAATACTATTGAGCAGCATATGGCAGCACACTGACTACCTTATAATTAAATTCACATTATAAAACTATAATTTTCAAAAGATAATGCCATGGTGAGTTTTTGACAAAGACTTACTTCCTCTTGATTTCATACTATTCAATGTTATTCAATGTTATATCTTCATAGATATTAACAGCTACTTACACCACTAAGCTTGGAACATTTGAGCCCTTCCCCTTTACCATGTTAGCCGGTATAGCCGCATTCAGAGTTAATATATAAAAATAATTAATCCGATCCTAAATGACGTAACAAAAAAACAAATTTTTTGGTTGATGTAACAATGCATTAAAATGTAATAACAGGTGATCAAAATGGTATCGATAAAAACATCAGCTCAGCAGGCAAAATATAAGCCCTCACCTAGACACAGATGCCCAAAAATGGAGATGCTACGGGTCACTCACAGAAAATGACGCTTTTTTTTAACAAACTCTGGATTATTTTTTCACTTAAAAAAGAATCTAGACATGTTTGGCATCTATAAACTCGTAATGACCTGGAGAATCATAATGCCTGTCAGTTTTAGCATTTGCAATTTCACTGCACTTGGAATTTTTTTTCCGTTTTCCAGCACATTATATGGTAAAATCAACGGTGTCGTTCAAAAGTACAACTCATCACTCAAAACACAAGCCCTCACATGGCCATGTAGATGGGAAAACAAAAAAGTAATGTATTTGGGAAGAAGGTGAGCAAAAAACAGAAACACAAAAACAGAAAATAGCCCTGTGTTAAAAGGTTAAATTAACCTATTGACTTAGAGCAGGTTTGACTAACATATGCCCCACTGGTGGCATGCATCCCTCCAAAGATGCTGTCTCCCTTCTTTCTAAATTCAATTGTATTCAAGTATTTTAGACATGCAAACAATTAAATACATGAGTACTTAGACAGGTGGCAGAGGAGTGCTCATCAGTTCCCATTCCCGATGTGCAGCAGCATAATGAGGTCATGATGCTGATGATATAATTACCCTGCTTCTGTCACTGCAGTACCACAGGGAAGAGAATGACAGGGCGGAGACAGAGCGGGTGGTAAGTGCTGTAGGTAAAAGCTGAACATTGAATGTACAGATTATTAATGTAGATGGAGGGGGGATTTGGAGTGAGGGCACATTATGGGCTACTGGGAGAGAAAGTTATAAGAGGGGATGCAATATGGAAAGGAGCAGCGTGATGATAGGACAGTATGGAGAGTGGTAGTGGGGGGACATTATGGAGAAATGGTAATGTGGAGGGACAGAAAGGAGACTTGAGATTGTGGGGTGCAGTACGCAAAAAGTCAGGGTAGGAGGACATTATGGGGAGGAGATAGTGTGAAGGCAAAGTATTGAGCGGTGGCAACATGGAGGGAGTATGGCATTGTGGGGGGTTAATATTCAGAGAGATAGTGTGAAGGGGACATTATAGAGAGATGGGTGAATGGGGCGCATTATCAATAGGGGCAGCATGGGGGGGCATTATGAAGAGCTGGGATAATGGGGACAGTATGAAGAGGGGCAGCATGCTATGGTGGGAATATTATGAGGGAGCAGTGTGGGGGACAGACTGGAGAGGTAGTAATATGGGGAAGTATGAAGAGGTGGGAGAATGAGTGGGACATTTTTGGAAACAACAGCATGGGGAAAGTATGGGGTGTTGGAAGCAGGGAGACAGTATGGAGAGGAACAGCTTGGGGGATTGTATGGAGAAATGGGAGCATGCAGGGACAGTATGGAGAGTGGGCAGTGTTGATGGACAGTTTGGAGAAGTGGGTGCGTAGGGTTTCAGTACGGAGAGATGGGATCATGGGGGACAGTATGGAGAGATTGGGAGTGTGGGGGGACAGTATGGAGAAGTGGTTCTGGTACTTCATTTATGTATTGATGGTGATTTTGGTCCTGCAGTCCTGTAATGATGGTGGTTTTGTGTTGGACTCAAGTTCTGATGGTGGTTCTGATATGATTCACATATAGCAATCTGTTGCTGGACAAATGAAGTGGTATATTGCTGTGTTAAAATGCAAAGCTTCTTAAAACTTACAGTTTTGAGATTTTAAGTAGGATTTGGAGAGTTTCTGCTCAGTTTCTGTTCCAACAACTTGGTGTAATCTAGGGTGTGTCCACAGGGAGTTTCTCTAGCAGAAACTGAGCAGAAATGTTCCAAATCCTCCTCCAAAATCTTCTCAAAACTTGGTTCTGATTATGTATTTATTCATTGATGGTGGTTCTGGTGATGTATTCATGTAAGTACCACTTTACTATTTTGTAGTCTTAGTTATTATTTCAGTATGGCAGAATGGCATTGTGGCCTTTGGTCCAAACAATGTTGTGCTGTGCACAGCATTTTTGTGCCACAAGATGTTGCAAAAAATGCTGCCTCAGGGTGAGTTTCCACGGTCAGGAAACGCTGCGTGTTTGGCGCTGTGCGCTGGTTCAGCGCCAAACACGCAGCGTCCAGATGTTACAGCATAGTGGAGGGGATTTCAAGAAATCCCGTCTCCACTATGCGTAACAATACGCAGGTGGCAGACCTGCGTAAACGGACATGCGGCGCGTCTTTTTAGACCGCAGCATGTCCTCGCGTATTGCGGCGACGGTGCGTCGCCGCAACAGAATTTAACACAGGGCTATGTAGCCCTGCGTTCTTTCCGGAGGTGTTCCGGAGGTGTCCTGAACACCTCCGGAAAGATCGCGCGTCATAAAGGGGGCGGGGCTTAGACGGAGCGGAATTTCCGCTCCGTCCAAAGCGCTGTGGTTCCGGACCGTGGAACCACAGCCTAAAGATCAGAAGTTTTTAACCCCTTCCCGACCCATGACGCCGACGTTGGCGTCATGAAAACCTGTGCCATCCCGACCCATGACGCCACCGTCGGCGTCATGCTATAAATCATGTTACTGCGGGTCGGGGGTCCGGGTCACTGAAAGGTCACCCGACCCGCAGTAACAGGACCCTTACTGCATCACCACAGGGGGATTGGCTTAACCCCCACGTGGCCACGATCGCTCTGATTGGCTGTTAAAAGTGAAACTGCCAATCAGAGCGATTTGTAATATTTCACCAATGAAACTGGTGAAATATTACAATCCAGCCATGGCCGATGCTGCAATAGCATCTGCCATGGCTGGAGACCGCGATCAGACCCCCCCCACACCATGTCACGGCGGTGATCGGCCGCCGACATCGAAAGATGGCAGCGATCGGTCACCGCCATCGCTGTCTGCTCCCCTGCTCCTGCGATCACCCCTGGATCCGTCCCGGCGGCTGCCCAGGATTCTTCATGGGCGCCGCCATCTTGGAGAATGGCGGGCGCATGCGCAGTGCGCCCGCCGGCCGGCGCATGCGCAGTGCGCCCTCCATTGTAAAAAAAATTATTTTGATCACTGTGATAAACTGTCACAGTGATCAAAATAAAAAAAAATAAATGAACCCCCCCCGTCATAGGTAGGGACAAATAATAAAAAAAAGAATTTTTTTTTTTTTCCTTGCGGATTTTGCTGCTGATCCGCAGCTGATTTTGCTGCGGATCCGCGGCGGATATCGCGGCTGACCCGCGGCGGATTTCGCGGCGGATTTAGCGGCGGATCCGAGGCTGATTTCGCTGCTGATCCGCGGCGGATTTCGCTGCGGATCCGCGGGGATTTCGCTGAGGATCCGTGGCGGATATCGCTGCTGATCCGCGGCTGATTTCGCTGCTGATCCACGGCGGATTTCGCTGCTGATTCGCGGCGGATTTCGCTGCTGATCCGCGGCGGATTTCGCTGCTGATCCGCGACTGATTTTGCTGCTGATCCGCAGCTGATTTTGCTGCGGATCCGCGGCGGATATCGCGGCTGACCCGCGGCGGATTTCGCGGCGGATTTAGCGGCGGATCCGAGGCTGATTTCGCTGCTGATCCGCGGCGGATTTCGCTGCGGATCCGCGGGGATTTCGCTGAGGATCCGTGGCGGATATCGCTGCTGATCCGCGGCTGATTTCGCTGCTGATCCGCGGCAGATTTCGCTGCTGATTCGCGGCGGATTTCGCTGCTGATCCGCGGCGGATTTCGCTGCTGATCCGCGACTGATTTTGCTGCTGATTCGCGGCGGATTTCGCTGCTGATCCGCGGCGGATTCGCTGCTGATCCGCAGCGGATCCACGGCTGATTTTGCTGCTGATCCACGGCTGATTTCGCTGCTGATCCGCGGCGGATTTCGCTGCTGATCCGCGGCGGATTTCGCTGCTGATCCGCGACTGATTTTGCTGCTGATTCGCGGCGGATTTCGCTGCTGATCCGCAGCGGATCCGCGGCTGATTTTGCTGCTGATCCACGGCTGATTTCGCTGCTGATCCGCGGCGGATTTCGCTGCTGATCCACAACTGATTTTGCTGCTGATTCGCTGCTGATCCGCGGCGGATTTCGCTGCGGATCCGCTACTGATTTCGCTGCGGATCCGCTACTGATTTCGCTGCGGATCCGCGACTGATTTCGCTGCGGATCCGCGACTGATTTCGCTGCGGATCCGCGGCGGATTTCGCTGAGGATCCGCGGCGGATTTCACTGCTGATCCACGGCTGATTTTGCTGCTGATTCGCTGCGGATCCGCGGCGGATTTCGCTGCTGATTCGCGGCGGATTTAGCTGCGGATCCGCTACTGATTTCGCTGCGGATCCGCTACTGATTTCGCTGCGGATCCGCTACTGATTTCGCAGCGGATCCGCTACTGATTTCGCTGCGGATCCGCGGCGGATTTTGCTGCTGATCCGCGGCGGATTTTGCTGCTGATCCGCGACTGATTTTGCTGCTGATTCGCTGCGGATCCGCGGCGGATTTCGCTGCTGATCCGCGGGTGATTTCGCTGCTGATCCGCGGCTGATTTCGCTGCTGATCCGCGGCTGATTTCGCTGCTGATCCGCGGCTGATTTCGCTGCTGATCCGCGGCGGATTTCGCCGCTGATCCACTGCGGATTCGCCGCTGATCCGCGGCGGATTTCGCCGCTGATCCGCGGCGGATTTCGCTGCTGATCCACGGCAGATTTCGCTGCTGATCCGCGGCGGATTTCGCTGCGGATCCGCTACTGATTTCGCTGCGGATCCGCTACTGATTTCGCTGCGGATCCGCGACTGATTTCGCTGCGGATCCGCGACTGATTTCGCTGCGGATCCGCGGCGGATTTCGCTGCTGATCTGCGGCGGATTTTGCTGCTGATCTGCGACTGATTTTGCTGCTGATTCGCTGTGGATCCGCGGCGGATTTCGCTGCTGATCCGCGACGGATTTCGCTGCTGATCCGCGACGGATTTCGCTGCTGATCCGTGGCTGATTTCGCTGCTGATCCGCGGCGGATTTCGCTGCTGATCCACGGCGGATTTCGCTGCTGATTCCCTGCGGATTCTCTGCTGATCCGCGGCGGATTTCGCTGCTGATTCGCGGCGGATTTCGCTTCGGATCCGCGACTGATTTCGCTGCGGATCCCCGACTGATTCCGCTGCGGATCCGTGGCGGATTTCGCTGCTGATCAGCGGCAGATTTCGCTGCTGATCCGCAGCGGATTTTGCTGCTGATCCGCGGCTGATTTCGCTGCTGATCCGCGGCGGATTTTGCTGCTGATCCGCGGCTGATTTCGCTGCTGATCCGCGGCGGATTTTGCTGCTGATCCGCGGCTGATTTCGCTGCTGATCCGCGGCGGATTTCGCTGCTGATCCACGGCAGATTTCGCTGCTGATCCGTGGCGGATTTCGCTGCGGATCCGCTACTGATTTCGCTGCGGATCTGCTACTGATTTCGCTGCGGATCCGCGACTGATTTCGCTGCGGATCCGCGACTGATTTCGCTGCGGATCTGCTACTGATTTCGCTGCGGATCTGCTACTGATTTCGCTGCGGATTCGCGACTGATTTCGCTGCGGATCCGCGACTGATTTCGCTGCTGATCCGCGGCGGATTTTGCTGCTGATCCGCGGCTGATTTCGCTGCTGATCCGCGGCGGATTTTGCTGCTGATCCGCGGCTGATTTCGCTGCTGATCCGCGGCGGATTTCGCTGCTGATCCACGGCAGATTTCGCTGCTGATCCGTGGCGGATTTCGCTGCGGATCCGCTACTGATTTCGCTGCGGATCCGCTACTGATTTCGCTGCGGATCCGCGACTGATTTCGCTGCGGATCCGCGACTGATTTTGCTGCTGATCCACGGCTGATTTCGCTGCTGATCCGTGGCGGATTTCGCTGCTGATCCGCGGCGGATTTCGCTGCTGATCCGCGACTGATTTTGCTGCTGATTCGCGGTGGATTTCGCTGCTGATCCGCAGCGGATCCGCGGCTGATTTTGCTGCTGATCCACGGCTGATTTCGCTGCTGATCCGCGGCGGATTTCGCTGCTGATCCACAACTGATTTTGCTGCTGATTCGCTGCTGATCCGCGGCGGATTTCGCTGCGGATCCTCTACTGATTTCGCTGCGGATCCGCTACTGATTTCGCTGCGGATCCGCGACTGATTTCGCTGCGGATCCGCAACTGATTTCGCTGCGGATCCGCGGCGGATTTCGCTGAGGATCCGCGGCGGATTTCGCTGCTGATCCCCGGCGGATTTTGCTGCTGATCCGCGACTGATTTTGCTGCTGATCCGCGGCGGATTTCGCCGCTGATCCGCGGCGGATTTCGCTGCTGATCCACGGCAGATTTTGCTGCTGATCCGCGGCGGATTTCGCTGCGGATCCGCTACTGATTTCGCTGCGGATCCGCTACTGATTTCGCTGCGGATCCGCGACTGATTTCGCTGCGGATCCGCGACTGATTTCGCTGCGGATCCGCGGCGGATTTCGCTGCTGATCTGCGGCGGATTTTGCTGCTGATCTGCGACTGATTTTGCTGCTGATTCGCTGTGGATCCGCGGCGGATTTCGCTGCTGATCCGCGACGGATTTCGCTGCTGATCCGCGACGGATTTCGCTGCTGATCCGCGGCTGATTTCGCTGCTGATCCGCGGCGGATTTCGCTGCTGATCCACGGCGGATTTCGCTGCTGATTCCCTGCGGATTCTCTGCTGATCCGCGGCGGATATCGCTGCTGATTCGCGGCGGATTTCGCTTCGGATCCGCGACTGATTTCGCTGCGGATCCCCGACTGATTCCGCTGCGGATCCGTGGCGGATTTCGCTGCTGAACCGCGGCAGATTTCGCTGCTGATCCGCAGCGGATTTCGCTGCTGATCCGCGGCTGATTTCGCTGCTGATCCGCGGCGGATTTTGCTGCTGATCCGCGGCTGATTTCGCTGCTGATCCGCGGCGGATTTTGCTGCTGATCCGCGGCTGATTTCGCTGCGGATCTGCTACTGATTTCGCTGCGGATCCGCGACTGATTTCGCTGCGGATCCGCGACTGATTTCACTGCGGATCCGCGGCGGATTTCGCTGCTGATCTGCGACGGATTTTGCTGCTGATCTGCGACTGATTTTGCTGCTGATTCGCTGTGGATCCGCGGCGGATTTCGCTGCTGATCCGCGACTGATTTCGCTGCTGATCCGCGGCTGATTTCGCTGCTGATCCGCGGCGGATTTCGCTGCTGATCCACGGCGGATTTCGCTGCTGATTCCCTGCGGATTCTCTGCTGATCCGCGGCGGATTTCGCTGCTGATCCGCGGCGGATTTCGCTTCGGATCCGCGACTGATTTCGCTGCGGATCCCGACTGATTCCGCTGCGGATCCGTGGCGGATTTCGCTGCTGATCCGCGGCAGATTTCGCTGCTGATCCGCAGCGGATTTCGCTGCTGATCCGCGGCTGATTTCGCTGCTGATCCGCGGCGGATTTTGCTGCTGATCCGCGGCGGATTTTGCTGCTGATCCGCGACTGATTTTGCTGCGGATCCGCGGCTGATTATCTGCTGATTCATCTGCGCTAGCGGGTATAGCATAACGCGATCGCGTTATGCTATACCGTTACCAGCCGGTCAACGCTACGTGTTGAACGGGCTGGTAAAACGCAATATGAACCCAGCCTTAGGGTTAGAACTAGGGTTAGGGTTAGCATTAGGGTTAAGGTTAGAATTACGGTTAGGGTTGGAATTTGAGTTAGGGTTGGAATTAGGGTTAGGGTTGGAATTAGGGTTAGGCTTGTAGTTAGGTTTATGGTTAGAGTTGGGATTAGGGTTAGGGGTGTGTTGGGTTTAGGGTTATGATTAGGGTTTGTATTAGGGTTAGGTGTGTGTAGGGGTTAGGGTTGGGGTTAGGGGTGTGTTGGGGTTAGTGTTGGAGTTAGAATTGAGGGGTTTCCACTATTTAGGCACATCAGGGGGTCTCCATACGCGACATGGCGCCACCATTGATTCCTGCAAATTTTGCGTTCAAAAAGTCAAACAGTGCTCCCTTTATTCCAAGCCCCGACGTATGCCCAAACAGTGGTTTATCCCCACATATGAGGTATCAGCGTACTTGGGAAAAATTGCACAACAACTTTGGGGGTTCTAATTTCTCCTGTTAACATTGGGAAAGAAAATTGGGGACTAAAAATTATTTTTGTGGAAAAAAAATGATTTTATATTTTCACGGCTCTGCGTTATAAACTTCTGTGAAGGACTTGGAGATTCAAAGTGCTTATCACACATCTATAGGAGTTCCTTGGGGGATCTAGTTTCCAAAATGGGGTCACTTGTGGGGAGTTTCTACTGTTTAGGCACATCAGGGACTCTGCAAACGTAACATGACGCCCGAAGACCATTCCATCAAGTGGGCATTTCAAAACGTCACTACTTCCCATCCGAGCCCCGACGTGTGCCCATACAGTAGTTTTCTCCCACATATGGGATATCAGCAAACTCAGGACAAATTGGACAACAACTTTTGGGGTCTAATTTCTCATGTTACCCTTGGGAAAATAAAAAAATTGGGGACTAAAAGATCCTGATTGTGGAAAAAATATGATTTTTTTATTTTCATGCCCGGGCGTTATAAACTTCTGTGTAGCCCTTGGGGGTTCAAAGTGCTCACCACACATCTAGATAAGTTCTTTGCTGGGTCTAGTTTCCTAAATGGGGTCACTTGTGGGGAGTTTCTACTCTTTAGGCACATCAGGGGCTCTGCAAACGTAACAAGATGCCCGCAGACCATTCCATCAAGTCGGCATTTCAAAGCGTCACCACATCCCTTCCGAGCCCTGACGTGTACCCAAACAGTGGTTCCCCCCCACATATGGGGTACTAGCGTACTCAGGACAAACTGGACAACAACTTTTGGGGTCCAATTTCTCCTGTAACAATTGTGAAAATAAAAAATAGTGGGCTAAAAAATCATTTTTTGAGAAAAAAAATGATTTTTTATTTTCACGGCTCTGCGTTATAAACTTCTGTGAAGCACCTGGGGGTTCAAAGTTCTCACTATGCATCTAGATAAGTTCCTTAGGGCGTCTAGTTTCCAAAATGGGGTCACTTGTGGGGGAGCTCCAATGTTTAGGCACACAAGGACTCTCCAAATGCGACATGGCAATCGCTAAATATTCCAGCATATTTTCCATTCAAAAAGTCAAATGGCGCTCCTTCCCTTCTGAGCCCTGCTGTGCGCCCAAACAGTGATTTATGACCAAATATGAGGTATCTATGTACTCAGGAGAAATTGCCCAACAAATTTTAGGATCCAATTTATACTGTTGCCCATGTGAAAATGAAAAAAACTGAGGCTAAAAGAAAATTTTTGTGAAAAAAAAGTACTTTCTTTTTTTTACGGATCAATTTGTGAAGCACCTGGAGGTTCAAAGTGCTCACTATGCATCTAGATAAGTTCCTTAGGGGGTCTAGTTTCCAAAATGGGGTCACTTGTGGGGGAGCTCCAATGTTTAGGCATACAGGGATTCTCCAAATGCGACATGGCAACCGCTAAATATTCCAGCATATTTTCCATTCAAAAAGTCAAATGGCGCTCCTTCCCTTCTGAGCCCTGCCGTGCGCCCAAACAGTGGTTTATGACCACATATGAGGTATCGGTGTACTCAGGAGAAATTGCCCAACAAATTTTATGATCCAATTTATACTGTTGCCCATGTGAAAATGAAAAAAACTGAGGCTAAATGAAAATTTTTGTGAAAAAAAAGTACTTTCTTTTTTTTACGGATCAATTTGTGAAGCACCTGTGGGGTTCAAAGTGCTCACTATGCATCTAGATAAGTTCCTTAGGGGGTCTAGTTTCCAAAATGGGGTCACTTGTGGGGGAGCTCCAATGTTTAGGCACACAGGGACTCTCCAAATGCGACATGGCAACCGCTAAATATTCCAGCATATTTTCTATTCAAAAAGTCAAATGGCGCTCCTTCCCTTCTGAGCCCTGCCGTGCGCCCAAACAGTGGTTTATGACCACATATGAGGTATCTGTGTACTCAGGAGAAATTGCCCAACAAATTTTAGGATCCAATTTATACTGTTGCCCATGTGAAAATGAAAAAAACTGAGGCTAAAAGAAAATTTTTGTGAAAAAAAAGTACTTTCTTTTTTTTACAGATCAATTTGTGAAGCACCTTGGGGTTCAAAGTGATCACTATGCATCTAGATAAGTTCCTTAGGAGGTCTACTTTCCAAAATGGGGTCACTTGTGGGGAGCTCCAATGTTTAGGCACACAGGGACTCTCCAAATGTGACATGGCAACCACTAAATATTCCAGCATATTTTCTATTCAAAAAGTCAAATGGCGCTCCTTCCCTTCTGAGCCCTGCTGTGCGCCCATACAGTGGTTTATGACAACATATGAGGTATCTGTGTACTCAGGAGAAATTGCCCAACAAATTTTAGGATCCATTTTATCCTGATGCCCATGTCAAAATGAAAAAATTGATGCTAAAAGAAAATTTTTGTTGGAAAAATTAAAATGTCCATTTTTTCCTTCCACGTTGCTTTAGTTCCTGTGAAGCACCTGAAGTGTTAATAATCTTCTTGAATGTAGTTTTGAGTAGCTTGAGGGGTGCAGTTTTTATAAATGTGTCACTTTTGGGTATTTTCTGCCATATAGACCCCTCAAAGTGACTTTAAATGTGAGGTGGTCCCTAAAAAAAATGGTTTTGTAAATTTTGCTGTAAAAATGAGAAATCGCTGGTCAACTTTTAACCCTTATAACTTCCTAACAAAAAAAATGTTGTTCCCAAAATTGTGCTGATGTAAAGTAGACATGTGGGAAATGTTATTTATTAACTATTTTGTGCCACATAACTCTCTGGTTTAACAGAATAAAAATTAAAAATTTGAAAATTACAAAATTTTCAGAATTTTCGCCAAATTTCCATTTTTTTCACAAATAAACGCAAAAATTATCGACCTTAATTTACCACTAACATGAAGCCCAATATGTCACGAAAAAACAATCTCAGAATCGCTAGGATCCGTTGAAGCGTTCCTGAGTTATTACCTCATAAAGGGACACTGGTCAGAATTGCAAAAAATGGCTAGGTCTTTAAAGTCAAAATAGGCTGGGTCATGAAGGGGTTAAACAAATCTTATGTGTGAAAACTCCCTAAATATTGTTTTTATATCTTTATTTTACATATTTGTAATTTTGTAGGTCAATAATGCATAGTTGATGAATTAATGGTTCCGCATTGCCTTAGTTTAGGTTAAGTTGTCTTTTTGCTTTATATTACTAATTTTATATAATATTTATATTATTTGTTATATATTGCTTATAAATATAATATTTAACATATTTTGTATTTAGAAAAAAAAGACTCTGTAAACTGTCATCAATCTGAAGAAATGTCAACCATTTGCATGTTATTACCTGCTGTAAATACAAACTTTATTGCATGTGTCAGGTGTTTTTTGATACAGATCAATGCCATTAGCAACATTTGTAATGATGCCAAAGAATACTAGACCAAAATATGATTTTAATACATTGAAGGTGTTAGGGCAGATAAGCAAACACTTTTAATTAATTGAGACAATATCTTCTTCAATCCTAACAACTGCTTTATTTCATAGGGTTTTATTAGGGTTTCCATATGTTTGTGTGTATGTTTTAGTATTTACCCTTAGTAACAGCAAAGTTACTATGCTATTATTTCTTCCTACAGAAAGGAAGGAACAATAGCCCTATAAGCAATAAAGTGAAATGAGGCAAAGTAGTATTAATGAAATACAAAGTATCTTTATTAAGCAACTCATTCACATAAATAATCTGGGTATAGATAACCCAAAATAAAAGACAGAACAAGCATTTTAAAAGGGGAAAAAGAACCAGGCAACACTTGTCATCATGAACCTCTCATATTCAAAAGACGTTATAGTGGCATGAACTAAGCACAAAAAGCAATAAGTATGGAAATCTCCAAAAAGCAGAGTGCCAAAACCTAGCCCACATTAACGTATTTTCCGGCGTATAAGACGACTTTTCAACCCCTGAAAATTTTCTTAAAAGTCGGGGGTCGTCTTATACGCCGGGTACGGACGGTGCGGGGAGTGGTCCCGATGACGAAGGGAGGGGGAGACTCAGAGGGAAAGTGTTGTTACCTCATCGTATGAGCGCTGCTCTCTGCGGTTCTAGGTGCTGGGTGGCTGGGGACGGCGGCTCCATTGCTGCGATGAGGTGGCCTCCAGGAAAATGGCCGCTGCATGCTCAGCTTCAGATCTCGTCTCAAGATCTCGGGAGACGAGATCTGAAACTGAGCATGCGCCGCCCTCAGCAATGGAGCTGTCGGGGCCTCTGGGGATTGAGGAAATGCCTGCAGAGCCCCGACTCTGCGCAAAGAGCCACCGCCACCGTCCCCAGCACAGAGCCCCACGCTGCACAAAGAGGAGCTGCCGCCACCGCTGTCCCCCAACACAGAGCCCCCCAGGCTGCTGAAAGAGAAGCCGCCGACGCCGCCCCCCAGCGCCTAGACCCGCAGAGAGCAGCACTCATATGATGAGTGCATTAGGAGGATAGTGCTTACCCATGTGGGAGAGAGGGACAGTGATGAACTGTGCACACCGTAGCCCTGACGTGTGTTTCGCGTGATTGTCTTCCTCGGGGGCTGTGTAGACTACCATCTATGCAGATAATATATAGGAAACCCTTCCAGGTGTGACCAGTTACCACCACAATTAAAATGAGTGCATGTGGTGCGGGACCACGGCTGCATACACATCACATCCAGCCATACAGGATACAGTGCAGGTCAAGGAAAATATTTCCTGTGTCGTCACTGACCTGCTCTGAGCCGGAAGGATGACTTCTGAGATGCGAGCTGACCGGGGATACACGGTGCATGCGCGCGATGTGGCTGCCTTTCTAGATATGGGAAGAGGTATGAGCAAAGAAGCTGGTGCATGTTTGGTAAGTATAAAAAGATGCAGTACACAACATTACTATGACAACAATGAAAATGATATGACATGACAAAAGAACACCATTACAACGATGTATATACAAAGGACATAGTCAATCCATGTTGATGAAGGAATTCAATTTCTGTGACAGGAATGCCAAATGGGCATTATTTTCAGTGCTCCATATGATCCTCCATCCAAATAGTGATGACAATATTCGTCCAATCCAGTGGGTTGGGGGTTAGAAGATTAAAGAAAAGGGAGGAACAAAATGAAAAAGATAAAAGGAAGAGGAGGGAGAAGGGGAAGAAAAGAAGAGGGGGGAGAAAAAGAAAGAACAAAAAAGGAAGCAAAGAAAAATAAAGGAACCAAGTAAATAAAATGAGGCCCCCTACATGATCTCATTGGTAAAGCACTAATTAAAAAGTATATAAAAAACATGCAGCATTAAAATGGGAGAAAAAAACAATAAAGCAATCACAAAAAAGGAACAAAAGATAATTTTTCATTCAGGTCATGAGGGGACATTGTGCCCAAAGTGATGATCCAACGGTACTCAAGCTGAACCAGGATGCATTTGAAAACACTAACTATTGTGCCGTAATGTACCACAATGTACCCTATCTATGCCACGGATTTGTAATGTGGCCGGGTTGCATTCATGGCACAGCTTGAAGTGACTATGGATCGTCTTTAAATCCGCATGGTCCGCAGGTCATGGATCTGGACCTCAAAGATCCCATCCAATGAAAAAATCCTCTTCATCCTCAAAAATTGTCCAATTGGGACCACTCGTATGGTTGAGGAGATGTGTGCAGAAGTTGCATGTAGCAATGCATTAACCGACGTTTCATTACGGAAAACATCGGTCTGGATTATGCCCATATTGTCAATCAAAATTTTGATGTCCAAAAAATCTATTTCTTTCATTGTAATTTTGTAAGTTAGTCTGATATTATAATTTTTACGAATTAGTTCATGCATGAAATCACGAAGTCCAGGCTTGGGACCCTGCCATATGATGAAAATATCATCTATGTATTGGTACCAGCACTGCGCATGGGTGGCGGTGCATGAGCCGTCCCTGAAAACCTCCCTCTTCTATTACTGAGAAAGAGGTTTGCGTACGACATTGCACACGCCACGCCCATCGCAATGCACACGCTGTTGTAAGAAAAAACGATCCTTAAAAGTAAAAAAATTATGTGTTAGCACAAACTTCAGCAGTTCCAGGATCAAGCAGCATAAGGCAAGGTCAAGATTGCTCGTTCCAAGAAAAAATCCCAAAGCCCTCAAACCATCCAAATGTCCAATACTCGTATATAGAGATTCTATGTCTACTGTAGCAAGAAGCATGTCTGGCTCCATCGTTAAGCCACTAATCTTCCTCAGGACGTCTGTCGTGTCCCTGACAAAGGAGGGCAGCATCTCCACAAGAGGTTGAAGATAATAGTCAATAAATTTACACATTGGATCGCAAAGCCCTCCAGTGCCAGAGACAATAGGATGCCCCGGGGGTACGAGGGGATCCTTGTGGCTCTTGCATAGCAGATAGAAAGAAGGAATCACCTGATTTTTGACACAGAGGCCCTCATATACTGTATCTTTTTGGGGTTAATACCCTGTGAGAAAGCCCTCTCCAGGATCCCATACAGAGGCCCTTAAAAATTGGCAACCGGATTTTTGGACAAAGATGTATATACTATCCTATCCTGAAGTTGGCGAAAAGCCTCCTTTTCGTACAAATCCGTCAGCCAAATAAACATGTTCCCCCTTATACGTTGGTTTGATAATATCTCAGTTCTTTAAATGATTTCCGTTGTGCCCCAGTTAGATTGTCACCCCTTCTATTGCCAACAATAGTTCTAAAATCCTCCAAGACTAGTTTGTTAAAAATCTCAATATGTGGATAGAGGGAGAAGGGGGGAATGTAGTAGATCTGCGCATGACAGATGTAGGAAAAGTACCTGGGACAGAGGGGGTATATTAATTTTCCAGTTCCTATAGGACAACTAGAGCTTCCTGTTCCATTGTGGAATTAAGGCCATCTGAACCTGCTGGTCTCGCATAAAGTTTACGCAGGATCACCTTGCGCAGGAATAACTGCAAGTCTTTCATGGCTGAAAAGAAATTAAAATTGTTGGTAGAAACAAAGGTCAACCCCAAACTGAGAACATCCCTTTGAGAACTTGATAAGACATGCCTCGAAAGGTTAACTACCTCCATGTTTGTACTTGTTTTAGATTTCTTCTCCATTTTATTGTGGTGGGGTAAGTTTCCTCTTATTTTGGGCTTGACCTTTCTTGGAGGCATTTTTAACAAGTCACAAATGTTTATTACGGTGGAAGCCTGAGTGATTACTCATGGGTATCTCCTCACCCATAGATGATGCGGATGAAAAAGAGTTGCAGTGGGGTCTAGGTGTAGTCATAGCCAGTCCTTGCTTTTTTCTCCGCCTATAAACCCAATTGCTAGAGAAGTCGGCCATCTCTCTTTGATATTATTTTGCTTTGGAGGAAACTACCGTATATACTCATGTATAAACCGACCCGTGTATAAGCCGACCCCCTTAATTTTGCCACAAAAAACTGGGAATACTTATTGACTCTCGTATAAGCCTAGGGTGAAAAATGATTATGCCCCATATGCTCCATAGATTATGCCCCCATATGATGCTCCACAGAATATGCCCCCATATGCTGCACAGATTATTCCCCCATATGCTGCACAGATTATGCCCCCATATGCTCCACAGATTATGCCCAATATGCTCCACAGATTAAGCCCCCATAGGCTCCACAGATTAAGCCCCCATATGCTGCACAGATTATGCCCCCATATGCTGCACAGATTATGCCCCCATATGCTGCACAGATTATGCCCCCATTTGCTGCACAGATTATGCCCCCATATGCTGCACAGATTATGCCCCCATATGCTCCACAGATTATGCCCCAATATGCTCCACAGATTAAGCCCCCATATGCTGCACAGAATATGCCCCCATATGCTGCACAGATTATGCCCCCATATGCTCCACAGATTATGCCCCCATATGCTGCACAGATTATGCCCCCATATGCTGCACAGATAATGCCCCCATATGCTCCACAGATTATGCCCCCATATGCTCCACAGATTATGCCCCCATATGCTCCACAGATTATGCCCCATATGCTGCACAGATTATGCCCCATATTCTGCACAGATTATGCCCCAATATGCTGCACAGATTATGCCCCATATGCTCCACAGATTATGCCCCCATATGCTCCACAGATTATGCCCCATAGTATAGGTCCCTTATGCTGCCGCGCTGCTGCTGCAAAAAAATGACATACTCACCTCTCGTCGCTGGGGGCCAGGTGCCGGTGTCCTGAGCAAGCGGTGACACCGGCGCGCTATGGGGGACAGGTGCCGGTGTCACCGCTCGCTCAGGACCCCGGCACCTGAGATATTTACCTGTCACCGGACCGCTCAACCGCTGCGCTGCTCCCTCTTACGGGTCCTCGGCAATGAATGATCAGGCAGAGGGCGCGGGACGCACTAACGACGTCATCGCGCCCTCTGCCTGAACATTCACAGCCAGAGGAGTCGAACGAGAGAGCAGCGCAGCGGTGGTCAGGTAAACATCGCTATACTCACCCCTCCGCCGGCGCGTCTCTGAAGCCTCTCCTCTTCTCCCGGAGGTCTCCGCAGCTCCTCCGTCCTACAGTGGTCACATGGTACTGCTCATTAAAGTCATGAATATGTCATATTCATGACTTTTATGAGCGGTACCATGTGACCGCTGCAGGAAGGAGCCAGAGATCGTGGGAGAAGCAGTGGTTCTGCAGAGACGCGCCGGCGGAGGGGTGAGTATGATCCGACTCCTGTGCTCCCCCGCCGACCCCCGTACATGACTCGCGTATAAGCCGAAAGGGGGACTTTCAGCCCTAAAAAATGGGCTGAAAATCTCGGCTTATACACGAGTATATACGGTATCTCCTTTTCCCATTTAGCAAATTCCCCTTCAAGTTCTTTATTGAATTTGTTGTTATGTTTCGGTAGCTGAGGAGTGCAGGTAAAAAAGGCAATACACCAGAGCAGTTGGAATCTATGAGATTGCAGTACCCTGACTAACCACCACAACTAGAGGCAGCCGTGGAGCGTTCCTACGTTGGTCCTAGATGCCTCGTCACAGCCTGAGAAACTAACTACACCCAAAGATAGAAACAGGAAAGCCATCTGCCCCGGAGCAGAACCCCAAAGACAACAGAAAGCCCCCAAACATGTAATGGCGGTTAGACAAGAGGAAACACTGACACAGAAAGAAAATAGTATGAGCAAACGCTGGGGCCCAAACTATCTAAATAGAAAAGGATAGGAAGGGTACTTACTGCAATCCCAGAAAACCCTGAAAAGCACCAACTCTACTAATTTCAAAATCACCTGAGATCACACGACCTCTACCACCTAAATTAGTTCTCTGGTGTAACAAAATCAAAACAGCAGCCACTGAAAAAACTGGAAAAAGCAAAAGTACAAACATCAGTGGCTGAACTAAACTGAGAGGGCAGAAGCCCCGGAGGGGACCCTGAAGGCCCCCAAAGAAGTGCAGGACAAAATGCAAAAATATAGCAAAAACACAAAAGAAGCAAAAGTCTTATCTGTAAGCAGGAGATGCAGACACGACACAGCAGGCTACAAGGGAAACTGGAATGAAGGATTCAGACCAGAACAATTGATCACCGGCAACCCTGATGGGAAAATGACTCCCTTATATAAGACCAGTCAGTAACACCTGATTCCCAGTCCCCCCAATCTTCACTAGCACCGCTTGTAACCACCAGATGGAGCCTCTGTTCAGAACTCATCTCAAACCCATTCACAACAGTACCCCCCCCTTGAGGAGGGGTCACCGAACCCTCATTTGAGCAACCAGGTCGGTCAGGATGAGTTCTATGATACGCACGGATAAGTCTCCTAGCATGGATGTCCGAAGCAAACACCCAAGAATTGTCTTCCTGACCATAACCTCTCCATTTAACCAAATACTGGAGTTTCCGTCTAGAAAAACGAGAATCCAATATTTTCTCAACCACATACTCCAGATTGCCCTCAACCAAAACAGGGTCAGGAGGCACAGCAGCAGGAACCACTGGCTCAACAAACCTCTTCAACAAGGACTTGTGGAACACGTTATGGATCTTAAATGTCCCTGGAAGAAGCAAACGAAAAGAAACAGGATTAATAATCTCCATGATCTTATAAGGTCCAATGAACCTAGGCTTAAATTTAGGAGATGCTACTCTCATAGGAATATTCTTTGAGGACAACCAGACCAAGTCCCCCACTTTAAACCGAGGACCATCAGTCCTATGCCGGTTAGCAAACCGCTGGGCCTTCTCCTGAGAGAGGGACAACCTCTCCACTACCTGGTCCCAAATCTGTTGCATACGCTTCACAACAGAGTCAACACCTGGACAGACAGAAGCCTCCGTCTGTCCTGAAGAAAATCGAGGGTGAAACCCAGAATTACAGAAAAACGGAGACATCAAAGTGGCAGAGCTAGCCCTATTATTAAGAGCAAACTCAGCCAAAGGCAAAAAAGAGACCCAGACATCCTGATCAGCAGACACAAAGCATCTTAGATAAGTCTCCAATGTCTGGTTTGTTCTCTCAGTTTGACCATTGGTCTGAGGATGAAATGCCGAGGAGAAAGACAATTGAACACCCAGTTTAGAACAAAAAGTCCTCCAAAATCTGGAAACAAACTGTACTCCTCTGTCAGACACAATGTTCTCAGGAATGCCGTGTAAACGAACCACGTGCTGAAGGAACAACGGCACCAATTCAGAGGAGGAAGGCAACTTAGGTAATGGCACAAGATGTATCATTTTGGAAAACCTATCACAAATTACCCAGATGGTGGTCATTCTCTGAGAAACAGGAAGATCGGAAATGAAATCCATAGAGATATGGGTCCATGGTCTCTTGGGCACAGGCAATGGCATCAACAAACCACTAGAGTGAGAGCAAGGCTTGGAGCGAGAGCAAGTCCCGCAGGACTGCACAAATTCCCTGACATCACGAGACAAGGTAGGCCACCAAAAGGACCGACTAACCAAGTCTCTGGTACCAAAAATTCCGGGATGCCCAGCCAATGCGGAACAATGAATCTCAGACATCACACTCTTTTTCCACTGGTCCGGGACAAACAATTTTCCAACAGGGCAGCGCTCGGGCCTATCCTCCTGACACCCCTCCAGAGCAAGTCTCAAATTGGGCGAGATGGCAGAAAGAACTACACCCTCTTTCAAAATAACAGAAGGATCAGATAACTCAGGAGAGTCCGCAAGGAAACTCCTCGAGAGGGCATCCACCTTAACATTCTTAGTGCCAGGAAGAAAGGAAACCACAAAATTAAAACGTGTGAAAAACAAGGCCCACCTGGCCTGTCTAGGATTGAGTCGCTTGGCAGATTCCAGATAGACCAGATTCTTATGGTCCGTAAGGACCACCACCTGATGTTTGGCTCCCTCCAGCCAATGTCTCCACTCTTCAAAAGCCCACTTCATGGCCAATAACTCCCGATTACCCACGTCATAATTACGTTCAGTAGGAGAAAATTTTCGAGAGAAAAAGGCACAAGGGTTACTTTTAGAGGTCTCTGGATCTTTTTGGACAAAACGGCACCTGCCCCAATTTCAGAGGCATCAACCTCCACCTGAAATGGCAGAGAAACATCAGGCTGCCGTAGAACAGGAGCAGAAGTGAATCTCTGCTTAAGTTCCTGAAATGCAGAGACTGCCTCAGGAGGCCAATTCACCACATCAGAACCCTTTCTGGTCAAATCAGTTAATGGTTTAACAATAACCGAGAAATTACCAATAAATTTACGATAAAAATTGGCAAAACCCAAAAATCTCTGAAGAGCCTTTAATGAAGTAGGTTGGACCCAATCACAGATGGCCTGAACCTTGACCGGGTCCATTTCAATAACAGATGGGGACAAAATGAATCCCAGAAATGAGATCCTCTGTACGCCAAAAAGACACTTTGATCCCTTCACATACAGAGCATTCTCTCTCAAAATCTGGAATACAGTTCGAACATGTTTCACATGAGAATCCCAGTCATTAGAAAAAATCAAGATATCATCCAAATAAACAATCAGAAATTTGTCCACAAAATCCCTGAAAATGTCATTCATGAAGGACTGGAAGACGGAAGGAGCATTAGTGAGCCCAAAGGGCATCACTAGGTACTCAAATGCCCTTCAGGGGTATTGAATGCCGTCTTCCATTCATCCCCGTGCTTAATGCGAATAAGGTTATACGCCCCCCTGAGGTCAAGCTTGGTAAACCAAGTAGCGTTTTTCACCCTGGAAAACAGGTCAGAAATCAAGGGTAACGGGTATTGATATTTCACAGTAATATTGTTCAAGAGACGATAATCACTACACGGCCTTAATGAACCATCTTTTTTGGCCACAAAGAAAAAACCGGCACCTAAGGGTGAAGAGGATGGTCTGATATGACCCTTCTCCAATGATT
This sequence comes from Oophaga sylvatica, assembly GCA_033576555.1. Taxonomy (NCBI): domain Eukaryota; kingdom Metazoa; phylum Chordata; class Amphibia; order Anura; family Dendrobatidae; genus Oophaga; species Oophaga sylvatica. The sequence continues at coordinate 260,867,030 of JARQOD010000006.1, read as the reverse complement.
CCTTGATATAAGACAGCATAGCGTCATGTTCAGGTACAGACAAGTTAAAAAGGCGACCTTTAGGGAATTTACTACCCGGCACTAATTCAATAGCGCAGTCATAGCTCCTATGGGGAGGCAAGGATGCAGATTTACTTTCGCTAAACACATCAGAAAAATCAAACAAAAAGTCAGGAACATCCTGAGCCTGGGGGGAGGCAGAAAAAACAGGAGTGTTGGTATTAACACATTGGCAGCCCCAACTGGTTACAGACACAGATTTCCAATCCAAAACAGGATTATGAGACTGTAACCAAGGGAAACCCAGCACGATAATGTCATGCAGATTATATAGAACCAAAAATTTGCAGCACTCCTGGTGATCAGGTTCAACCCTCATTATCACCTGAGTAGAAAACTGGGGTTTATTCTCAGCCAAAGGGGTAGAATCGATCCCCAGTAGGGGAATAGACCTCTGCAGGGGTATCAAGGGAAACCCACAATGTTTAGCAAAATCATAATCCATCAGGTTAATAGCTGCTCCAGAATCAACGAAAGCCTGAGCAGAAAATGAGGACAGAGAGCATATCAGAGTGACAGTTAATAAAAACTTACTCTGAACACTACCCAAGACAACTGAGCGTGCAAAACATCTTCCCCGCTTAGGGCAGACTGAAATAGCATGAGAGGCATCACCACAGTAGAAACATAACCCATTGCGCTTTCGAAACTCATGACGCTGTGCCCCAGACACCACTCTATCACACTGCATGGATTCAGAAGCTGGTTCACAAGGCAACACCATTCCACGCATACTTCTCCGCTCACGCAAACGTCTGTCAATTTGAATCGCTAATGACATAGAATCATTGAGACCAGAGGGGACAGGGAATCCCACCATAACATCCTTTACATTATCTGACAGACCCTTCCGGAAAAGGGCCGCCAAAGCGTCGTCATTCCATTTGGTCAGGACTGCCCACCTACGGAATCTCTGACAGTATAACTCAGCGTCATCAAGCCCCTGATTTAATGCCAACAAGGTTTTTTCAGCTTGATCAGTGACATTAGGCTCATCGTACAATAACCCCAAAGCCTGAAAAAACGCATCAACATCACTCAAAACAGGATCCCCAGGTATCAGGGAAAAAGCCCAATCCTGAGGATCGCCGGCAGGAGAGAGATGATAATTTGAACCTGCTGCGCTGCGTTTCCTGAGGACTTAGATTTTAAGGCAAAAAACAATTTACAATTATTTTTGAAATTCTGAAACTTAGCTCGATCCCCTAAAAACAAATCTGGCATGGGGATCCTAGGTTCCACAACAGGCAACCTAGCAAGATATGCAGCAATACTCTGAACCTCAGTGGCAAGCTGATCCACACGGCCAGACAACTGTGCAAACTCCATTGGGAGAAAAGATCCTCCCCAGCACCCAGAGATACAGAGGATAAAAAAAAAAAAATGCAACAAACAGAAAAATATCTCTGACAACTCTGACAACCTTTTTTCTTTCACAATATATATATATTTTTTTCCCTTCTGTGAGTACCATACAATTTTCAATTTTTTGGCCGGTGATACTGTTATGTTTCGGTAGCTGAGGAGTGCAGGTAAAAAAGGCAATACACCAGAGCAGTTGGAATCTATGAGATTGCAGTACCCTGACTAACCACCACAACTAGAGGCAGCCGTGGAGCGTTCCTACGTTGGTCCTAGACGCCTCGTCACAGCCTGAGAAACTAACTACACCCAAAGATAGAAACAGGAAAGCCATCTGCCCCGGAGCAGAACCCCAAAGACAACAGAAAGCCCCCAAACATGTAATGGCGGTTAGACAAGAGGAAACACTGACACAGAAAGAAAATAGTATGAGCAAACGCTGGGGTCCAAACTATCTAAATAGAAAAGGATAGGAAGGGTACTTACTGCAATCCCAGAAAACCCTGAAAAGCACCAACTCTACTAATTTCAAAATCACCTGAGATCACACGACCTCTACCACCTAAATTAGTTCTCTGGTGTAACAAAATCAAAACAGCAGCCACTGAAAAAACTGGAAAAAGCAAAAGTACAAACATCAGTGGCTGAACTAAACTGAGAGGGCAGAAGCCCCCGGAGGGGACCCTGAAGGCCCCCAAAGAAGTGCAGGACAAAATGCAAAAATATAGCAAAAACACAAAAGAAGCAAAAGTCTTATCTGTAAGCAGGAGATGCAGACACGACACAGCAGGCTACAAGGGAAACTGGAATGAAGGATTCAGACCAGAACAATTGATCACCGGCAACCCTGATGGGAAAATGACTCCCTTATATAAGACCAGTCAGTAACACCTGATTCCCAGTCCCCCCAATCTTCACTAGCACCGCTTGTAACCACCAGAGGGAGCCTCTGTTCAGAACTCATCTCAAACCCATTCACAACAATTTGTATAGTGCTTCTGTAGACAATTTAGTCATCAAACTACACTGAACATAATTAATTTACATTTCCACTTCCCTTAAGGGTGTCCCATTGGATTTGATAAGTAATTCCATATAGCCTTTTGAGCAGCTAGTGGAGAGATCTTCCCATTGCTTTTTAAACTCATCGTGATTGATGGTAAATGATCGGAAGACCTGAACATGGAGCAATCTTGACCCTGCCTTGTGCTCCCTAATCCTGGAACTGCTGAAGTTTGTGTTAATACTAGTGTTGAGCGATACTGCTCGATATCTAAAAATATTGGATCGGAATGGTATCGCCGATATCACTAAATATCGTCGATATCCGATTCCGATACCGGAAGTCCAATGTAAGTCTATGGGAACAAAATATCGCAACTAAAAAAAAACACTTTCTTTCGTTGTAAACACAAAATATACACACATAGAATACATATAATATATATATACATGTCATTGTGACATATATATATATATATATACATATATTTATAGTTTATACACTTCTACATAGTAAAATAGACCCTGATTCAATTGCCGGCTAAAGCCGTGACATACCCCATAGAAGTCGACGGGCTCGGTGCCGAGTACCCCAAAAACTCTGGCTCTGTGCGACTCAACTTGGGCGCCACGAACAGGATTCTGTAGCTCGCTATAAGCGAGTCCTGTGTGCCTGAATTGAACTGGTTTTGTGCTTGAGAATTGCTAAAATCATCAGAGAATGTATTTGCCATTTTTCCGCCATATCTGCGTCACGACGAGGCACTGGTGAAGAAGAAGGGTGAGCTCTTCGTGGGTGTACACTCACTCAGTGGCGCGAAAACGATGGCAGACCACTCTAAATGGTACTGCAATGTAAGATCGTGCCCCACAGCTCTTGAGTTCCGCCTCCTCATCCTCCTCAGTGTGTGGAAACTAACACGAAGGTCCCGCCTCACTACAAAAGAGGGGCCCTTTCCAGATGCTAATGACACATGTGACTTGGCAGAGATGGCTAATGGACACGAGCAGAAGTGTGAAGGGATGGAGCAGTCAGAGCTCTCCCCCCACGGAAGCGACCCGATCGCCACGGAACCACCGTTGGGCACCCGGTCTGGAAACCCTCCTACGCTGCAAGAAGCGGAGGATACCCTAAGAGGCCTGGCCCGGCACCGGGAGGAGGTCGCCAGGATGGAAGCCAGCTGGCGTGCCCTAAAACTAAACTTGGAGCGGCGCCAATCCCTCTTACCTGAAGTGTCTGTACCGGATGGTGAGGCACCCGTTCTAGTAGAGGAGTCCGTGCGGGCATCCCAGCCCTTGCAATGTGATCCGGTTGACGTTGTCGCAGTGGAGGCACCCGTTCCTGCAAAAAAACGCTGCACCGGCAGCACCCCAGATCCCGCTGTCTGCCCCCGTCGCTGAGACAGAAGAAGCGACACCCGTCCTCATGGAGGAGGCCGCGCAGGCACCAGAGGTCTACCTGTCTGTACCGGAGCCCCGACTGTCATGTGTTCCAGAGCCGGCTGCTTCCTCCGCAGGTGAGCGCCGCCAGGACTGTCGGGCGCCAGGAGAGCTGCCGCAAACCGGACATCGTAAGCTGCAGTTTGATGGTGGAGACATGGAGATGCTGGTGGAGGAGAATTACAACCTCGTCAGGAGGAAGAGTGGAGACGTTGGGAGAGAGAAGCAGAGCGACAAAGGGAGCAGCGCGAATCCCAGAAGCTTCGCCAACGTCACATCGAGAAGGACCGGGCAGATAAGGACCGGATGAGAAAAGATAAAAGTACGGTGAGGGAGCCGCGGCGTAAGGGTGCAGTACGGAGCTTTAAATTGAAAGCTGGTTGGGGCTTCATCCAGGAGCCTGGACTTTATTTAGAAGTGTTTGTGACCCGGCGGGACGTGGAGACTCACCTCCCAGAAGGACACCCGGGAAGGGACCTGTTGCCAGGAGACTTGGTAACTTACACCCGACACTGGGGTTACAATGGATGGTATGCCCTAAATGTCACCAGGTGCGACCCCTGGTCCCCAGAGTGTCAGGAACCTGTGAAACCCTCGGAGCCTTCAGCCTCCCACATCCAGGCCTCTGCACAAGTTCCCACCCCACGCCGTAAATCTCCCCAGCCTCCCTCAGTGGTCTCCTCAGCAGCCCCAGCTATGGACATGATAATGATATCTGGCCCGTACCCGGGCGCCTGTTAGGCCCCCTGGGGTTCGTTCAGTCCGGGACATAGGGCTCCAGACCCGGAGGGAGATGAAAGAGGTGGCCACACAGACACAGATAGCGGGTCACGACTTGACTGTACAGGCCACACGACGTCATCAGGTCCTGGTGGTCCTTGGTGTCTCGGATGTTTGGCAAGCATCAGAAGAGTACCAGGTGGTACCTGGAACACCCCTGCCAAAGAATTATAAATAACCCGGACAGGGTCCCTGTATGTAAATAGTTAAATTGTTGATGTACCCGGATGGGTGAATGTTCATAAAAAAGTTTTTTAATTTAATAAAAAAAACAACACAGTTTTCATTACTTTTATTACAGTCTCATCCTGCGACGCCATCGATCTCCTGTAAAAAAATGAAAAAAAAAAACAGCAGTATACCACCTGTCCAACGCAGTCCATAGTAACGAGTGTCCCACGACGATCCAGCTCTGCTACATCAGAATGACATCAGAGGCAGGCAGGCAGGCAGAGGCTGTCATCCCGGCGCAGCACAGCTGATTACCTGCTTCCCCGGCGGTGACGTCATCGGACTGACTGCTTTACGGCCGGGATTACCCAGCAGTCACTGCAGTTATCGCGAAAAACTGCATGTGACCGCCAGGGAGAAGATAATGGCGGCCATCAAGCAGTCCAGGACGTGACCGCCGGAGATCTTCTGCCAGGTAAGTGCCGCTGACTCCTGACAGACCCGACCGACGGACACTCACAGTGACAGTGACAAATCCGATTCCGGTATCCGATATGACGAAAATATCGGTACTCGGAATCGAAAGCCCGATACAGCTAATATCGGCCGATACCCGATATTTGCAGTATCGTATCGCTCAACACTAGTTAATACATAACTTTTTTACTTTTAAGCATTGTTTTTTCTTACAACAACGTGGCACTGCGATGGGCGTGGCGTGCATGCCGTCGTATGCAAATCTTTTTCTCGGTCAATGGGAGAGGGAGGTTTTCGTGGACAGCTCGTGCGCCGTCGCCCATATGCAGTGCTGGTAGCAATGCATAGATGATATTTTCATCATATAGCAGGGTCCCGAGCCTGGACTTAGTGATTTCATCCATGAACTAAATTGTAACAATTATAATATTAGACTAACTTACAAAATTGCAGTGAAAGAATTTTTTTGGACATCAAAGTTTTGATTGACAATATGGGCATAATCCAGGCTGACGTTTTCCGTAAGGAAACGTCAGTTAATGCATTGTTACATGCAACTTCTGCAAACATCTCCTCAACCATACGAGTGGTCCCAATTGGACAATTTTTGAGGATGAAGAGGATTTGCTCATTGGATAGGATTTTTGAGGTCCAGGCCCTTGACCTGACCAGCAGGTTCCGGGAATGTGGTTACAGCAATAGGAGCATTAGGCAGGGGTACCAACTTGCCAGGATGGCACCAAGAGACCAACTGCTCTGTAGAGCACTGTCCGGAGTAAAAAACAAATCACCGTTGAGATTTATTACTACGTACAACAATCAGTTGCGGTCCATTTGTAAGATCCTACAAAGACACTGGCCTGTACTCAAAACAGAACCCACCATTAAACGAGTTATCCCTGACCGTCCGCTCCTTTCAGCAGGGAGAGGTAGAAATCTCAAAGATCTACTAGTAATAAGCCACTATGAGGCCACCCCCAAACTCCTTTGGGGCTGGTAAACAAAAATGGGGTTGTTATACTTGTGGATCTTGTGTAGCATGCCAAAACATTATTTGTGCCACATCCTTCACCTCGGCTGATGGAAATAGGGATTACCGGATTACATTCTACATTACATGTAACTACCCATATGGTGTATTATTTCACCTCACCTGCAACCTTATTTATGTAGGATTTACATCACGGGAGCTTAGAGTTAGGGTGCGGGAACATGTGAGGGACCTTGTGGCAGCTAAAAACTTGGATGAGGATGCGGAATTAAAGACGATCCCTAGGCACTTCAAGCTGTGCCATGAATGCAACCCGGCCGCATTACAAATCCGTGGTGTAGATAGGGTACATTGCGGCACAAGAGGCAGGGATTTTAAATGCCTCCTGGCGCAGCTTGAGTGCCGTTGGATCGTCACTTTGGGCACAATGTCCTCTCATGGCCTGAATGAAAAATTATCTTTTGTTCCTTTTTTGTGCTTGCTTTAATGGTTTCTACCTTGCATTTTACTCCCATTTTAATGCTGATTGTTTTTTATATACTTTTTAATTAGTGCTTTTCTGATGGGATCACCTAGGGGATCTTTTTCTTTATGTACTTGGTTCCTTTCTTTTCTGTTTGTTCTCCTTTTTTGTTCTTTCTTTCACCCCTTCTATTTCCATTCTCCCCTTCCCTCCCCTTCCTTTTATCTTTTTCATTTCGTTCCTCCTTTTTCTCTAATCTTCTAACCCCCAACCCACTGCATTGGACGAATATTGTCACCACTGTTCGGATGGAGAATCATATGGAGCACTGAGAATGACGCCTATTTGGCATTCCTGTCACAGAAATTGAATTCCTACATCATCATGGATTGACTATGTCTTTGTATGTACATCGTTGTAATGATGTCCTTTTGTCAAGTCATATTGTGGTTTGCATTGCTGTCATAGTGATGTTGCATCCTTTTATACAAAACATGCTCTGGCTTCTTTGCCCACATCTAGAATGGCCGCCACATCGCGCGCATGCACCGTCGATCCCTGATCAGCTTGAGTCTCAGAAGGCATCCTTCCGGCTCAGCGCGGGTCAGTGACATCACAGGAAGTATTTTCCTTGACCCGCACTGTATTCTGGATGGCCAGACGTGACGTGTATGCGGCTGCGGACCAGCCCCAAATGGGCTCATTTGAATGTGGGGGTAAAGGTTCACACATGGAGGGGTTCCCTTTATATTTTCTGCATGGAAGGTAGTCCACACAGCCCCCCGAGGAAGCCAATCACACGAAAAGTGCGTTCATGGTTCATCACTGTCCCTCTGTCCCACATGGGTAAGAATTATCCTTATAATGCACTATGAGCGGCACTTTACTCTCCGGATAATACAGCTATTCAGTAGTCAGCTTATATGTCAATGTGTACACAGGGACTGGTGTATAATCTGAGCTAGGTTTTAGCACTCTGCTTTTCGGAGATTTGCATACTTATTGCTTTTTGTGTTTAGTTCATGCTACTATAACTTCTTTTGAATATGAGAGGTTCGTGATGACAAATGTTGCCTGGTTCTTTGTCCCCTTTTAAAATGCTCATCCTGTCTTGTATTTGGGGTTTTCTATACCAAGATTATTTATGTGAATGAGTTGTTTAATAAAGATAATTTGTATTTCATTAATACTACAGGGTGGGCCATTTAATGGATACACCTAAAATGGTAATGGTTGGTGATATCAACTTCCTGTTTGTGGCAGATTAGTATAAGGGAGGGGGAAAACTTTTCAAGATGGGTGGTGACCATGGCAGCCATTTTGAAGTTGGCCATTTTGGATCCACTTTTGTTTTTTCAATCGGAAGAGGCTCATGTGACACATCAAACTTATTGAGAATTTCACAAGAAAAACAATGGTGTGCTTGGTTTTAACGTAACTTTATTCTTTCATAAGTTATTTACAAGTTTATGACCACTTATAAAATGTGTTCAAAGTGCTGCCCATTGTGTTGTCAATGCAACCCTCTTCTCCCACTCTTGACACACTGATAGCCACAATGCAGAAGAAATGCTAGCACAGGATTCCAGTATCCATTGTTTCAGATGCTGCACATCTTGTATCCAAAGGCAAATGTCTTTGCTGTGAAGATACGAGAAGTTAATATCACCAACCATTCCCTTTTTATTTAGGTGTATCCATATAAATGGCCCACCCTGTACTCTGCCTCATTTCACTTTATTGCTTTTAGGGCTATTGCACCTTCTTTACTGTAGGATGATATTAAATGTTGGGAGTTGCTCTAACTTATGACCATTAGGTCCAAGGTTGGGGACTCTATATGTACATGTGTTTCCAAAATGTCAGTTCTTGTTAACTATGCTATTATTTCTGTTATGTTGACTCTATGCGAGGTGAAGTTAGTCTGAGAGCTACATTTTCTAACCCATTCCTTCAAAAACATTCTGAAGCTTAATGACCACTGCAATTTTACAGATTTTATTTTCCACGTAATGGTCAACCACACTTTGTTTTGTGCTATTAGAGTAAATTTACTATTTGTTTGTGGGAAATTCAGTAATATTATTTTACCATTTTAGGCTTCATTCAGACTTCTGTGAATTGCGTACTTTATCTTTGTTTTTCATGAATAGAACACAAACCTATTATAGTCTGTGGGGCTGTTCACATTTCTGTGTGTCCACAAAAAAAATCATGTAATCATAATAATCTTTTTTTATAATAATCTTTTATTTTTATATAGTGCTAACATATTCTGCAGCGCTTTACAGTTTGCACACATTATCGTCACTGTCCACGATGGGGCTCACAATCTAGATTCCCTATCAGTATGTTTTTGGAGAGTAGGAGGTAACTGGAGAAAATCAACGCAAACACAGGGAGAACATACAAACTCCTTACAGATGTTGTCCTTGGTGGGATTTGAACCCAGGACTCCAGCGCTGCAGTGCTATCCACTGAGCCACTGTGCTGCTCGATATGTGTGTTTTTCATCTGCATCAAAATTACCCATACAAATCTATGGGTCCATACAAATCTGCACATGTGTGGTTCAGTGTGCAGTCAGTGTGCTGTTCATAATTAACACTTCTCCTATTCATTGTATATTATTTATTTAGGTTTTCATCAGTGAAAAATTCTGATGAAACACTGATGGTAAAAACTGACACACTGAAGAAAATTGGATATAAAACACTACTGAGTAATGATCTTTACTATTCCGTACAAGAATAATCATAGATGTCAGAATGAGACCTTATCTTTACAATATAAACTATACATACCTATAGATCAGACCCGGGCAAGGGGCGGCCCGCGGGCCGCATCCGGCCCGCCGGCTGTCAGTGACCGGCCTGCGGAGGCGCTCCGGCAGTCTCAGGGCCCCGGCATCAGCTGGCACAATACTTACCTCTCCCGTGCCTCCGCTGCTGCAGCTCCGGGCTCCACGGCGCTTCCTCTCACAGCCGGCCGCTGAATGACGTCATCATTCAGCGGCCGGCTGTGTCAGAGAGCGGGGACGCTGGACAGGTAAGACGTGTCTCTGTGTGTTTCTGTGTCTATGTAGTGCGGTGCTTTGTGTGTGTGTGTGTTGTGTGTGTATGTATGTGGAGAGAGTGCTTATGTGCTGTCTGTGTGTGATGATGGGCAGGCATTGCTGATAATGGGGAGGCATTGATGATGGGGAGAAGATGATGATGGGCAGGCATTGCTGATAATGGGGAGGCATTGATGATGATGGGGAGAAGATGATGATAATGGGCAGGTATTGATGATAATGGGCAGGCATTGATGATGGGGAGAAGATGATGATGGGCAGGCATTGCTGATAATGGGGAGGCATTGATGATGATGGGGAGAAGATGATGATAATGGGCAGGCATTGATGATAATGGGCAGGCATTGATGATGGGGAGAAGATGATGATGGGCAGGCATTGCTGATAATGGGGAGGCATTGATGATGATGGGGAGAAGATGATGATAATGGGCAGGTATTGATGATAATGGGCAGGCATTGATGATGGGAGAAGATGATGATGATGATGGGCAGGCATTGATGATGATGGGGAGAAGATGATGATAATGGGCAGGTATTGATGATAATGGGCAGGCATTGATGATGGGGAGAAGATGATGATGATGATGGGCAGGCATTGATGATGATGGGGAGAAGATGATGATAATGGGCAGGTATTGATGATAATGGGCAGGCATTGATGATGGGGAGAAGATGATGATGGGCAGGCATTGCTGATAATGGGGGGGCATTGATGATGATGGGGAGAAGATGATGATAATGGGCTGGCATTGATGATAATGGGCAGGCATTGATGATGGGGAGAAGATGATGATGGGCAGGCATTGCTGATAATGGGGAGGCATTGATGATGATGGGGAGAAGATGATGATAATGGGCAGGCATTGATGATAATGGGCAGGCATTGATGATGATGGGGAGAAGATGATGATAATGGGCAAGTATGTATATATACAGTATACAGTAATATATATATATATATATGTATATATACAGTATTGGGTAGAACGGAGTTAATTATATTAGTCCGGCCCTCTAAAACCATCCCAATTTCTCATGCGGCCCCCTGGCAAAATTAATTGCCCACCCCTGCTATAGATAGATAATAGTAATAATAGATAGATAGAAATAAAGATAGATAGATAGATAATAAAATAAACCTTCATGTTCATCTATTACTGTAAGTTAAAAAAAAAATTTGAAATTTTTTTTCTTCAGGAATAAAATTTAAATTGAAGTTTTTAATTATGTTTTTCTGTGTTTTCACATGGCCTATATTCATACACAGTGCTGTTGTACCTTTTTTGTCTATATATAGATATACAAAAATTGATTTCTTAAATGTATGCAATAGTAATTAAAAATAAAAACTTATGCCCCACTAACCTGATACATTAAAGCAGAATTATTTAATTAATGTAATATGCATCACCATTTAATGCTAGATTATCACTTACAAAGTCTGAATATGAACAGGATAAAAATAAATAACATATTTCAGTATCCACGTACTAATTATATGTCACGGTTCTGTCACCATTTCACCATAATTTTTTCAAGGCAGCATAACAAAATCAAGAACTGTGGCCTCAATCCAAAGAGAATAATCAATGTGAAAATTAAAATTATTCACTGGGGATTGCGCAATTAAGGTGAAAAATAAAATGTGTTCATTCCATTTAATGCTACATGTTATGGTCACACAAAACATGGTGTCTCCGGCTAGAATTTCATATGTTAAATGCTGTTGGTAATTTTTGCAATCTTTAAAAAAATGCATTTGTATAATTGCTGATTATTCCATTTGGAATTACAAACATTAAAATTTGCATATGTAACCAAATTTGATGTAACCTCATAACCCAATTTACAGATAATATGAAATGATTAAATAAATTTGTAAGCTTTGTTAGCAATATACCCTGTAGATTAAATTATATTGAAAATCTGTTAATTTTACATGGTACAATATTAAAGATTTTTATTTATTTATTATGCTTGCATTGCTTACAGAATAAATCTATACAGTCATGGCCAAAAGTTTTGAGAATGACACAAATATTAATTTTTACAAAGCCTACTGCTTCACTTTTTCTAATGGCAATTTGCATATACTCCAGAATGTTATAAAGAGTGATCAGCTTAACAGCAATTACTTGCAAAGTCAATATTTGGCTAGAAAATGAACTTTATCCCCAAAACACATTTCAACATCATTGCAGCCCTGCCTTAAAAGGACCAGCTAACCTCTTTTCAGTGATTGCTCCATTAACACAGGTGTGGGTGTTGATGAGGACATGGCTGGAGATCAATCTGTCATGATTAAGTAAGAATGACACCACTGGACACTTTAAAAGGAGGCTGGTGCTTGGCATCATTGTTTCTCTTCTGTTAACCATGGTTATCTCTAAAGAAACACGTGCAGTCATCATTGCAATGCACAAAAATGGCCTAACAGGGAAGAGTATCGCAGCTAGAAAGATTGCACCTCAGTCAACAATCTATCGCATCATCAAGAACTTCAAGGAGAGAGGTTCCATTGTTGCCAAAAAGGCTTCAGGGTGCCCAAGAAAGACCAGCAAGCGCCAGGACCGTGTCTTAAAAGTGTTTCAGCTGCGGGAACGGCTACCAGCAGTGCAGAGCTTGCTCAGGAATGGCAACAGGCAGGTGTGAGTGCATCTGCACGCACTGTGAGGCGGAGATTCTTGGAGCAAGGCCTGGTCTCAAGGAGGGCAGCAAAGAAGCCACTTCTCTCCAGAAAAAACATCACAGACAGACTGATATTCTGCAAAAGGTACAGGCAGCGCACTGCTGAGGACTGGGGTAAAGTTATTTTCTCTGATGAATCCCCTTTTCGATTGTTTGGGACATCAGGAAAACGCTTCATTCGGAGAAGACAAGGTGAGCGCTACCACCAGTCTTGTCTCATGCCAACTGTTAAGCATCCTGAAACAATTCATGTGTGGGGTTGCTTCTCAGCCAAGGGAATCGGCTCTCTCACAGTCTTGCCTAAAAACACAGCAATGAATAAAGAATGGTACCAGAATGTCCTTCAAGAGCAACTTCTCCCAACCCTCCAAGAGCAGTTTGGCAATCAACAATGCCTTTTCCAGCATGATGGAGCACCTTGCCATAAAGCAAAGGTGATAACTAAATGTCTCAGGGAACAAAACATAGAGATTTTGGGTCCATGGCCTGGAAACTCCCCAGATCTTAATCCCATTGAGAACTTGTGGTCAATCATCAAGAGACGGGTGGACAAACAAAAACCTAAAAATTCTGACAAAATGAAAGCATTGATTGTGCAAGAATGGACTGCTATCAGTCAGGATTTGGTCCAGAAGTTGATTGAGAGCATGCCAGGGAGAATTGCAGAGGTCCTGAAGAAGAAGGGTCAACATGCAAATATTGACTTGCTGCATTAACTCATTCTAACTGTCAATATAAGCTTTTGTTACTCATATGTTTGCAATTATTATATTTCTGTCTGTGATAAAAAAACATCTGTCAAACACACATAAAAACCAGAGGGCAGCAGATCATGTGAAAATATAATATTTGTATCATTCTCAAAACTTTTGGCCATGACTGTACATGACAGAATATTATGACCTTCTTCATCATCCAAACTAGTGTCTCAGCTAGGAGAATGGAATAAAGTATATATCATATTGCAATATGCTTTAAAAGAATATTCATAGCAGATGGATAGAATAGATATTATAAAGATACAGTATGTATATGAAATAACACATGCAGCATGAAAGAAAATGCACACAGGATACATGCCGGAAGACACAACCAAGATTTTAGAGAATCTAAGCAATAATGACCTTAACCTATTGTTCAAGCTTTATGAGAACACGCGTCCTTTATTAATGGCCTTACTGGATTACTCATATTCCCATGCCAATACAATTTCATACTGTACTTACTTAGAAAAGACATTTCTTCTGTACTTGAACCTGGAACTCTGATCATTATCGTTATTTTTTTAGATCATTTAAACATTAGTGAGTGAGATTTTGAAAGAAACATTTGTGACCTAGGATAACTGCATTGGTAAATGTGCTTGTTGGGAATATGGAAGGAAGAAGTTTTCAAACTAAAATATTCCATTTACTTTCTATAGCTTAAAGTGAAAGCAATTATGTCTGCTATTTTATAAATAAGCTAAAAAGACTCAAAATTATGGGTCAATTAATGTATTGATATATCTTTTTAGCAGTTTAATTAAAGGCAACTCACTTTTTGATGGCCCTTCATGGTTTGCTAAAATGGATGTTATTTTGGCGAATGGAGATTTTTGTAAAATTTGAGTAGAGTAAAATTCCACTCAATTTTTTTTTATCTCTCGTAACCGCTTGTCAATTTATAAATACGTTATAGGACAAATAGCAACAGATTTCCATAAGATTTACGTACAACTAAACAAAAACATAAGAAAAACACTTTTTGTTTTTTCTCCCATTTTTCATGAGAAAAGAACATCTATCCATCCTGCCAGACACCAATGAATGTGAGCATTTGCCCACGTAAGTCGGTTACAATGACAAACTGCAGTCAGGTGGAGATGCTGATGAGGACGACGAGCATGCAGATGAGCTTCCCTGAGATGGTTTCTGACAGCTTGTGCAGAGATTCTTTGATTATACAAACCGATTATTGCAGCAGCTGTTTGGGTGGCTGGTCTCAGACGAACTTGCAGGTGAACATGCTGTATGCTGAGGTCCTGAGCTGATGTGGTTACACACGGTCTGTGGTTGTGAGGCCGGTTGGATGCCCTGCCAAATGCCCTGAAATGCTTTTGGCATATGCTTATTGGACAGCAATGAACATTCAATTCATGTGCAATTGCTCTAGTGGACATTACTGTAGTCAGCATGCCAATTGCACTCTCCTTCAAAACTTGCCACATCTGTAGCATTGTGCTGTGTGATAAAACTGCATATTTTAGAGTGGCCTTTTATTGGGCCAGTCTAAGGCACTCCTGTGCATTAATCATGATGTCTAATCAGCATCTTAATATGCCACACCTGCGAGGTGGAAGGATTATTTTGACAAAAGAGAAGTATTCACTAACACAGAATTAGAGAAATTCGTGAACCATGTTTGAGAGGAAAAGGCCTTTGGTGTGCATAGAAACACTCTTAGATCTTTGAGTTTTTGTTCAGTGTAGCTACATAGGTTGCAAAAGAACTAGTTCCATCAATTTCAATCTTTCTCCACCAATTATACATTTTTTTCACTAAATTATATATAAGTCACAATATTATGTGTATTGAGGAAATAATCCATCCCTTTTTTAAAAAGAGGTATATTTCAGCCATTTCTACCTCTTATTGTAGGGAATTCCAGAGACTGACTGCTGTAACTGTAAAGAACCCTTTCCTATTTAGCTGCCAGAATCGCCTTTCTTTCAACCATATTAAGTGCCCCCGGGTGTTTAGTATGGACTTTGGAAGGAATAAGGGTCCCGTCACACTCTTCAATGTCCCAGAGATCCCACCAACGTAAGCTGGGACATCGTTAGCTGATAGCTGTGGTGAGTTGTCACATGGGCAGACTCACCAGTGATCAGGACCAGCGAGCACGCTGGTATCCAATGTACACATCGGGTAACTAAGCACCGCGCGCCACCTAGTTACCCGATATGTACCCTGGATACCGGCTCTCAGCTTCTGCTGTAGAGCGCTGAAAGCCGGAATCCAATGTACATATCGGGTAACTAAGCACCGCGCGGCACCTAGTTACCCAATATGTACCCTAGATACCGACTCTCAGCGCTCTACAGCAGAAGCTGGGAGCCGGTAACCAGGGTACATATCGGGTAACTAGGTGCCGAGCGATGCTTAGTTACCCGATATGTACATTGGATACCAGCTCCCAGCTCGCTGATCGTTGGTCTCCCGTTGTCACACGCAGCGATGCGCGCTGGCCAGAGGGAGACCAACGATGAAAAAATGGTCCAGGACATTTAACGACAATCAGTGATACCCAGCAGGGGGCTGGTCGTCGCTGCGTGTCACACTAAGCGAGATCGCTGGCTAGGTCGCTGTTGCATCACAAAATCGGTGACGTTTCAGCGATCTCGCTAGCGATCTCGCTTAGTGTGACGGGGCTTAAGTCATGTCCCAGTCCTTTGCAATGACCACATACATTGCCTTGCGAAATTATTCGGCCCCTGGAACTTTTCAACCTTTACCCACATATCATGCTTCAAACATAAAGATACCCAATGTTAATTTTTGGTGAAGAATCAACAAGTGGGATACAATTGTGAAGTTGAACAAAATTTATTGGTTATTTTAAACTTTTGTAGAAATACAAAAACTGAAAAGTGGGGCGTGCAATATTATTGCGATCCCCATGTACATTTATCCATACTAACTCTACATTGTTGCAGCTCCCCCCAATGTCATCATTGGGCACAAGTCTTAAGTTGGATTAATGAAAATTTGCAGCCCCTACCTTTTTTTGTCTTTCCTGTCCTTTCTGAATGTATTGTAACTCTCTGTTTGTCATCCAGTCATGACTTTTGTCCAGCCAGGTTTTCGTAATGCCTACCACATCGTAATCTGTGGATGACATAAGAGTTTCCAATTCATTCATTTTGTTTGCAAGCCTTATTACCTTTGCCAGTAGACCTTTAGTACTATTAGCACATTTATTACTTCTACTCATCTCCCTACTTGCATGCACCTGCCACCTTAAATCCTCATTGACACCTCTCTGTCTTATCACTCTCTTTATCTACTCTATCTATCCCCTTATTTGCACAACTACCCTCCCTCCCCAGATCCTAGTTTAAAAGCACCACAATCCTTCTACCATTTTTCCCCAGCACAGCTGCACCTTTCCCATTGAGGTGCAACCCTTCCGTACCATAGAGCCTATAGCTGACAGAGAGGGTGCCTAATTTTCTAGGAACCCAAAACCTTCCTTCCTGCACCAATTTCTAACCCACTTATTTATTTCCCTAAGCTCCTGCTGTCTTTCTAGTGACGCACGTGGCACCAGCAGTATTATTGAAAACACCACTTTGGAAGTCCTGGACATCAGTTTCGCTCCTAGTTCCCTATAAAAATTTTAAATGAACTTCCAACTCCCACTAACTTTGTCATTGGGACCAATGTGTACCATAACTGCTGGGTTTTCTCCAGCCCTACTCAGCAATCTGTCTATCTGATCGGCAATATGCCAAACCCAAGCACCCAGCAGACAACACATTGTTCAGCACTCACGGTCTCAGCAGCAGATGACCCTGTCTGTCCATCTAATTATTGAATCCTCTACCACAACATCTGTCTAGCCTTTGCTTCACTCCTATTTCCATCCTTCCTACAACAGTGATTTTCCTGGATGCTAGGAGCAACATCCTGCTGCACTGATCCTAGTCCTGGACTTGCATTTCTAATATCAGCCAAATAGGCATAGTTACTGGGTTGTACCAGATCAGGACTAAACTCCCTGGCACTTTTCCCTCTACCCATTCTTCTGTTACCCAGCTAACTTATTCTGTGTCCTGATCTTCCCCACCTCCACACTCCTCCATATCACTGGCCCTAGCTAGAGCATGCTCAGTGAGCTCTAAACTCCTCTCCAAGTTTGCAATGCTTCACAATGATTCCACTCAGGGGTGAATAAAATTCAGAATTGGATCAGGTATATTGATGATGTTTTTTCATCTGACTTTTAAATATGGGAGAAGTATTGAGATCCTGGACCTTCTCATTACAGCTAATCCAGAGGGGTCATTATCCACCACTGTATTTCATAAATCTACAGCCACAAATTCATTATTTCATGCCACATTATCACATCCTCATACCTCATTCAGGGGATTTCAATTGGACATTTTTTATGAATTAAGAAATCTGATATGATAACCTGCAATTTGAAGAACAATCAAGAATGAGGATATAGCTAGAAGACTATTCGGAAAGGATATTCAAGAGCCAAAAACACATTGAGAAATACCTTGTTGTATAAGAATAAACCCCCAAACAGGGAAGGTGTTCATAATCACGTACAGTTCATCACTAACTATCATAATCAGTGGTATGAGTTTAACCCCTTAACCCCCAAGGATGGTTTGCACGTTAATGACCAGGCCAATTTTTACAATTCTGACCACTGTCCCTTTATGAGGTTATAACTCTGGAATGCTTCAACGGATCTTGGCGATTTTGAGATAGTTTTCTCTTGACATTGTACTTCATGTTAGTGGTGAAATTTCTTCGATATAACTTGCAATTATTTATGAACAAAACAGAAAAGTGGCGAAAATTGTCAAGCTTTGAATTTTTATCCCCTTAAAGCAGAGAAATATGTCACACAAAATAGTTACTAAATAACATTTCCCACATGCCTACTTTACTGTACATAAGCACAATTTTGGAAACAATTTTTTTTGTTAGGAAGTTATAAGGGTTAAAAGATAACCAGCGACTTCTCATTTTTAAAACACCATTTTTTTTAGGGACCACCTCACATTTGAAGTCACTTTGAGGAGTCTATATGGCAGAAAATAACCAAAAGTGACACCATTCTAAAAACTGTACCCCTCAAGGTGCTCAAAACCACATTCAAGAAGTTTATTAACCCTTCAGGTGCTTCACAGGAATTTTTGGATTGTTTTAAAAAAATTAACATTTAACTTTTTTCACAAAATATTTAATTCAGATCCAATTTTTTTTATTTTACCAAGGGTAACAAGAGAAATTGCACAGCAAAAGTTGTTGTGTAATTTGTCCTGAGTATGCTAATACCCTATATGTGGAGGGAACCACTGTTTGGGCGCACGGCAGAGCTCGGAAGGGAAGGAGCGCTGTTTGAATTTTCAATGCAAAATTGTCTGGAATTGAGATCAGTCGTGATGCTAGCCCCTGATGCGCCTAAACAGTGGAAACCCCCCACAAGCGACACCATTTTGGAAAGTAGACCCCTAAGGAACTTATCTAGATGTGAGGTGAGCATGTTGAACCCCCAAGTACTTCACAGAAGTTTATAACGTAAAACCTTAAAAATAAAAAATCATAATTTTTCCATAAAAATGATCTTCTCTGCCCCTAATTTTATTTTCCCAATGGTAACAGGAGAAATTGGACCCCAAAAGTTGTTTTGTAATTTGTCCTGAGTACGCTAATACCCTATATGTGGGAGTAAACCACTATTTGGGTGCATAGCAGAGCTCGGAAGGGAAGGAGCACCGTTTGACTTTATCAATGCAGAATTGGCTGGACGCCATGTCGCGTTTGGAGAGCCCCTGATGTGCCTAAACAGTGGAAATCCCACAAACGACGCCATTTTGGAAACTAGACCCCTCAAGGAAGTTATCTATATGTGTGGTGAGCACTTTGAACACCCAAGGGCTTCGCAGAAGTTTATAACGTAGAGCCATAAAATTAAAAATCATATTTTTTACACAAAAATGATCTTTTCACCCCTAATTTTTATTTTCCCAAGGGTAGCAAGACCACAAAAGTTATTGTGCAATTTGTCCTGAGTGCCCTGATACTCCATATGTGGGGGTAAACCACTGTTTGGGCGCATGGCAGAGCACAGAGATGAAAGAGCGCCGTTTGACTTTTTCAATGCAAAATTAGCTGGAATTGAGATCGGACGCCATGTCGCAATTGGAGAGCCCCTGATGTGCCTGAATATTGGAAACCCGCACAATTGACCCCATTTTGGAAACTAGACCCCCAAGGAACTTGTCTATATGTGTGGTGAGAACTTTGAACCCCCAGGTGTTTCACTAAAGTTTATAACGCCTGAGTGTGAAAATAAAAAAATCATATTTTTTCCACAAACATGATCTTTTAGACCCCAATTTTTTTCCCGAGGGTAATAGGAGAAATTGGACCCCAAAAGTTGTTGTACAATTTGTCCTTAGTATGCTGATACCCCATATGTGGGAGAAAACTCCTGTATGGGCACACGTTGGGGCTCAGAAGGGAAGTAGTGATGTTTTGGAATGAAGACTTTGATGGAATGGTCTGTGGGTGTCATGTCGCATTGGAAAGCCCCTGATGTACCTAAACAGTGGAAACCCCCACAAGTACCCCATTTTGTAAACTAGACCCCCCCTGTTATGTTTCGGTAGCTGAGGAGTGCAGGCAAAAAAGGCAATACACCAGAGCAGTTGGAATCTATGAGATTGCAGTACCCTGACTAACCACAACAACTAGAGGCAGCCGTGGAGCGTTCCTACGTTGGTCCTAGACGCCTCGTCACAGCCTGAGAAACTAACTACACCTAAAGATAGATATAGGAAAGCTATCTGCCCCGGAGCAGAACCCCAAAGATAATAGAAAGCCCCAAACATGTAATGGCGGTTAGACAAGAAGAAATACTGACACAGACAGAAAATAGTATGAGCAAACGTTGGGGCCCAAACTAACTAAATAGAAAAGGATAGGAAGGGTACTTACTGCAATCCCAGAAAACCCTGAAAAGCACCAACTCTACTAATTTCAAAAACACCTGAGATCACACGACCTCTACCACCTAAATTAGTTCTCTGGTGTAATAAAATCAAAACAGCAGCCACTGAAAATACTGGAAAAAGCAAAAGTACAAACATCAGTGGCTGAACTAAACTGAGAGGGCAAAAGCCCCCGGAGGGGACCCTGAAGGCCCCCACAGAAGTGCAGGACAAAATGCAAAAATCAAGCACAAAAACAAAAAGAAGAAAATGTCTTATCTGTTAGCAGGAGATGCAGACACAACACAGCAGGCTACAAGGGAAACAGGAATCAAGGATGGAGACCAGAACAATTGATCACCGGCAACCCTGATGGGAAGGTGACTCCCTTATATAAGACCAGTCAGTAACACCTGATTCCCAATCCTCACAATCTTCACAATCTTCACTGGACAGACCAGTACCGCTTGTAACCACCAGAGGGAGCCTCTGCTCAGAACTCATCTCAAGCCCATTCACAACACCCCCCACAGAACTTATCTAGTTGTGTGGTGAGCACTTTAAACCCACTAGTTCTTCACAGAAGTTTATAATGCCCAGGCATGAAAATAAAAAAATCATATTTTTTCCACAAACATGATTTTTACACCCCAATTTTTTAATTTACCAAAGGTAACAGGAGAAATTGGACCTGAAAAGTTGTTGTCCAATTTGTCCTGAGTACATTGATACTCCATATGTGGGAGACAACTACTATATGGGCACACGTCGGATTTCGGAAGGGACATAGTGACATTTTGCAATGCAGACTTTGATGGAATGGTCTGTGGGCGTCATGTCACGTTTGGAGAGCCCCTGATCTGCCTAAACAGTGTAAAACCCACAAGTGACCCCATTTTGGAAACTAGACCCTCCAAGGAACTTATCTAGATGTGTGATGAGCAATTTGAACCCCCTAGTGCTTCACAGAAGTTTATAACGCCCAGGCGTGAAAATAAAAAAAATCTTAATTTATCCACAACATGATATTTTAGACCCCATTTTTTATATTCACAAGGGTAACAGGAGAAATTGGACCCCAAATGTTGTCTTCCAATTTGTCCTGAGTACGCTGGTACCCCATATGTGGGAGAAAACTACTGTATGGGCACAAGTTGGGGCTCGGAAGGTAAGTAGTGATGTTTTGGAATGCAGACTTTGATGGAATGGTCTGCAGGCATCATGTTGCGTTTGGAGAGCCCCTGTAGTGCCTAAACAGTGGAAACCCCCACAAGTGACCTCATTTTGGATAATAGACCCCCAAGGAACTATCTAGATGTATGGGAAGAATTTTGAACCCCCAAGTGCTTCACAGAAGTTTATGACATAGAGCCATAAAAATAAAAAATGATATTTTTTTCCACAAAAATGATATTTTCATCCCAATTTTTTATTTTCCCAAGGGTAACAGAAGAAATTGGACCCGAATAGTTATTGTGCAATTTATCCTGAGTATGCTGATACCCCATGTGTGGGGGTAAACCACTGTTTGGGTGCATGGCAGAGTTCGGAAGGGAAGGAGCACTGTTTGACTTTTTTAAAGCAGAATTGCCTGGAATTGAGATCAGATGCCATGTCACATTTGGAGAGCCCCTAATGTGCCTAAACAGTGGAAACCTCCCAATTCAAACTCCAACCCTAACCCCAACACACGCCTAACCCTAATCTCAACCCTAAGCATAACCCTAACCACAAACCTAACCCTAACAAACCCCTAACCCTAATCCCAACTCTAACCCTAATGGAAAATAGAAATAAATACATTTTTTTAATTTTATTATCTTTCCCTAACTAAGGGAGTGATAAAGGGTGGTTTGATTTTCTATTTATAGCAGTTTTTTATATCGAGTTTTTATGATTGGCAGCTGTCACAAGCTAAAAGACACTTTTTATTGCAAAAAATAATTTTTGCATCACATTTTGAGAGCTATAATTTTTCCATATTTTGGCCCACAGAGTCATGTGTGGTCTTATTTTTTGCGGGACGAGTTGCTGTTTTTATTGTTACCATCTTTGGGCACATTACATTTTTGATCGCTTTTTATTACGATTTTTGGAGGCAGAATGAACAAAAACCAGCAATTCATGAATTTCTTTTGGGGGGGCGTTTACACTGTTCCACGTGTGGTAAAATTGATAAAGCAGTTTTATTCTTCGGGTTAGTACGATTACAGTGATACCTCATTTGTATCATCTTTATGTTTTGGCGCTTTTATGCAATAAAACCTTTTATATTAAAAGCAATTATTTTTGCATCGCTTTATTCTGCGAGCTATAGCTTATTAATTCTTTCACTGATGATGCTGTATGGTGGTTCGTTTTTTGCGGGACAAGATGACGTTTTCAGCGGTACCATGTTTATTTATATCCGTATTTTTGATCATGTGTTATTCCACTTTTGTTTGGCAGTATGATGATAAAGCATTGTTTTTTTTGCCTTGTTTTTTTTCAGGGGTTAACTAGTGGGACAGTTTTATAGGACGTGTCGTTACGACGATACTAAATATGTGTAATTTTATTTTTTTATTTACATATTAATAATGTGTTTATTGGGGAAATATAATTATTTTTTATTTATTTAGGGATTGTTTTAAAAATATTTTTATACGCTTATTTTTTTTACATTTTTACATTGTCCCAGAGTGGGACATCACCATATAGTGTCAGATCGCTGATCTGAAAGTTTGCACAGCACTGACAGCGATCTGACAGGCAGTGCAGGAGGCTTGCCGGCGCCTGCTCTCAGCAGGCACTGACAAGCCACCTCCCTGCAGGACCCAGAAGGACCCTGCGGCCATCTTGGATCTGGGGACCTGCAGGTAGGAGGCCCTTGGAACAATGCGATCACATCGCATTGCTCTGAGGGTCTCAGGGAAGCAAGCCGGGAACCCCCTCCCTGCTTGATGCTTCCCTATGTCACCAGAATGCTGCTATCATGTTTGATCGCAGTGTGCTGGGGGTTAAAGTGCCGAAAGCGGTCCTTGACCGCGCCTGGCACTTAGTGCCGAGTATCAGCTGTGAGAATGTGCTGACACCCGGCTGCGATCAGCTGCGCTCCCCCCGTGAGCGTGGCTTATCACATATGACGTACTATTCAGTCCATGGGAATTAAGTCCCAGGGCACATGGACAGAATAGTACATCTGATTGCAGAAAGGGGTTAAGGATATCAGCAAAAAATGTTGGAGCATCCGTTTTACTGATCCAACACTAAAGAAGATTCTCCAGCCTCTCTCCATCTATTGTGGCAAAGCGATCGCGCAATTTATGTGACTGCTTAGTCAACAGTCACTATGACCCAATCAGATCTAACAAAAAGAAAACCGACTACAATGTTTTTTTCCTTGCAGGCTATGTAAAGTCTGTGCCAATCTATCTAGGACAAAAACTTTAAAAAATCATGATGGCTCCAAAATTTAAGACATTTGTAAAAATATTACCTGTTCTACAAAAGAAGACTTCTGTCATGCCAAATGCCCCTGCAATAAAATATACATTGGCTTAACCAGTCGAGAATTGAAAATCCGAGTCTGAGAACACTGCTTCTGTTTGGACATTGAAAAGGCCAAATCTGTCATTGATGATTCCTCATTGAAAACCATCCCCAGACATTTTTAAAATTCCATGGCCGCAATTCCCATTTGCTTAAAATTCAGGGTATTGACATGGTCACTTTAGGTTTTCAGAGGTGGTGATATGGGGAAACTTAGCAAAACAGAAAAGCAAATGAATTTATTGTTTGGGTACTTTGGATACAATGGGCCTTAATGAAAACTTTGGGTCTGGAGCATTTCTATAGCTTTGGGCATCCTTTGATTAAAGATTAAGATTTCTTATTCTAGTTATGGCAGTGGGTTAGTTTTAACATGTTTTTATTGTTTTTATTCTTGTGTACTCATTTGAGATTTTTTATCTTTATCTTTATTTATGTTATTTTCCCCTTTGGATGACCTGTGAAGAGAATCCTTTACGTCCACTCTTCTTTTATTCCAACATACAAGTTTTCTCAGAATCAAAGGCCTTTGAAAAGTAAAGATGGAGATCATGTGTCGGTTTCACTTGCCTTAACTCTTCTGATGGTGACATTGATGTTTGTCTGGCTACCATTTTGGAGACCTATTTCAGCTCAACTGCTTCCGATTCTAAAATGATTTGCAGTCTTGGTGTAGTCCTAGACATTATCTTCTGCCTCAGAGAATCCATGAGTATTTGCAAAGAAATGAAGCATTTCAAAAAAGCTACCAGTCAGATTTGATCTCCTTTATACAGATTTTGACGATCGCTCCTCTCCCCCTTTTTCCCCCCTCTTTCAATAGTACATCTATGAAGCCATGGAGTCAGCTACGCTAAAATTATCATGCCACATTGAAAGCCAAATTTTGTTTTCATGGCCAGGATTTTGCCTTGACGCTATATTAAATCCTATATGGATCAAGCGGATTCGTTGGAGGGTATTTGAATCTTTTGGGCTAATTATTGTCTTGGCATGACCACAGGTTTTTCACCTTTAAGTCGTGGACTTGCAATTTTGCACAAGAAATGGGTAGAAAAGGAAAATACACATATACTTTTATTAAAAAAATGTTCAACATTTTATTTCATCAATGGTAATGACTATTGAGAACTAATGGAGTATGGGAGTGCTTAGCACTGAAGCCTTACAGCATTGGAGTCCTGGGTTCAAATCCCACCAAGCACAACATCTGCAAGGAGTTTGTATGTTCTCCCCATGCTTCCTCCAGGTACTCCGTTTTCCTCCCACACTCCAAAGACTTACTGATAGGGAATTTAGATTGTGAGCCCCATTGGGGACAGCGATGATAATGTCTGTAAAGCGCTGCGGCATAAGATAGCGCTATATAAGCAAAGCATAACAATAATTAAATATTAACCTTTTGTTTGTTATATTTAATCAATATTGCAGAAAGTAATTTTGATATACTTTGGAAATGACACTGTGTTCTTCTATCCTTCTTTTAGTAATCAAAATAGTATGCACTTTTAAACAGCTCTATATAATTGATATACATTAGTTTCATTCATTTATATGCTTGAGAGTAATATTGACATTTGTTATGCCTATATTATTAGTTCTTAATTTATCTTTATTCAACACCTTCATTTATTGACATTCACATAATTTATCACTCTTTAGTATCTCCCTATACATTGTCACTTATTATCACTTTCATTCATTTCCTTCACAACCATATACAACAATCTGGCGTTAACAAGGGTTTATCCTTTACAGCATTAGAGTTTGAATAGGGATGTGGTAAAATTCATTTATAACAAAAAGAATCATTCCTGATGCACCTTATTTTGCATATGGTCAATCCTTAAATTCTCTTTTCAATGAAATCTATATTTCCATTGACATATGCTCACATCATTGGTAGCTGCCTACACATAGAATAAAGCATAAAGACATGTCCCATGGATGATCGGGGATTACGCGAACTAAGTGCAAACACCAAGCCTTCACTATTTCTCTAAGTGGGTGGAGTGCATCATGTGTATGAATCGTGTGACCGCAATCTTTAGTCATATTTATATCATAAGCGGTATTCAGCAAGCGTATGTGCCATAAATACATGGGTACATAGTCACATGACTCAAAAGGTCCTCCTCATCACATGATTCTAAAGGTCCTCTTCTCTTGGGACATTTAAACCATGACACCCTCTGCTTGACATGCTCCCCGAAGAAACTGGGTGAAATGTGTGCGTCAAGGCAGAGGGACGAGACTTTATTACGTTACACCGCAATATACTTATTCAGGTAAATGAAAGGCTTGATTGACCATATTTACTCCAGATATCTCCTTCTTACTATTAGTAATAGACCAGTTATTACAAACTCCAACGATAAAGATCTGGATTGTTGTTAGGTCAGCTCCACCAGTGCTGTTGTGTGCTATGTGAGGTTCAGCTGTGATTGATTTCATATACAGAGATAGGCCTGTTATTACTCACCTGATTTATCAATTGTATAGTGGTTATTTTAAGTGGTAGCATTTATTGAACATTTTATACTGAAATTTCTAAGAGTTATTTTAAAAGGATATAGAATGAATTTAGCACCGTAATATATTAACCCCACTAACACTTTATGCACTCTATTTATTGAATCAAACTACAAACTACTAGTATTGTTGCTATATCATTTATTATATAAATTAATAATGTAATTTCTGGAGATATCTATTCCTGATATGGGAATTACTTATGTAAGTCTCAGTCCCTTTTTCTAATTGTGCTCCTTTTCTAATTTTAAATGGCATTTTTTACTGTTATATTAATAAAAATGAATCTTTAATCTGAAAATTGTAACACTTCCTACATACCTAGGGGTAAACCGACACCTGTGTAAATGTGTTATATACAGCTCTGGCAAATATTAAGAGACCACTGCAAAATTTTCAGTTTGTCTGATTTTTCTCTTTATAGGTATATTTTTGAGTAAAATGTAAATTAGCCTTTTATTCTATAAACTACTAACAACATGTCTCCGAATTTCCAAGCAAAAAATTTTCTATTGATTTTCAGAAAATGAGAAATTGTCAAAATTATAAAAAAATGCAGTGCTTGCAGACCTCAAATAATGCTAAGAAAGCAAGTTCATAATCATTTGGAAACAACAATACTAATGTTTTAACTCAGGAAGAGTTCAGAAATCAATATTTTGTGGAATAACAATGATTTTTAATCACAGCTTTCATGCGTCTTGGCATGCTTTCCACCTGACTTTCACACTGCTTTTGTGTGACCTTATGCCACTCCAGGCAGAAAAATTTAAGCAGTTCTTCCTTTTTTGATGGCTTGTGACTAGTGTTGAGCATTCCGATACCGCAAGTATCGGGTATCGGCCGATATTCGCGTTATCGGAATTCCGATACTTAATTCCGATACTTTTTCCATATCGTATACCGGAATCGGAAGTTCCCATAATTCTTTGAGAGGCAATGTGATTTTAGTCAGCCAATGAGGAATCCTACGAAGTGTGGGCACATCCTGTAATGCTGCGGTCATCTTAACTAATGGCATGGCTGTGATTGGCTGCTGAAATGATGTCAGAATGCACTATAAAAGGCGCCGCCGCCATTTTAGCGTCACTGTGCTGTGAACTCAGTAAGGGACAGAACGCTACTCTGCTCACTCTGAGGGACAGTTAGATATTGCGATTTTGTGTACTACTGTGCTTGAGGCAGGCTAGTTTACCAACCGCTGTGTAAAGCTTCATTTTGCCAGTGTTGTTTTAACAGCTCTGTGCAAGGTGTGTGTGTGACAGTGCAGGTGACGCTGCAGTTTGCTCTGCATCCACCGCTGTTTGTAGGCATCTGCACGTGTCACTGACTCTTTTTTTTTTTTTTTTTTTTTTTATTTTGTGGAATTGGTGCAGCTCCATTATATTAGAAAAAAAAATCAAATCTATTAGTGTGACGTGCTTCCATCCGTATACAATACATTGGTTGCAAACACTATAGAAGTACAGAAAGGAGCTTTTCACAGATTGTGGACAGTTGTGTTTCAGTGTTCACTTCAGTCTGTGTTTTTTACTTTTTTGAGTGCAGATCACGCTCCAGTTACATGTTCAAGCACTGCTGCTTGTACTCTGCTGAGCGTGTCTCAGTGGCTCATCCTTTTCATTTATCTCCAATTGGTTCTGCTACATTCCATTTAAAATAAATCTAATCTATTAGTGTGACGCGCTTCCATCCGTATACAATACATTGGTTGCAAACACTATAGAAGTACAGAAAGGAGCTTTTCACAGATTGTGGACAGTTGTGTTTCAGTGTTCACTTCAGTCTGTGTTTTTTACTTTTTTGAGTGCAGATCACGCTCCAGTTACATGTTCAAGCACTGCTGCTTGTACTCTGCTGAGCGTGTCTCAGTGGCTCATCCTTTTCATTTATCTCCAATTGGTTCTGCTACATTCCATTTAAAATAAATCTAATCTATTAGTGTGACGCGCTTCCATCCGTATACAATACATTGGTTGCAACTTGCAAACACTATAGAAGTACAGAAAGGAGCTTTTCACAGATTGTGGACAGTTGTGTTTCAGTGTTCACTTCAGTCTGTGTTTTTTACTTTTTTGAGTGCAGATCACGCTCCAGTTACATGTTCAAGCACTGCTGCTTGTACTCTGCTGAGCGTGTCTCAGTGGCTCATCCTTTTCATTTATCTCCAATTGGTTCTGCTACATTCCATTTAAAATAAATCTAATCTATTAGTGTGACGCGCTTCCATCCGTATACAATACATTGGTTGCAAACACTATAGAAGTAGACAAAGGAGTAGCCTTTCACAGATTGTGGACAGTTGTGTTTCAGTGTTCACTTCAGTCTGTGTTTTTTACTTTTTTGAGTGCAGATCACGCTCCAGTTACATGTTCAAGCACTGCTGCTTGTACTCTGCTGAGCGTGTCTCAGTGGCTCATCCTTTTCATTTATCTCCAATTGGTTCTGCTACATTCCATTTAAAATAAATCTAATCTATTAGTGTGACGCGCTTCCATCCGTATACAATACATTGGTTGCAAACACTATAGAAGTACAGAAAGGAGCTTTTCACAGATTGTGGACAGTTGTGTTTCAGTGTTCACTTCAGTCTGTGTTTTTTACTTTTTTGAGTGCAGATCACGCTCCAGTTACATGTTCAAGCACTGCTGCTTGTACTCTGCTGAGCGTGTCTCAGTGGCTCATCCTTTTCATTTATCTCCAATTGGTTCTGCTACATTCCATTTAAAATAAATCTAATCTATTAGTGTGACGCGCTTCCATCCGTATACAATACATTGGTTGCAAACAATATAGAAGTACACAAACGGGCCTTTCACAGCTACTGAACATGGGTTTTTAATTTTTAACTAAAATATGTATTTTTTCAAATGACACAAATATAAGTAATGTTGAAGAGGAATAGTCCTACATCCATTGTTTGCACAATATTACAGGTGTACATCATGTCCCTTAATCAACAATGTATTATTATATTTACTTGTATGCTTTTATTTAAAAGCCAAGAACACAGAAGGATAACCTTCGCACTGCAGCTGTTGTCAAAGTTCAACCCACATTATGCACTTCCAACATTGCAGCATTTGAGGCATGATGTGAGTTGGATTGGTCAAAGTTATGGAGTGAGAAGGTTCACCATCAGTACCCTATAGCATAAGTATGCTTTTGTGTTAGCATTTGTGTTAGACATGTGGATATCTGCCATAATATGTCACAATTATTTAGTTACAGATTTGTTACCAACACTAATCATTGAATGGTTTTAAATTTGACGTTTCACTTGTTTACAGCTTAGAAATAAGGGTGTAGCCTGATATCTATGTGTAGCACTAGCCACTTTAACATGTCATGTTTTTTTAAACATGTGTAGGTAGGTAGCAGTAATTTTTGCCGGACACACAGCAGGGGAACAGCAGGCGTTACTGAACCCCACTATCACTATAGCTTGTGTATTGGTCTGTGGACACGACACTTCTGAGCAGCAACTGGCAGTGTTGTAGCCCAGGGAGTATAGCTCAGGTGGTAGAAAGATGAACATAACAGGAGACATGGAAAACGTTGTCAACCAGTTAGTTAATCTGAAACCGGACAGGCAAATTCAGGCGAGATCCATGCCTAGTTCATTTTCAGAAAAGTAAGCCGTTCTACATTATCGTAGGATAGTCGCATGCAACGGTCTGTTAGTACACCACCTGCAGCAGTAAAGACGCGCTCCGATAATACACTGCCAGCAGATCAAGCCAGCACCTCCAATGCATACTGGCTAAGCTCTGGCCATGTATCCAGCTTAGAGACACAAAACTTGAATGGGGAAGAGCCATCTGGGAGTACACTGAGAGGGCAAGACATGTAGTCTGTCACCATCTTACGGAAATGTTGCCTCCTGCTGACTGGAGCCGTCTCGGATGGTGTAGACATTGGTGGCGCTGCCACAAAACTTCGACACATTTGGAACATACTGTTCTTGCCCTGTGCAGAGGCGCTGCTTGTGCTCCCTCTTGTTGCAGAGCTGTCTCCACTGCCTCGACGCACAGAGCTGCTTTGTAAATCAGTAGCAGCAGCAGTGCTCTCGGCTGGAATGGAGAACATTATGGATTGCACCAGTGTGTCTTGGTACTTCCGCATTTTACGCTCCCGGTTCAACGGTGTGATGAGGCTTTGTAAGTTGTCCCGGTAGCGAGGGTCTAGGAGGGTGTACACCCAATAATCAGACGTGGTGTGAATGTGTTCGATGCGGCGGTCGTTTCTCAGCCACTGCAGCATGAAATCAACCATGTGCTGCAGACTCCCAACTGGCCAAGAAACGTTGTCCCCTGCAAGAGGCGTCATCTCCGCCTGCTGTGCATCACCCCACCCTTGGTCTACATACTGACTAGAGCATTGTCTACCTCCCTCTGGAGCGATGTCTTCCTCCTCCATTGACTCCTCCTCATCCTCCTCACAAAGTCCTTCAAATACATATAAATTTACAAATTTAAAACTCAAAATTTAAAAACTTTGTATCATAATTCTGTAACATCAGTTTATGGAAACACAATAGCATTACAAAAGGATAGACAAAAAATGTACATTATGTGCTTTGTAAATACATTAAAAGTTTGTAATGGTTATGAAAATATAGACAGCGACTCTGGAGGTTCAATTGTTGATACAGCATGGTACTTTGAAAGTCCTCCAGCCCTTTGTGAGGAACCACGTTGCGCTGACTGTTCAGAAGGTGATGGAATTTGTGACTCTCATCCTCCTCACAAAGTCCTTCAAATACATATAAATTTACAAAATTTAAAACTCAAAATTTAAAAACTTTGTATCATAATTCTGTAACATCAGTTTATGGAAACACAATAGCATTACAAAAGGATAGACAAAAAATGTACATTATGTGCTTTGTAAATACATTAAAAGTTTGTAATGGTTATGAAAATATAGACAGCGACTCTGGAGGTTCAATTGTTGATACAGCATGGTACTTTGAAAGTCCTCCAGCCCTTTGTGAGGAACCACGTTGCGCTGACTGTCCAGAAGGTGATGGAATTTGTGACTCCTCATCCTCCTCACAAAGTCCTTCAAATACATATAAATTTACAAAATTTAAAACTCAAAATTTAAAAACTTTGTATCATAATTCTGTAACATCAGTTTATGGAAACACAATAGCATTACAAAAGGATAGACAAAAAATGTACATTATGTGCTTTGTAAATACATTAAAAGTTTGTAATGGTTATGAAAATATAGACAGCGACTCTGGAGGTTCAATTGTTGATACAGCATGGTACTTTGAAAGTCCTCCAGCCCTTTGTGAGGAACCACGTTGCGCTGACTGTCCAGAAGGTGATGGAATTTGTGACTCCTCATCCTCCACCTCTTCCAAAACCTCATGCCTTAGTGCTTGCAGTGTTTTTTGAAGCAGGCAGATAAGGGGGACAGTCAGGCTGACTAGTGCATCATCTGCACTCGCCATCCGCGTTGACTCATCAAACGCACGCAAAACGTGGCAGATATCCTTCATAGAGTTATTCGCCACTCATTACACTGGCAGTGGCTGCCCATTCATTATAGGATCCAATTCTAATTACTGGTTCTCACCAACATAGCTCTCCACAGCGCAGCACCCCCCTACATCTCCTCCCTTATTTATATTTATCGGCCTAACCGACTGCTGCACTCTGCAAACGACCTTCGACTAACCTCTGCACTAATCCGTACCTCCCACTCCCAACTCCAAGACTTCACCCGCGCTGCGCCAATCCTCTGGAATGCTCTACCCCAAGAAATTAGGACTATCCGCAATTTGGATGGTTTCAGGCGCTCCCTCAAAACACATTTGTTCACAGTGGCCTATCACATTCACTAATCAAAGTCATTCTATGTGTAATTCTGTGTGTGTAGCCCATTCACTATCTCCATGCATCCCTCACTTCCTTAAAATGGCTGGACCATCATTGTAAAAACACCATTGTATATAAACACCTGTACTTTGTATCTCCCACACCTCATTGTAGATTGTAAGCTTTCACCAGCAGGGGCGGCTGATTTTGCTTTAATTATTGTATTGTTAACGTTGTTACTTATGACTCGTGTTTTGAAACTGTTAAACTGTAAAGCACTGCGGAATATTATGGCGCTATATAAATAAATAATATTATTATTCTTATTATAGAGGCCCACTCAGTAGTGGTGAAGTGTGAACGCCGCAAATTGCGAGTTGACTGCGCCTGATGCAGCTGATACTCCATTACTGTTGGCTGCTGCTCACACAACCGCTCCAACATATGTAACGAGGAATTCCACCTGGTGGGTACGTCACATATAATGCGATGTTCATGAAGGTGAAATCTGCGTTGCAGAGCTGCAATCAGCGATCTGGCCATGCTGGAACGTCGCAAGTGAGCGCACTCTAGGCGGACCTTGTGCAGCAGTGCATCAAGATCCGGATAGTCCCTCAAAAAACTCTGCACGACCAAGTTGAGCACATATGACAGACATGGTATGTGAGTGAGGTTGCCAAGGCCCAGAGCTGACACCAGATTTCGGCCATTGTCACACACTACCAAGCCTGCCTGTAGATTCTCTTCCAAAAACCACACGTCGCTCTCCTGCTTTATGGCATTACAGAGCTCCTGCGCTGTGTGGCTAAGATTCCCCATGGAATTAATTTCAGGATGGCCTGTTGACATTTGGACACGGATGTGCTCATATCGGTCGCAACAGGTAAACGTTCACGGGTCCATGTGGAGGTAGACCGTGACGGCTCCTGCAGCGATGATTCTGAGGAACTGGAATAGGAGGAATCAATGTGTACAGACTTGATTCCTGCAATCCTTGGAGTTGGCAGAACACGTACAGCGCCACTCGCAAGATCAGTACCCGGCTGCACAACATTGACCCAATGGGCAGTGAGGGAAAGGTATTGTCCCTGGCCATGGGTGTTAGAACCCTCTTGTTAGGTTTTGTTTCAGTTTGCTGGTCACATGACCTTTTTTCCCTATTTAGTCTGGCTCCGCCCTTCTGGCTTTGCTTGACTTCATTGTATTATCTACTGTTAAGCTAGCCGGGTGCTTAGGTGCCTTAATCTGTGAGTTTTGCTTGATGTTAGGATCACAAAGTATTTATTTTTCTGTTTAATTATCCATGCTACAATTTATGTTAGGAGGTGTCCACCTTTCTCCCAGTCCCTAGATCTTGTAGGGATTACTCCCTCGCAACTATAGGTCTTCGTTCACACTAGATGAGGACTTTAGCGGGTCTGGTCGCAGGATCAGGTTCCCCGTTACATCGTAGGGATTCAGCTTAGTTGTATTGTAGGGACAGAATTCCCTTCTTTCCTTACTGGTTGTAGCAGATCATAACAATGGGTACTGGTCCACGCATCGGTGGTCAGGTGGACCTTGCTACTGAGGGCTTTTAGTAGCGCATGTTTAATTTTTCCCTCAACATGCTTTTGCAGACCAGGGACGGCTTGCCTGCTGAAATGAAATCGGCTTGGCACATTGTATTGTGGGATTGACAATGATATTCAGTTACGGAAACTGTCTGTCTCCACCAGCCTGAATCACAGCATTTCAAGGGACAGGAGTTTTGCAATGCCAGCATTCAGAGCCTGTGCTCGTGCATGGTTTGCGGAGTATGGCCGTCTTTTATCCCATGCCTGTGCTACCGCTGGCTGTTTTGTGGCCTGGGAGTGTGAGGATGACAGGGAACTTGCTGCTGTGTGTGGAATAACAGTTTGTCTCTGGACAACAGTGGCCGAGGTTCTTCCATGGCGATCCTGTGAGGAAGCATAACCAGCTGTGTGTGAGCTCGATGAAGAGGCTTCAACACAACCTGAAGATGTAGGTGCTGCTGTAGGTTGGCCTACATCTCCAGTGTGTCTTTGTAACTCAACTACGTGCTTTGTCCGCACATGTTTCCACATATTTGTGGTATTGAGGTGACTGACACTTTTAGCTATTTTTAATTTTTGATTACACAGCTTGCATTTCACATAGCAAATATCATGTGCAAGTGTGTGAAAAAAGGACCACGCAGTGCAAGTCCTGGGAGCGCACGTTTTGACTTTTGGAAGACAACTGCTCCGAACAGGTGCCAAACTGGAGGCTACAGGCAACCGAGTCTGCAGCCTAACTCTCCCTCCTGTTTGTACCGTTGGGGCAATGTCTTCCTCTATCTTCCTTCTATCACTAACCATTTCTCTAGGCCTCTCCCAGCTTTCAACCAAAGTACTGGTTCTCACCCACAAAGCTCTCCACAGTGCAGCACCCCTCCTACATCTCCTCCCTCATTTCTATCTATCGGCCTAACCGACTGCTGCGCTCTGCAAACGACTTTCGACTAACCTCTGCACTAATACGTACCTCCCACTCCCGACTCCAAGACTTCTCCTGCTCTACGCCAATCCTCTGGAATGCTGTACCCCAAGAAATTAGGACTATCCACAATTTGCATGGTTTCAGGCGCTCCCTCAAAACACATTTGTTCAGAGCGGCCTATCACATTCACTAATCAAAGTCATTCTATGTATTCTGTGTAAGTGTGTGTGTGTCTCTAGCCCATTCACTATCTCCATCCCTCAGTCCCTTAAGATGGCTGGAACATCATTGTAAATGCACCATTGTATATAAACACCTATACTTTGTATCTCCCCCATCTCATTGTACATTGTAAGCTGTCACGAGCAGGGGCGACTTATTTAGCTTAAATTATTGTATTGTTAACGTTGTTACTTATGACTTGTGTTCTGAAACTGCTAAACTGTAAAGCGCTGCGGAATATGATGGCGCTATATAAATAAATATTATTATTATTCCTCTGAGCTGCTCCCACCACCTTCCTGTTCTTCATGCCATGTTGGGTATTGGACCTCATCATCTCCACTACCCTCTTCCAACACCTGCTGTTGGGTGGTCTGGCCAGCACCATGCTCAACAGAAACTGGCACCTGGGTCTCATCATCATCATCAGATGCGTTCTGCGGTGTGCTGACCATCGGCACTGTCTCACCCGCCTCTTCAGATTCAGAGAGACACAGCTGTTGCGCATCACTGCATACTCCCTCTTCTTCACATTACAGAATGCTGCTTGGCTGGGCCCCTGTTTGCAAGCCAATAGATTCTGAGAACAGAAGCAGACACTCAGCTGGCTCCTGTACAGAACTCTCTGACTGCCTGGGCAATTTGCCAGGCGATGAAGAGACAGATGGTTGCCCAACAGTGCTGTGGTCCTGAGAGGAGGTGGAAGCAATTGAAGTCGATGCATTGGCTGAGATCCAAACAACAACGGCTTCAATTTGTTCTTCCCGCAGCAGGGGGGTACTCCGAGCTCCTACAAAAGTGCGCATAAAGGAACGCTCACGGCCCGGGGAAAACTGGTGGATGCTGTGTCACTGGGGGCCGCAGCAGCCACAGAATCCCACGTCCTCTCCCTGAAGAAACTCCACGACCACGTGCCTTACTCCCTGCCTTCTTCATCTTGGTAGATTGATAAAGAAAGTCTGAAAAGTTATAAGGCCTAAGTGTGGTTATTCCGCAGAGACTGCAGTGAACACTGCACACAACTGTTCAGTAGGTGTGAAAGGCCCCTTTGTGTACTTCTATAGTGTTTGCAACCAATGTATTGTATACGGATGGAAGCGCGTCACACTAATAGATTTTATTTATTTGTAATAGAGTGGAGCAGCAACAATTAGAGAAAAATTTCAAGGATGTGCCAGTGACACACGCTCAGCAGACTACAACCAGCAGTGGTTGAAGAACTAACTGGAGCGTGATCTGCACTCCAAAAAGGAAAACCTCAGACTACAGTGAACACTGCACACAACTGTTCACTACCCAACGCGTCTCAGCAGGAAGGCAGTCTGTGCGTCAAAACAAAGGCGCAAGCATACATCCACGTACCCTGTTTATAAAGCTATATAAAAAAAATTATGTAGTAGTGACGCACACTTTATTGAGGTACAGTATTACATCGCCATTCACCATCTGTGGCTATGCAGTCTCATCTATATATACCTTATCTATCCGTTGTCATGCTTGCAAGTCGACAGTCAGGCATAAATAGCAATTTTCACTATGCACTATGCACTTTTTAAAGGTTATGTTTGTTAATAAACATGATTATTGCCACATATTATGAGTATTACATGATGGAAATTGTATAATTTTGTATAAACTGTTTAGTGACATTATTCAGCAAATGTAACATTTTAGTAATGTCACAGATAACTTGTAATGCTGATGATGTTTTGAAGTCAGACATTCATTGTCTATACAATAAAAATGGTGTACATACTGTTACTTATCCATCATTAATGGATTCAGATATGTACTTGTATGCTTTTATGTACAACCGTATAGCAGATTCCTTAACTAATTTATTTTGTGGTTTGCATTGCTGTTCAACATGTTAATGTATGTGTTTATGTTTGTCAATTCTTTATTTATCTAGATATTAGTTTAAATGAAATCATCATCTTATGGTAGTAAAGGTTATCTTTCTCTTGTTTGAAGTATAGACATTTAAAATTGACAGGTAACAAGGAAATTACTTGATCTAGTATTTAAACATCCTCCTTGACCCTGGGCTCCAACACCGCCAGTTGTTGCTCGGAAGTGCTGTTAGCACAGTCAACACTTGCTCCTGTGTTACTGGGGTTCAGTAACGTCAGCTGGTCCTCGGTTGTGCCATTGGCTCTTTTCCTTCTGCTGCCCCTCCGGGTTCCAGTACCGTCAGCTGGTTCTCCGCAGTGCCTTTGGCCTAGGTGCCTCCATCTTGGTATCCGAGTTCCAGCAACGTCTGCTGGTCCTTGGTAGTGCTTTGGAGCACAGGTACCTCCTGCTTAGTAACCGTGTCCCAGTAACGTCAGCTGGTCCTCGGTTGTGCCATTGGCTCTTTTCCTTCTGCTGCCCCTCCGGGTTCCAGTACCGTCAGCTGGTTCTCCGCAGTGCCTTTGGCCTAGGTGCCTCCATCTTGGTATCCGAGTTCCAGCAACGTCTGCTGGTCCTTGGTAGTGCTTTGGAGCACAGGTACCTCCTGCTTAGTAACCGTGTCCCAGTAACATCAGCTGGTACAAGATTGTGCTACAAATACAAGATACGGAACAAGAGACACAAGAACAATAAGCAGAAGATCTAAAAGCAGAAGAACATGAAGTATAAGACCAAAATGAAGAGCAAAATATATGCTCTAAATTCTAAGCAGAAGAAGACTAAGCAGTGTATGGGGGTGAGTCCGTTCCTCCTCGTGGTGCCCTGGAAAATGCCTGCTGCTGCAGGCTAAACTGAACACGGACAAATACTGTTGTAATTTAAATCTTTTGTGACAGCAAGAACGGAAGGATGAAAAATTCATACTTTGACAGATTACAAGTACAGGATTATCTGTCACAAATAAGAATATGATGAAGAAGATGAAGCAGAATATGAATAAGAATAATAGTTTAATAAGAAGAATATGAGTAATGTTAACAAAGATGAATAGCAAGAAGTTTAAGAAGAAGATAAAGAAGGTGAAGATGAAGAATAATTTGATGAAAAAGATGATGCTGCAGAAGATTATGAAGGAGAAAGTGTGTGAAAAGTTAAAAAGGTGAAGATGAAGAGCATGGAAGTTGTGTAATATACATATTTGCCAAAATATAAAAAACGTTAACATTGTCAATTTCTTCGTCAATCCGAACATCTTTAAAAAAAAAAATATTTATGCTATTCCATTTGATTGGGTTAAACATCTATGCCTTTAATGTCTCCTCAACCTTCCCCAATACATTCTACATTACTCTTTCTTGTTTTCCTTCATGTACAATTAACCAACAAGGCAAGAATGGGTTTTTTTTAATTTCGATATTTTGTTCCCATAGACTTACATGGGACTTCCGGTATCGATATCGGGTATCGCCGATATTTTAGTGATATCGGCGATACCATTCCGATTCCGATACTTTAGGATATCGGAAAGTATCGCTCAACTCTACTTGTGACTATCCATCTTCCTCCTGATTACATTTCAGAAGTTTTCAATGCGGTTCAGGTCTGGAGATTGGGCTGGCCATGCCAGGGATTTGATGTGGTGTTCCTTCATCCACACATTAATGGACCTAGCTGTGTGGCATGGCACATTGTCCTGCTGGAAAAACTAGTCCTCAGAGTTGGGGAACATTGCCTGAGCAGAAGTAATAAACTGTTTATCCAGGATAACCTTGTATGCGGCTTGATTCATACGTCCTTTGTAAAGATTAACCTGTCCAATTCCAGCCTTACTGAAGCATCCCCAGATCATCATCGATCCTCCACCAAATTTCACAGTGGGTGCAAGACACTGTGGGTTGTATGCCTCTCCAGGTCTCTGTCTAACCATTAGATGACAGGTGTTGGACAAAGCTGAAATTAGACTCATCAGAGAAGATTTCCTTTTTCCAGTCCTCTAGGGTCCATCCTTATGGTCTTTGGCAAACTTCAGCCTGGCTCTCCTTTGCTTCTCATTGATGAAAGGCTTTTTTCTAGCTTTCCATGACTTGAGTCCTGCCTCTAGGAGCCTGTTGCAAACTGTTCTTGCCGCGCACTTCACCCGAGCTGCCATTTGCCATTCCTTTTGTAGGTCACTTGATGTAATTTTGAGGTTGCTGAGTGACATTCAAAAAAGATGACAGTCATCCCGGTCAGTGGAGAGTTGTTTTTGCCCTCTTTAGGTCTGTAGCTTTGTTGTCCCCCAATATCTGCTGCTTGACCTTGTTGTAATGGACTGCCGTCTTAGAAATTTTAAGGATGGAGGCAACATGACACTCACTGTATCCCTCTGCTAGTAAAGGCAGAATTTAGCCCTTTACTCAAGACTTTTCTTTTCAACTCCTTTGGCATGGTAAAAAGTTATTTTTTCATTCCTATTATTTTTGGGATATTACTAGCACTTGTTTTGCCATCCAGCTTGTCCTATTGCAAGAGGATTGTGAACACCACAGCCATGTTTTTTTATACCTTCCTTCGTTAAATAAGATTTGGTTCAGATGATCACCTAATCAGAAGCACATTAAATAGAATGAGGTGTACTCTGGAATTCAACTGACACTGGAATGGAATGGTTGTCAGACATGTAGAGAAGATGATTTTTATAAAACTGTGCAGTGGTCTCTTAATTTTTACCAGAGCTGTAGTTTATTATTTAGGAAGTGTCTTTTTCAACGCAGAATTGGCTGGAATTGAGATCAGATGCCATATCCGATTTGGAGAGCCCCTGATGTGCCTAAACAGTGGAAACCCCCCAATTCTAACTCCAACCATAACCCCAAAACATCCCTAACCCTAGTGCCAACCCTAACCATAACCCTAACCACAAACCTAACCCTAACACACCCCTAACCCTAATCCCAACCCTAACCCTAATCCTAACTTTAGCCCCCAACCCTAACCCTAACTTTAGCCGCAAACTTAACCCTAACCCTAATGGGAAAATGGAAATAAATACATGTTTTATTTTTATTATTTTTCCCTAACTAAGAGGGTGATAAAGGGGGTTTGATTTAATATTTATAGCGGGTTTTTATGATTGGCATCTGTCACGCTAAAAGACGCTTTCTATTGCAAAAAATAGTTGCATCACCACATTCAGAGAGCTATAATTTTTGTATATTTTGGCCCACAGAGTCATTTGAGGTCTTATTTTTTGCGGTACGAGTTGACGTCTTCATTGGTACCATTTTTGAGCACATGACATTTTTTGATCGCTTTTTATTTCAATTTTTGGGAGGTTAGAATGAACAAAAATCAGCAATTCATGAATTTCTTTTGTGGGGCGTTTATACCGTTCTGCGTGTGGTACAATCGATAAAGCGGTTTTATTCTTTGGGTTAGTACGATTACGGCGATACCTCATTTATATAATTTTTTTATGTTTTGGCGCTTTTATACAATAAAAACAATTTATATAAAAAATAATTATTTTTGCATCGCTTTACTCTGCGAGCTATAACTTTTTTATTTTTTTGCTGATGATGCTGTATGGTGGCTCCTTTTTTCGGGACAAGATGTCGTTTTCAGCAGTACCATCGTTATTTATATCTGTCTTTTTTATCGTGTGCTATTCCACTTTTTGTTCGGTGGTATAATGATAAAGCATTGATTTTTTGCTTTGTTTTTTTTTTAAAGGGTTAGGGGTTAAAAAGTGGGACAGTTCTATAGGGCGGGTCATTACAGACGCGGCGATACCAAATATGTGTACTGTTATTGTTTTGTTTTTTTATTTACAGGAAGAAATGAATTTATTGCGGAATTTTTTTTTTACACTTGTGATTTTCATTTTTTTTACTTTGTCCCAGGGTGGAACATCACTGTAGAATGTCAGATCGCTGGTCTGACAGTGTGCACAGCACTCTGTGAGACCAGCGATCTTTCTGGCAGTGCTGCAGGCTTCCTCAGCGCCTGCTCTCAGCAGGCACTGAGCAAGCCGCCTCCCTGCAGGATCCTGAGGCCATCTTGGATCTGGGGTCTTGCAGGGAGGAAGGCCTCAGAACAGCGCGATCACATCACGCTGTTCTGAGGGTCTCAGGGGAGCACGCAGGGAGTTACCTCCCTGCGCGATGCTTCCCTGTACCCCCAGTACACCGTGATCATGTTTGATCGCGGTATGCCAGGTGTTAATGTGCCGGGTATTAGCTGTGATAATCAGCTGACACCTGGCCGCGATCGGACTCGCTCCCCCCGGAAGCGCGTCGTACTATCCCATCCCTGGTCATATGGGCCCAGGTACCATGGACGGGATAGTACGTCGGATGGCAGAAAGGGGTTAAATCACAGAGATACAGTGGTTACGGGAAGTACTCAGACCCCTTTAAATTTTTCACTCTTTGTTTCATTGCAGCCATTTGGCAAATTCAAAAAGTTCATTTTTTTCTCATTAACGTACACTCTGCACCCAATCTTGACTGATATTGACTGATAAAAAAGATCTGTAAAAATTTTTGCAAATTTATTAAAAAAAGAAAAACTAAAAGTATTCAAAAATATTTAGACTTGAGAGTCTAAAAGTATTCAGACACTTTGCTCAGTATTGAGTAGAAGCACTCTTTTGAGCTAGTACAGCCATGAGTCTTCTTGGGAATGATGCAACAAGTTTTTCACACTTGGTTTTGAGGATCCTCTGCCGTTCTTCCTTGCAGATCCTCTCCAGTTCTGTCAGGTTGGATGTTGAATGTTGATGGACAGCCATTTTCAGGTCTCTCCAGAGATGCTCAATTGGGTTTAGGTCAGTGCTCTGGCTGGGCCAGTAAAGATTGGTCACAGAGTTGTTCTGAAGCCACTCCTTTGTTATTTTAGCTGTGTGCTTTGGGTCATTTTCTTGTTGGAAGGTGAATCTTCGGACAAGTCTGAGGTCCAGAGCACTCTGGAAGAGTTTTTCATCCAGGATATCTCTGTACTTGACCGCATTCATGTTTCCTTCAATGGCAACCAGTCGTCCTGTCCCTGCAGCTGTAAAACACCCCCATAGCATGATGCTGCCACCACCATGTTTCACTGTTGGGATTGTATTGGGCAGGTGATGAGCAGTGCCTGGTTTTCTCCACACATACAACTTAGAATTATCACCAAAAAGTTCTATCTTTGTCTCATCAGACCAGAGAATCTGGGAGTCCTTGCTGTGTTTGTTTTTTTTAGCAAACTCTATGCTGGCTTTCATATGTCTGACACTGAGCTCAGACACAGTGATTTTGGGGTTCTTCTTTGCCTCTCTCACCAAGGCTCTTCTCCCATGATTGCTCCATTTGGCTGGACGGCCTGGTCTTGGAAGACTTCTGGTGGTCCCAAACTTCTTCCAGTTAAGGATTATGGAGGCCACTGTGCTCTTAGGAACCTTGAGTACTGCAGAAATTCTTTTGTAACCTTGGCCAGTTTTGTGCCTTGACACAATTTTGTTTCTGAGCTCCTTGGCCATTTCCTTTGACCTCATGATTCTCATTTGGTCTGACATGCACTGTGAGCTGTGAGATCTTATATAGAAAGTTGTGTGCCTTTACAAATCAAGTCCTATCAGTTTAATTAAACACAGCTGGACTTCAATGAAGGAGTAGAACCATCTCAAGGAGGATCACAAGGAAATGGACAGAATGTGACTTAAATACGAGTGTCTGAGAAAAGGGTCTGAATACTTATGACCATGTGATATTTCAGTTTTTCTTTTTTAATAAATTTGCAAAAATTTCTATATTTCTGTTTTTTTCAGTCAAGATGGGGCGCAAAGTGTACATTACAGAGAAAAAATGAACTTTTTTGAATTTAACAAATGGCTGCAATGAAACAAAGAGTGAAAAATTTAAAGGGGTCTGAATACTTTCCGTACCCACTGTATGTCACACAAAATACTTACCTTTTATTCCATCTGTACATCAGAATATAGCAGTGTCTGAAATCTCCACAAAGAGAGAAGTGTACTGCCACAAAAAATCAGTCAGCTTCCACAGCAATTCACTTTCTACAACTATGAATTCAGTTCTGTCCAAACGTGGAAGGAGGAAGTTGGTCCATGAGAATCACATTTACTTATTTTTCAAATGAACCGCTGACGATGTCCATTCCATCTGGGCATGTGAAAAACGGTCGACTTGCAAGGGACGTGTTTGGACCAATGAAGAATCTGGCGAAGTTGTGAAAGTAGTCAATCTTCACAGTCATGCAGCACAAGCTGCAAGACCTGAAGCAATCCGACTTGTTAATGAGGCAGTCACCAGGGCAAGGACAACACAGGAGACATCACAACAGGTTCTCACATATGTCATTTCAGGAGCCCATTCTAATGTTGTAGCACTTCTCCCAAGGAAAGCATCACTGAAGAGAACAATACGATTAGCAAGGCAACTTGGCAATATCCCAAGGTTACCTCAAACCCTTGATCAACTTGTTATCCCCCAGGAGTTTCAGGAGATCTGTATTGATGGTGTCCAGCAGCAGTTCCTTCTGCATGACTCTGGTAAGCTACTTAACTATTTAACATTGTATTAAACAATTCCATTATTAGTGTTGAGCATTCCAATACTTCAAATATCGGGTATCGGCCGATATTCGCTGTATCAGAATTCCGATTCCGAGTACCGATATTTTCGTCATATCGGATACCGGAATCGTAATTGTCGTGTCACTGTCGCTGTCCGTCGGTCGGGTCTGTCAGGAGTCAGCGGCACTTACCTGGCAGAAGATCTCCGGCGGTCACGTCCTGGACTGCTTGATGGCCGCCATCATCTTCTCCCTGGCGGTCACGTGCAGTTTCTCGCGATAACTGCAGTGACTACTGGGTAATCGCGGCCATAAAGCAGTCTGATGACGTCACCGCCGGGGAAGCTGGTAAGCAGCTGTGCTGCGCCAGGATGTCAGGCTCTGCCTGGCATTCCGATGTAGCAGAGCTGGATCGTCGTGGGACCCTCGTTACTATGGACTGCGTCGGACAGGTGGTATACTGTTGGTTTGTTTTTTTCCTTTTTTTACAGGAGATCGATGGCGTCGCAGGAATGAGAGTGTAATAAAAGAAATGAAAACTGTGTTGTCTCTTTTATTTCATTAAAATACTTTTTTCTTGCTGTGTCTTTTTTTAAACATTTAAAAACTTTGGGATTAATAATGGATCGGTGTCTTATTGACGCCTCTCCATTATTAACCGGGCTTATTGTCACTGTGCAATCAACGGTGACATTAACCCCTTATTACCCCGCTTGCCACCGCTACAGGGCAAGTGGGAAGAGCCGGGTAAAGTGCCACAATTGGCACATCTTTTGATGCGCCAAATGTGGGGCTGCTGTAGCCTGGTATTATCAGGCTGTTGAGGGCCAAAATCCATGGGCCT
This sequence comes from Oophaga sylvatica, assembly GCA_033576555.1. Taxonomy (NCBI): domain Eukaryota; kingdom Metazoa; phylum Chordata; class Amphibia; order Anura; family Dendrobatidae; genus Oophaga; species Oophaga sylvatica. The sequence goes on along the minus strand of JARQOD010000006.1, from coordinate 260,822,915 downwards.
TGACAGTCTCTTAATACCAGGCCGCAGCAGTCTGCATTATACTTGGCTGGTTAACAAAAATAGGGGGACCCCTGCGCCATTTTTTTTTCGAGGGGATCCCCTATTTTTGTTAACCAGTCAAGCTAAGCAGACTGCTGTGGCCTGGTATTATCAGGCTTGCAAGGTCCATGGATATTGGATCCTTACCAGCCTGAAAAACCAGGCCTCAGCAGTCTGCTTCATCTGGCTGGTTAACAAAAATAGGGGGGACCCACGCCAATTTTTTTCGAGGGGATCCCCTATTTTTGTTAACCAGCCAAGATATGCAGACTGCTGTGGCCTGGTATTATCAGGCTGGCAAGGTCCATGGATCTTGGCTCCTTAACAGCCTGAAAAACCAGGCCTCAGCAGTCTGCTTCATCAGGCTGGTTAACAAAAATAGGGGGGACCCCACGCCATTTTTTTTTCGAAGGAAACCCCTATTTTTGTTAATCAGTTCCCTCTGAAGTCACTGATGGTGTCCCTGGCTGACCTGAAGTGAAAGTGGAAAGCAATCAATTAAGCTTTCCACTTCCTCTCCTGTCAGTCAGGAGAGGAGCTCATTCATTCGGGGGTTTAGGCCGGAGTCAGACACAACTACAAATAAACGGACCGTTTTAGTCGGTCGATTATCGGAGCAAAATGTAAACATCACACATCAGCCTGGCATCCGATTTTCCTTCAAAGATGCGATTTAGTCGCATGTGTGTGTACCTTGTAACATCCGATTTTCATCCGACTTGCGAGAATTTCTCGCAGGCTTGCAAAACTGACATATAATGGATCCAAAAGAATAGTATTTAAATCACAAAAGAAAGAATAGATATATACACATAGAACACATATATATATTATATATATATATATATACATGTCATTGTGACATGTATATATATATATATATATTTATAGTTCCTAGACTTCTACATACTGTAATAGCCGCTAATTCAATTGCCGGCTTTTGTGAAATCACAGAAGCCGACATGAAATGATACATTGTTTAGACACACTTAACGATGTAATTTCCTGTATTTTGATATATGGTTTGAACTTACAATTACATAAGTGTATGTGTGCAAAATTTCAGACATGTAGGGGTTAATTAAAGGTGTAAATTCGTTGAAAAAAAATGCGTGGGCTCCCGCTGAATTTTCTCCACCAGACAGACAAAGCAAGCGAGTGTGGGCAGATAATAATAGCCTAGGAAGGGTACATTTTTTTTTGTGCCCCCCCTGGCTACTAACGTCTGCCCCCAGACACCCCAGAAAGGGCAAATCTCTAATTAGATTCGCCCTTTCTGGCACTTTGCCCGTCTATTCCCATTGCCCTGTAGCGGTGGCGAATGGGTTAATAAGGGGTTAAAGCCACCTTGCAATTGAAAGGTCACTTTAAGCCAGGTTAATAATTGAGAGTTGTCAATTAGACAACTCTCAATTATTAATCCTATTGTATGAAAGAAAAATCAAACACACACAGTTTAATAAAAAAGAAGTTTAATTAAATAATCACACAGTTTTTGACCATATTTTATTTTCCTACTAAAACCATTTCCTGTAATAAAAATTAAAAAAAAAAGCAAAATTATTCTTACCAAATCCGATGTACAGTCAGGTCCCACGGTGTAATCCATCAGAAAGGGTTAACAGGTTACAGCTCGCAGAGAGCTAATGCTGTCTCCTAGCTGTAACACCCCGAATGAATAACTTCCTCTCCCAGCGAAAGGAGAGGAATAGATTAATGAATGGAGCTTAATTGATTTATTGCCACTTTCACTTCAGTGACCTGACCTAAAGTGAAAGTGGGACACAATCAATTAAGCTTCATTCATTAATCACATCCTCTCCTGTCGGCAGGAGATAAGCTCATTCATTCAGGAGCTTTCAGCTGAGCAGGCAGAATTACTTGCACTGCTTGGCTGATTGCTAGTTAACCCTTAGTGAAGGATTACATCGTGGGACGTGACAGATCGCCAGATAGGTAAGAATAATGTTGGTTTATTATTTTTTCTTTATTATAGAAGATCAAGGGCTTCGCACGGATTAAGAGTTAAATAAAAGATGGTCAAAAAAATGTGTTTTTTATTTCATTAAAATTATTTATTCTTAAAGTGTGTGTGTATTTTTATTTCCTTAAATAGGATTAATAATTGATAGTTGTCTAATTGACAGCTCTCAATTATTAACCTGGCTTAAAGTGACCTTTCAATAGCAAGGTGGCTTTAACCCCTTATTAACCCATTCGCCACCGCTACAGGGCAATGGGAATAGACGGGCAAAGTGCCAGAAAGGGCGAATCTAATTAGAGATTTTCCCTTTCTAGGGTGTCTGGGGGCACATGTTAGTAGACAGGGGGGGCACAAAAAAATGTACCCTCCCTAGGCTATTATTATTTGCCCCCACTCGCTTGCTTTGTCTGTCTGGTTGAGAAAATGCAGCGGGAGCCCACGCATTTTTTTTCAACGAATTTACACCTTTAATTAACCCCTACATGTCTGAAATTTTGCACACATACACTTATGTAATTGTAAGTTCAAATCATATATCAAAATACAGGAAATAACATGGTTAACTGTGTCTAAACAATGTATCATTTCATGTCGGCTTCTGTGATTTCACAAAAGCCGGCAATTGAATTAGCGGCTATAACAGTATGTAGAAGTGTAAGAACTATAAATATATGTATAGATATGTCACAATGACATATATATATATATATATATATATATATTGTAAGCTTTTCAGGGGATATAGCTCTGGGATCGCCGTCCGGGTAGACGGAGTGGCACGGAAACAGTTCATTCACAGACAGCAGTTCTGGTAAAAACTGGCCGCAACCAGTTTTATTAAAGTCCACAGCAAACAGAACATAATCAAAACCAAATCATAAACATAAGACCTGGGCTTGTCCAGCCACTTACTAAACTTAGATAGATTTCCCTATCTATCCGGGACCAGACTCTAACAGCCTGGGCCAAAACAACACATATGTTCAGCATTTACCAGCATGGAGTTTCACAGAGTCTCCTCCTTGTGTCTGAAGGCACCTTCAACGTCCAGACTTGAGAGAGCTCCCCTCCTATTCAGCAGCTATCCGCATGGATTCTCACAGAGACTACTCCTGTGTCCGGGGTACATCGAGCACCCAGACTGAGACAGCTCATACTCCTGGAGACTCCTTCTTGTGCCTGGACTCCTTGTCCAGACTAAGCGAGCTCTC
>JARQOD010000006.1:260765095-260819581 GCA_033576555.1 Oophaga sylvatica | reverse complement strand
CTATAACGGCAATCGCAAAAAAAAAAGTGCGATTCTCCCTTTCATTTCTCTCTCCTCTGATGTGATCACACATCAGAGGGGAGAGAAATAGGGTCCCCGGGACCCCCGATCTGTCCCCCGTGCCTCCCGGTGTCCCCCCAGTCCTCCTGTGGCTCCTGCAGCTCCCGGCGTCTTGTCCCTGCTTAGAAAATGGTGGGCGCCTGAGCAGTGCGCAGTGCTCCCGCCGAGTCGGATTTTCTCCCAGAGAACATAATTAGGGTCCCCCGCAGTCCCCCCAATTTTGCGATTGCCGTTATTAACCATATAACGGCGATTGCAAAAGAAAAGAAAAGCCGCGATCCTGCAATTAATTTCTCTCCCCTCTGATGTGATCGCACATCAGAGGGGAGAGAAATAGGGTCCCCAGGACCCCCGATCCCCCTGGTACCTCCCGGTGTTCCCTCTGTCCTCCATCAGCTCCCAGCCTCCCGGCGTCTTCATCCTGTAAAAAAAAAATGGCGGGCGCATGCGCAGATTCATTCATTCTGTAAAAGTACATTTTGATCACTTTGATTAACTATCACAGTGATAAAAAAAAATTGTATTTAACCCCCCCTTTATCACCCCATTAGTTAGGGACATATAATAAAATAAAGAAATTTTATTTATTTTAATTTTTCCGTTAGGGTTAGGGTTAGGGCTAGGGTTAGGGCTAGGGTTAGAGTTACAATTAGCGTTAGGGCTACAATGAGGATTAAGTATACAATTAGGATTAGGGATACAATTAGGGTTGGAATAAGAGATAGGGTTAGGGTTGGGATTAGGGTTAGGGGTGTGTTGGGGTTAGGGTTGGAGCTAGAATTGAGGGGTTTCCACTATTTAGGCACATCAGGGGGTCTCCAAACACGACATGGCGTTCAAAAAGTCAAATGGCGCTCCCTTCCTTCCGAGCCCTGTCGTGCGCCCAAACAGTGGTTTAGCCCAACATATGGGGTATCAGCGTACTCAGGACAAATTGCACACCAATTTTTGGGTTCTAATTTCTCCTGTTACTCTTGGGTAAATAAAAAATAGCTGGCTAAAAAATCATTTTTGAGGAAAAAAATGATTTTTTATTTTCACGGCTCTGCGTTTATAAATTTCTGTGAAGAATTTGGGGGTTGAAAGTGCTTACCACACATCTAGATAAGCTCCTTGGGGGTCTAGTATCCAAAATAGTGTCACTTGCAGGGGGTTTCTACTGTTTAGGCACATCAAGGGCTCTGCAAACACAACGACTCCCGCAGAACATTCCATCAAAGTCTGCATTACAAACTGGCGCTCCTTCCCTACCAAGCTCTCCCATGCGCCCAAACAGTGGTTCCACCCCACATATGGGGTATCAGCGTACTCAGAAAAAATTGCACAACAACTTTTGTGGTCTAATTTCTCCTGTAACCCTTGGGAAAAAAAAAAATAGCGAGCTAAAAAATCATTTTTGAGGAAAAAAATTATTTTTTATATTCACAGCTCTACGTTATAAACTTCTGTGAAGCACTTGGAGGTTAAAAGTGCTCACCACACATCTAGATAAGATCCTTAAGGGGTCTAGTTTCTAAAATAGGGTCACTTGTTGGGGGTTTCCACTGTTTAGGCACATCAGAGGCTCTCTAAACGCGACATCGCGTCCAGCCAATTCTGCGTTGAAAAAGTCAAACGGTGCACCTTCCCTTGCGACCTCTGCCGTGCGCCCAAAAAGTGGTTTACCACCACATATGGGGTATCAGTGTATTCAGGAGAAATTGCACAACAAATTTTGTGGTTTATTTTATCTTTTAACACTTGTGAAAATAAAAAAAATTGGTTCTGAAGTAAAGTTTTTTTGTAAAAAAGTTAAATGTTAATTTTTTCCTTCCACATTGCTTCAGATCTTGTGAAGCACGTAAAGGGTTAATAAACTTCTTGAATGTGGTTTTGAGCACCTTGAGGGGTGCAGTTTTTAGAATGGTGTCACTTTTGGGTATTTTCTATCATATAGACCCCTCAAAGTGACTTCAAATGTGATGTGGTCCCTAAAAAAACAATGGTGTAAAAATGAGAAATCGCTAGTCAACTTTTAGCCCTTATAACTTCGTAACATAAAAAAAATTTGTTCCCAAAATTGTGCTTACGTAAAGTAGACATGTGGGAAATGTTATTTATTAAGAAATTTGTGTGACATATCTCTCTGATTTAAGGCCATAAAAATTTAAAGTTTGAAAATTGCTAAATTTTCAAAATTTTCGCCATATTTCCGTTTTTTTCATAAATAAACGCAAATCATAGAAATTTTTTGTTACCACTAACGTGAAGTACAATATGTCATGAAAAAAACATTCTCAGAATCAGCTAGATTCGTTAAAGTGTTCCAGAGTTATAACCTCATAAAGTGACAGTGGTCAGAATTGTAAAAATTGGCCCAGTCATTAAGCTGCAAAATGGTTCTGTCACTAAGGGGTTAATAATACCTACATAGTAAACATTCTTTTCCATGTCCTTCTTGAGGTAGATTCATTATCTAAGCTCATACCTTTTGGGAGGTGTTCCAAATCCATGCCACGCTATCCATAATGTGAGGTCTACACTTGCGAAACTCCAAAAGGTCAGTGCTTCCTATATTCAGTTATACTACAAGATTTTTGTGATAGTATGCCAGAAAGCAATATTTTCTTTCTTCCTTTTAATTGTGTTTTTTTTTATATTAAGGCACAAGGTAATTTTTGACATGCCAAAACAGCCGAAACCCACACAAGTGATGCCATTTTGGAAACTACTAGTGATGAGCGAGCGTGCTCTGATAAGGAGTTGTCTAAGCATGATCAAATGCTATCTTTGGAGTGCTCTAATATTATGTTCGAGTCGCATTTGCTGCATGTCTTGTGGCTGTTCGACAGCTGCAACACATGCAGCGATTGCCCAACAAACAGGCAATCCCTGCATGTCTTGCAGCTGTTGACCAGCAGCGAGACATGCAACCATGGTGACTCGAACATAGTATTAGAGCACGCTGAAGATACTCTATGTGCACTCGAGCATGCTCAGATAATACATTATCTGAGCATGCTCAATCATCACTAGAAACTTCACTTCTCAAAGAATTTATCTAGGGGTGTTGTGAGAATTTTGAACCCTCATGCAATTTACAGACTTGTATAAAATTGGGCTGAGTAAAATAAAATTACAATTTTTCCACTAAAATCTTGATTTGGCCCTGAGTTTTTAATTTTCAAAAGCAATAATAGGAGAAAAGAGTGGTACAATTTGTTACACAATTTCTTCTGAGTGCACTAATGCCCCATATGCTGGAATGGTTTGGAGGTGCTATGTCAGATTTGGCAAAGTCCTAAGGTGCCAGAAAAGAAGAACCTTCCATAAGTGACCCCATTTTACAAGCAACACCTCTCAATGAATAGTTATGATTTTGAATCCTTGGGTGTGTTCCAGAAACAAGCAGCAGTGGATGTTGTTGAATAAAAATTGAAAATCTGTGATTGTAGTGCCCAGTACATTGTAATGCCCATACATTGTGCCCAGCTCATGCTTCTGGAGACTCGCACCCCATAATTAAGCGGGCTCTTATCGCTTACAGAAATGCCAAACATGTGGACACTAAATGTGGTTTAGGCACACTGTGGATAAGAAGGGAGGGGGCATTAGGATTTGGAGTGTAGAATTAGCTAAATTTCTTTTAGGGAGCAGGGAGCTTTAGCACTTTTCCAGAGCCTTTTTGCTACCAGTAACATGGAAGCCCCCTATGTTTCCATTGCCAGATGACTGACCTAAATGGGGGTTTTCTTTTGTGGATTATTTTAAAGGTTTTACTGGGAACATTTTACATAACATTTTGGATTACATTTATTGTGAGCTCTGCTCTGAGCACTTATATCAGGGTTCCAATCTAAATATCTTAATGGTGTAATTCAGGTGAAACTCCCGATGGATTCATTCACTATAATGAAGAGAGTAACTATTGACCCTGTCTGGCCTTTGTTCAGTGTGTGTACTTCTTTTCAGAAGTGCATAAAACTGTGGCTGACCACTCATGTATCCACAATGAAAAAGATAAACACCGCTGGATGATAGGCCAGACAGCGTACACAGTGCTTCCATCTGCCTCACTACTTCTATCGCTGGGGTTCCGTCTGAATCATGTATTTTAGAGATTTACATGGAAACTCCAGTGTAAGTGCTCAGCGTAGAGCGCAGGTTAAATGTACTTCAAGCCTTACTGCGATCTTTGGGAGGCAGAATGAAAAAATCAACAGCAGGTGAAGAATTGGTTTCATTTAATTTTTACACCATTCTTTGTGGGGTATAAGCGATTTGACAACTTTATTCTTCAGGTCGGTGCGATTACAGCGATACCAGACTTATACTGGTTTTTTTAAATTTGGCTGCTATCACATAGTAAAACCTTTTTTTTACAAAACAAAGTTTTTCCATCGACTTATTTTGAGAGCTCACTTCAGAAAAGAGAAAGTATGGAGGGCACCACTATGTAATACTGAGAAAAGGTGTTCTCCAGGAACATGCTGATTGTTAGGCGTCAGGCATCTGAAGTTGGATTGGAGTCATCAGTGGATTCTGTGGTCTCCCATTCTGATCCAGCCAGGGCAGATGCTGCTCAGCTTCGCCATCGGTCCCAACACCTAGCCAATACACAGGAAGTACAAGCTGTCTCCAGGGTCTTTGTTAATAGTAGCTTTAAACATAGGTTACAGAAGGGAACAAGGATGTTATAGCCTAAGTCCTGGATTTCTTGCACTGAGCAAGCCAGTGATGTGGCGGACCGTGATTGGTGATTTGGTGTCAGCTGATCCGGTGACCTGGCACTGCCTGATTGGTCACGGGTGATGTCATCAGTGATGCGATTAACGAGATGGCTGGGGGCAGGGCTTAGCTCTTAAATAGCCCGACTGCAAGCATGGCGGCGCGTTCAGATCATATAAGTCGTGCATGTGTGCTCATTAGCTTCGCTCTCCGTGACCTGCCGATGCCAGAGTTTACTGAGCTAATTAGCACAGGTCACTCAGGCAAGTTAGTAGATACTAGGCAGGTAATGAATGTGGTGCAGTCTAGCTCCGACAGAGGGTAGCGATACACCCTGAGCAGACTGCGGGGCGCGTAACCTGTGCATCACCTGCTATCCGTAAGGAGAGTGGCTTCAGTCCGGTCGCACACCGGCTGGCAGCACATACGCCCGGTGTGAGTCATACTCACTTCCTAGCGGCTGGTGTGTGGTTTCTGTGCAGTCAACAGAGCCACGTCAACGCCAGTTCGCAGCACATCTTCCGTGGAGTTAACAGAGATAGTGCGAGTCCTTATCTTGCCTAGTGTGAAGTAACACAGGCAAGATCTCATATTCTGTTATCAATTTTACCCTCATACCCAGGGGGTGTTCGGCAGCAGTATCTTAGACTGCATCGCAGACCCCAGGGTTCGGTTGCTCCCTGTCATTTAATAAAGTTGTTGCAACCATCCCCTTAACACTGATAAACATCAAATAGAAAGCAAAAGAAAAAAGAAACAAACTTGGGAACTCCCAAAATACAATAAGTACAGGTCCTTCTCAAAAAATTAGCATATAGTGCTAAATTTCATCATTTTCCATAATGTAATGATTACAATTAAACTTTCATATATTTTAGATTCATTACACACCAACTGAAATTTGTCAGGTCTTTTATTGTTTTAATACTGATGATTTTGGCATACAACTCCTGATAACCCAAAAAACCTGTCTCAAAAAATTAACATATTTCAACCATCCAATAAAATAAAAGTGTTTTTTAAAAACAAACAAAAAAACCATCAAATAATAAAGTTCAGTTATGCACTCAATACTTGGTCGGGAATCCTTTTGCAGAAATGACTGCTTCAATGCGGCGTGGCATGGAGGCAATCAGCCTGTGACACTGCTGAGGTGTTATGGAGGCCCAGGATGCTTCGATAGCGGCCTTAAGCTCATCCAGAGTGTTGGGTCTTGCGTCTCTCAACTTTCTCTTCACAATATCCCACAGATTCTCTATGGGGTTCTGGTCAGGAGAGTTGGCAGGCCAATTGAGCACAGTAATACCATGGTCAGTAAACCATTTACCAGTGGTTTTGGCACTGTGAGCAGGTGCCAGGTCGTGCTGAAAAATGAAATCTTCATCTCCATAAAGCATTTCAGCCGATGGAAGCATGAAGTGCTCCAAAATCTCCTGATAGCTAGCTGCATTGACCCTGCCCTTGATGAAACACAGTGGACCAACACCAGCAGCTGACATGGCACCCCACACCATCACTGACTGTGGGTACGTGACACTGGACTTCAGGCATTTTGGCATTTCCTTCTCCCAGTCTTCCTCCAGACTCTGGCACCTTGATTTCCGAATGACATGCAAAATTTGCTTTCATCAGAAAAAAGTACTTGGGACCACTTAGCAACAGTCCAGTGCTGCTTCTCTGTAGCCCAGGTCAGGCGCTTCTGCCGCTGTTTATGGTTCAAAAGTGGCTTTACCTGGGGAATGCGGCACCTGTAGCCCATTTCCTGCACACGCCTGTGCACGGGGGCTCTGGATGTTTCTACACCAGACTCAGTCCACTGCTTCCTCAGGTCCCCCAAGGTCTGGAATCCGTCCTTCTCCACAATCTTCCTCAGGGTCCGGTCACCTCTTCTCATTGTACAGTGTTTTCTGCCACATTGTTTCCTTCCAACAGACTTCCCATTGAGGTGCCTTGATACAGTACTCTGGGAACAGCCTATTTGTTGAGAAATTTCTTTCTGGGTCTTACCCTCTTGCTTGAGGGTGTCAATGATGGCCTTCTTGACATCAGTCAGGTCGCTAGTCTTACCCATGATGGGGGTTTTGAGTAATGAACCAGGCAGGGAGTTTTTAAAAGCCTCAGGAATCTTTTGCATGTGTTTAGAGTTAATTAGTTGATTCAGAAGATTAGGGTAATAGGTCGTTTAGAGAACCTTTTCTTGATATGCTAATTTTTTGAGACAGGTTTTTTGGGTTATCAGGAGTTGTATGCCAAAATCATCAGTATTAAAACAATAAAAGACCTGACAAATTTCAGTTGGTGTGTAATGAATCTAAAATATATGAAAGTTTAATTGTAATCATTACATTATGGAAAATAATGAAATTTAGCACTATATGCTAATTTTTTGAGAAGGACCTGTATATAAATATGATTTTTATTGATCAGCAAACAACACATACTGGATAAAAACATTTAAAAACAAACCATGAAAAAAATGTCTAGTTATGCCCATAGTATGGCAATAACTATCCCACACTAATTCTGATCAATGTTTATGTCAATATAAGGCTCCAAAAGAAAATGCATAGCAGAAAGATGAAACACAGTATATTAAGATGCCAATGGTAACAATCATACAAATGCAGCCCCAAAGCAAAATGTATCTACAAAAAAGTTTTTTGTGTGTATAAATATCACAAGATACACTTGACTGCATGTACCTATTTACATACAGCACCATATAAATAGCTAAGCACAAAAAAACAATAGCAATGAAATTAGGGAACACAAAAAGTTCCAAAGTGCACACATGCGGCTATTGTATGTCAAATGGGCTGGTCCACTCTGTGACCACAAAAGCAGAAAACCTATATAAGAAGAATGTTAAATAGGAAACAAACCAATTCCTGTAATACATTGCAAGGAATGGAAGAGGAGGCACAGATGGTGAAGTTCACATTGTTTTTTTATTTTTAGAGTGGAACCTCGGGACCACGGTCTGGGGGGCTCCGAAGGGGGCGTGACTAGTGAGTCCCAGGTATCCGTAGTAAGATCCCTCGAACAGGACCAGAGTGGAATACCTGGGGGACACAGGTGCTACCTCCAGTTTGACCCCCGACACGTGGCAGCTGTCCCAGCGGGACAAATGGGTAACAGATATAACGGATCTGATCGGTGAACACCAGGTATGAGAGGTGAAGCTGGCACTGGTGAGGAAGGTCAGGTTCAGGATAGCTGATAGGAAGCTGGCTCCAGTAACCTTGACATAGTCCTTGGGTTCGGATGGCGTGTGGCAGAACGGGATGGCACTTGAATATATGGATACTGATGTCGTCTTGGATAGTTGAACACTGGTCACAGATACTCTGTGGAGAAAAACAGTATGAGCAAGTGCATTGCTAACACAGCGCAGACAGAACAGGGACTGAACCGGATGTAGGAAGAGTAGATACTCGTTGCTCCGGCACTCTCCCTATGGAGGAGAGGCCAGAAATATTAATCAGTGTGTTAGGGTCGAGTGCCCGCTTCTGCACAAGGGGAATCTCGAGCCATCCCGGCTCCGGTCTCCCATCCGTCTCCGGCCGCAGTGGACTCTGCTCAGCTTAGACGTCGGTCCCAGCATCTTGCCCAGTCTAACAGTGTGCAGAGGATTACTACTGCCTCTCCAGGCTCTGCTATTATGGCCAGTATTGGTTAGCGGCGAGCAGACGTCTTTAGGACAAAGTCCTTGTTTTCCCCTTCTGAGCATGCCCAGGGTGAGATCTCTCATTGGAGATCAGGGGTCACATGCTCAGATACTGCAGCGGCTCCGATTGGTCCGCCAGGAAGGTTCTGTGACTACTGGTGTTCTGGAACAGTTTCATTGGTCCTTGTTTCTGGCAGGTCCTGTAGCTGTTACTATAAAAGGGTGGCATGGTTGGGCCGCCATGCGCTAGTATCAATTGCATTATGTGCTTTGCGCCAGTGTGATCATGCACGCATGTGGTTAGGGCTCGGCTGAAATAAGCCCCTAGAATACCGGCACCTCCGGTGAGGAGATTTGAGTGCAAGTGGTTAGGGCTTGACTGAAATAAGCCCCTAGAATACCGGCTTCTCCGGTGAGGAAATTGGTTGAATGCATTGCTGTCTGCATGATCACGGACTGCTATCCGCACAGCAGTTATCTGTGTATCCCTGTGGTGTTAACAGAACACAGTCTTTTTCTCAGCGACTCTGTGACGCCACAGGGTTCGCTTTATAACGCTGGTTCAGCGCCCTAGCGTTTTACTTTGCGGCTCACTGAAGCTAAGTGAGTTCGCACCTATCGCCATATAGCGCTGTGGCATTCCCGTTAGCGGCTCTCGGGAATAACAGAGTTTGCACTTACTGCCACAGCGCGCTACGGCGTTTATTTTAGCGACTCTGCGGGATAACAGAGTTCGCTACTTTCACCATCTTACTAGCAGCGGGCTTCGCTTGCACGGTGGACCCCGGGCTGCGAACGCACCTCTCTACTATATCTATTAGGTGTGTTCCACAGACCCTAACACAGTGTGATGCCATTGGTTAATTGCTATTTTCAAAAAATGCACAATATCGCTTTAAGAGACCAGAGGTAAGCACGCGCGTGTTCACAGCGCTCTCCCAGGAGGCCTGCTGGCAGCGTGCCAGGAAGCAGTGGAGAGAGGACTTTGAGGAACAGACAGCGAGTGAGGATCCCGACAGGGACCTCATAGAGGTACTGGAGCAGTCTCAGGAGCAGGATCGGCTGAGGGGCCAGAGCTAGGAGCAGCGCCGGACGCATGTGCAGAGCCAGAACTGGGTGTAACATACATCCATGTTATACAGCCTGGAATTTTAAGCCCATTGGTATAAAAGTGGAGGAATCATGAGAGGAGTCATATATGCTGAAAGAAATTAGGAGGGAATTAGGAGGGTCTGTTCAGTTTATGTCTGTATATGTTTTTTGTTTATTTTTGTTTTTACATACATAAATGTATTTATTGTTATAATGCTTTTTTCATATTTCTTGTTCTTCAGCTTGTCATTTTTTTAATATTTTAATAATTTTTTTTAACTTTTTTCACTTTTTTACTTAGTCCCTCTATGAGAATTTAGCTTTTTTTTACTCTGATTGCTGATATAATACACCAAATTTAAAATGCATTATACCTGTCAGTGCTGCACCTACAGAAGCTTCTTACACCTTGCTTTCAGCATGGTCTAAAAATGTCAGTGTAGCTGCCTGACTGCAGGTCATAATTTGACCTTGGGTTGCCATAGCAACAATCGAGCCCTCGCTATGACGCTGGTATGGGAGAGGGAGCCCTCTCCCCGTGCCTACATTCTAAATGCTGTGATCACTGTTGATCGCAGCATTTAGTGAGTTAAACAGCCTGGGGCTGTACAGGTACCACTCCTGACAGTGACAACCTGGTCTCAACTATCACTTTAGCAAGGTCCTAGCAGCAATCGTGCGGGCACCCCTCCTCTGCTCGCACGATTGTCAGGACATGCCAGTACGTCCATCTGTGCGAATAACGCAATAATAGTAATTATATAACAATAATAATAACATAATAATAGTAATAGTAATAACATAATAATAGTAATTAATGAAGAGGTTAATTACTATTAGGCTACATTCACAAGTTCAGTATTTGATCAGTATTTTACTTCAGTATTTGTAAGCCAAAACCAGGAGTGGGTGATAAATACAGAAGTGGTGACTTGTTTCTGTTATCCTCTGATTGTTCCACTCCTGATTTTGGCTTACAAATACTGATGTAAAATACTGATAAAATGCTGAATGTATGAACTTGGCCATACTTTAAAGGGAACCTGTCACCAGGTTTTGCCGATAAGAGATACGGTCATCACCTTTCAGGGGTGATATACAGCATTCTATAATGCTGTATATCTGCCGTCAACATGACCTGCAAGAGAAGAAAAATAACTTTTATTATACTTACCTGTGTGGTGGTCCGGTCCGAGGGGCGTCGCTGGTTTTGGTCCAGCGCCTCCCTTCTTCTTGCGATACCGCCCTCCTGCTTGCTCTGTGTGGCTGATCCATCTCCTCTGCACCGCGCTCCTGCGCAAGCATACTATCTGCCCTGTTGAGGGCAGAGCAAATTATTGCAGTGCGCAGGTGCCAGGAAAGGTCAAAGCGCCCTGGCACCTGCACACTGCAGTACTTTGCTCTGCCCTCAACAGGGCAGATAAGTATGCCTGTGCAGGAGTGCTGTGCTGAGGAGACAGTGTGGATGATGAAGGGACACGTCATCCACACGAAGCAAGAAAGACGGCATCACATGTAGATGGGAGGCGCCGGACCAAGAAGAGCGACACCACTCTGACCGGATCGCCCCGCAGGTGAGAATAATAAAAGTTATTTTTCTTCACTGCCAGGTCGGGTTGGGGGCAGATATGCAGCATTATAGAATGCTGTATATCAGCCCTGAAAGATGATGGCCATCTCATATCGGCCAGACCTGCTGACAGGTTCACTTTAAGTAATTGGAGTCAAAAGAAAAGTGCTGGTAAAAAAAGGGTTCTGTTCAATGTCTTCACATCTAATACTCATGTGTCATGTGTACTGATGAAACATTATTATGAGAAACTATAAAAAAAAAGTAATTGAAAGATAGTGTAATGCCTTGCCAAACCAAGCTAATAATTTTTTAAGACTAATAAATTTATGCAACAAAAATAAATCTCAAAGAGCATGCAGAATTTATAGAACATTCTTAAGCTCCTGCTTTACCTTTAATTTGTTAAAATAATTGTTGTATTTGTTAAAACATATAAGGTAAAATAATCATAACCACAACAGCTGCAAAGAGTAAATCATACAAAGGCTGGATAGTCATAAAAAGAATAGGGGAGCTATTGTTTTGCTATATGCAATATATACATAACAATTGTGCAACCTGAAAAGTCGCACAGAGTCCTGGAGATAATAAGGCCTGCATCCTCTCCAAAGAGCTGTTGGCTCAGGACCAATATATTGTTCACGCACAGGGGCTTCTTCAGTCTGTCTCCACTCATAATGTAAACACATAAAAACCCTACAAAATATTGCTTAATTTTTCAGAACATACTATGACCAAAATAAGAGTTGGACCAAATACCACAAAATGTATGGAATATTTGTAGACATCAGACGAAAGAGAAATGCAGCTCTTTATGCAATAACATTGAAGCAAAAAAGAATTCATTAGAAAGGGAACTAAATACAGTTTTGTGGGTTCACTTTTTAATCCCTTTCTGCCATCAGACGTACTGTCCCCTCCATGGTACCCGGGCCTGTATGACCATGGACGGGATAGTACGTCACATGCGATTGGC
This sequence comes from Oophaga sylvatica, assembly GCA_033576555.1. Taxonomy (NCBI): domain Eukaryota; kingdom Metazoa; phylum Chordata; class Amphibia; order Anura; family Dendrobatidae; genus Oophaga; species Oophaga sylvatica. Next base: position 260,807,506 of record JARQOD010000006.1, on the reverse strand, counting down.
TGCTCTCCCGGTGGGAGCGTGGCCTACCGCGGCTGGGTGTCAGCTGAGTATCACAGTTGACACGCGGCACTATGTGCCAGGAGTGATCACGGACTGCTCCCGGCAAATTAACCCCTGGCACACTGCGATCAACCATGGGCTCCCTGCGTGCTTCCATGAGTCCCTCAGAACAGATGTGATAGCGCTGTTCTGAGGGCTTCCTCCTTGCAGGACTCCAGATCCAAGATGGCCGTGGGGTCCTTCGGGGTCTTGCAGGGAGGGGGCATCCTCAGTGCCTGCTGAGAGCAGGCACTGAAAAAGCCTGCAGCACTGCCTGTGAGATCGCCGATATGACACAGTGCTGTGCACAGTGTCAGATCAGCGATCTTACTATTTACAGTGATGTCCCACCCTGGGACAAAGTAAAAAAGTAAAAAAAATAAAATTAACATGTGTAAAAAAAATTCTAAATAAAGAAAAAAAAATATTTCCCAATAAATTCATTTCTTCATGTAAATAAAAAAAAAAACAATAAAAGTACACATACTAGGTATCACCGCGTCCGTAACGATCCGCCCTATAAAACTGTCCCACTGGTTAACCCCTTTAGTGAACCCCTTAAAAAAACAAAAAAAAAAACAATGCCTTATCATCATACCATCGAACAAAAAGTGGAATAACACGTGATTAAAAAGACGGATATAAATAAACATGGTACCGCTGAAAACTTTATCTTGTCCCACAAAAAACAAGCTGCCATAGAGCATCATCAGCAAAAAATAAAAAAGTTATAGCTCGCAGAATAAAGCAATGCAAAAATATTTTTTTATATATAAAATGGTTTTTATTGTATAAAAGCACCAAAACATAAAGAAATGATATAAATGAGGTATCACTGTAATCGTACTAACCCGAAGAATAAAACTGCTTTATCAATTTTAGCACACACGGAACGGTTAAACGCCCCCCAAAAGAAATTCATGAATTGCTGATTTTTGTTCATTCTAACCCTCCAAAAATCGTAATAAAAAGCGATCGAAAAATGTTACATGCTCAAAAATGGTATCAATAAAAAACGTCAACTCGTCCCGTAAAAATTAAAACCTCATATGACTCTGTGGGCCAAAATATCAAAAAATTATAGCTCTCAAAATGTGATGATGCAAAAACTATTTTTTGCAATAAAATGCATCTTTTAGCGTGTGACAGCTGCCAAACATAAAAACCCGCTATAAATAGTAAATCAAACCCCCTCTTTATCTCCCCCTTAGTTAGGGAAAAATAATAAAATTAAAAAAATGTATTTATTTCCGTTTTCCCATTAGGGTTAGGGTTAGAGTTAGGGCTAAAGTTAGGGTTAGGGTTGGGGCTAAAGTTAGAATTAGGGTTAGGGTTGGGATTAGGGTTAGGGGTGTGTTAGGGTTAGGTTTGTAGTTAGGGTTATGATTAGGGTTGGGGCTAGGGTTAGGTGTGTGTTGTGGTTAGGGTTGGAGTTAGACTTGGGGGTTTCCTCTGTTTAAGCATATCAGGGGCTCTCCAAATGTGACATTGCGTCTGATCTCAATTCCAGCCAATTCTGCATTGAAAAAATCAAACGGTGCTCCTTCCCTTCTGAGCTCTGCCTTGCCCCAAAGAGTAGTTTACCCCACATATGGGTATCAGCATACTCAGGACAAATAGCACAATAACTCTTGGGGTCTAATTTTTTCTGTTATTCTTGGTGAAAATAAAAAATTGGGGCGAAAATATAATTTTTGTGGAAAAAAATTATGATTTTTTTTATTTTTATGGCTCTATGTTATAAACTTCTGTAAAACACTTGGGGGTTCAAAGTTCTCCCCACACATCTGATAAGTTCCTTGGGTGGTTTAGTTTCCAAAATGGGGTCACATGTGGGGGGTTTTCAATTTTTAACACATCAGGGGCTCTCCAAACTCGACATGACACCGGCACACCATTCTATCAAAGTCTGCAATCCAAAACATCACTACTTCCCTTCCGAGCCCCGACGAATGCCCATACAGTAGTTTTCTCCCATATATAGGGTATCAGCGTACTCAGGACAAATTGGACAACAAATTTTGGGGTCCAGTGTCTCCTGTTACTCTTGTGAAAATAAAATATTGGTAGTGAAAAAATAATTTTTGTAAAAAAAAAAAATGATTTTTTTTGTTTTTACAGCTGTACGTTATAAACTTCTGTGAAGCACTTGGGGGTTCATAGCGCTCACAACACATCTAGATAGGATCCTTGGGGGTCTATTTTCCAAAATGGGGTCACTTGTGGGGGGTTTCCACTGTTTAGGCACATCAGGGGCTCTCCAAATGCGACATGATGCCCTCAGACTATTCCATCAAAGTCTGCAATCTAAAATGTCACTACTTCCCTTCCGAGCCCCGACGTGTGCCCATACAGTAGTTTTTTTCCCACATATGGGGTATCAATGTACTCAGGACAAATTTGGCAACAACTTTTGGGACCCAATTTCTCCTGTTACCCTTGGGAAAACAAAAACTTGGGACTAAAATATTATGTTTGTGGAAAAAATATGATTTTTTATTTTCATGCTCGGGCGTTATAAACTTTAGTGAAGCACCCTGGGGTTCAAAGTTCTCACCACACATCTAGATAAGTTCCTTGAGGGGTCTAGTTTCCAAAATGGTGTCATTTGTGGGGGTTTCCATTGTTTAGGCACATCAAGGGCTCTCCAAACACGACACGGCGTCCAGCCAATTCTGCTCTGAAAAAGTCAAAAGGCGCTCCTTCCCTTCCGAGATCTATCATGCACCCAAACAGTGGATTACCCCCATATATGGGGTATCAGCGTACTCAGGACAAATTGCACAATAACTTTTGTGGTCTTGTTACCCTTGTGAAAATAAAAATTGAGGTGAAAGGATCATTTTTGTGAAAAAAATATGATTTTTTAATTTTACGGCTCTACGTTATTAACTTGTGTGAAACACTAGGGGGTTCAAAATTGCTCACCACACATCTAGATAAGATCCTTAGGGGGTGTAGTTTCCAAAATGGGGTCACTTGTGTGGGGTTTCCACTGTTTAGGCACATCATGGGCTCTCCAAATGCAACATGGCGTCCAATCTCAATTCCAGCCAATTTTGCTTGGAAAAAGTCAAATGGCGTTCCTTACATTCCGAGCTCTGTCGTGCACCCAAACAGTGGTTCCCCCCACATATTGGGTATCAACGTACTCAGGACAAATTGTACAACAACTTTTGTGGTCCAGTTTCTCCTGTACTCTTGGAAAAATAAAAAAATGCTAACTAAAAGATAATTTTTGTGTGAAAAAAGTAGGATTTTTTATTTTCATGCCCTGGCATTATAAACTTTTTTGAAGCACTTGGAGGTTCAAAGTGCTCACCACAGATCTAGCTAAGTTCCTTATGGGTCTAGTTTCCAAATGGGGTCACTTGTGGTGGTTTCCACTGTTTAGGCACATCTGGGGCTCAGCAAATGGAACATGACACCCATCAATGTCTGCATTCAAAACATTATTGCTTCCTTTCCAAGCCCTGCTGTGTGCCCAAACAGTTTTCCCCCCCACATATGGGGTATCAGCATACTCAGGACAAATTGGACAACAACTTTTGGGGCCCAATTTCCTTGGGAAAAATCAAAATTGGGGACTAAAAAATCATTTTTGTGGAAAAAAAAATTTTCACACCCAGGCATTATAAACTTTGGTGAAACACTTGGGGGTTTAAAGTGCTCAAATCAGATCTAGATAAGTTCCATAGGGGGTCTAGTTTCAAAATGGTGTCACTTGTGGGGGTTTCCACTGTTTAGGCACATCAGGGGCTCTCCAAACACGACATGGCGTCCAATCTCCATTCCAGCCAATTTTGTTTTGAAAAAGTCAAACGGCACTTTTTTTCCTTCGTCGTTGCTTCAGCTTCTGTGAAGCACCTGAAGGGTTAAGAAACTTCTTGAATGTGGTTTTGAGTACCTTGAGGGGTGCCGTTTTAAGAATGGTATCATTTTTGGGAATTTTCTGCCATATAGACCCCTCAAAGTGACTTCAAATGTGAAGTGGTCCCTAAAAAAAATGGCTTTGTAAATTTTGTTGTAAAAATGAGAAATCGCTGGTCAACTTTTAACCCTTATAATTTCCTAACAAAAAAAATTTTGATTCCAAAATAGTGCTGATGTAAAGTAGACATGTGGAAAATGTTATTTATTAAATATTTTGTGTGACATATTTCTCTGTTTTAAGGGAATAAAAACTCAAAGTTTGAAAATTGCAAAATTTTCCACATTTTCGCCATATTTGCATTGTTTTCAAAAATAAATGCAAGTTATATCGAAGAAATTTTACCACTAACGTGAAGTACAATATGTCACGAGAAAACATTATCAAAATCGCGAAAATTCGTTGAAGCGTTCCACAGTTATAACCTCATAAAGAGACAGTGGTCAGAATTGTAAAAATTGCCTGGTCATTAACGTGCAAACCACCCTTGGGGGTAAAGGGGTTAATGACAGGTTCACATAATCAATTTCACTTGTGGTGTTCCACATAAATTGTAATGTATTCACTTGTCATAGCACCAGTGTACCTAGCCCCTTTTGCTATCAACATAGTAAGTCTTGCAGTGGGGACAGTCGATGCGCAGAACATATGGCACCCTGGTTAAAGAAAATGAACAATACCCTTACTTTAGTGCTAAAAACTTTTTTGTCTTGACCTGAACTATCATTGTGCTATGGTAAATAAAGTCCAAGCTCTAGGATTTCCTCCTGTACCAATCACGCTGTGCTGTGCTCACATAGCATGCTGTGTCATCATGATGACGTCACCTTTCGAGCACTTATGCAGAACTCTCCCAGGCCCTCATCAAGGCTGGATGTCTACCATGAGAGGTCCAGCATTTCAGTGCGAGTTAAGGCAATCTGAAGACAGACTGGACAGGTTATGCAGAGAGGCCAGAAATGTAAGCACAAGGATTTTTTTTTTTACAATTTTTCATGGTTCAGAAAAATGTAAGCAAATTGCAAAAATGATTTTGCCCAATGCATAATTTTGGAAAATTTGAGTAGAATTCTATTCCACTTAAATATATTCGCACATCTCCTGAATATCTTTAGTGTTCTGAGCATGCACAGAGGTTGAAAAATGGATTTGATAATCACTGACATAAAAGATTTAAATATATGTAATTTGTTTTCGTATAGACTTCAATGTTAAAAATCAGAACCAGGTGCCATCAGTTTTTTTTTTGGCCACACAAAAAAGTATGCTGACTGCTTTTTAGTTCAGCTAACATAAGAAATTACAGCTGAAATGCAGTCAAACAAAAGACATTTAGGACACTTCCATCTCCATTTAAAGTGAATGAATCTTATACTGGAACTTTATGTTTCTGTTTTTCTCATTCCTAAATGGATTTTATCAACAATAATAACGACGGTACATGTGAACATAGCCTTACCAGGCTCTTCCTGTCTGACATCATCAATCCTTGGTTTATGTAACCACTTTCAGTTTCTGCTCCGATGCTATTACATAGCATGCTTTGTCTAATTTCATTTCTGACCAAATACCCAAATCTATCTAGACCCTTTTTGTTATCAACTGCAGGATAACTTGACTACACTATTATATTTCTGTGCTTCCATTTCCTCTATGCCTTGTGATTCATTTGTGCTGCTGCATAAAGAAACCATATTTCCAATTATTCTTTTGACTGTGATTCTACTCCACTCAATCATCGGACCAGCTACGAGTACATAAATACAGGTGTCAGTTGAGGGAAGGAATTAGGTGGTTCTATAGATTAAAATGCCATTTGTTCGATCCAGATGGTTCTGCTCAGGACGTCAATGATTGGGGAAAGGTGAAAAGAGATCCCACAAGGTGAGACAAATAAAACTCATACTCTGCCTTTGCCTAAAGCTTTAAGAAAGTTATTGAGGGAAATTTATCAAGCTTAATGTGCCAATATTCTGCCAATTTTGAGGCAAAAAAACTGTCTTTCATGATATACAGTATACCATATTTCTTATGTATTTTAGACATTTTCCTTGGGTAATCTGACAAGGGCTTGTGGATTACTTGAGATGTTGACTATACGGGCTTGGTCCAATAATTTTGGTGCAAACTTCTGCCACAAAGTGAACCAACTAATAGGTGGTGTAAAGTTAGACTAGACTGTGAAGATGTGTTAAATTTATCAAACTAAAAAAAACTACTAAGAATTAGACAGAATTCATAATTATATATTAAATGTCTGCCATTATGTTTCAGGTAAACAATTATGAACCAATTGCCCCTCCAGTTACAAGTTTTATCTGTTCTGGGATCACAATTGTAAGTTAAAATTATTGTAATATAAAACTTTAACTCAATTGAAAAGTAGTAACTGTTTCCAAAGGCATCAAAATGTCAAATTATTAGAAAAAAAAAAGAAGGTTACATAAAACTAAGCAGGTAAGGCAGCTAATACTATTGCATAATAACTGCTAGAATCTGTAAATCACGTGCATTGAGGGACAGAAATGGTGTATTAGACATCCAAATAAAGCATGTAGCTTAGAAATACAGGTGTTTTAAAAGTAAAGTGGCTACATTGTTTTTTTTTAGATAACCATACATGCAGCTTATCACCAGTGTACAGGGCCTTGAAAAAGTGTTCATAAGCCTTGAGCGTTTCTACTTTTTTCACACTACACCCACAAACATAAGTATATTTTACCAACACAAAGTAGTAAGTATTTGTGAAGTGCAAAGGAAATGATACATGGTTTCTAAATATTTTAAAATTATAAATCTGAAAATTGTGAGGTGTATTTGTATTCATTTTTATTCAGCCCCAGAGTCTATACTTTGTGGTACAACCTCTCTCTGCAAATACTGCTGCAAGTATTTTGGAGTCTGCCTCTACCTCTTTTGCACATCTAGAGGCTAAAATATTTTGCCCATTATTCTTTGCAAACTAGCTCTAGCTCAGTGAGATTGAATGGAAAACGTCTGTGAACAGCAATTTTTCCACAGATTCTCAATGGGATTTAGGTCTGGACGTTGACTATGCCAGGGGCAGTCACGGACCGCTCCCTGCACTTTAAACCCGGGCACACTAGGATCAAAGATGATCGCAGCGTTCCGGCAGCTGCAGAGGGGCTAACAGCCCTCTGCTTTTGGATCGGAGACCCCGATGCTTACAGCGGGTCCCGATCGCTGCCATGGAGACCCGATATCGTCTCGACGATATCCAGGTCTCCAGGATGACCAGGAAGTCTCTTAGATTAGTGTAATAGAAGCTGCAGCGCTGACAGCTTGTATAGCATGCAGATTTGCATGCTATAGAAGTGATCAGCCTGCACAAAATGAGTGTCCCATAGTGGGACAATGTGTAAAACTAAGAATTAAATAGAAAAATTAAAATAATTATAAAAATATATAAAAAAAATAATAAAAAATAATAATAAAAAAAATCAATATTTATTCCAGCAATAAATAAATATTTTAATTAAAAAAAATCTAAAAAATAAACGTATACATACATAAAACTGTCCCATTAATTGACCCCTTTAGTGAACACCATAAAAAACACGGCAAAAATCAATGCTTTATCATCATACCACCAAGCAAAAAGTGGAATAACACTTGATCAAAAAAACGGATATAAATAAACATGGTACCGCTGAAAATGTCATCTTGTTCTGCAAAAATTAAGCTGCCATACAGCACCATCAGTGAAAAAATAAAAAAGTTATAGCTCTCAGAATAAAGCAATGCAAAAATAATTATTTTTTCTATAAAATAGTTTTTATTATATAAAAGCTCCAAAACATTAAAAAAATGCTATAAATTAGGTATCGCTGTAATAACTGACCTGAAGAATAAAACTGCCTTATTAATTTTACCACACGCGGAACGGTGTAAACGCCCCTAAAAGAAATTCATGAATTGCTGATTTTTGATCATTCTGACTCCCAAAAATCGAATAAAAAGCAATCAAAAAAAGTCATGTGCACAAAAATGCTACCAATAAAAATGTCAACTCGTCCCACAAAAAACAAGCCCTCACATGACTCTGTAGCTCTCAAAATATGGTGATGCAAAAACTATTTTTTGCAATAAAGAGTCTTTTAGTGTGTGACAGCTGCCAAGCATAAAAAACCCGCTATAAATATTAAATCAACCCCCCTTTATCACCACCTTAGTTAGGGAAAAATAATAAAATTATAAATATATATTTATTTCCATTTTCCCATTAGGGTTAGGGTTAGGTTTGGGGCTAAAGTTAGGGTTAGGGTTGGGGCTACAGTTAGGGTTAGGGTTAGGGTTGGGGCTAAAGTTAGTGTTAGGGTTAGGGTTGGGACTAGAGTTGGGGTTAGGGTTTGGATTATGGTTAGGGTTGGGATTAGTGTTAGGGTTGGGAATAGTGTTAGGGTTGGGAATAGTGTTAGGGTTGGAATTAGGGTTAGGATTGGGATTAGGGTTAGGGGTGTGTTAGGGTTAGGTTTGTGGTTTAGGGTTATGCTTAGGGTTTGGATTAGGGTTAGGGTTGTGTTAGTGTTATGGTTAGATTTGTGATTAGGTTTAGGGGTATGTTGGGGTTAGGGTTGGAGTTAGAAGTGAGGGATTTCCACTGTTTGGGCACATCCAGGGTTCTCCAAACGCGACATGGCATCCGATTTCTATTCCAGCCAATTTTGGTTTGAAAATGTTAAATGGCGCTCCTTCCCTTCAGAGCTCTGCCGTGTGCCCAAACAGTATTCCCCCCCACATATGGGGTATCAGCGTACAACTTTTGGGGTCCAATTTCTCCTCTGATCCTTGGGAAAATAAAAAATTGGGGACTAAAAGATCATGTTTGTGTAAAAAATAAGATTTTTTATTTTCACTACTCTACGTTATAAACTTGTGTGAAGCACTCGGGGGTTCAAAGTGCTCACCACATATCAAGAAACATTCCTTAAAGTAGACATGTGGGAAATGTTATTTAGTAACTATTTTATGTGTTAAGGGCATAAAAATTCAAAGTTTGAAAAGTGCAAAATTTTCAAAATTTTCACCATATTTCCATTTTTTTCATAAATAAACACAAGTTATATCAAAGAGATTTTACCACTATCATGAAGTACAATATGTCACGAGTAAATAGTCTCAGAATCACCAAGATATGTTGATGCGTTTCAGAGTTATAACCTCATAGAGGGACAGTGGTCAGAATTGTAAAATTTGGCCCTGTCATTAACATGCAAACCACTCTTGGGGTTAAGGGGTTAAAGTCGCTATCCTACTCGAAATTGAACCATATGCCACAGTCTAAAGTGTTTTGCAGCCTCTTAGAGGCTTTCCTCCACAATTGCCTTGTATTTAATTCCATTGTAACATCCCTGCCAGCATCACTGCATGGCTTCCCATCTCCCATCAGGCTGATACACCATCTTACTCAACATTCCTGGCCATGCTGTGAGTTCTGACCTCTGCCTGCTCCATGCTGTGAACCTCATGTTCTCAACTTTCTGTGTGCATACTTCCTGGCTGTATGCTTAGGGTGGTGGCGCCTACACTTCCTAAGTCATATATAGATAGTGTGCATATTCCTAATGTGTCCCCAGCCTATTGCCAAGAGGTACCAGATACTTAAGGCATCTCCACCAATAGGGAGATGCCTGAGCAACAAACTCTCTCAGTCTGTTTTCTGCTACTGAGTTGCCAGGTCCTGTCCTGTTTCTGGGGGCTGTATACTCAATCCCGTACCTGTATTCTATGTGTCTTGTTTCCGCCACCCTGGAGGCTTTATACCCAGGCATGAATCCTTAGTCCAGAACTGGTTCCCATGCCTGACCTTGTTGAACTAAGTCCTTTACCTGTACCTGTTTGTGTCCTTGTCTGAAGTCTTCCCTAACCTGCTGTGTCTATCCTTGCTCTACTCCCTCTTTGCCTCAGTGGCTCTGCTCTGCTCTCTCTTTGCCTCTGCAGCTCTGCTCTTTTTTTGCCTCAGCTGCTCGGCTCTGCTTTCTCTTTACTTCAGCGACTCTGCTCTGCTCCCGTCCCACATCCTGCGGCTCTGCTCTGCTTCTGTCCCGCATCCTGTGGCTCTGCTCTGCTCCCGTTTTTCACTCTGCGGCTCTGCTCTGCTCCCGTTCTGCACCCTACGGCTCTGCTCTGCTCCCGTTACACACCCTGCGGCTCTACTATGCTCCCACTCTGCACCCTGCAGCTCTACTGTGCTCCCGCTCTGCACCCTGCGGCTCTACTCTGCTCCCTTTCCACACCCTGCGGCTCTGCTCCTGTTCCGCACCCTTCGGCTCTGTTCTGCTCCCGTTCCACACTCTGCGGCTCTGCTCCCGTTCCGCACCCTACAGCTATGCTCTGCTTCCGCTCTGCACCCTGCGGCTCTGTTCTGCTTCAGCTCTGCACCCTGCGGCTTTGTTTCTCTTGTCTGTACTGGTTCCTACCTGTTCCCATATTCCACTCATACCTGCCCGTGTTCCTGTCCTTCCCGAAACAGTTCCTGCTCCTCCAGTCTGAACTGGTTCCTACCTGTTCCCGTATCCTACTTGTACCTGCCTGTGTTCCTGCCCCACCCAAAATGGTTCCCGTTCCTTCAATCTTAGCCATGCCCGCCTGGCTGCCAGAGTGCCCACCTGCCTGCCAGAGTGCCAGCCATGCCTGCCTGCCTGCCAGAGTGCCAGCCGTGCCCGCCTGCCTGTCAGAGTGCCAGCCATGCCCGCCTGCCTGCCAGAGTGCCAGCCATGTCCATCCACCTGCCTGCTAGAGTGCCAGTTGTGCCAGTCAGTACTTCCCCTTACCTGTCATTAGTGATCTGTCCCCCAGTGGAATCAGCTACTACTACCAGACCCAGCCCTGGAGTGGTACCTGGCAGCTACCTGCCACACAAGTCTGACCTCACCACTAGAGGCTCCAGTGAACACCAAGGTAGCTGCTTAGTCACGCACCTCCAGGGTAATCTGGTTTGTGGCACAGTGGGGCTCAATCCTCGCTCGCACCAACCAGTCTGGGCGCGAGCTTTACATCCATCCAACTTCCCTTCAGCTCTGACCAGCTTCCCTGTCCCTGCTGAAGAAAAGAATCCTCACAGCATGATGCTGCCACCACCATGTTTGATGTTTTTCAAAGTGATGTGCAGTGTTAGTTTTCCATCACACTTAGCGATATGTATTTAGCCCAAAAAGTTCTACTTTGGTCTCATCTCACAAGACCCCTACATGGCTTTTTGCAAACTGCAATTGGGATTTTTTATGGTTTGCTATATAAATTGGCTTTCTTCTTGTCACTCATCCATAAAAGTCAGATTTGTAGAGTATATGACTGACAGTAGTCCTATGGACAGATTCTCACACCTTAGCTATGGATCTCTACAGCTCCTCCAGTGTGACCTTAGACCTTTTGGTTGCTTCTCTAATTGGCGCTCTCCCAGATTAAGATGTCAGTTTAGGTGAAAAGCCATGTCTTGGTAGGTTTGCAGTTGTGCCATACTCCTTCCATTTTTTGATGATGGATTGAACACTGCCCAAATGAGATGTTCAGAGCTCTGGCTATTTTGTATATAACCTAACACTGCTTTACTTGTCTTCACAACTTTATCCCTGACCTGTCTGGTGTGTTCCTTGATTCCATGATGCTGTTTGTTTATTAATGTTCCCAAAGAAACCTCTTATCCCTTCACAGAACAGCTGTAGTTATACTGAGAATAAATTACACATAGGTGGACAGAATTTACTAATTATGCAACTTCTCGAGGCAATAAATCACTCAGGAATTTATTTAGGAGTATCAGCCTAGAGAGGATTTATTACAAATGCACATCAGAATTTTCAGATTTATATTTTTTAAACAATTAAAAAAAAATAATTACACTTCACAAATATACTTGCTGAATACTCGGATCATATTAAATCCCAATAAAATATATTTAAGTTTGTGGGGATAAGGTAAAAAATGTGGAAAGTTCAAGGGGTATGAATACTTTTCAAGGCACTACGTATAATGTTGTATTTTGTGTTGACTCAAATTTTTAATGGTACAAATTCACTAAACTGTCACCATATATTAGAAAAACCTTAAACATTGCAAATCACATGACAGACTCTAGATATCTATATATACAGTAGCACAAACATCTCCAGAGTATCTTAAAATCATGTTTCTTTTAAAATCTGGCCTTCTTGTGCCATTCATGTCCATATATATTAAGCCAAAAGAAAAGGTAAGGAAGGACATGTCTGAAACTGCATATGGATTTATTTTGCTATTGCAGCTGTTGTAGATAGCTTCTATGACTGCAAGACCCCTACAAGCATAATTTCATTGCATGACATGTCTATCTGACAGTTATGTCACTTTCTAATTATACATTTTCAATAGACTTACCAAGATATCGATTTGTCAAAGCCACCAAAATAACAATTTGAAATGCAAAACATGAGCAATGGTGATTTATAAATTTTATGGTTTGATTGGAAATATACTGACCACTTTTATAACCTTGAACAAATAGTGATGAGATTTTACTATATATACTTCCAATGATACAGTATGCAACTGTCTTCAAATTTCATGTTTGACTGAGTGCTGAGGTTCTTCTCTAGCTAGGATCCTTTGATATTGTGATATTTCTAGACACTGTTGATAGATTTTGATATCATTGGTACTTTATTCTTGGAGCTGATGCTATTGGCAACCTAGTACATCTATCTCTCTGCAGAATTTCTTAAGTGCATTATCTTATTGGTTTAAAAGTTTTCATCTCACTTATTTGCTGAAGGAAATGAGAGCAAATCAGTCATGATGGATTGCCTAATTTTCCTAGCAGAATAAACCAGCATTATAAGGCTGTTGATTCCCGGGTTATTAGTTAATAGAAACATTTATCAATTTCCTGCTGGAAAAAAAATCTTAAAGCAATGATTGAATTTTAAAACTTTTATTAATGTTCCCACATAATGCTTAATGTTTGACATGAATATGTTAATAACAAAGTTGGGCTCGCTGGAGGCAAAAAGTTGCATGCTTTCTACTTTCTTGTTCTTTGTGGTTTCGCCTTACGAATTTGTCATTGTTAAGAATATAAATCATTGGAGAAAAGTAATTGTAATTAACAGTTTTTTGATCAAAAGAAAATTGTGTATGGGTCATTTCGTCCCGTGAAGGATTACCGCAAGATAAATCTACTAATAGATATTTCATACACAGTCACCCATTTTAGCACCGGAGTAAAACTTTACTAAGATTTTATTATATTTATGTCAGCCAACACAATTCATTTTTGAATCTGTATATGAAAATAAATGACCAAAAGGCATTTAAATTACTTTAAATGGAAATGTGGTTTCTGAAAAATAATGTTTTGTCAATTTCTATATAATAAAAATATTCGTTAGAGCTCATAAACACAACACTAACACAACCATTTAATATTTGAGTTGTATAGAACTGTAATGCATTGAGGCTAGAAGTCTGTAAGGCCTAACTGTACCTCTGTATGGCATGTAAAAAGGCACGCAAAAGTTGAATACGAGTGAAAAAATGTGTAATTTTCTATTGAATGACATGTTCAAGGCTATTTTTCACTATAAGTTTCCACTGCAGGCAAAAACAACTAAAGAATATGGGGGTAGATTTATTGAATCTCAAGAAACAAAAATATTGGAGTAAACTGAATTACTGTGAGGATTTTCCAATGCCAGGACCAAGAGCGGACGGGAGCGTGACTACAAATATGTGATTTGCACACACATGCGCTCAAGTGTCAACTTGATGGGCAAGCAAGTATATTGAACAATCTCAGATGCAGTCTAATCAGAATACGGCCAGAAGTATGCAAATCACATACTTGCGGTAACATGATCACCCGATTCCGCCTCCTCACAGAGGGTAGTGACTGCCGACTTGTAGCTATAGAATGGACAACCATTTTAATTTCACCACCAGAGTGGTATCAGTAATGCATGATCCCTGCATGTAGTAAAATACGGTTCTAGGAAGTTTCACCCCCAGCAGTTATCCCCCAACAGTTCGCCCCCAGCATTTCGCCCCCAGCAGTTCGCCCCCAGGTACATGTCGCCCCGAACATTTCACCCCCAGCATTTCGCCCCCAAGATGTTTCGCCCCCTGCAGTTCGCCCCCGAACATTTCGCCCCCGGCAGTTCGCCTCCGAACATTTCGCCCCCGGCAGTTCGCCCCTAAACATTTCGCCCCCGGCAGTTCGCCCCCGAACATTTCGCCCCCAGGATGTTTTGCCTCTAGCAATTAAAGACCTGCCTGAACTGAACTTTTGCTTATCACTAATAATACACCATATGAGTCTAAGATATACAATTCTGATCAAATGAGTTTTTTTAATTCTAAAACATTGTTTTCTAGATAAGACATTTTACAGACAGGAAAATAGTAGGATTTCATTGGTTACTAAGGAGGTCATGCCCCCTTGGTAGCAGAACGGATCCTGGCTCCCTGTGATACATTCAGGTCTGCTTGTTCACAGCCCTCTGCAAAGCTCCCCTTCACCCTCCGCTCATGTGCTCTGTCCTGGACCAGAGGAGGGCTCCCCCACCTGTGTAAAGCCGTTACAGGACGGAACACAAAGGGGGGGGCTTTGCAGAAGGCTGTAAACCAGCAGCCCTTTATACATCATAGGGAATATATTGTTACGGTAGTTGCATGCTCCTGTGCAGTCACGGCCTCTAGAATCCATCCACAAGTACTGCTACTAAGGAGAAGCAACCTCCTTAGCAACCACTGAAATCCTGCAGCACATGGAGCTTTAACTTGGATGAGACTTTTCACACAGAAGTGAAGCTGCTGGAAGGTCTCCTTTGGAAATGAATATCATGGGCACAGGTACTATAACATAGCTTATGTTTTTTGTAGAGTTTTGCGTTAACTGTATATATCAAAACTGTTGTAACAAGAAACATAAAAAGGTATAGAGGGGAAGGATTAGAGAAAAGACAAATTACAGGTTCTAATGCTTGAATGATTTTACAGCTAAAAACACTGCTCTCAAAACATACAATATGTGACCATGAACTAAAATTCAAAGCTGTAGGCAAAGCCTCTCAGATAATCCATCAAGCTTCTATTATTGAAATCTTGCACGATAAGTTTAACCCTTGCTGAAATTGCAGCATACTTTTTGTTTCTTGCAGCGATGGGATTTCCTGCTATTATCTGAATAATTTCAAAACTATGGAGCTCTTGCTGATGTTTCAGACAGTTAATGAACCGGTATATATTTTGGAAAAGAGTACCACATGTTTCTCGAAAGCTACGGTGCCATCCTTCGACATCATTATTTGTTCGCTGTTGATCATTCAATGTTCGTTCATACACATTCCAGAGTTGAACTGGAAACAAAGGTGCTTGACGCCCTCTGCGATTCATTCGACCGATACAGCTGTCTTCAAAATAGTTGGCAATAGGTATTGCTTCTTGTGGAAAGTCAGGATCTTCCACCAATTATTCAAATGATTGCACAACATTCTGTGGTGGTATAAAGGCCAGGGCAGGTATCATGCATATCCAAAGGGCAAATTCATGGTCACCTTGGTATTGCATCTTGAGTCCTTCATTTTGAACTTTACGCCAAACCGACTGTGATAGGTGGAAAAAGCAACCAGTCTTCTCAAGGTTGGGGAATTCACTTTCAAATGCCTGTATTGCAGCTAGTTCAAAATCCAACATCAGGTTGTCTGGCTGCAGTCAAGGCTGCAAGTTCTTCAGCTCTTGCAGCCACCTCTGGTATGTAGAACGGCTCTTGTCTGTCAGCAAGGTGTACACTACCGGAACACCTAAGGCCGCTATGGACTACATGGATTGTGTAAAGTTGCTTAACCCCTTCCCGACCCATGACGCCGACGTCGGCGTCATGAAAATCTGTGCCACTTGAACCCATGACGCCGGCGTCGGCGTCATGCTATAAATCATGTTCCTGTGGGTCGGGGGACCGGGGTCACTGAAAGGTCACCCGACCCGCAGTAACAGGACCCTTACTGCATCACCACAGGGGAGTTGGCTTAACCCCACGTGGCCACGATCGCTCTGATTGGCTGTTAAAAGTGAAACTGCCAATCAGAGCGATTTGTAATATTTCACCAATGAAACTGGTGAAATATTACAATCCAGCCATGGCCGATGCTGCAATAGCATCTGCCATGGCTGGAGACCGCGATCAGACACCCCCCACACCATGTCACGGCAGTGATCGGCCGCCGCCATCGAAAGATGGCAGCGATCGGTCACCGCCGTCACTGTCTGCTCCCCTGCTCCTGCGATCCGCTGCCCCCACCTACCGATCCCCCTCACCTTCCGACGTTCCCTACTCACCTCTCCCGGTCCACCGATGTCCCTGGATCCGTCCCGGCGGCTGCCCGGGATTCTTCATGGGCGCCGCCATCTTGGAAAATGGCGGGCGCATGCGCAGTGCGCCCGCCGGCCGGCGCATGCGCAGTGCGCCCTCCATTGTACAAAAATTTATTTTGATCACTGTGATAAACTGTCACAGTGATCAAAATAAAAAAAAAGTAAATGAACCCCCCCCTGTCATAGGTAGGGACAAATAATAAAATAAATATTTTTTTTTTTCCTAGCGGATTTTGCTGCTGATCCGCGCTGATTTTGCTGCGGATCCGCGGCGGATATCGCTGCTGATCCGCGGCTGATTTCGCTGCTGATCCGCGGCTGATTTCGCTGCTGATCGCGCGATCGCGGCGGATTTCGCTGCTGATCCGCGGCGGATTTCGCTGGGATCCGCGGCGATTTCGCTGCGGCGATCCGCGCGCCGATTTCGCTGCGTGATCCGCGGCGGATTTCGCTGGATCCGCGGCTGATTTCGCTGCTGATCCGCTGGCGGATCCGCGGCGGATTTCGCTGCTGATCCGCGGCGGATTTCGCTGCTGATCCGCGGCGTGATTTCGCTGCTGATCCGCGCGGATTTCGCTGCGGATCCGCGGCGGATTTCGCTGCTGATCCGCGGCGGATTCGCTGGGTTGCGGCTGATTTCGCTGCTGATCCGCGGCGATTTCGCTGCTGATCCGCGGCGGATTTCGCTGCGATCCGCGGCGGATTTCGCTGCTGATCCGCGGCGGATTTCGCTGCGGGATCCGCGGCGGATTTCGCTGCTGATCCGCGGCGGATTTCGCTGCGATCCGCGGCGGATTTCGCTGCGGATCCGCGGCGGATTTCGCTGCGGATCCGCGGCTGGATTTCGCTGCGGATCCGCGGCTGATTTCGCTGCGATCCGCGGCGGATTTCGCTGCGATCCGCGGCGATTTCGCTGCGTGATTCCGCGGCGGATTTCGCTGCTGATCCGCGGCGGATTTCGCTGCTGATCCGCGGCGGATTTCGCTGCGATCCGCGGCGGATTTCGCTGCTGATCCGCGGCGGATTTCGCTGCTGATCCGCGGCGGATTTCGCTGCGGATCCGCGGCGGATTTCGCTGCTGATCCGCGGCGATTTCGCTGCTGATCCGCGGCGGATTTCGCTGCGGATCCGCGGCGGGATTATCGCTGCTGATCCGCGGCGATTTCGCTGCTGATCGCGGCGGATTTCGCTGCTGATCCGCGGCGGATTTCGCTGCGGATCCGCGGCGGATTTCGCTGCTGATCCGCGGCGGATTTCGCTGCGGATCCGCGGCTGATTTCGCTGCTGATCCGCGCTGATTTCGCTGCTGATCCGCGGCGGATTTCGCTGCGGATCCGCGGCGATTTCGCTCTGCTGGATCCGCGGCGGATTTCGCTGCTGATCCGCGGCGGATTTTTCGCTGCTGATCCGCGGCGGATTTCGCTGCTGATCCGCGGCGGATTTCGCTGCTGATCCGCGGCGGATTTCGCTGCGATCCGCGGCGGATTTCGCTGCGGATCCGCGGCGGATTTCGCTGCTGATCCGCGGCGGATTTCGCTGCTGATCCGCGGCGGATTTCGCTGCTGATCCGCGGCGGATTTCGCTGCGGATCCGGCGGATTTCGCTGCTGATCCGCGGCGATTTCGCTGCGGATCCGCGGCGGATTTCGCTGCTGATCCGCGGCGGATTTCGCTGCTGATCCGCGGCGATTTCGCTGCTGATCCGCGGCGGATTTCGCTGCTGATCCGCGTTGCTGGATCCGCGGCGGATTCGCTGCGATCCGCGGCGGATTTCGCTGCGGATCGCGGATTCGCTGTGATTTCGCGTGCTGGATCCGCGGCGGATTTCGCTGCTGATCCGCGGGATTTCGCTGCTGATCCGCGGCTGATTTCGCTGCGATCCGCGGCGGATTTCGCTGCTGATCCGCGGCGGATTTCGCTGCTGATCCGCGGCGATTTCGCTGCTGATCCGCGGCGGATTTCGCTGCGATCCGCGCTGATTTCCTGCTGATCCGCGGATTTCGCTGCGGATCCGCGGCGATTTCGCTGCGGATCCGCGGTTCGGGGCATTTTCGCTGCTGATCCGCGGCGATTTCGCTGCTGATCCGCGGCGGATTTCGCTGCGGATCCGCGGCGGATTTCGCTGCTGATCCGCGGCGGATTTCGCTGCTGATCCGCGGCTGATTTCGCTGCTGATCCGCGCGGATTTCGCTGCTGATCCGCGGCGGATTTCGCTGCTGATCCGCGGCGTGATTTCGCTGCGATCCGCGGCGGATTTCGCTGCGGATCCGCGGCGGATTTCGCTGCTGATCCGCGCGGATTTCGCTGCTGATCCGCGGCGGATTTCGCTGCTGGATCCGCGGCGGATTTCGCTGCGATCCGCGGCGGATTTCGCTGCTGATCCGCGGCGGATTTCGCTGCGGATCCGCGGCTGATTTCGCTGCTGATCCGCGGCGGATTTGCTGCTGCTGATTCCGCGGCGGATTTCGCTGCTGATCCGCGCGGATTTCGCTGCGGATCCGCGGCGGATTTCGCTGCTGATCCGCGCGGATTTCGCTGCGGATCCGCGGCGGATTTCGCTGCTGATCCGCGGCTGGATTTCGCTGCTGATCCGCGGCGATTTCGCTGCTGATCCGCGGCGGATTTCGCTGCGATCCGCGGCGGATTTCGCTGCTGATCCGCGGCGGATTTCGCTGCGATGCCGCGATTGCTGCTGATCCGCGGATTTCGCTGCTGATCCGCGGCGGATTTCGCATGCGCTGGATCCGCGGCGGATTTCGCTGCTGATCCGCGGCGGATTTCGCTGCTGATCCGCGGCGGATTTCGCTGCGATCGCGGGATTCGTGTGATCGCGTGATTTCGCTGCTGATCCGCGGCGGATTTCGCTGCGGATCCGCGGGGATTTCGTGCGTCGCGTTGCTGCGATCCGCGGCGATTTCGCTGCTGATCCGCGACTGATTTGCTGCTGATCCGCGGATCGCGATTTCGCTGCGATCCGCGGCGGATTTCGCTGCTGATCCGCGGCGGATTTCGCTGCTGATCCGCGGCGGATTTTGCTTGATCCGGCGATTTCGCGGTCCGCGGCGATTTCGCGCTGATCCGCGGCTGATTTTGCTGCGGATCCGCGGCTGATTTGCTGCTGATCCGCGGCGGATTTTGCTGCTGATCCGCGGCGGATTTTGCTGCTGATCCGCGGCGGATTTTGCTGCTGATCCGCGACTGATTTTGCTGCGGATCCGCGTCTGATTATCTGCTGATTCATCTGCGCTAGCGGGTATAGCATAACGCGATCGCGTTATGCTATACCGTTACCAGCCGTCAACGCTACGTGTTGAACGGGCTGGTAAAACGCAATATGAACCCAGCCTTAGGTTAGAACTAGGGTTAGGGTTAGCATTAGGGTTAAGGTTAGAATACGGTTAGGGTTGGAATTTGGGTTAGGGTTGGAATTAGGGTTAGGTTGGAATTAGGGTTAGGGTTGGAATTAGGGTTAGGCTTGTAGTTAGGTTTATGGTTAGAGTTGGGATTAGGGTTAGGGGTGTGTTGGGGTTAGGGTTATGATTAGGGTTTGTATTAGGGTTAGGTGTGTGTAGGGGTTAGGGTTGGGGTTAGGGGTGTGTTGGGGTTAGGGTTGGAGTTAGAATTGAGGGGTTTCCACTATTTAGGCACATCAGGGGGTCTCCATACGCGACATGGCGCCACCATTGATTCCTGCAAATTTTGCGTTCAAAAAGTCAAACAGTGCTCCCTTTATTCCAAGCCCCGACGTATGCCCAAACAGTGGTTTATCCCCACATATGAGGTATCAGCGTACTCAGGAAAAATTGCACAACAACTTTGGGGTTCTAATTTCTCCTGTTAACATTGGGGAAAAAAATTGGGGACTAAAAATTATTTTTGTGGAAAAAAAATGATTTTATATTTTCACGGCTCTGCGTTATAAACTTCTGTGAAGGACTTGGAGATTCAAAGTGCTTATCACACATCTATAGGAGTTCCTTGGGGGATCTAGTTTCCAAAATGGGGTCACTTGTGGGGAGTTTCTACTGTTTAGGCACATCAGGGACTCTGCAAACGTAACATGACGCCCGAAGACCATTCCATCAAGTGGGCATTTCAAAACGTCACTACTTCCCATCCGAGCCCCGACATGTGCCCATACAGTAGTTTTCTCCCACATATGGGATATCAGCATACTCAGGACAAATTGGACAACAACTTTTGGGGTCTAATTTCTCATGTTACCCTTGGGAAAATAAAAAAATTGGGGACTAAAAGATCATGATTGTGGAAAAAATATGATTTTTTTATTTTCATGCCCGGGCGTTATAAACTTCCGTGTAGCCCTTGGGGGTTCAAAGTGCTCATCACACATCTAGATAAGTTCTCTGCGGTGTCTAGTTTCCAAAATGGGGTCACTTGTGGGGAGTTTCTACTGTTTAGGCACATCAGGGGCTCTGCAAACGTAACAAGATGCCCGCAGACCATTCCATCAAGTCGGCATTTCAAAGCGTCACTACATCCCTTCCGAGCCCTGACGTGTGCCCAAACAGTGGTTCCCCCCACATATGGGGTACTAGCGTACTCAGGACAAACTGGACAACAACTTTTGGGGTCCAATTTCTCCTGTAACCATTGTGAAAATAAAAAATAGTGGGCTAAAAAATCATTTTTTGAGAAAAAAAAATGATTTTTTATTTTCACGGCTCTGCGTTATAAACTTCTGTGAAGCACCTGGGGGTTCAAAGTGCTCACTATGCATCTAGATAAGTTCCTTAGGGCGTCTAGTTTCCAAAATGGGGTCACTTGTGGGGGAGCTCCAATGTTTAGGCACACAGGAACTCTCCAAATGCGACATGGCAACCTCTAAATATTCCAGCATATTTTCCATTCAAAAAGTCAAATGGCGCTCCTTCCCTTCTGAGCCCTGCCGTGCGCCCAAACAGTGGTTTATGACCACATATGAGGTATCTGTGTACTCAGGAGAAATTGCCCAACAAATTTTAGGATCCAATTTATACTGTTGCCCATGTGAAAATGAAAAAACTGAGGCTAAAAGAAAATTTTTGTGAAAAAAAAGTACTTTCTTTTTTTTACGGATCAATTTGTGAAGCACCTGGGGGTTCAAAGTGCTCACTATGCATCTAGATAAGTTCCTTAGGGGGTCTAGTTTCCTAATGGGGTCACTTGTGGGGGAGCTCCAATGTTTAGGCACACAGGGACTCTCCAAATGCGACATGGACATGGCAACCGCTAAATATTCCAGCATATTTTCTATTCAAAAAGTCAAATGGTGCTCCTTCCCTTCTGAGCCCTGCCGTGCGCCCAGACAGTGGTTTATGACCACATATGAGGTATCTGTGTACTCAGGAGAAATTGCCCAACAAATTTTAGGATCCATTTTATCCTGATGCCCATGTAAAAATGAAAAAATTGATGCTAAAAGAAAATTTTTGTTGGAAAAATTAAAATGTCCATTTTTTCCTTCCACGTTGCTTTAGTTCCTGTGAAGCACCTGAAGGGCTAATAATCTTCTTGAATGTAGTTTTGAGTAGCTTGAGGGGTGCAGTTTTTATAAATGTGTCAATTTTGGGTATTTTCTGCCTTATAGACCCCTCAAAGTGACTTCAAATGTGAGGTGGTCCCTAAAAAAAATGGTTTTGTAAATTTTGCTGTAAAAATAGAAATCGCTGGTCAACTTTTAACCCTTATAACTTCCTAACAAAAAAAAATGTTGTTCCCAAAATTATGCTGATGTAAAGTAGACATGTGGGAAATGTTATTTATTAACTATTTTGTGCCACATAACTCTCTGGTTTAACAGAATAAAAATTAAAAAATTTGAAAATTAAAAAATTTTCAGAATTTTTGCCAAATTTCCATTTTTTTCACAAATAAACACAAAAATTATCGACCTAAATTTACCACTAACATGAAGCCCAATATGTCACGAAAAAACAATCTCAGAATCGCTAGGATCCGTTGAAGCGTTCCTGAGTTATTACCTCATAAAGGGACACTGGTCAGAATTGCAAAAAATGGCAAGGTCTTTAAGGTCAAAATAGGCTGGGTCATGAAAGGGGTTAAACAAGGCTGGTGTAGTGAAAAATATTCCATCAGCAAACCACTCTTTACTTTGTGCCAGTAGATTATTATTATTATTATACATTTATATAGCGCCATTTATTCCATGGCGCTTTACATATGAAAGGGGAAAATATAGACAGGTACAATAAACATGTGCTAGACAAGGGACAGACAAGTACAGAAGGAGAGAGGACCCTGCCCGCGAGGGCTCACAGTCTACAGGGATGGGTGAGAATACACTAGGAAAGGGTAGAGCTGGTAGTGCGATGGTTCAGTAGACTGAGGATCATTGCAGGTTGTATGCTTGTCGGAACAGGTGGGTCTTCAGGTTTTTCTTGAAGGTCTCCGTTGTTGATGAAAGTCTGATGTTTTGCGGCAGGGAGTTCCAGAGTATGGGGGAAGCCCGGGAGAAGTCTTGTATGCGGTTGTGGGAAGAAGAGATGAGGGGGGAGTCGAGAAGGAGATCTTGAGAGGATCGAAGGTTGCGTTTAGGTAGGTAGCGGAGACCATGTCACAGATGTATGGAGAGAAAGGTTGTGGATGGCTTTGTATGTCATGGTTAGGGTTTTGAACTGGAGCCTCTGGGCAATAGATAGCCAGTGAAGGGCCTGGCATAGGGGGGAGGCTGGGGAATAGCGGGGAGACAGGTGGATTAGTCGGGCAGCAGAGTGTAGGATGGACTGGAGTGGTGCCAGAGTGCTAGAGGGGAGGCCAGACAGTAGGAGGTTGCAGTAGTCGAGGCGGGAGATGATAAGGGCGTGCACTAGTGTTTTTGTGGTTTCATGGTTGAGCAATGCGCGGATCCGGGAAATATTTTGAGTTTGAGGCGGCAGGAGTGGGCGAGGGCTTGGATATTTGGTTTGAAAGAGAGGGCAGAGTCGATGATCACCCCAAGGCACCGAGCATGTGGGACTGGGGAAAGCGAGCAGCCATTGACATTGATGGATAGGTCTGGTGGAGGGTAGATGGAGATTGTCTCTTGTTCCAAATATCAACATACGGCTGTGTCCATTTCCTAATTTAAAATGAAAGTATTAGTAGAGGAAATAACAGAAAAAGTGTAACAAGCATCAGACAGATAATTTTGGGATGAATTTAAAAAAAATATATCCTAATCAGAAGCCTCTGTTCATATCTCACATTAAAAACTCCCATTTTGCTCCAGATTTTCTGATTTCATAATAAAAAAAACTGAAGCAAAATCTAGTGTAAAGGGGCCAACCAATACTTTTTTACAAGATATATTGTCCCAGTGGAAAATGATATATTTTTGTTTAAAAAAAATTATGTATAATAGGGTTGAGCGATACTTTCCGATATCATGAAGTATCGGATCGGAATGGGTATCGCCGATACCCCAAAAGTATCGGCGATACCCGATTCCGATACCGGAAATCCAATGCAAGCCTATGGGACAGAAATATCGTAACTAAAAAAACCTCTTTCTTTCCTTGTAAACACTAAATATACACACATAGAATACATATATATATATATATATATATATATATACATGTCATTGTGACATATATATATACATATATTTATAGTTTATACACTTCTACATAGTAAAATAGCCTCTGATTCAATTGCCGGGTAAAGTCGGCTTTTGTGAAAATACAGAAGCACCCGACATGAAATGACACTTGGTTTACATAGAGTTAACCATGTCTTTTCATGTAGTTTGATATCTGATTTGCACAAACAATTACATGAGTGTATGTGTGCAAAATTTCACACCTGTAGGGGTTAATTAAAGGTGTAAATTCGTTGTAAAAAAACGGACTTTTTTGCTACGAATTTACACCTTTAATTAACCCCTACAGGTGTGAAATTTTGCACACATACACTCATGTAATTGTTAGTGAAAACAATAGATCAAACAACTTGAAATGACATGGTTAACTCTATGTAAACCATGTGTCATTTCATGTCGGGTTCTGCATTTTCACAAAAGCCGGCAATTGAATTAGCGGCTATTATACTATGTAGAAGTGTATGAACTATAAATATAAATATATATATATATGTGTCACAAATTCAATGACATGTATATATATATACAGTGCCTACAAGTGTAGTATTCAACCCCTGCAGATTTAGCTGGTTGACACATGCGGAATTAACTTGGCATTATGACATTTGTACTGTAGATCAGCTTGGAAGTGGGAAATGCACTGCAGCAAAAATTTTTGTTTTAATTTTTTTTTTTTTTTTAAAAACGTTAAAAGTTAATTCAGAGTGTCATTTATTATTCAACCCCTCAAACCACAAGAATTCTGTTTGGTCCCCCTAAAGTATTAAGAAGTAGTTCAGGCACCAAGAATAATGAGCTTCACATGTGTGGATTAATGATCTCTTTTGCCAGCCTTTTCTAACTATTTAAGACCCTCCCCAAACTTGTGAACACCACTCATACATGGTCAACATGGGAAAGACAAAGGAGCATTCCAAGGCCATCAGAGACAAGATCGTGAAGGGTCACAAGGCTGGCAAGGGGTACAAAACCCTTTCCAAGGAGTTGGCCCTACCTGTCTCCACTGTTGGGAGCATCATCCGTAAGTGGAAGGCTTATGGAACTACTGTTAGCCTTCCACGGCCTGGACAGCCTTTGAAAGTTTCCTCCCGTGCCGAGGCCAGGCTTGTCCGAAGAGTCAAGGCTAACCCAAGGACAACAAGGAAGGAGCTCCGGGAAGATCTCATGGCAGTGGGGACATTAGTTTCAGTCAATACTATAAGTAACGTACTCCACCGCAATGGTCTCCGTTCCAGACGAGCCCGTAAGGTACCTTTACTTTCAAGCGTCATGTCAAGGCTCGTCTACAGTTTGCTCATGATCACTTGGAGGACTCTGAGACAGACTGGTTCAAGGTTCTATGGTCTGATGAGACCAAGATCGAGATCTTTGGTGCCAACCACACACGTGACGTTTGGAGACTGGATGGCACTGCATACGACCCCAAGAATACTATCCCTACAGTCAAGCATGGTGGTGGCAGCATCATGCTGTGGGGCTGTTTCTCAGCCAAGGGGCCTGGCCATCTGGTCCGCATCCATGGGAGGATGGATAGCACGGCCTACCTGGAGATTTTGGCCAAGAACCTCCGCTCCTCCATCAAGGATCTTAAGATGGGTCATAATTTCATCTTCCAACAAGACAACGACACAAAGCACACAGCCAAGAAAACCAAGGCCTGGTTCAAGAGGGAAAAAGTCAAGGTGTTGGAGTGGCCTAGTCAGTCTCCTGACCTTAACCCAATTGAAAACTTGTGGAAGGAGCTCAAGATTAAAGTCCACATGAGACACCCAAAGAACCTAGATAACTTGCAGAAGATCTGCATGGAGAAGTGGGCCAAGATAACTCCACAGACCTGTGCCGGCCTGATCAGGTCTTATAAAAGACGATTATTAGCTGTAATTGCAAACAAGGGTTATTCCACGAAATATTAAACATAGGGGTTGTATAATAATTGACCCACACTTTTATGTTTAAAATTTATTAAAATTCAACTGAGCAACATAACTTTTTGTTTTGTAAGATTTATGCTTCTGTTAATAAATCCTACTCTCGTTTGCAGTTTGAAGGCTCTAACTTATTTGCATCTTATCAAACCAGCTAAATCTGCAGGGGGTTGAATACTACTTGTAGGCACTGTATATATGAGGTGTAAAATTGTTGAAAAAAAATGCGTGGGCTCCCGCCCTATTTTCGTAACCAGACAGACAAAGCCAGCGAGTGGGGCAGATAATAATAGCCCAGAGAGGGACCATTATTTTTAGCCCCCCCTGGCTACTAACATCTGCCGCCAGACACCCCAGAAAAGACAAATCTATAATTAGATTCGCCCTTTCTGGCACTTTGCCCGTCTATTCCCATTGCCCTGTAGCGGTGGCGAATGGGTTAATAAGGGGTTAAAGCCACCTTGCAATTGAAAGGTCACTTTAAGCCAGTTTAATAATTGAGAGCTGTCAATTAGACAACTATCAATTATTAATCCTATTGTATGATAGAAAAATCAAACACACACAGTTTAATAAAAAAGAAGTTTAATTAAATAATCACACAGTTTTTGACCATTTTTTATTTTCCTGCTAAAACCATTTCCTGTAATAAAAATAAAATAAAAAAGCAAAATTATACTTACCAATCCGATGCACAGTCAGGTCCCACGGTGTAATCCATCAGAAAGGGTTAACAGGTTACAGCTCGCAGAGAGCTAATGCTGTCTCCTAGCTGTAACACCCCGAATGAATAAGTTCCTCTACCAGCGAAAGGAGAGGAAGTGATTAATGAGTGGAGCTTAATTGATTTATTGCCACTTTCACTTCAGTGACCTGACCTAAAGTGAAAGTGGGACACAATCAATTAAGCTTCATTCATTAATCACATCCTCTCCTGTCGGCAGGAGATAAGCTCATTCATTCAGGAGCTTTCAGCTGAGCAGGCAGAATTACTTGTGCTGCTTAGCTGATTGCTAGTTAACCCTTTGTGAAGGATTACATCGTGGGACGTGACAGATCGCCAGATAGGTAAGAATAATGTTGTTTTATTATTTTTTCTTTATTTTAGAAGATCAAGGGCTTCGCAGGTATTAAGAGTTTAATAAAAGATGGTCAAAAAAAATTGTTTTTATTTCATTAAAATTATTTTTTCTTAAAGTGTGTGTGATTTTTTTATTTCGTTAAATAGGATTAATAATTGATAGTTGTCTAATTGACAGCTCTCAATTATTAACCTGGCTTAAGGTCACCTTTCAATTGCAAGGTGGCTTTAACCCCTTATTAACCCATTCGCCACCGACTACAGGGCAATGGGAATAGACGGGCAAAGTGCCAGAAAGGGTGAATCTAATTAGAGATTTGCCCTTTCTGGGGTGTCTGGGGGCAGATGTTAGTAGCCAGGGGGGGCACAAAAAAAATGTACCCTCCCTAGGCTATTATTATCTGCCCCCACTCGCTTGCTTTGTCTGGTGGAGAAAATACAGCGGTTTCCCACGCATTTTTTTTCAACGAATTTACACCTTTAATTAACCCCTACATGTCTGAAATTTTGCACACATACACTTATGTAATTGTAAGTTAAAAACATATATCAAAATACATGAAATGACATGGTTAACTGTGTCTAAACAATGTATCATTTCATGTCGGCTTTTGTGATTTCACAAAAGCCGGCAATTGAATTAGCAGCTATTACAGTATGTAGAAGTGTATGAGCTATAAATATATGTATATATATATGTCACAATTACATATATATATCATATATATATATATATATATATATATATATGTATTCTATATGATTAGTGTGTATATGTATTGTTTCTATTCTTTATTAAAGCTGTGAGTGTGATTTTACAGTATAGCCAGGGATGAATTAGCGGCTATTATACTATGTAGAAGTGTATGACCTAATATATATATATATATATATATATATATATATATATATAATTATTATTTTTTTGTGTACATTTTTTTTTACAATGTGATTTTTACATGACTTTTTACATACAGATAACTGCTCTATGTAAAACTTCATGTTAAAATCGCATTGCATATAGATGGAAAACTGATGGAAAACTGATGGAAAACGCATGGTGCGATTTAAAATCGCATCATGATCGCATGCCTTTTTACAACAAATGTACCGTTTTTTTCATGCAGAAAACGGACCGATTTTTTTCCAGCCAGTGAGTATGTACCCTAAAGGCCGGGGTCACACTGGCGACAAAATCGGACGACTGCAATACGATGAAATATCGCATTGCAGTGGGACCTATGTTAATCTATGGAGCAGCTCCCAGTATCAGATTTTTTGTGGTCCGTTTTAAACATCCGAGTGCAATCGCAGCATGCTGCGATTGTCACCGATTGTGGGTCGACTATCGCCAATGCAAGTCTATGGGAGCGATGAAAAATCGGATTACAAATGGACCGCACGTGTGACTTGCGATTAAATCGCATCAGTGTCCTTTAGAAAAGCCGGCAATTCATCCCCGGCTATACTGTAAAATCACACTGACAGCTTTAATAAAGAATAGAAAGAATAGATATACACACATAGAATACATATTGTGAGACAGTGAGAGTATGTGTGTTGAATGGGGTGTACATTTCACCTAGATACTTTGCTGACTGGTATAAGGGAAATGTATGGCTTTGTAAACCTAGTGGTAGAGAAAGGTCACTACACCTTACATTCAGTACACACTTGCAGCTCAGGCCTGAAACCACTCAGCTGTTAATTAGGAGACCAGAAGTAGGTGTCTGCGAACACAGTCAGAGAGCTCGCTTAGTCTGGAGAAAGGAGTCCAGGCACAAGAAGGAGTCTCCAGGAGTATGAGCTGTCTCAGTCTGGGTGCTCGATGTACCCCGGACACAGGAGTAGTCTCTGTGAGAATCCATGCAGATAGCTGCTGAATAGGAGGGGAGCTCTCTCAAGTCTGGACGTTGAAGGTGCCTTCAGACACAAGGAGGAGACTCTGTGAAACTCCATGCTGGTAAATGCTGAATATATGTGTTGTTTTGGCCCAGGCTGTTAGAGTCTGGTCCCGGATAGATAGGGAAATCTATCTAAGTGTAGTAAGTGGCTGGACAAGCCCAGGTCTTATGTTTATGA
This sequence comes from Oophaga sylvatica, assembly GCA_033576555.1. NCBI lineage: Eukaryota > Metazoa > Chordata > Amphibia > Anura > Dendrobatidae > Oophaga > Oophaga sylvatica. The sequence goes on along the minus strand of JARQOD010000006.1, from coordinate 260,778,480 downwards.
TTTGGTTTTGATTATGTTCTGTTTGCTGTGGACTTTAATAAAACTGGTTGCGGCCAGTTTTTACCAGAACTGCTGTCTGTGAATGAACGGTTTCCGTGCCACTCCGTCTACCCGGACGGCGATCCCAGAGCTATATCCCCTGAAAAGCTTACAATTGGTGGAGAATGCGGGCAGCACAGTGGCTTAGAGACAGCAATAAAGGAGAGAAGTCTGTTGAAGCAGCAGCAGAGAAAAAAAAAAAAGTGTGTCAGCAAAAACGTCTGATTGGAGCAGTCTTAAAGAGACAGTAGCCCTAATAGACTTTGCAAAGAAAAAAATAGTGTGTCAATAAAGGAGAAACGTCTGTTGGAGCAGTCTTAAAGAGACAGTGGCCCTAATAGAGTTTGCAGAGAAAAAAAAAAAAAAAGTGTCTGCACAGCAAGGCTGAATTTTCTGTGGAAAAGACTGTGGAGTGTGTATGTCTTGAGTGAAGACTGCCGTTGTTAAGACAGAGAAGTCTGACAGTATGGATGACAGCCTGGAGAAGCTGATTAAACAAATGGCGCAAGTTAATGTGCAACATAAGACTGCCTTTGTTGAGACAGAGAAGTCTGACAGCATGGATGACAGTTAGGAGGAGCTTGTTAAGAAACACCTGCAGAACATGCAGCAGGCCCAGCAGAGCTGGCAGCAGCAGCAGCAGGAGTTTAACCGATTGCTGAAGGAGCAGATTGCAGCTCTCAGCACCTCGTCCCCGAGTAATGTTGTAAAGGCACCTGCGTTGCCTGCAGTAAAGAAGCGGTTGAAGCCTGACGTCGGCCGTCGGGTCGGCATGGTTGAAGAGGTGATAGTGAACCGCTACACCCGAGCATGTCCTCCTGAGGTACAGCCAGAGGTCGGACAAGGAGACCACCAGGACGCCAATCGTCTGGTCAGCCTGATGGAGAAGGCCTTCGCCAGCAAAGACTGTCTCCGTGACCAGCCGTCTGAGAGGTCGTCACTTCAGAGTTCCCGGACGCTGAACTCTCGCGGTAAGAGCGTTCCAGCTGTTGGGGACATGGGGTATGCTGATAAGCGGGTTCAGGCCCGAGGGGACATGTGGGTGGAAAAGTGTGATGGACAGTGTTGGAGATGTCGTGAAATTGCAGCCAACTGTCCAATAGAGGGGGAGCCTATGTGTTGTGATGTTGGCGGATCCCTCTCTCCCTGCGCAGAGCCTGTGTGTGTGTCCACCTCAGCCGAAGAGACTGGACCACAGGGGTCCCCGGTGGTTGTAAATGACTGCCCGGCACAGGCCCTCTTGGACTCAGAGAGTCCAGTGACTTCCATATGGGACAGCCTGATTGATAGGGACTTTATCCCTGATAAACACCTGAGTGTGGTCTGCGTCCATGGAGACACCAAAGTCTACCCAGAGACTGTCGTGGACTTGATCCTCAAACGCGGGGAGGTTTCATGTGAAGTGGGGGTAGTGAAGAACCTGGTGCCCCCCGTCATATTGGGTAATGACTTTCCCCGGTCTAAGGATCTCTGGGGGAAAAATGTTTCTGATGGACAGTGTGATGAAGCTCCTGTTGAGGGTGCGCAGTCCCGAGGGGCGGAACACAATGCTAGTGGGCCGTTAAACTTATGTGATAATGATGATGATGATGATGATAATGATAATGATGATGATGATCATGATAATGATGATGACCATGATAATGATGCTGATGCTGATAATGATAATGATGATGATCATGATAGTGATGATGATACTGATCATAATCATGATAATGATATTGATAATAATGATGACTGTGATAGTGATGAAATTCCTTTGCAGGTGATGTTGGGAGACGAGGATGGTGGTTCTCGGGAACCGAGTGTCCCTGACTTTCCTGTGTCCTGTGACAATTTTGAGAGTGAGCAGTGGCGAGACCCCTCTCTTAAAACGGCCCAGGAAAATATAAGTGTTCTAGGTGAGGTTTCCCAAGAGCCTGGCTCTGAGGAGAGGTTTCCTCATGTTGCCATGAACACTCACCTGTTGTATAGGGACACTGAAGTCCAGGGAGAGGTCGTGAGCCAGTTCCTAGTACCTGAGCTATATCGGAAGTATAGTGCTGAGGTTGTCACATAGTCACATACTTGAGGGACCACCTGAGGGAAACCAGGGACCAGATGGTGAAGTTAATGTTGTGGATAACATGTTAACTAAGGTTCCAGATCAAGATGTGAATGAGAATGAATTGTATAACCCTGACAGTGAGCAGGATGTGAATGAAAATGAAGTGTATAACCCTGAAAGTGAGCAAGATGAGAATGAGAATGAATTGTATAACCCTGAAAGTGAGCCGGATGTGGCTAGAAAAAGGGGTCAGACAGGGATAGTGGTAGTGATAGTGAATCATCTGATGACAATAAAGCAACCAGTGCAAATGAGGAAGGCATGGTAGCAGAGGAGGTTGAGAGTCCTGAGAAGAAAGCTGATGCTGACCTTACAGCCGGACAGAAGATGGCATCTGAAGATGTTTTACAGTTGGCCGGTTCCCTGGCGAAGACTAAGGTGAAAGGAGGAGAGCTGAGCTTTGAAGGCAGGACTCTGAGACTGAACACAGCACAAGTGGAGGCTGTTGGAAGTGGGAAGTTGTCGACGTGTGGTGTGGATCTGCATCATGCCAGGGACTCTGAGGGAGTTGCTGCAGAGGTGGAAGGAGCCATAGAAGTGGTAGTCACCAAGCCAGATGCCTCATCAGAAGCTGAGGTCTCAAGTGAAGCTGTGAGGAACAAGACTGAAGATATGGGGACTGACTCTGTCCAGGAATCTGTTTCTGCCGAAGACAGCGGCGTGGACGGGTTACGGTTCGGATCAGTAGCTGCAACTCGTGAAGCTCAGGCTGGAAGTTCGGCGCCCGGAACCCCAGCGGTGTTCCCGAGTGACACCAAGGATCTGGATAAGTCACAAGATGAGATTTTGAGACATCAGGCTGGCGTTGGTGAGCTAAAGCGCACTTTCATGGAGTCTACATCGGAGCCACGTCCCAACAAATGGGAAAAGCGATGTGTCACTCCATTGCCGCTGCAGACACACGGGAGCTCAGATGGGATGCAGAACGTGGTGGAAGAGAAGAATCCGGCGGGTTCTGAGTATACAGATTCAGCTATCAAGGAGAACTTGAAAGCCGGAATAAATGGAAATATTGGAGACCATAATGATGTGACTGAAGAGGTAGAATGTAAGACTGACGGTAGGGCTTCTGAGCATGTTCTACCAGAAGAGCCTGAAGAAGGGGCCGAAGACATAAAAGACGTCCAACAGGTACCAGATGAATTGATGACTTCTCAGAAAAAACTCCAAACTGTGATGAAGGAGTGTGATGAAAGCCATGAGCATCTTCGTGAGAAGGTCAATGAAGTAAAAGGAAGGATACAGGGAATCTCTTCGTTGCAAGAGCAAATGCTGCTCAATAAGTCTAAGGCTCTATATAAGAATGCTGTTGTTACGGTAGAACATTACAATTCAGCTGGAGACTTAGCGGATGAATTATGTGTACTGCAAAAGAAAAATGATCAGCTCCTTCTACAGTCCCAATCATTTGAACATGTAGCTTAAAATGGTCAGAGACCATGGCAGAGGAGCTTAAGGTCTGTGAAATAGACTTTATGAGTCAACCGATATTCAAGAAAATAGATGTGCTAAAGAGGGTTCAAGGGGAACTAGAGAAAAGTGAAAAACCCCCTATACCTTCTGTGATAGTTGGTGACACATGGTCAGTGCACCAGGGACAGGAGGTACGTGAGTTTCTGAGGAAGAGTCAGCAGAACTGTTCTGATGTGCCGGGTCGTACTTCTCTGGCCAGGCACTATATCGAAACTGAGCCCGGCCCTAAGGTCAAGATGAAACCGTGCAGGATACCCGAAGCCCGCAAAGAGCATAGGCCTGGGAGGGTACAGGGTAGTACGGATGCTTCAGATGAAGAGAAAGCTGATGTTGGCTATGGCTCAGGTGAAGATACAGATGACAGTAGTGAAGATGAAGCTGATGAGGGCCATGACTGGTCCAGAGTTCACTGTCTCTTTTGGATTGTTGACCAGCCCTCCGGTCTGGATGACCAGCCCTCAGGTCTGGAGAAGGGGGGGGATATGTGAGACAGTGAGAGTATGTGTGTTGAATGGGGTGTACATTTCATCTAGATACTTTGCTGACTGGTATAAGGGAAATGTATGGCTTTGTAAACCTAGTGGTAGAGAAAGGTCACTACACCTTACATTCAGTACACACTTGCAGCTCAGGCCTGAAACCACTCAGCTGTTAATTAGGAGACCAGAAGTAGGTGTCTGCGAACACAGTCAGAGAGCTCGCTTAGTCTGGACAAGGAGTCCAGGCACAAGAAGGAGTCTCCAGGAGTATGAGCTGTCTCAGTCTGGGTGCTCGATGTACCCCGGACACAGGAGTAGTCTCTGTGAGAATCCATGCGGATAGCTGCTGAATAGGAGGGGAGCTCTCTCAAGTCTGGACGTTGAAGGTGCCTTCAGACACAAGGAGGAGACTCTGTGAAACTCCATGCTGGTAAATGCTGAACATATGTGTTGTTTTGGCCCAGGCTGTTAGAGTCTGGTCCCGGATAGATAGGGAAATCTATCTAAGTTTAGTAAGTGGCTGGACAAGCCCAGGTCTTATGTTTATGATTTGGTTTTGATTATGTTCTGTTTGCTGTGGACTTTAATAAAACTGGTTGCGGCCAGTTTTTACCAGAACTGCTGTCTGTGAATGAACTGTTTCCGTGCCACTCCGTCTACCCGGACGGCGATCCCAGAGCTATATCCCCTGAAAAGCTTACAATATATATATATATATATATATGTCATTGTGACATATCTATACATATATTTATAGTTCTTACACTTCTACATACTGTTATAGCCGCTAATTCAATTGCCGGCTTTTGTGAAATCACAGAAGCCGACATGAAATGATACATTGTTTAGACACAGTTAACCATGTTATTTCCTGTATTTTGATATATGATTTGAACTTACAATTACATAAGTGTATGTGTGCAAAATTTCAGACATGTAGGGGTTAATTAAAGGTGTAAATTCGTTGAAAAAAAATGCGTGGGCTCCCGCTGCATTTTCTCAACCAGACAGACAAAGCAAGCGAGTGGGGGCAAATAATAATAGCCTAGGGAGGGTACATTTTTTTGTGCCCCCCCTGTCTACTAACATGTGCCCCCAGACACCCTAGAAAGGGAAAATCTCTAATTAGATTCGCCCTTTCTGGCACTTTGCCCGTCTATTCCCATTGCCCTGTAGCGGTGGCGAATGGGTTAATAAGGGGTTAAAGCCACCTTGCTATTGAAAGGTCACTTTAAGCCAGGTTAATAATTGAGAGCTGTCAATTAGACAACTATCAATTATTAATCCTATTTAAGGAAATAAAAATAACACACACACTTTAAGAATAAATAATTTTAATGAAATAAAAACACATTTTTTTGACCATCTTTTATTTAACTCTTAATCCGTGCGAAGCCCTTGATCTTCTATAATAAAGAAAAAATAATAAACCAACATTATTCTTACCTATCTGGCGATCTGTCACGTCCCACGATGTAATCCTTCACTAAGGGTTAACTAGCAATCAGCCAAGCAGTGCAAGTAATTCTGCCTGCTCAGCTGAAAGCTCCTGAATGAATGAGCTTATCTCCTGCCGACAGGAGAGGATGTGATTAATGAATGAAGCTTAATTGATTGTGTCCCACTTTCACTTTAGGTCAGGTCACTGAAGTGAAAGTGGCAATAAATCAATTAAGCTCCATTCATTAATCTATTCCTCTCCTTTCGCTGGGAGAGGAAGTTATTCATTCGGGGTGTTACAGCTAGGAGACAGCATTAGCTCTCTGCGAGCTGTAACCTGTTAACCCTTTCTGATGGATTACACCGTGGGACCTGACTGTACATCGGATTGGTAAGAATAATTTTGCTTTTTTTTTAATTTTTATTACAGGAAATGGTTTTAGTAGGAAAATAAAATATGGTCAAAAACTGTGTGATTATTTAATTAAACTTCTTTTTTATTAAACTGTGTGTGTTTGATTTTTCTTTCATACAATAGGATTAATAATTGAGAGTTGTCTAATTGACAACTCTCAATTATTAACCTGGCTTAAAGTGACCTTTCAATTGCAAGGTGGCTTTAACCCCTTATTAACCCATTCGCCACCGCTACAGGGCAATGGGAATAGACGGGCAAAGTGCCAGAAAGGGCGAATCTAATTAGAGATTTGCCCTTTCTGGGGTGTCTGGGGGCAGACGTTAGTAGCCAGGGGGGGGCACAAAAAAAAATGTACCCTTCCTAGGCTATTATTATCTGCCCACACTCGCTTGCTTTGTCTGTCTGGTGGAGAAAATTCAGCGGGAGCCCACGCATTTTTTTTCAACGAATTTACACCTTTAATTAACCCCTACATGTCTGAAATTTTGCACACATACACTTATGTAATTGTAAGTTCAAACCATATATCAAAATACAGGAAATTACATCGTTAAGTGTGTCTAAACAATGTATCATTTCATGTCGGCTTCTGTGATTTCACAAAAGCCGGCAATTGAATTAGCGGCTATTACAGTATGTAGAAGTCTAGGAACTATAATATATATTATATATATATACATGTCACAATGACATGTATATATATATATATATATATATATATTATGTGTTCTATGTGTATATATCTATTCTTTCTTTTGTGATTTAAATACTATTCTTTTGGATCCATTATATGTCAGTTTTGCAAGCCTGCGAGAAATTCTCGCAAGTCGGATGAAAATCGGATGTTACAAGGTACACACACATGCGACTAAATCGCATCTTTGAAGGAAAATCGGATGCCAGGCTGATGTGTGATGTTTACATTTTGCTCCGATAATCGACCGACTAAAACGGTCCGTTTATTTGTAGTTGTGTCTGACTCCGGCCTAAACCCCCGAATGAATGAGCTCCTCTCCTGACTGACAGGAGAGGAAGTGGAAAGCTTAATTGATTGCTTTCCACTTTCACTTCAGGTCAGCCAGGGACACCATCAGTGACTTCAGAGGGAACTGATTAACAAAAATAGGGGTTTCCTTCGAAAAAAAAATGGCGTGGGGTCCCCCCTATTTTTGTTAACCAGCCTGATGAAGCAGACTGCTGAGGCCTGGTTTTTCAGGCTGTTAAGGAGCCAAGATCCATGGACCTTGCCAGCCTGATAATACCAGGCCACAGCAGTCTGCATATCTTGGCTGGTTAACAAAAATAGGGGATCCCCTCGAAAAAAATTGGCGTGGGGTCCCCCTATTTTTGTTAACCAGCCAGATGAAGCAGACTGCTGAGGCCTGGTTTTTCAGGCTGGTAAGGATCCAATATCCATGGACCTTGCAAGCCTGATAATACCAGGCCACAGCAGTCTGCTTAGCTTGACTGGTTAACAAAAATAGGGGATCCCCTCGAAAAAAAAATGGCGCAGGGGTCCCCCTATTTTTGTTAACCAGCCAAGTATAATGCAGACTGCTGCGGCCTGGTATTAAGAGACTGTCAAGGCCCATGGATTTTGGCCCTCAACAGCCTGATAATACCAGGCTACAGCAGCCCCACATTTGGCGCATCAAAAGATGTGCCAATTGTGGCACTTTACCCGGCTCTTCCCACTTGCCCTGTAGCGGTGGCAAGCGGGGTAATAAGGGGTTAATGTCACCGTTGATTGCACAGTGACAATAAGCCCGGTTAATAATGGAGAGGCGTCAATAAGACACCGATCCATTATTAATCCCAAAGTTTTTAAATGTTTAAAAAAAGACACAGCAAGAAAAAAGTATTTTAATGAAATAAAAGAGACAACACAGTTTTCATTTCTTTTATTACACTCTCATTCCTGCGACGCCATCGATCTCCTGTAAAAAAAGGAAAAAAACAAACCAACAGTATACCACCTGTCCGACGCAGTCCATAGTAACGAGGGTCCCACGACGATCCAGCTCTGCTACATCGGAATGCCAGGCAGAGCCTGACATCCTGGCGCAGCACAGCTGCTTACCAGCTTCCCCGGCGGTGACGTCATCAGACTGCTTTATGGCCGCGATTACCCAGTAGTCACTGCAGTTATCGCGAGAAACTGCACGTGACCGCCAGGGAGAAGATGATGGCGGCCATCAAGCAGTCCAGGACGTGACCGCCGGAGATCTTCTGCCAGGTAAGTGCCGCTGACTCCTGACAGACCCGACCGACGGACAGCGACAGTGACACGACAATTACGATTCCGGTATCCGATATGACGAAAATATCGGTACTCGGAATCGGAATTCTGATACAGCGAATATCGGCCGATACCCGATATTTGAAGTATTGGAATGCTCAACACTAATAATGGAATTGTTTAATACAATGTTAAATAGTTAAGTAGCTTACCAGAGTCATGCAGAAGGAACTGCTGCTGGACACCATCAATACAGATCTCCTGAAACTCCTGGGGGATAACAAGTTGATCAAGGGTTTGAGGTAACCTTGGGATATTGCCAAGTTGCCTTGCTAATCGTATTGTTCTCTTCAGTGATGCTTTCCTTGGGAGAAGTGCTACAACATTAGAATGGGCTCCTGAAAGACATATGTGAGAACCTGTTGTGATGTCTCCTGTGTTGTCCTTGCCCTGGTGACTGCCTCATTAACAAGTCGGATTGCTTCAGGTCTTGCAGCTTGTGCTGCATGACTGTGAAGATTGACTACTTTCACAACTTCGCCAGATTCTTCATTGGTCCAAACACGTCCCTTGCAAGTCGACCGTTTTTCACATGCCCAGATGGAATGGACATCGTCAGCGGTTCATTTGAAAATAAGTAAATGTGATTCTCATGGACCAACTTCCTCCTTCCACGTTTGGACAGAACTGAATTCATAGTTGTAGAAAGTGAATTGCTGTGGAAGCTGACTGATTTTTTGTGGCAGTACACTTCTCTCTTTGTGGAGATTTCAGACACTGCTATATTCTGATGTACAGATGGAATAAAAGGTAAGTATTTTGTGTGACATACAGTGGGTACGGAAAGTATTCAGACCCCTTTAAATTTTTCACTCTTTGTTTCATTGCAGCCATTTGTTAAATTCAAAAAAGTTCATTTTTTCTCTGTAATGTACACTTTGCGCCCCATCTTGACTGAAAAAAACAGAAATATAGAAATTTTTGCAAATTTATTAAAAAAGAAAAACTGAAATATCACATGGTCATAAGTATTCAGACCCTTTTCTCAGACACTCGTATTTAAGTCACATTCTGTCCATTTCCTTGTGATCCTCCTTGAGATGGTTCTACTCCTTCATTGAAGTCCAGCTGTGTTTAATTAAACTGATAGGACTTGATTTGTAAAGGCACACAACTTTCTATATAAGATCTCACAGCTCACAGTGCATGTCAGACCAAATGAGAATCATGAGGTCAAAGGAAATGGCCAAGGAGCTCAGAAACAAAATTGTGTCAAGGCACAAAACTGGCCAAGGTTACAAAAGAATTTCTGCAGTACTCAAGGTTCCTAAGAGCACAGTGGCCTCCATAATCCTTAACTGGAAGAAGTTTGGGACCACCAGAAGTCTTCCAAGACCAGGCCGTCCAGCCAAATGGAGCAATCATGGGAGAAGAGCCTTGGTGAGAGAGGCAAAGAAGAACCCCAAAATCACTGTGTCTGAGCTCAGTGTCAGACATATGAAAGCCAGCATAGAGTTTGCTAAAAAAAACAAACACAGCAAGGACTCCCAGATTCTCTGGTCTGATGAGACAAAGATAGAACTTTTTGGTGATAATTCTAAGTTGTATGTGTGGAGAAAACCAGGCACTGCTCATCACCTGCCCAATACAATCCCAACAGTGAAACATGGTGGTGGCAGCATCATGCTATGGGGGTGTTTTACAGCTGCAGGGACAGGACGACTGGTTGCCATTGAAGGAAACATGAATGCGGTCAAGTACAGAGATATCCTGGATGAAAAACTCTTCCAGAGTGCTCTGGACCTCAGACTTGTCCGAAGATTCACCTTCCAACAAGAAAATGACCCAAAGCACACAGCTAAAATAACAAAGGAGTGGCTTCAGAACAACTCTGTGACCAATCTTTACTGGCCCAGCCAGAGCACTGACCTAAACCCAATTGAGCATCTCTGGAGAGACCTGAAAATGGCTGTCCATCAACATTCAACATCCAACCTGACAGAACTGGAGAGGATCTGCAAGGAAGAACGGCAGAGGATCCTCAAAACCAAGTGTGAAAAACTTGTTGCATCATTCCCAAGAAGACTCATGGCTGTACTAGCTCAAAAGAGTGCTTCTACTCAATACTGAGCAAAGTGTCTGAATACTTTTAGACTCTCAAGTCTAAATATTTTTGAATACTTTTAGTTTTTCTTTTTTAATAAATTTGCAAAAATTTTTACAGATCTTTTTTATCAGTCAATATCAGTCAAGATTGGGTGCAGAGTGTACGTTAATGAGAAAAAAATGAACTTTTTGAATTTGCCAAATGGCTGCAATGAAACAAAGAGTGAAAAATTTAAAGGGGTCTGAGTACTTCCCGTAACCACTGTATCTCTGTGATTTAACCCCTTTCTGCCATCCGACGTACTATCCCGTCCATGGTACCTGGGCCCATATGACCAGGGATGGGATAGTACGACGCGCTTCCGGGGGGAGCGAGTCCGATCGCGGCCAGGTGTCAGCTGATTATCACAGCTAATACCCGGCACATTAACACCTGGCATACCGCGATCAAACATGATCACGGTGTACTGGGGGTACAGGGAAGCATCGCGCAGGGAGGTAACTCCCTGCGTGCTCCCCTGAGACCCTCAGAACAGCGTGATGTGATCGCGCTGTTCTGAGGCCTTCCTCCCTGCAAGACCCCAGATCCAAGATGGCCTCAGGATCCTGCAGGGAGGCGGCTTGCTCAGTGCCTGCTGAGAGCAGGCGCTGAGGAAGCCTGCAGCACTGCCAGAAAGATCGCTGGTCTCACAGAGTGCTGTGCACACTGTCAGACCAGCGATCTGACATTCTACAGTGATGTTCCACCCTGGGACAAAGTAAAAAAAATGAAAATCACAAGTGTAAAAAAAAAATTCCGCAATAAATTCATTTCTTCCTGTAAATAAAAAAACAAAACAATAACAGTACACATATTTGGTATCGCCGCGTCTGTAATGACCCGCCCTATAGAACTGTCCCACTTTTTAACCCCTAACCCTTTAAAAAAAAAACAAAGCAAAAAATCAATGCTTTATCATTATACCACCGAACAAAAAGTGGAATAGCACACGATAAAAAAGACAGATATAAATAACGATGGTACTGCTGAAAACGACATCTTGTCCCGAAAAAAGGAGCCACCATACAGCATCATCAGCAAAAAAATAAAAAAGTTATAGCTCGCAGAGTAAAGCGATGCAAAAATAATTATTTTTATATAAAATTGTTTTTATTGTATAAAAGCGCCAAAACATAAAAAAATTATATAAATGAGGTATCGCCGTAATCGTACTAACCCAAAGAATAAAACCGCTTTATCGATTGTACCACACGCAGAACGGTATAAACGCCCCCACAAAAGAAATTCATGAATTGCTGATTTTTGTTCATTCTAACCTCCCAAAAATTGAAATAAAAAGCGATCAAAAAATGTCATGTGCTCAAAAATGGTACCAATGAAGACGTCAACTCGTACCGCAAAAAATAAGACCTCAAATGACTCTGTGGGCCAAAATATACAAAAATTATAGCTCTCTGAATGTGGTGATGCAACTATTTTTTGCAATAGAAAGCGTCTTTTAGCGTGACAGATGCCAATCATAAAAACCCGCTATAAATATTAAATCAAACCCCCCTTTATCACCCTCTTAGTTAGGGAAAAATAATAAAAATAAAACATGTATTTATTTCCATTTTCCCATTAGGGTTAGGGTTAAGTTTGCGGCTAAAGTTAGGGTTAGGGTTGGGGGCTAAAGTTAGGATTAGGGTTAGGGTTGGGATTAGGGTTAGGGGTGTGTTAGGGTTAGGTTTGTGGTTAGGGTTATGGTTAGGGTTGGCACTAGGGTTAGGGATGTTTTGGGGTTATGGTTGGAGTTAGAATTGGGGGGTTTCCACTGTTTAGGCACATCAGGGGCTCTCCAAATCGGATATGGCATCTGATCTCAATTCCAGCCAATTCTGCGTTGAAAAAGACACTTCCTAAATAATAAACTACAGCTCTGGTAAAAATTAAGAGACCACTGCACAGTTTTATAAAAATCATCTTCTCTACATGTCTGACAACCATTCCATTCCAGTGTCAGTTGAATTCCAGAGTACACCTCATTCTATTTAATGTGCTTCTGATTAGGTGATCATCTGAACCAAATCTTATTTAACGAAGGAAGGTATAAAAAAACATGGCTGTGGTGTTCACAATCCTCTTGCAATAGGACAAGCTGGATGGCAAAACAAGTGCTAGTAATATCCCAAAAATAATAGGAATGAAAAAATAACTTTTTACCATGCCAAAGGAGTTGAAAAGAAAAGTCTTGAGTAAAGGGCTAAATTCTGCCTTTACTAGCAGAGGGATACAGTGAGTGTCATGTTGCCTCCATCCTTAAAATTTCTAAGACGGCAGTCCATTACAACAAGGTCAAGCAGCAGATATTGGGGGACAACAAAGCTACAGACCTAAAGAGGGCAAAAACAACTCTCCACTGACCGGGATGACTGTCATCTTTTTTGAATGTCACTCAGCAACCTCAAAATTACATCAAGTGACCTACAAAAGGAATGGCAAATGGCAGCTCGGGTGAAGTGCGCGGCAAGAACAGTTTGCAACAGGCTCCTAGAGGCAGGACTCAAGTCATGGAAAGCTAGAAAAAAGCCTTTCATCAATGAGAAGCAAAGGAGAGCCAGGCTGAAGTTTGCCAAAGACCATAAGGATGGACCCTAGAGGACTGGAAAAGGAAATCTTCTCTGATGAGTCTAATTTCAGCTTTGTCCAACACCTGTCATCTAATGGTTAGACAGAGACCTGGAGAGGCATACAACCCACAGTGTCTTGCACCCACTGTGAAATTTGGTGGAGGATCGATGATGATCTGGGGATGCTTCAGTAAGGCTGGAATTGGACAGGTTAATCTTTACAAAGGACGTATGAATCAAGCCGCATACAAGGTTATCCTGGATAAACAGTTTATTACTTCTGCTCAGGCAATGTTCCCCAACTCTGAGGACTAGTTTTTCCAGCAGGACAATGTGCCATGCCACACAGCTAGGTCCATTAATGTGTGGATGAAGGAACACCACATCAAATCCCTGGCATGGCCAGCCCAATCTCCAGACCTGAACCGCATTGAAAACTTCTGAAATGTAATCAGGAGGAAGATGGATAGTCAC
>JARQOD010000006.1:260687111-260764995 GCA_033576555.1 Oophaga sylvatica | reverse complement strand
ACAAGCAGATACTTAGCCATCATGCTTTACCATCAAGAAGGCGTCTATTTGGCTCCAACAGGATAATATACAGCTAATGTTATTAAGCATAAAGAAGAATAAAGATTTCTGGAAGCGATGTTTTGGGCCCTGCAGAATTCTGATCTCAACATCATTGAGTTTGTGTGGTACTACTTAAAGAGACAGAAGGATTTCTGCAAGCATACAGCACATCCACAGAAGACGTGTAGTTAGTTCTCCAAGATGTTTGGAACAACCTGCCTGCTGCGTTCCTTGAAAAGCACAAGTGTACCTAGACGAATTGATGCTGTTTTGCATTTTGTTAATTGATAAAAATAAAAGCTTTCATTTTTTAAAATTTTTGCTTTGCACCATTGTTTCCTCATCCTCCTAAAACTTTTGCGCAGTGCTGTATATATAATATCTAATACAAAATAAGCAGCATTCGTTTTTGCATTTTACTTGTAGGTAAATAATGCCTTTTTGCCTTTTCTGTATGTATTTAATCCAATACACGGATATAATAATAATAATATTAATGATAATAATAATAATAATTTTATTTCTATAGCGCCAATATATTCCGCAGCACTTTACATTATAGAGGGGAATTGTACAGACAATAGACATTACAGCATAACAAAAAACACAAATCAAAGTAGATACCAAGAGGAATGAGGGCCCTGCTCGCAAGCTTACAATCTATGAGGATATAGATAATTTATGCAGATGTAACAAGGAGAAACACTCGCATTGAAATAACTGGCAGGGATAACAGGCTGTCAGCTTTGAAAGAACAAAGTATTAGTGTCATGCTCTTAAAGGGTGTGACTCTGTGCCTCCTTAATTCATGTAAGTTTTTCATCTCCCAACAAAGAGTATTCCAGGAAAGCAGATTGAATACACTGTGTTCAAAGAGAACAATACTGATGTAGGATGACCAGAAAGATGTTTTCACACTGTTTCTGGTAGACAGTCCCTAGAGACGTTATTGTATTTGTTAGCTTTGCATTCATTGCCTTTACACTGAGTTCATTATTTTGGTGCAAGCGCCTAAGCACCTTTTAGGAAAGCCTTTGGGAGGATGTGACAGAAGGCCTGCCTTATTTACCTTTTGTGGCCTGCCCATGTCATCTGGTTAATCATGTGGCTAATCAACAACATTGAGGATCCCCCCACACTGTGCTTAACAATGATGACTCATTCATATTTAATACAATGGAGCGTTTAAGTCATTCCACGCTTGTCCGGAGTTGATGGCCCCTCTTTGTTTTCTTACTCCAGAGACTTTTATTTTAAACAGGCATATGTTCTTCGCTCCTTCCACTGAACAGTCTGCTGCAGATGGACAAAGGTCTGGATCTTTATTACTATTAGGAAAGTCAATGAATCGATTTGTGTGGCGTGAAATGTGGCTTGGAGATCAGCCCCACATGTACACATATATTAATGATTTGCTATTGTTAGAATTCAGTAGAATACATAACAAATCATTCGGTCATGGTTCAAGAGAAAGCTCAGTCCTCAGCCTTTGAAACAGAAAAATAACAATGATAAAAATGTATAGTAGCAAAAAATAATGTTTCACTTCATAAGCTGCTACTTAGAAAAAGACAACATTTTTGTACTAAACCCCTTGGATGTATATTCAGATAGTTACAAAGGCATTAATCTCATTATGTTTAGCATACAAAATATAAACTGTTTTTAAAATTGTTCCCACAAATATCTGTAGATGCCAATTGGTGACATACATATATTATAGATGATTAGATAAAATAGAGAGAGATAGATAGATAGATAGATAGATAGATAGATAGATAGATAATGGATAGATAGATAGATAGATAGATAGATAGATAGATAGATAGATATAGATAGATAGATAGATAGATAGATAGATAGATAGATAGATAGATAAATCTGACAAATACATATAGTGACAAAGAGAAGTTAAAAAGAAAACTGATTTTTTTGTCTCTTTAAAAACAAATTTTCCTGCCTTCTTTGTGTTAGTTAGACTTTTACCCTGAGTTATTTCCTTTAAAGTATATTTTCCTCTGTAAACCATGTATACTGCATTTATAAAAGAGATGCCAATATTTAAAAGGTGGCCATAGTCTTAATATGATAAAGAAATATGTTTATTCTTTGTAATAGACAATATTTCATCAACAATTTCCTTAAGCTTTGTTATTGATAATGTCAGTGGTTTTAGATGTCGCCCACTCTCTTCTATGCCTTAATTTCAGCACTATAGATGTTGGATGAGCATACATTAATTACATTTCCTTTGTTGTTCCTTTGCCCACTAACCCTAGTGCTCTGGTGTTTTTTTTTAATTAAAATAAAGATATATTGGATATATTGATTGATAAATTTATAGACAAGAAAAATATAATCATATTTTTTTTGTAAAATTTTGGTTACTATGGAATTCTCTATCTTTGAAATGAGGAAATTGCTGCAGTGTTCAATAGAGATGAGTAGATCAGAGCACAGTTTGTACAGCAGAGTGGTTTTCCATCTTCTGAGTCAGTGAGTAAATCCCTCTCTTCTGTAGAGGGTAAGCTCTCAGCAGAGTTCTCTCCCTCTCTACTCTCCACCATAGTAATTTTTTGAGCAACTACAAGAATTCCAACATTGAGATTTGAGCAAATTTATTTGCCACAAATTGAATTTTTGGGGAAAATTTGGCAAACTTGGCGAATTTAAATGTCAAAAGATCCGCTCATCCCTATATTTAATGATCCTCAATGGATTTACACCTTTTTTGTAACTCAAAGTATAGCAGAATAGTGGGTTGAGTAACATGTTTTGCTGTTTATACTGATTGCTATAACATAGTTTAACTCCTTAATAACCTATTATCTACATTTTTGCCATTGATTACTAAAGAATGTTGTAGCCGGCCTAGGAGCTGAGCCTGCGTCATACCTTACAGATGGCAACTCTGATGCATAGCAGGTATCTGTCTTTAAATGCAGCATCTGGAGCTTACTCAGAACACAGTTTAACCATTCAAATGCCGCTGTCATTGTATGATAGTGACATCATTGCATGCACACTTTACCATCTATCGATCCCTGCAATGAGACCGGTTGCTGAAGGGTTTCCTAACTACTATGCAAGTCCTCCTGTGAAGTTCAACTGGAGTTAAGTTTGAAGACACTATAGGAAATTTTAGCATCTTTAGGTCACACATGTGCTCAAAGTAACACCAGCATCATTTGTCGTGTTTTGGGACACATTGGAGAAAAGGCCAAAACACTTATTCCACCGCAAAATCCACATAGCACCAATCTGTTAATGTCGATCAAGAAAAGGGGGAGAAGCCAGCGCCGCACATGGTCAAAATGAAATACATTAAGTGCATCTGCACATATTAGTTTCTAACTGTTTTTTTAAAAATGAGACATTTGGCAAATAATTGATCAATTCTTTGAGCCACCCCGCCACGACAAGGCATTCTCATATGGGGCAGTCCTACTCTACGTTTTCTATTTTCGCTGTGCCATTACGGCCTCCTAAAATATATTAAAAACAAGACTGCAAAAAAACTGCAAAAATAAGAACCATGCACCATGGGAGTGATTCAGCAATGCTTCAGGTACTTTTGCAGTATTTTTGCAGTTTTTTTTTTTGCAGTCTTGCTTTTAATATATTCAGGAGGCCGTAATGGCACAGCGAAAATAAAAAACGTAGAGTAGGACTGCCCCATATGAGAATGCCTTGTCGTGGCGGGGTGGCTCAAAAAATTGATCAATTATTTGCCAAATGTCTCATTTTTAAGAAAACAGTTAGAAATTAATATGTGCAGATGCACTTAATGTATTTCATGCTGATCATGTGCGGCGCTGGCTTCTCTTTTTTTCTTTGTTATTGGTACGTGGCTGACCACCACTTGTTGCCGTGCGCGCCGGGTTATGCATGCCATTTCATCTGTTTTTTTCTTTTGGTGATTGACCCAGGCTGCTGTACACACATACAGCAGCCTTGCCCTGCCCCAGGCTCTGCGTAATTGTGCACCTGTGTCTGGGCCTGTTTCACCCTTTATCTGTGGTTGCTGGATTGGCAAGTGTGGAGGTCAGACCTGAAATGTCCATCTCTGGACCTGGTCGGTTTTTATCTGCGCTTGCCTTACTGGCACCATGGGAGTGATTCAGCAATGCTTCAGGTACTTTTGCAGTATTTTTGCAGTTTTTTTTTTTGCAGTCTTGCTTTTAATATATTCAGGAGGCCGTAATGGCACAGCGAAAATAAAAAACGTAGAGTAGGACTGCCCCATGTGAGAATGCCTTGTCGTGGCAGGGTGGCTCAAAAAATTGATCAATTATTTGCCAAATGTCTCATTTTTAAGAAAACAGTTAGAAACTAATATGTGCAGATGCACTTAATGTATTTCATGCTGATCATGTGCGGCGCTGGCTTCTCTTTTAATCTGTTAATGTACCTGTAATGGAGTCTAGTCGGTTCTGGCTACCTTACATTATGCCACGCTACATTTCCTTTGAACACCTTTTCATACCGTTGCCCATGTGGTTTCCAAACCAATTTCTTGCTGTAACGAATGGAAGCGGAGGCACAGGTGGTGAAGTTCACATTAATTTTTATTGTATTTGTGGAACCTCGGGACCACGGTCTAGGGGGCCTCAGAAGGAGGCGTGAATAAGTGAGCCCCAGACACCCGTAGTAAGTCCCCTCGAACAGGGTCAGAATGGAATGCCTGGGGACACAGGTGCTACCTCTAGTCAGACCCCGGACATGTGGCAGCTGCCCAGTGGGACCAACAGGTGAACAGGTTTAACAGATATGATGGAGCTGACTGGCGAGTTCCGGGAACACGGGTATAAGCTGGTACAGGCATTGTCCAGAGTTTCAGATGGCTGAGTAGCTTAACGGAACAGAACTGGTGTTGACCTACAGACGTTGTCCTGGACAGCCAGATAACAGGTAACTGATAGTCTGCGAAGACAAGCAGTGTAAGCGGAGCAGAAGGCAGAACACTGCAAAAACAAAGGCACAATCACAGCAGAACCGGAAGCTAGCAACAGTAGATAGCAGTTGTTGCTCCCGAGCCCTCCCTATGGCGGAGGGTCCAGAAATAGTAATCAGTACCACATTGTTATGATTTGGTAGCCAAGGAGTACAGTAGCAAAAACTAGCCAAGGCAGCCAGGCACCTAGAGAGGTTGGAAACTAACGGATTGCAGACCCCTAAGCTAACCGTAAAAAATAGAAGTAGCCGTGGGACGTACCTACAATGACCTAGACGCCTTATCACAGCCGGAGAGTTAACTAAGCCTGAAGATAGAAAGGTGAAAGCTAACTGCCCCAGAAAAGCGCCCCCACACATATATTGGCAGTTAGACAAGATGAAATACAAACGCAGGCAGAAAATAGAGTAAGCAAATGTTGGGGCCCAAAACTGTCTAGATAGGACAAGACAGGAAAGAATACTGTCTGCAATCCTTAAAAAACACTAGAAAAAACTCCAACACTTCTGATATATCAAAATACTGAGATCACACGATCTCTCCCCCGCTAGATCAGACCTCTGGTGGGCACGGGCAGCAAAAACAGCAGACACAGAAATAACAGAGAACCAAAAATACAAAAACTGTCTCTAGTGTGAACAGGTAGCAATTCAGCGGATACAAAAATAACAGGGAACTGAAAATGCATAAACAATGGTAATTGAGAAACAGAATCCAGTGCAGGCTCCCACAGGAGAACCTAGCTGCAACTTCCAATAGGGCAGAAAACAGAGATAAACAAAAACTCAAGCCAAAGAAATAAGCAGCAAATAACTTATCTGAACGTTGCAGGACAAGCAGGAAGCATGCTGACTTCCAAAAGAGACCAGGAAGCAACTAATTACAGGCAAGACTCATGGGAAGGTTACTCCCTTAAATCTCCCCAGTCTTCACTCCCAGATTACCAACCGTCCGCAGCTGAATCCTCAGCTGAAGGGCCTCTGTCAGTCAAGTTAGCTTCATTAATATCAGCAGTCACTGGAGGGAGCCCCAACTCAGAATCCAGAGCGTTCACAACACCACGCTATTGGTTTGAGACATTTTTGAAAAATGTGCACTGTCCCTTTAAGAGACCGGGAGAGTGCGCGGGTGACCTAAGCAGTAAGCACTCTCCCAGGGAACATGCTGACAGTGTGCCAGGAAGCAGAGGGGAGGGCGGATGGACGGCGCAAGGCTGGCACAGAGCAGGAGACTCGACGGGATCCCGCAGAGGTAAAGGATCGGGACGGGGACCGAGTGAAACACTTGCTATCATTGCATCCAAGAAAAAAGTAGGGCAAATGGGGATAAGCTTCTATTCCAATTTCTATTACCATTTTGCTATGCACCATGGTAATCTTTGAGAGCAATGGTGTGAGGTAAATGAAACACCTGTAGCTGAATGTCTGGCTTTTAGCCCAATGTTGTGCAAATGCCTTCTGATGTTTTGTGTTTACAGTCCTAGGCTTGGTATGTGACAATCCAATTTAATTTTCAGTACAGAATGGATCACTACATGTCATTATTCTAATTTGATGATTTGTTTTTGTGTAAGGGGACAACTGGACCACGGGTACCTGTATGCCTGGTCCAGAACTGCTGAGGCTGCATCCCCGGTTGCCTGAGGGAAACAATTGCGAGGCGGACCATCCTCCTGACTGAGGGGGTGGAGAATACAAAAAGGAGAAAGCACGTGCAACAGGAGAGTTTGGGGCCAATCAAGGGCAGCATGCAGTCAGGCGTGCAGCATGCTCTGCTCCCCCTCCCCACTGGGTACCGATGCTGCGAAAGGGCCTCACTGCCTGCAGAGGGATTGCTGCCAGGAGAGAAGCCGGCTATGCTGCAGCAATCCAGAGAGAGAGGGACTGCTGCGCTCAGGGAAGCTGTTTGTTTAGCAGCAGCCAGAGAGAGGTGTGCTCCATCCTGGGAGCACCAGCATTGCACAGGCCTGAACCCATTTACCTCCGCCGCCGACAGCAAGGGCCAGAGAGAGACGTGCAGTGTGTGCCCGATGACTACCAGAGAGGGAGATGCCGAATGCTCCGAGTCCGTGAGTACAGAGCACGTGCCCCATGGAAGTGACAGACACTTGCGCCCTGATTTTGCCAGTGTACATTTGCTGAGCCACGTTGGGCTTGTACAGGACTACTGTATGAGCCTCATCCTTGTCAGCCATTTCAGCATATGGACTAGGGGCTCAGCGGAAGGTACCTGAGTCCGACCGCTGCAGCCAGAAGACAGACCATCATTATGTTCAGGACCTCATAGGACAAGCACCGCGTCCACCATTGTTGGCGCAATCGCCTGCTCCGTAATTGCAATGGCATGGAAGACGACTGACAGGCTAAGTTGATCTAACAATAACTGCTACTTTTTTTTCCATTTTTTAATTGACTCTTCACATCTTGTTTCCGCTGAAATTTTTTTTTCCTCCATTTAATTGTTTGCCTCCTTGCGTGGAGTATTCCCCTGTCATAGTAAAACTGTTAACCCTTGCTCTGCCTCCTGTCCATCACTGCATCCTGCAACCTGCTCACACTTGCATAGGTTCACTTATGTGCTCCATTTGCTGTCATTCAAGTTCATTGTTGTTCTCCCAACCACTGAAACATGCAATGATAAACAGTGCTGACATCTAAACCTATGCCTGTTATAATCTGCTGGACTGATAAACCAAGGTCTCTCAGTTCTTGGATTCTTTCCTTCTCAGTTTGCGATAAATGGTAATAACTAGCACATTGCAGAACAGGAGGCATCACACAATCATCCCACAAGACTTGATACAATTGTTGAGGTTTTATGTGGCTAAATTTTTTTTTCTCAATCTAGCTTTTATGCCACTCCTACATTAATAAGATTGGAGCTATAAAATTTGAACAATTGTTGATTTGCATAACCATACTGCTTGAGTTTCTTGGTGTTGCAATTTCAATGTTGAGAAATAAATGTAATACAAGCAATCAAGTACAGTTTCAAGTACCTCAAATGCAATAAAAAATAAAGCAAAAATGAAAAAAAAAACTGTTTTAAAAATGTAAAAAGCATACAAAAGTTTAAATCACTCATCATAATACATCTTAAAAAATACATTTATTTAGTATAGTTGTGCCTGAAAAAGTCAGATCTATGAAAATATAAAAATTGTTTAAGCAGTAAGTTAAACATTGAAAATAAAACTGAGTGAAAGAAATCCCATTTTGATCAATGAACTTTCCCTCAAAAAATGCAATAAAAAGTGAACAAGATACAGCTCAAGCAAAAATTAAGAGACCACCAAATCAAAACCCTGTCATGGGCAGCCCATTTTCCAGACCGAACCCCATTGAAAACCTCTGGAATGTAATTAAGAGGAAGATGGATAGTCACAAGCCATCAAACAAAGAAGAACTGTTTAAATTTTTGTGCCAGAAGCAGTGTGAATGACTGGTGGCAAGCATGCCAGGACGCATGAAAGCTGTTTTTAAAAATCATGGTAATTCCACAAAATTTTGATTTCAGAATTCTTCCTGAGTTAAAACATTAGTATTGTTGTTTCTAAATGATTATGAACTTGTTTTCTTTGCATTATTTGATGTCTGAAAGCACTGGGTTTTTTAAAAAATGTTGACCATTTGTCTTTGTCAGAAAAAAAAATGATTGCTTCAAAATTCAGTGACATGTTGTCATGTCAGAAGTTTATAGACTAAAAGAACAATTTACATTTTACTCAAAAATATGCCTATAAAGAGAAAAATAAGAGAAACTGAACATTTGAAAATGGTCTCTTAATTTTTGCCAGAGCTGCATGTCCCCCAATATCATATGTTCCCTAAATTAGTTTTGATAAAAATATCAACTAGGGTGCAAAACGGAAGCTCTCATCAAGGTCATTAAGCAGAAAAATAAAAAAGTTATTGGTCTCAGAAAATGCCAAAAAATCCATTATTTTTCATACAAATTGAAAAGAAAAATCACTAGTAAGATGAAAACAAAATTTGACCAGTTTGCTATCATCATCTGTAATTTACTGACCTGGAAAATCATGTTGCAAAGTTATGTTTACCCCAAAACTATGGTGCAGAAACAGAACCCAAAAATTAGTGGTAGAATTCAGAGTTTTTTTGCTTGTTTTTTTTTTTGCAAGTTAACTATATTTGTCTTTTTTTCAATTTCTTGTACATTGTGTGGTAAAATGAATTATGACATTCAAAGCTACAGCTAGTCCTTCTGAAAACAAACCCTCATATGGGACTATGTCAATGGAAAATTTATGGCTGTTTGAATAAAGAGATGAAATCTTAAAGAGCAAAAATGTAAAATTCTCAGATTCTTAAGTCTGCAAATTGAGATACTGATTTGGCTTTTATCCTTAATCATATTACAAGACTTGTTAAAGGGTTGATTGTGACTTGTAGGATCGCTACTTCCAATAGGTGGCGCTATAGAGTTCAAGCCCTCTTTTTCTCATAAGAGGCAATTTGCATATTAAATTTCCCAGAGGAGTATTGTCATGTGTGCATCGCCACGAAGATCGTCGCGGTTGCACATTCTGACTTCTCACAGCTGAGTTGCTGTTTCTTTGTGTTTGGCAGTTAGGGAGTTAATTCTGTCTGTGCTCAGTTCTGGGACTGGGTGCAGTTTTCTCCCGGCTGCAATTAATTATTTGTTGATTGGTTTCCTTTAAATCTCTGGTTGTCTGTGTTGGGAGTTGCCAGTGAAATTCTTCATGCAGACCACAGATAGGATTGTATCTGTATAGACTTAAGTTAAAGAGCTCCTTAGTTGTTTTAAGCTCACCTTGCTTAGAGTTTAATATCCCAGATCATTTATGTTCCTTCTGTGTTTGAGTGTGTATGCAAGTCTGTGTTTTCTCCAGTCTGTCTTATATGTCTAATCTGTGTATTTAGCAGAGATCAGCCCATATCCCTTTGGTGGTAATCAGAATCCTTCTTAGGACTGATTACAGGGTTCAGGGACTGATAGGAGACAGGGTTAGGCTGGAGACTTGGACCTCTGAACCATTATCAGTACCTCCAAGGTGAGGGATTAGTTAGGACCCCAGTTTAGGGTCAGGTTAGACCCCCGGTCCTCCTCTTTCCTGTGACAGTGTATCAAGTCCTCAAGATTAACCCTGAGTTCAACGGATATCGTGTCAGGTAAATCTATTCTATATTTACATGCTGATGTTGCTAATCTATATGTTGTATAGAGTGTTGTTCTTTTAAGAATAGTTTACTGACATCGTACACATATCATAAGACCGCGTGACATTTTCACTGGCCCATAAAATTATTCCCAGTTGCCATGGATCCTGTAGCCCAGCTGGCTCTGCAGTTGCAGGGATTATCCATGGAGCTGACGGACATTAAGTCCAAAGTTTTGTCTCCCTCGGAGCAAACCAGATTTGAACCTAAAGTAGCTCTCCCGGACAGGTTCACTGGTGGGCGAGACAAATTTTTTACCTTCAGGGAAGCATGTAAATTGTATTTTCGGCTTCGGCCTCGATCATCAGGGAGTGAAGAGCAGAGAGTGGGAATCGTTATCTCGCTCCTTCAAGGGGACCCTCAATCCTGGGCCTTCTCCCTTCCTCCGGGATCCCCGGCTCTACAGTCAGTAGATCGATTTTTTACTGCCCTGGGTTTGGTATATGATGACCCAGATCGGGTCTCTCTTGCTGAGACAAAATTACGTAAGATACAGCAGGGAGATCGTCCGGCGGAGGAATTTGCTTCTGAGTTCCGTAGATGGGCGACAGATACTCAGTGGAATGACCCAGCTCTTAGGAGCCAGTTTTGTCATGGGCTTTCTGACAAATTAAAGGACGTTTTGGCTCAGTATGATTCTCCTCCATCACTGGAGGCTGCTATGGCCCTAGCTATCCGTACTGATAGACGGCTCCGGGAGAGGTGCGAGGTAACTCCGCCCCTGTTGTTACTCCACCTACTACTAAAGTCCCTTATGTTGAGGTTCCCCTTGTCTGTTCGGAGGAGCCTATGCAGTTGGGAGGGACATCATTTCGTAGGAGGGGATTGGCGGTACGCCGCAGGACTAGAAGGTGTTTCTTCTGCGGGAAAGAGGGACATTTTGTTGGGGGATGTCCATCCCGTGCCTTGTTGAGCAAAAAGTCGCCGGAAAACTGTTAATCCCAGGTTGTGTGGTGGACGACAACCTGGGAGTATGTATTTCGTCCGCTAGTTCTTCTCAGTTC
Organism: Oophaga sylvatica; assembly: GCA_033576555.1. Taxonomy (NCBI): domain Eukaryota; kingdom Metazoa; phylum Chordata; class Amphibia; order Anura; family Dendrobatidae; genus Oophaga; species Oophaga sylvatica. Next base: position 260,753,794 of record JARQOD010000006.1, on the reverse strand, counting down.
CTTGTACCAGTGGAGGTGGTGGTTGGTACGAGAGTGGAGAGATTTTCTGTTCTTCTTGATAGTGGGTCCGGGGCTAATCTGGTTGACGCTCAGTTTGCTCAGGCTCAAGGTATGCATCTGAGTGTATTGGTCAAACCGATCCCTATATTCTCCATTGACGCCAGGCCTCTCGGCCAAGGTAGCTTTGTTCATGAGGTTCATAACATTGACCTTCGGGTAGGGGCAATACATAGGGAACTATTATCTTGTTATGTGTTGGAGGGTCTACCTACTCCCATTGTGTTGGGACTTCCTTGGTTGGTTAAACATAACCCTGTGATTAATTGGCAGTCCAGAGATATAAACCAATGGGGGGAGTTTTGCAAAAGTAACTGCATGAACACAGTCATCAGTGCGGTCGTGCCTAGTACTTTGCCTCCTTTTTTGGAGGACTTTGGGGATGTGTTCTCTGAGGAGGGGTGTCAGGAGTTGCCTCCTCATCGCGTGTATGACTGCTCTATTAATTTACTTCCTGATGCTAAGTTACCTAAAGCTAGGTTATATAACCTTTCTGGTCCTGAGAGGCAGGCTATGAAAGATTATATTTCGGAAAGTCTGGCCAAAGGGCATATTAGACCTTCATCTTCCCCAGTGGCCGCGGGGTTCTTCTTTGTGAAGAAAAAAGATGGAGGCCTACGCCCTTGCTTGGATTTCCGCAAACTTAATCGGATTACTGTTCGAGATCCGTATCCACTCCCTCTGATTCCTGATCTCTTCAATCAAATTGTTGGCGCCAAATGGTTCTCTAAATTGGATCTCAGGGGGGCGTATAATCTGATTAGGATAAAAGAGGGGGATGAGTGGAAAACGGCGTTTAACACGCCGGAGGGACATTATGAGAACCTTGTCATGCCTTTTGGTCTGACTACTGCACCAGCAGTATTCCAACATTTTGTTAATGACATTTTTCGTCATCTGGTGGGGCTGTTTGTGGTCGTATATTTGGATGACATTTTAATTTACTCACCAGATCTTGTGTCTCACCAGGAGCATGTGAGACAGGTGTTGCAGATCTTGCGAGACAATAAACTATACGCCAAACTGGAAAAGTGTGTATTCGCCGTACAGGAACTTCAGTTTTTGGGTTTCTTGGTGTCAGCCTCCGGTTTCCGTATGGACCCTGAAAAGGTGAGAGCAATGCTTGAATGGGATCAGCCAGAGGATCTTAAGGCTCTGCAGCGTTTTCTGGGGTTTGCTAACTACTACCGGAAATTTATTTGTAATTCTCATCTGTTGTCAAACCTCTCACTGACATGACAAGAAAAGGGACGGATTTTTCTAAATGGTCGGACAAAGCTTGCCAAGCTTTTTCCTCTTTGAAAAAATGTTTTGCTTCGGCACCCGTTCTCATCCAACCAGATGCATCACAGCCGTTCGTTGTGGAGGTGGACGCGTCTGACGTAGGGGTGGGTGCAATATTGTCCCAGGGTCCGTCCCCTGGTAAATGGCATCCGTGCGCTTTCTTTTCTAAAAAATTGTCGTCCGCCGAAAGGAATTATGATATCGGCAATAGGGAACTTTTGGCCATTAAGTTGGCTTTTGAAGAATGGCGTCACTTTTTGGAGGGGGCAGTCCACCCGGTCACCGTCATTACTGATCACAAGAACCTGCTGTATTTGGAATCTGCTAAGCGTCTGAATTCCAGACAAGCTCGATGGTCGTTGTTTTTTACCAGGTTTAATTTTGTTGTCACTTATCGCCCTGGATCTAAGAATGTTAAGGCGGATGCCTTGTCTCGCAGTTTCCCAGGGGCCGGGAAAATGGATGACCCGATTCCTATCCTTCAGGAGGGGGTGGTAGTGTCGGCTGTATGTTCTGAGCTTGAGGAGGAGGTGTTAGAGGCTCAGGGGGATGCCCCTGCAGGACCTCCAGGGAGACTGTTTGTCCCAAATCAGTTGAGACAAAAGGTTATTGAGGCACATCATAATTCTGCTTTAGCAGGACATCCAGGGAGTAAGGCTACTTTAGATCTCCTTTCTCGCCGGTTTTGGTGGCCTAACGTTAATAAAGATGTTTTAACTTTTGTCGCGTCCTGTGGGGTTTGTGCTCGCTCTAAGAATCCTCATACCCGTCCGTCTGGGACCCTCTTACCCTTGAAACTTCCGGAGCGTCCATGGACTCATTTGTCTATGGACTTCATCACGGACCTTCCTCAGTCGTCAGGGAAGACTGTCATACTGGTGGTTGTTGACAGGTTCAGTAAGATGGCACATTTCATTGCTCTTCCTGCCCTCCCTAATGCTAAAACTCTGGCGCAGGTGTTCATTGGGGAGATTGTGAGACTTCATGGGTTGCCTTCTGATGTGGTGTCAGATAGGGGGTCTCAGTTTGTGTCCAAGTTTTGGAGGGCATTTTGTTTACGTCGGGGATGCAATTGTCATTTTCCTCGGCTTTTCATCCACAGACCAATGGTCAGACAGAGCGTCTGAATCAAAGCCTAGAGACTTATCTTCGGTGTTTTGTCTCAGAGAACCAGGAGGACTGGTCTTCTTTCTTGCCTCTGGCAGAGTTCGCTCTTAACAACAGGCGGAGCGAGTCCACTGCTAAGTCCCCGTTTTTTGGGGCATATGGTTTTCATCCCCAGTTTTGTACATTCAATGGGGGGGGCCCTTCTGGGGTTCCTGAGGAGGAGCGTTTCTCGTCGTCACTTGCTTCAGTGTGGAGAGGTGTATTGAATAATCTGAGTGCTATGGGGAACCGTTATAAACGTATGGCTGATAGGAGGAGAGTTTCTGGTCCAGATCTTAATGTGAATGATCTGGTATGGTTGTCTACCAGGAATATAAAACTTAAAGTTCCCTCCTGGAAGCTGGGCCCCAGATTCATCGGGCCGTACAGGATCAGTTCCATAATTAATCCTGTGGCATTTCATCTGGACCTCCCTCCTACGTTTAAAATTCATAATGTGTTCCACAAGTCATTACTTAAGAGGTACGTGGCACCAGTCATACCATCACCTCTACCTCCTCCTCCAGTGGTGGTCAATGGTAACTTGGAGTTTCAAGTGTCAAAGATCATTGACTCACGTCTGAATCGCCGGTCCCTTCAGTACTTGGTGCATTGGAAGGGGTATGGTCCAGAGGAGAGGACGTGGGTTCCTGCGTCTGACATTAACGCAGATCGTTTGGTGCGGACCTTCCACAGAACTCACCCGGGCAAACCTGGCCCTGAGGGTCCGGAGGCCCCTCGTAGAAGGGGGGGTACTGTCATGTGTGCATCGCCACGAAGATCGTCGCGGTTGCACATTCTGACTTCTCACAGCTGAGTTGCTGTTTCTTTGTGTTTGGCAGTTAGGGAGTTAATTCTGTCTGTGCTCAGTTCTGGGACTGGGTGCAGTTTTCTCCCGGCTGCAATTAATTATTTGTTGATTGGTTTCCTTTAAATCTCTGGTTGTCTGTGTTGGGAGTTGCCAGTGAAATTCTTCATGCAGACCACAGATAGGATTGTATCTGTATAGATTTAAGTTAAAGAGCTCCTTAGTTGTTTTAAGCTAACCTTGCTTAGAGTTTAATATCCCAGATCATTTATGTTCCTTCTGTGTTTGAGTGTGTATGCAAGTCTGTGTTTTCTCCAGTCTGTCTTATATGTCTAATCTGTGTATTTAGCAGAGATCAGCCCATATCCCTTTGGTGGTAATCAGAATCCTTCTTAGGACTGATTACAGGGTTCAGAGACTGATAGGAGACTGGGTTAGGCTGGAGACTTGGACCTCTGAACCATTATCAGTACCTCCAAGGTGAGGGATTAGTTAGGACCCCAGTTTAGGGTCAGGTTAGACCCCCGGTCCTCCTCTTTCCTGTGACAGTGTATCAAGTCCTCAAGATTAACTCTGAGTTCAACGGATATCGTGTCAGGTAAATCTATTCTATATTTACATGCTGATGTTGCTAATCTATATGTTGTATAGAGTGTTGTTCTTTTAAGAATAGTTTACTGACATCGTACACATATCATAAGACCGCGTGACAAGTATTGCACGGCGAAAAAGCCTCCATACTTTGACAAGCCAGAGCTGGTATGTCACGCTCCACAAGGAGAAACCTTACCCCTTAGACCTCAGTCCAGAGCCTCTCACCTTGCCAAATCAGAACTCATATTTTGTACTGACGAGGACCAATAGTCTGAAACACTGTGTCTGCAATTTGAGATACTGATTTGGCTTTTATCCTAAGTCATATTACAAGACTCGTTAAAGGGTTGATTGTGACTTGTAAGATCGCTACTTCCAATAGGTGGCTCTATAGAGTTCAAGTCCTCTTTTTCTCTTAAAAGGCAATTTGCAGATTCTTAAGGAGTTAAAAGGAATTTACTCCCATAACATAAATATGACTATATAGTTTTGAAGTAGTACAATGTAGAATCATAGGTTAACTATGTTGAACTAATTAAAAAAAAACTTTGAGATCTATATTATTATTTATGTTAGAGCTATATGGGAATTACTGGAAATTTAACTCCAGAATAATTAAGTGGAAGTGCTAGTCCTCTAAAGTCTAGTGATAACTACAGGGAATAAAATGGAGACCATCTATCTAGAGAACAATGACACTAGAGCAAGGTCTGCTCTATATGAAAATTATAGTATCCCTCAGCCAACACCTATCTGGGCACTTCTATGTGGCTATCTGGATAAGTTAAGTTTAAGAAGAACCAGGATGCTATGCCATCTGCTAATCATTTATTTTCTCTACTATAGTTGAGCAGGAAATAGGCAACTGTAAATTTCTCTAGATCCCTCATCTGCTTTAAAATTTTAAGTGGGAACAATTCCTAGCAATTCATCTCCTATTTACAATCCACATATTACAGACATGGTATTTTTAAGAGGATGGAGTGGAAATACAAATACTCTTTTTGGAATTGGTTGCTTTCAAACAAGCACTCACATCTAATTTTTTACTGTCTAAATCTGCATAAATATACACTGACATGTAAAAGTTTGGGCACCCCTGGTGAAAATTACTGTTATTGTGAACAGATAAGCACGTTGAAGATTAAATGATCTCTAAAAGGCCTAATGTTAAAGATGACACATTTCCTTTGTATCTTAGGCAAAAAAAATTCAGCATTTACATCTTAAAAATTACAAAATGGAAAGTGGGTTGATTTGTGTGCTCAGATAACTTTGATCAAGGTTTCAGACCTTCATTAGACTGTTAGGGTTATGGCTTGTTCACAATCATCATTAGGAAAGGCCAGGTGATGCAAAGTTTCCAACTTTATAAAAACCCAGCCTCCTGTAACCTTGTGCCAAAAAGCAGCAGCCATGGATTCTTCTGAGCTACTGCCTAGGACTCAGAAAATAAAAATGATGGAGGCCCTCAAAGCAGAAAATGCTATTGGAAGATAGCAATTTGTTTTCAAGTTGCCCTTTTCGTTCCAGTTTGAAATGTAGTTAAGAAATGACAGTTAACAACTTAACGAACGCTGATACGCCTTTTAACGGCAGCCGTTAAAGGTACTTATTCCTCAGCATCGCTTTTTAATGGAACTGAGAAATAAGGTTATAATGACCCCAGCATCTGAAAATCTCTGGGGTCTCGGCTACTGGGGGTAGCTGAGACCCCAGAGAACATGATTCGGGTAGGTTTTTACCGTCCCCATTGTTGCGATCGCCATTGTTCACCGAAAAAAATTTCAGGTTTCCCATTTATTTTTCTCTACTCTGATATGATCTAGCACATCAGAGGAGAGAGAAATAGGGTCCTCCAAGCCCTCCCGGTATCTCCGGCACCTCCTGCATCCCCTGGTCCTGTCCCCCAGCCCTCGCCATCTTTTTTCAGAGAAAATGGCGGGCACATGCGCAGTGCGCCCACTGAGATCTGCTGGCCGGCACCAAGCAATAATAGGAGACCCTATCACAGTGATCAAAATAAAAGAAATAGTAAATCAAACTCCCCTTTATCACTCCCTTAGTTAGGGAAAAATAATAAAATAATTGTTTTTAATTATTTCCATTTTTCCATTAGGGTTAGGGTTGGGACTAGGGTTAGGGTTAAGGTTGAGGTAAGAACTAGGGTTAGGGTTGGGCTAGGGGTTGTGTTGGGGTTAAGGTTGTGTTGGGGTTAATGTTGTGGTGTTGGGGTTAGGGTGGCATTGGGATTAGGGTTAGGGTTGGGATTAGGGTTAGGGTGTTTTTTTGTGAGGTGGCCCCTAAAAAATTGTTTTGTAAATTTTGTTGTAAAAATGAGAAATTGCTAGTCAACTTTAACCCTTATAATGTCATAAAAATGATGTTTCAAAAAGTGTGCTGATATAAAGTTGACATGTGGGAAATATTTTTTATTAACTATTTTGTGTGACACCACTCTCTAATTTAAGGGTACAAAGATTAAAATCAGTGGGATACGTTGAAACATTCCAGAGCTATAACTTCATAAAGTGACAGTGGTCAGAATTGTAAAAATTAGCTTGGTCATTAAGTACCAAATTGGTTCTGTCACTAAGGGGTTAAAAGAAACAGTGGAGGTCAAGATAAGGTCTGGAAGAACAAGCAAAATTTCAGTGAGAGCTGATAATAGGATTGCCAGATAGGCAAATCAGAATTCCTACTTGATTAGAAAAGGCCTTTAGAAATATTCAGCAGATTCGAGTTGTGGTACATTGTTCTACTGTACAGAGACAACTGTATAAATATGGCCTTCATGAATGAGTCATCAAAAGAAAACCTCTCCTACATTCTCACCATAAAAATCAGAATCAGACATTTGCAAAAGAACATCTAAAGCCTGATGCATTATGGAAACAAGTCCTGTGGACCGATGAGGTTAAAATAGAACTCTTTGGCCACAATAATCAAAGGTATGTGTGGAGAAAAAGGAGCACAGAGCTTCAGGAAAAGAACATCTCACCAACCATTAAGCATGAGGATGGATCAATCATGTTTAGGGGTTGGGTTGCAACTAATGGCACAGGGAACATATCATGGGTGGGGGGAAGAATGGATTCACTAAATTTTCAGCAAATTGTTGATGAAAACAACACTATCTGTAAAAAAGGTGAAATTGAAAAGAGGATGGCTTCCACAAATGATCCTAAACCATCAAAAGCCACAATAGACTGCCTCAGAAGGTGCAAGCTGAAGGTTTTACAATGGCCCTTGCAGTCCCCTGATCTGATCATCATTGAAAGTCTGTGGCTAGACCTCAAAATAGCAGTGCATGCAAGATGACCTAGGAATCTCACAGAAACTGGTAGAATTTCCCAAAGAAAAATTGATGAAAATCCCTCAAACAAGAACTGAAAGGCTCTTGTCTGACTACAAAAAAAGCATTTACAAGCTGTGATACTTTCAAAAGGGAGTGCTACTAGGTACTAACCATGCAAGGTGCCCAAACTTTTCATTGGCTCATTTTCCTTTTTGCAATTTTTAAAATGTAAAGGATGAAATAAATATATATTTGTATAAAATACAAAGAAAATCTGTCATCTTCAACTTCATGTCATTTAGAAATTATTTCATTTTCAACTTGATAAACTGTTTAACTGTTAAACTGTTTATAATGCCAGTAATTTTGACCAGGGGTGCCAAACTTTTACATGCTTATGTATATGTAGCATAGTGTAAATGCAGTAATATGTCTTTTAATTGTCATCTTTTGCAGTTTCCAGCACTGTTCCGGTCCTCTTCTGGCTATTCCATCTTGTCGGCTAACACAGGATTCTACGTGTAAGATGGAAGTTGGTTTTGTAATTTAAGCCTATGAGGTCTTGTTTTGAAGCTCCCTAGACTTAAGGTACTGCCACACTTAGTGATCTCGTTAGCGATCTCAATAACGACGCAAGCTAATGAGATCGTTTTTGTGATCGTTTTAATGTCTCTAGTAGCTGCCACACTTAGTGATCTCGTTAACGACTCAAAAGCGGTTAGCGATCTCATTAACGACTTTAACGGTCATTGCGATGTAAAAAACAGCGCACATCGCTCACAAAAGGTGCCAGACACAGCGATATAGGCTCACCAGCGGGACGCCAACGATCTAAATACGGTCCAGAACTCTAGTGAACGATCAGCGAGATCACAGCAGGGGCCACGTCGTTGCTACATGCCACACACGTTAGCGTCACGAACGAGATCGCTAAATAGTGACGTATTTTAGCGATCTCGTTAGCGACGCTGTTTAGTGTGGCATACCCTTTATACTGTAAAAATTACTTCAGACTCACACATAGACCCTAGTGTGTGATGGCAAGATGGAATGGCTGTCATATGACCCCAGAAGAGGAGCAGAATGGCACTGAAAATGGGGGTAACTGGCAATTGTTGAGTTTATTACTTCATTTACACTATACTACTGTAACAATTATGTGGGTACTATGGAATCTGATTGTGTGGGATAAAACCAATCTGAGACAAAAGCTGAAGGCAAACTAGTGTATTTAACAAAGTAGAAGTGTAGCAAAACTAACAGAGATCTTCCTGCAATTGTAACGAAGTTCACAGCACAATATTGTAAGGTACAGGACACTGAACAGCGAGGCGCAACCGATAATACAAACCAGTCCAGCAAAAATATGATACAGAAATGCACACGGCACTTAAACGTGGAAGTCCGGCATTAATATTTGTGAGAATGCACACAGTACTTAAACATGGAAGTACAGCAATAATATTTGTGGGAATGCAGACAGTACTTAAACGTGGAAGTTCAGCATTAATATTTGTGGGAATGCACACAGTACTTAAATGTGGAAGTCCAGAAATACCCAGGTGGAGCGTTAACAGGAAAAGGTCTCTAAAGAACCTTTTAGGGCTGAAAAGTCCTGCTCAAGTCCAGCACCGCAACCCAGCAGACACAGTCCAAGAGGAGGTAATGAAGTCAGAACTTTTACTGACCACAGCAGTTCCAGAAGCAAGCAGCTCCACACTAGTAGTCCAGACAATAGGTAACCCCGGTCAGGATCAAGGAGCATGCAGAAGACAGAAGGCAGGTGGATGTGGAGAGGTAGAGCACTGAGTAACAAGCAGCAGCAGGGAGTCCACTAGCAGACAGGCAGAAGCTCAGGAGCCAATAGCAACAAAATATTCAGGCAAGGAGGATCTCCTGACCTGTACTTAAATAGCAGACAGACAGGAAGTTCAGGGGCAGGGTGAAGTACCAGACTCCATCTTGGACAAGGGCGAAAACAGGCTTCAAGGAACATCTGGAATCCTTACATAACTCCCACCTTAGAAGCGGCCTCAGGATGATCCAGAACCAGGTTTCCAGAATATTTCTGGTGGAATAAAGCAATCTTTAGAGGAGCACAGATATTACTTACGGGCTGCCATGAGTTCTCCTCAAATGAATATCTCTGACACTTAATGAGGTACTGCAGCTTATTTCTACGGATCCTAGAGTCCAGAATTTTCTCCACAACAAATTGTTCTTGTCCATCCACCAACACAGGCTGAGGAGGAGGCATAATATGACCCTGAAAAATATTCGGAGACACTGGCTTTAATAGGGAGACATGAAACACAGGATGTACTTTCATGGTCCTTGGTAACTTCAGACGACAGGCAACGGAACTCACGATCCCAGAGATCTTGAATGGGCAGATGAATTTTTGTACCAGTTTCTGTGATGGAACATTCAATCTCAAATAGTTCTCTACCTTGAACATAGATGCAGGCCTCTGAAACCTATCGGCAGATTTCTTATGTCTCTCCTGTGCAGTAGTTAGTGATTCCATCTGAGTTTCCAGATTCTGCTTCATTGCTGCCAACCTCTCATGAGCTGCAGGCACCGATGCTTCAATTGGGGATCTGGGAAGAATACTCGGATGATAACCCGGGTTGGTAAAGAAGGGTGTTACCTTAGTAGATGTGCTCTGTGACTCCAACCAGTTGTCCTGCGAATGACTAATATAGCATAGAAGATACTGTACCAGAGTCTGATTAGTCTGCTCTGTCTGCCCATTAGTCTGAAGATGATATGCACAAGACAGACAAACATTAACACCAAGCGCAGAACAGAATCCCTTCCAGAAACTGTGCGTAAACTGCACTCCCCTATCAGAGATGATGATTTCATCCGGAACTCCATGCGGCCGGAACACATTCTGGATGACCAGATCCACCGTCTCCTTGGCTGAGGAATGACCAGTACAAGGAATGAAGTGGGCAGCCTTAGTAAGGTGATCTATTCCCACCAGGATCTAATTTTTTCCCCCAGAGGTGGGTAATTCCACTATAAAATCCATAGAAATAGACCCCCAAGGGCGAGAGGGTAGTGGTTGCAGCAATCCTGTAGGTGATACACGAGGAGTCTTAAAGAGTGCACATACCTCACAAGAGAGAACATAGCTCTTCACGTCCTTCAGGCAGGTAGGCCACCAAAAGAAACAGCTCAGGAACTCCTGTGTCTTCTGTACCCCCGATGACCAGCCAACTTAGAGTCATGGACAAACTTGAGGACCTGTAGCCTTACGACCTCGGGAACGTATAAATGTCGATCCTGAACCCACATACCATTCTTGAGAACTAAGTCCACATCATCAGTCGGGTTAGCGAGAAATGGGTCTGCATCATAGGCCTCCTTAATGGTCTTCCATAAGTACTTTTTCTGGATGACTCCGACAAATTTGGCATCCGACAAAATTATCATGTACAGGGTCCCAGGTTCGCAATCTGTGGCATGGATTCAGGACAAAGCATCCGCTTTCCCATTACGTGAACCTTGTCGATACAAAATGACAAAGTTAAATTGGTTCAAAAATAGACTTCAACGAGCCTGACGTGGAGAAAGACATCTAGCATATCTAAGAAATTCCAGATTGCGATGATCCGTGAGCACAATAACTTGTTGTGCTGCCCCCTGCAGATGGTGCCTCCTTTCCTTAAATGCACCGATAATGGCCAGAAGCTCCTTATCTCCCACATCAAAATTCTTCTCTGCAGCAGAAAGTCTACAAGTGAAAAAAGCACATGGATGTAACAGACCCTTCTCTCCGGTTCTCTGTGAGAGGATGGCCCCCAGAGCACAATCTAAATAGTCAACTTCCATGATGAAAGGATGTGCTGGGTTAGGGTGAATCAATGCAGGTGCAGAAGTGAAGCTGGTCTTAAGACAATCAATAGCCTCTTGAGCCTGTGTAAACCGCAAGAAAGTCTTTTCCTTCTTGGTGAATTGCATAATGGGTCGAACAATTTCAGAAAAATTATGAATAAACGGTCTATAAAAGTTTGCGAATACAATGAAGCGTTGTACCTCCTTGACATTTTTAGGTGCGGGCCAATCAAGAATTGCCTGGATCTTGCTTGCCTCCATGTAAAGCCCCTGTGGCGAGATGACAGACCCCAGAAATTGAATCTAAGTGTGATGGAACTCACATTTCTCAGGCTTGATATATAGATGATTCTCTTTTTGGCATCTAAAAGCAGTATTAATATGCTCTTGATGTTCCCTCAACGAATCAGAAAAAATCAAAATATCGTCAAGATAGATTACAACAAAATGATCTAACAGATTTCTAAAAATGTCATTAGCCAGGTGTTGTAAAGTTGCCAAAGCATTTAACCCCTTCACCCCCAAGGGTGGTTTGCACGTTAATGACCGGGCCAATTTTTACAATTCTGACCACTGTCTCTTTATGAGGTTATAACTCTGGAACGCTTCAACGGATCTTCGCGATTCTGAGACTGTTTTCTCGTGACATATTGTACTTCACGTTAGAAGTAAAATTTCTTCGATATAACTTGCGTTTATTTTTGAAAAAAACGCAAATATGGCGAAAATTTTTAAAATTTTGCAATTTTCAAACTTTGAATTTTTATTCCCTTAAAACAGAGAAATATATCACACAAAATAGTTAAGAAATAACATTTCCCACATGTCTACTTTACATCAGCACAATTTTGGAACCAAAATTTTTTTTTTGTTAGGAAGTTATAAGGGTTAAAAGTTGACCAGCGATTTCTCATTTTTACAACAAAATTTACAAAGCCATTTTTTTTTAGGGACCACCTCTCATTTGAAGTCACTTTGAGGGGTCTATATGGCAGAAAATACCCAAAAGTGACACCATTCTAAAAACTGCACCCCTCAAGGTACTCAAAACCACATTCAAGAAGATTATTAACCCTTCAGGTGCTTCACAGGAACTAAAGCAACGTGGAAGGAAAAAATGAATATTTAACTTTTTAGCCACAAAAATGATCTTTTACAAACTTTTTTTTTATTTTCACAAGGGTAAAAGGAGAAAATGGACAGATAAGGTTGTTATGCAATTTCTCCTGAGTACGCCAATACCCAATATGTGGGGGAAAACCACTGTTTGGGCACACGGCAGAGCTCGTAAGGGAAGGAGCGCCGTTTGACTTTTTCAAACTAAAATTGGCGGGAAATGAGATTGGACGCCATGTCGTGTTTGGAGAGCCCCTGATGCGCCTAAACAGTGGAAACCCCCACAAGTGACACCCATTTTGGAAACTAGACCCCCTAAGGTACTTATCTAGTTCTGTTGTGAGCACTTTGAACCCCCAAGTGTTTCACAAAAGCTTATAATGCCTGGGTGTGAAAAAAAAAAAAACAATTTTCCACAAAAATGATTTTTATGTCCCAAATTTTTGAATTTTCCCAAGGAAATTGGACCCCAAAAGTTGTTGTCCAATTTGTCCTGAGTACGCTGATACCCCATATGTGGGGGGGAACTGTTTGGGTGCACGGCAGGGCTTGGAAAGGAAGTAGTAACGTTTTGGAGTGCAGACGTTGATGGGGGTCATGTTCCGTTTGCAGTGCCCCAGATGAGCCTAAACAGTGGAAACTAGACCCCCTAAGGAACTTATCTAGATCTTTGGTGAGCACTTTGAACCCCCAAGTGCTTCACACAAGTTTATAATGCCCGGGCATGAAAATAAAATATCCTATTTTTTTCCCACAAAAATTATCTTTTAGTCACTAATTTTTTATTTTCCCAAGGGTAACAGGAGAAATTGGACCACATAAGTTGTTGTCCAATTTGTCCTGAGTACGCTGATACCCCATATGTGGGGGGGAACCACTGTTTGGGCGCACGGCAGAGCTCGGAATCGAAGGAGCACCATTTGACTTTTTCCAACCAAAATTGGCTGGAATTGAGATTGGATGCCATGTTGCATTTGGAGAGCCCCTGATGTGCCTAAACAGTGGAAACCCCCCACAAATGACCCCATTTTGGAAACTAGACCCCCTAAGGAACTTATCTAGATCTTTGGTGAGCACTTTGAACCCCCAAGTGCTTCACACAAGTTTATAATGCCGGGCATGAAAATAAAAAATCCTATTTTTTTCCCACAAAAATTATCTTTTAGTCACTAATTTTTTATTTTCCCAAGGGTAACAGGAGAAATTGGACCACATAAGTTGTTGTCCAATTTGTCCTGAGTACGCTGATACCCCATATGTGGGGGGAAACCACTGTTTGGGCGCACGGCAGAGCTCGGAATGAAGGAGCACCATTTGACTTTTTCCAACCAAATTGGCTGGAATTGAGATTGGATGCCATGTTGCATTTGGAGAGCCCCTGATGTGCCTAAACAGTGGAAACCCCCCAAATGACCCCATTTTGGAAACTAGACCCCCTAAGGAACTTTCTAGATCTTTGGTGAGCAATTTGAACCCCCAAGTGCTTCACACAAGTTTATAAGTAGAGCCGTAAAATTTAAAAATCATATTTTTTTCCACAAAAATGATCTTTTCACCCCAATTTTTATTTTTCCAAGGGTAACAAGACTCCAAAAGTTATTGTGCAATTTGTCCTGAGTGCGCTGATACCCCATATGTGGGGGTAAACCACTGTTTGGGTGCATGGCAGAGTTTGGAAGGGAAGGAGCGCCGTCTGACTTTTCAACGCAGAATTGGCTGGACGCCATGTCGTGTTTGGAGAGCTCCTGATCTGCCTAAACAGTGGAAACCCCCATAAATGACACCATTTTGGAAACTAGACCCCTCAAGGAACTTATCTAGATGTGTGGTGAGAACTTTTAACCCCCAGGTGTTTCACTAAAGTTTATAACGTACAGCCGTAAAATAAAAAATCTTTTTTTTTTTTAACAAAATGATTTTTTCGCCCCCAATATTTTATTTTCACAAGGGTAACAGAAGAAATTGGAACCCAAAAGTTGTTGTCCAATTTGTCCTGAGTACGCTGATACCCAATATGTGGGAGAAAACTACTGTATGGGCGCACGTCAGGGCTCGGAAGGGAAGTAGTGACGTTTTGGATTGCAGACTTTGATGGAATGGTCTGGGGGCGTCATGTCACATTTGGAGAGCCCCTGATGCACCTATACAGTGGAAACCCCCCACAAGTGACCCCATTTTGGCAAATAGACCCCACAAGGAACTTATCTAGATGTGTGGTGAGCACTTTGAACCCCGAAGTGCTTCACAGAAGTTTATAACGTACAGCCGTAAAATAAAAAAATCTCTTTTTTTTTTACAAAAATGATTTTTTCGCCCCCAATATTTTATTTTCACAAGGGTAACAGGAGAAATTGGACCCCAAAAGTTGTTGTCCAATTTGTCCTGAGTACGCTGATACCCAATATGTGGGAAAAACTACTGTATGGGCGCACGTCAGGGCTCGGAAGGGAAGTAGTGACGTTTTGGATTGCAGACTTTGATGGAATGGTCTGGGGGCGTCATGTCACATTTGGAGAGCCCCTGATGCACCTATACAGTGGAAACCCCCACAAGTGACCCCATTTTGGCAAATAGACCCCACAAGGAACTTATCTAGATGTGTGGTGAGCACTTTGAACCCCGAAGTGCTTCACAGAAGTTTATAACGTACAGCCGTAAAAATAAAAAATCTTTTTTTTTTACAAAAATGATTTTTTTCGCCCCCAATATTTTATTTTCACAAGGGTAACAGGAGAAATTGGACCCCAAAAGTTGTTGTCCAATTTGTCCTGAGTACGCTGATACCCAATATGTGGGAGAAAACTACTGTATGGGCGCACGTCAGGGCTCGGAAGGGAAGTAGTGACGTTTTGGATTGCAGACTTTGATGGAATGGTCTGGGGGCGTCATGTCACATTTGGAGAGCCCCTGATGCACCTATACAGTGGAAACCCCCCACAAGTGACCCCATTTTGGCAAAATAGACCCCACAAGGAACTTATCTAGATGTGTGGTGAGCACTTTGAACCCCGAAGTGCTTCACAGAAGTTTATAACGTACAGCCGTAAAAATAAAAAAATCCTTTTTTTTTTTACAAAAATGATTTTTTTCGCCCCCAATATTTTATTTTCACAAGGGTAACAGGAGAAATTGGACCCAAAAGTTGTTGTCCAATTTGTCCTGAGTACGCTGATACCCAATATGTGGGAGAAAACTACTGTATGGGCGCACGTCAGGGCTCGGAAGGGAAGTAGTGACGTTTTGGATTGCAGACTTTGATGGAATGGTCTGGGGGCGTCATGTCGCATTTGGAGAGCCCCTGATGCGCCTAAACAGTGGAAACCCCCACAAGTGACCCCATTTTGGAAATAAGACCCCACAAGGAACTTGTCTAGATGTGTGGTGAGCACTTTGAACCCCGAAGTGCTTCACAGAAGTTTATAACGCACAGCCGTAAAAATAAAAAATCTTTTTTTTTTTTGCAAAAATGATTTTTTTGCCCCAATATTTTATTTTTACAAGGGTAACAGGAGAAATTGGACCCCAAAAGTGTTGTCCAATTTGTCCTGAGTACGCTGATATCCAATATGTGGGAGAAAACTACTGTATGGGTACACGTTGGGGCTCGGAAGGGAAGTAGTGACGTTTTGGATTGCAGACTTTGATGGAATGGTCTGGGGGCGTCATGTCGCATTTGGAGAGCCCCTGATGCGCCTAAACAGTGGAAATCCCCAACAAGTGACCCCATTTTGGAAAATAGACCCCACAAGGAACTTATCTAGATGTGTGGTGAGCGCTATGAAGCCCCAAGTGCTTCACAGAAGTTTATAATGTACAGCCGTAAAAACAAAAAAATAATTTTTTTTGTACAAAAATGATATTTTCGCCCCCAGTTTTTTATTTTCCCAAGGGTAACAGAAGAAATAGGACAAATTGCACAATAACTCTTGGGTCCAGAGTACGCTGATACCCCATATGTGGGGATAAACTACTGTTTGGACGCATGGCAGAGCTGAGAAGTGAAGGAGCACCGTTTGACTTTTTCAACGCAGAATTGGCTTGAATTGAGATCAGACGCCATGTCACATTTGGAGAGCCCCTGATGTGCCTAAACAGCGGAAACCCCCCAATTCTAACTCCAACCCTAACCCCAACACACCCCTAACCCTAGTCCCAACCCTAACCACAAACCTAACCCTACAACACCCCTAATCCCAACCCTAACCCTAATCCTAACTTTAGCGCCAACCCTAACCCTAACTTTAGCCGCAACCCTAACCCTAACCCTAATGGGAAAATGCAAATAAATACTTTTTTTTAATTTTAGTATTTTTCCCTAACTAAGGGGGTGATAAAGGGGGGTTTGATTTACTATTTATAGCGGGTTTTTATGATTGGCAGCTGTCACGCTAAAAGACGCTTTTTATTACAAAAATAGTTTTTGCATCATCACATTTTGAGAGCTATAATTTTTGCATATTTTGGCCCACAGAGTCATATGAGGTCTTATTTTTTGCGGGACGAGTTGACGTTTTTATTGGTACCATTTTTGAGCACGTGACGTTTTTTGATCGCTTTTATTTCGATTTTTGGGAGGTTAGAATGAACAAAAATCAGCAATTCATGAATTTCTTTTAGGGGAGGCGTTTATACCGTTCCGCGTGTGGTAAAATTGATAAAGCAGTTTTATTCTTCGGGTCAGTACGATTATGGCGATGCCTCATTTATATAATTTTTTCATGTTTTGGCGCTTTTATAGAATAAAAACAATTTTATATAAAAAATAATTATTTTTGCATCGCTTTATTCTGCGAGCTATAACTTTTTTATTTTTTCGCTTATGATGCTGTATGATGGCTCGTTTTTTGCAGGACAAGATGACGTTTTCAGCAGTACCATGTTTTTTTATATTGGTCTTTTTGATCGCGTGTTATTCCACTTTTTGTTCGGCGGTATGATGATAAAGCATTGATTTTTTGCTTTGTTTTTTTTTTTTTAAGGGGTTCACTAAAGGGGTTAACTAGTGGGACAATTTTATAGGGAGGTCGTTACGGACGCGGCGATACCAAATATGTGTACTTTTATTGCTTTGTTTTTTTTATTTACAGGAAGAAGTGAATTTATTGGGGAACATATATTTTTTTTTAATTTATTTTGGATTTTTTTTTAAAACATGTTTATTTTTATTTTTTTAACTTTTTTACTTTGTCCCAGGGTGGGACATCACTGTATTTTATCAGATTGCTGGTGTGACAGTGTGCACAGCACTCTGTCACACCAGCGATCGCTCAGGCAGTGCAGCAGGCTTCTCAGTGCCTGCTATCGGCAGGCACTGAGGTAGCCGCCTCCCTCCAGGACCCCGGCGCCATCTTGGATCCGGGTCCTGGGAGGGAGGAAGCCCTCAGAACAGCGCGATCACATCGCGCTGCTCTGAGAGTCTCAGGGGGGCGCGCAGGGAGCCCCCACCCTGCGCGATCCTCCCCTGTGCCCCCAGTACACCACGATCATGTTTGATCACGGTGTGCAAGGGGTTAATGTGCCGGGAGCGGTCCGTGACCGCTCCTGACACACAGACATGGGTGTCAGCTGTGATAATCAGCTGACACCCGGCCGCGATCGGCTGCGCTCCCCCTGGGAGCGCGTCCGATCGCACGAGACGTACTATCCCGTCCCCGGTCATACGGGCCCAGGTACCATGGACAGGATAGTACGTCCGATGGCAGTAAGGGGTTAAGAGACCAAAAGGCATCACAAGGTATTCAAAGTGCCCGTAATGACATCTAAACGCAGTCTTCCATTCATCCCCAGAGCGGATCCGAATCAGATTAGACGCTCCTCGGAGATCCAACTTAGAGAAGATTTTAGCATGTCGTACTCTTTCCAGCAGTTCAGGAATTAATGGTAAAGGATAACATTCCGAATGGTTATCTTGTTGAGCTCCCGATAGTCAATACAGGGTCTAAGAGTTCCATCCTTCTACTTTACGAAAAAGATGGGTGCCCCAGCTGGTGATGAAGAGGGCGAATGAAACCTTTAGCCAGATTCTCATCAATGTATTCCTTCAAGGCTTGCAGCTCCGGAGCTGCCAATTGGTAGACATTTTTGAGTGGAATAGCCGCCCCCGGAAGTAGTTCAATAGGGCAATCGTAAAGTTTATGAGGTGGAAGCTGATCTGCCATCTTTTTTTTACAAATATCAGAGGATTCATTATAAATGCATGGTAACATAGATACCTCAGTGGTACATTCCGTATCCCGAGTATTTGTCTGACTTGTTACTGATGTCTCCCTTGGTGGGAAAGTGATCTCCTTGGTCTCCCAGTTGATAATTGGATTCTGCGACTGCAGCCAGGAAATTCCTAAAATTAAAGGAAAATGTGGTGAAGAAATTAACATAAAGGATAACATTTCCTGATGATCAGGTTCAATGAAAACCTCCAGAGGTACTGTCTCCTGATCAACCTGTCCTGAAACTAGAGGGGAACCATCCACAGTTTACATGGTTACCGGGGTGGCTCTCTGCTGAGTCTGTATGCCATGTTCCTTGGCAAAGTTTAAATCCAAAAAGTTACCTCCTGCTCCTGAATCCACCATTGCTGCACAGGAGATCCACTGTCCTGACAACCGGGAGGGAATAATGTGTCTGTTTATCCTTCCATACCTTAGGAGAGGCAGTCACAGATAGGGAATGAAAGACAGCACTCACAGAAAAAATGGACTCAGAAGCAACAGATTCAGCATCCTGATCTTCATATTCTTTAAAAGGGACTAACCAACAAAAAATGTGAAAAAACAAGTGCCAGGTGAAAAAATAATAAACACACAAATTGTCTGATTCCAATTAATCTACCAGGTCACAAGGGGTGCATTTACCCTTAGAGGATTGTATATACCTCTGGGTAATTTTATTATCTGTGTCTGTCGTTATTTGTGTGTTTATTATTTTTTCACCTGGCACTTGTTTTTTCACATTTTTTGTTGGTTTGTCCTTTTTAAAGTTTCATTAAAAGTTATATTTTATCCATTGCTTTTTCACATTATATACATTTTGGATAATTATTCCTGCTTTCTCACTGATCTTCATATTCCCTACAGCAGCTAGGCCGCTTGGGACAGTTAATAAGGAAGTAATCTGACTGACCGCAGTAAAAACACAAACTTTCCCAAAAACGATGCTCCCTGCGCTCGTTACTCTCATGCTGCTGTAAGGCATCCACTTGCATGGGAGTTGATTCAATTTCCCAAGAGGATTTACCTGCAGTTTCTTTAGGAGAAAGGGGAGAGTTAGAGACATGATTAGAGGCTGCAAATCTCTCCTGTCTATGCTCAGTAATTAATATGTCAATGCGCATACAATGCTGTATGAATGCCTCTAACTCTTGCGGAGCATCCGCATGGGCTAACTCATGATTAATTACACTAGAAAGTCCCCTTTTAAAAATGGGTAATTGGGCATAACAGTCCCAAACCGTATCCACTGCCAGCCATCTAAATTCAGTAGCGTATTCAACGACAGAACATTTACTCTGACATAATGATAACAATGCGGTTTCAGCTGTCGTGCGATGATTAGGATCATCAAACATCATGGACATTGCAGCAAGAAAATCATCAAGGTTAAACCCACTGCGGTAACTTGGGAGGACTAGTTGGCAGTGGCTGCCCCGAGGGTGGAGGCGCCCGTGCTGTTATATGATTACTTAAATCCTGTAGCGTCTGCCCGAAATGGGCCTCCCAGTTAGCAACCTTGTTTTGCAGAGCCTCTATGTCTCCTTGTAAGGAGTTATTCATAGAGAACAACTGATCCAACTTTGTCTCTGTCGACATTATCCCAGCAGATTCCTTATGTGGCCTGAGTATTCTGTACGAATTATGTGGGTTCTATGGAATCTGATTGCGTGGGATTTAACCAATCTGAGGCAAAAGCTGAAGGCAAACTAGTGTATTTAACAAAGTAGAAGTGTAACAAAGTTAAACAGAGATCTTCCTGCAATTGTAACGAAGTGTACAGCACAATATAGTGAGGTACAGGAAACTGAACAGCTGGGTGCAATCACTAATATGAACCAGTACAGCAAAAATATGATACAGAAATGCACACGGCACTTAAACGTGGATGTCCAATAATATATTATAATTTTTTTGTGAAAATGCACTCAGTACTTAAACGTGGAAGTCCAGAAATACCTAGGTGGAGCGTTAACAGGAGAATGTCTCTAAAGAACCTTTTAGGGCTGAAAAGTCCCGCTCAAGTAAAGCACCACAGCCCAGCAGACACAGTCCAAGAGGAGATAGTGAAGTCAGAACTTTCACTGACAAGAGCAGTTCCAGAGGCAAGCAGCCCACGCTAGCAGTCCAGACAATAGGAAACTCTGTTTCAGGTTCAAGGAGCACACAGAGGACAGAAGGCAGGTGGACGTAGAGAGGTAGAGCACCAAGTAATGAGCAGCAGCAATAGGGAGTCCACTAGCAGAGTTCACTAGAAGCTCAGGAGCCAACAGCAACAAAATACTCGGGCAAGGAGGATCTCCTGACATGGACTTAAATAGCAGACAGACAGGAAGTTCAGGGGCAGGGCGAAGTATCCCGACTCCATCTTGGACAAGGGCGAAAACAGGCTCCAAGGAACATCTGGAATCCTTACAACTATATATACTCAGGTTAGGTAATAAAAAAAATTGATAAAACTATTCCTTTAAGTTCCCTAGCGCAATTAAAGCTTTGGTATGATTGTGAGTCCTTGAGATTAGAGAAGCGCAGATGAGGCAAAATTTATTTTAATCTGCGCAGATTTTTCATTGAAATTTGATTCTCAGAGAAGTTATTCTCTGTAAAGGTAATGTCCCTTATTATGCTCTGTGGTCACTGTAGACCACAAAGCATAATAATAGTAAGATGAAAAATTATAATAAATACAGTAATTCAATTTAGGGAATAAAGAAAAGGTCTGTGTGACATATAACCCCAAACAGTGAGCATGCTATAGTTTGGTTTTACAAAAAGTGACAAATGCACAGAGAGCTATACAGTCCCTGACAGAAGTTATGTCGCTTATCCATGTTATGTAAATAAAAGCTTATAACCTGACGTTAAATTCATCCATTGGTTTTATAAATTATTCTTTTGAAAGCTGAAACCCTCCGAAATGTGGTTTAGGTTAAGAAAATAAATTGGCATCAATGCAGAAATATTGATCATTTAATGGACACAGAATGGTCAGATTTTGGCAAGACAAAAGTTTTGTCGCCCACAGAAAGTAATGTGATATTCAAACAAATAATTATCTTAAAATACAAATATATGTTGCATAACATTGGTGAATGAAGTTGTGGTGCTATTAGCGTCATATTTAATATTTTGTGTGACTTCCATGAGCTTGAAGGACTGCACCCATGCGGTTCAACAATGATTCATACAATTTATTAATGAAGTCATAGCAAAGAATGCAGTCTTAAATGCCTCCCAGAGTTCATCTAGATTCCTTGGTTTTGTCTTCCAAGCTTCCTCTTTCATCCTACCCCAAACATGCTCAATGATGTTCATGTCTAGTGACTGGGCTGGGCAGTCATTGAGCACCTTGATCTTTTTTGCCTGGTGGAACTTTGTTGTAGAGATGGATGTATGAGATGGAGCACCATCCTGCTGCAGAATTTGACCCCTTTTATGATTTGGAATATAAGAGGTAGCTAATACTTCTTGATATTTTAGGCTATTGACATTGCCTTCCACCTTGCAAATGTTTGCACACCCCCATACTGAATGTAACCCCAGACCATGATCTTTCCACCACCAAATTTAACTGTTTTCTGGGTGTATTTTGGATCCATATGGGCTCCAGTAGGTCTCCTGCAGTATTTGCGGCGGCTGTGGTGTAATTCTACTGAAGATTCATCAGAGAAATCCACCTTCTGCCACTTTTCCAGCGTCCATCTGTTTAGCAGGCTGTGTGTTAGGGTTCGAGTTCCCGCTGCTGCACAAGGGAGTCTCGAACCAGCCCCGCTGCGGTCTCCCATTCATCTCCGGCCACAGTGGAGCCTGCTCTGCAGAGACGTCGGCCAAGCGTCTTGCCCACTCCAGTACTGTGCAGTGACTTGCTGCTGCCTTTCCTGGATCTGCTATTATAGCCAGTGCTGGAGCAGACGTCTTTGGGACAAAGTCCTGCGTTTTCCCTTTTGAGCATGCCCAGAGTGAGATCTCTCATTGGAGATCAGGGGTCACATGCTCAGGTACTGCAGCAGCTCCTATTGGTCTGCCAGGAAGGTCCTGTGACTACTGTTGTTCTGGAACAAGCTTCATTGGTCCTTGTTTCTGGC
Source organism: Oophaga sylvatica (assembly GCA_033576555.1). Classification (NCBI taxonomy): domain Eukaryota; kingdom Metazoa; phylum Chordata; class Amphibia; order Anura; family Dendrobatidae; genus Oophaga; species Oophaga sylvatica. Next base: position 260,731,357 of record JARQOD010000006.1, on the reverse strand, counting down.
AGGTCCTGTAGCTGTTACTATAAAAGGGTAGCATGGCTTGGCCGCCATGCGCTAATATCAACCATTGTATGCTATGCGCCAGTGTGGTCATGTGTGTGTGTGGTTAGGGACCCGGCTGAAATAAGCCACTAGAATACCGACTTAATCGGTGAGGAGTTTGGTGTGCTAGCTGGTCAGGGTCGGCGTCCTAGATGCCCTAGATTACCGGCATAACCGGTGAGGAGTTTTGATTGCCGTATTCAGGGTCTGGCGTTCAGACGCCATAGATTGCGGATGACTCCCGCGAGGACATTAGCACATGATCACGCTTTATGTACGCTTAGCACTTAACTGTGTACCTGAGAGTCTGACAGGACACAGCACTTTTTCTCAGCGGCCCTGTGACTAACAGGGTTCGCTTTCAACGCTAGGCAGCGCCCTAGCGTGTTTCTTTGCGACTCAGTTTTGTTTAGTGAGTTCGCACACATCGCCATATAGCGCTGCGGCTCTCCTTCTAGTGGCTCTGTGGAGTAACAGAGTTTGCACTTATTGCCACAGCGCGTTACGGCGTTTATGTTGGCGACTCTGCGGGATAACAGAGTTTGCTTCTTACGCCATTTTACTAGCAGCAGGCTCCGCCTGCACGGTGGACCCCGGGCTGCGAACGCACCTCTCCACATCTTATATTTTGTGCGTTCCGCAGACCCTAACATAATATTAGCGCCAGGGTCTGGCTAGTAAAATGGCGGATGAACAGCGTTTACAGCTGTACATCCAGCAGCTGGAGGGTAGGTTGGCGGCTCTTGAGCGCACAACCTCAGCTGTGATGTTACCGCAGTCGCTGTTCAGGCTGCTAGCATAGCTGCAGCCAGTTTGTCCTCTGCCACCTCTGTCCCTACATTGTCCCACCTCCCGCTTCCAGACAAGTTTGCTGGTGACAGCAAGCAATGTCGGGGACTTTGTGAGTCAGTGCTCCATACACCTTGAGCTTCTGGCTGCACGTTTCCCCACGGATCGGGCACAAGTGGGCTTTGTGATAGCTCTTCTGTCGGGCAGAGCGTTGGAGTGGGCAACGCCGCTGTGGGAGCGCGACGACCGTGTGGTGCGGAGTGCTTCTCGTTTTCTGGAGGCTCTGAAAAAGGTTTTTCTAGGACCTCAGATCACCCACGATACGGCGCTCAAACTGCTGGCAAGTACCCAGGGTTCGGCTTTGGTCAGCCAGTTTGCTGTCCAATTTCGGACTCTGGCCTCGGAATTAGAGTGGCCAGATAAAGTCCTCATTCCCGTGTTCTGGAGAGGACTGGCGGGTCATGTGAAAGACGCCTTGGCTACCAGAGAGATTCCTGCCACACTGGAGAAGCTTATCGCTATTTCCACCCGCGTCGACCTCCGTTTCCACGAGCGGAGGCTGGAACGTGCCCAGTGTAGGCAGAGGGTTCGGTTGGCTCCAACCTTCACCACCCCTCTGGAGTCGCCCATTCAGGCGGCCGACCTTCAGGAGGTTGCTCCTGCAGGATCTAAATCTCTGGTCACTCGTCCATCCCCGATTTGTTATATTTGCCAGCAGCAGGGACATTTTGCCAACCGATGTCCACAGCGGCTGAATAAACGGTCGCACCCAGTAACCGTAGGAACAGGGTCACTGGACGCCATGAGTTTTGCCCCTAAAGTGCTCCTCAAGGGGATAATTACCCACGGTTCTACCACCCTACCCGTCAAGCTGTGTGTGGATTCTGGGGCAGAGGGGAATTTTATGTCATCCTCCTTTGCTTCTCGCCACACCATGCCTTTGGTGTTGCTGGCTGAACCAGTATCGGTACGGGTGTTGAACGGAGCAATTCTGCCCTCACAAATCACCCATCAGTCTGTCCCACTCACCTTGTCTATGTCTCCTTCCCATCAGGAGAATATATCATTTTTTATCCTCCCTGAGGGTATAGATGAGGTTTTGTTGGGATTACCCTGGCTCCGCCACCACTCTCCCCATATTGAGTGGTCTTCAGGGAGAATTCTGGGTTGGGGTAATTTATGTAAAGGCAGATGCATTAGGGACAGCGTGCAGGTCAACACCACTGAGATACCCATAGACCTCTCTCCTCTTCCCAAGGTCTATTGGTCTTACGCCGACGTTTTCTCGAAGAAGGCTGCGGAGACTCTTCCGCCTCATCGCCCCTATGACTGTCCTATCGACCTCTTGCCTGGAGCTGAGCCTCCTAGAGTAAGGGTTTATCCCCTCTCTCTTCCTGAGACAGAGGCCATGTCCCAATATATTCAGGAGAACTTGGCAAGGGGATTCATTGGAAGTCGGTGTCACCAGCGGGAGCGGGGTTCTTCTTTGTGCAGAAGAAGAACGGAGAATTACGTCCGTGCATTGATTATAGGGGTCTCAACGCTATCACCGTGAAAAATAAATATCCTTTGCTGCTAATCTCTGAGCTCTTTGACAGGCTTCGGGGAGCAAGGGTATTTACTAAGTTAGACCTACGGGGTGCGTATAACCTGATTCGCATCCGTGAGGGGGACGAATGGAAGACGGCATTTAACACCAGGGATGGGCATTATGAATATCTGGTAATGCACTTTGGGCTCTGTAACGCCCCAGCTGTCTTCCAAGACTTTGTGAATGACATCTTCCGGGATATGTTGACCACCTCGGTGGTAGTCTATCTGGATGACATTCTCATCTTTTCTCCAGATATGGCCTCCCACCGGAGAGATGTCTGCAAGGTCTTCGACCTCTTGCGAGCAAATTCCCTATATGCGAAGTTGGAGAAGTGCATGTTTGAGCAGGAGTCTCTACCTTTCCTGGGCTATATCATCTCCACCCAGGGATTGGCTATGGATCCTACCAAACTACAGGCTGTGATGGATTGGCAAGAACCCCACTCCCTTATGGCGGTGCAGCGCTTTATGGGGTTCATTAACTACTATCGCCAATTCATTCTCCACTTCTCTACTTTGGTAGCTCCCTTGGTAGCCCTCACCAAGAAGGGAGCTAATCCCAAGTTGTGGTCAGAGGAGGTCACAAAGGCGTTCTCCTCCATCAAGTCGCATTTCGCCAGTGCTCCCATCTTACATCGCCCCGATGTCAAAAACCGTTTATCTTAGAGGTGGATGCCTCTTCTGTTGGTGCTGGAGCAGTCCTCTTTCAAAAGGATGCCCAGGGTCGGAAGCATCCCTGCTTCTTCTTTTCCAAGACCTTTACACCAGCAGAGAGGAATTATTCCATCGGGGACAGGGAGTTACTGGCTATGAAGTTGGCCTTCTCCGAGTGGAGACATCTTCTGGAGGGGGCTCGCTTCCCCTTCAAGTATTCACGGACCACAAGAACTTGGTATATTTGCAGACAGCCCAGCGGCTAAATTCCCGTCAGGCCAGATGGTCCTTGTTTTTCTCCCGGTTCCATTTCACCATCCATTTCCTCTCCGGTGAGAAGAACATTCGCGCAGACGCTCTATCCTGCTCCGTGGTGTCCTCTGAGGAGGTGGAGGAGGAGCCTGGCTTATTGTCCCCACAGAAAGCCTAAGAACGGTGGCTCCGGTTTCGCTTGAGTCTGTGCCTCCGGGCAAGACTTGTTTGCCCATCAATTTGCGACCGGAAGTACTCTCTTGGGCACATTCGTCCAGGGTGGGTGGACATTTTGGGACAAAAAGGACTTCTGAGTTGCTGGCGAGAACATACTGGTGGCCGCAGATGGCCCGTGACGTCAGGGAATACGTTCAGGCGTGCGTCTCCTGCGCCAAGAATAAGTCCCCTCGACAACGGCCAGCTGGGTTACTTTTCCCTTTACCGGTGGCAGATAGGCCTTGGGAGATGGTCGGGATGGATTTTGTGGTGGGCTTACCCAAGTCTCGGGGCTGCACCATCATCTGGGTGATAACCGACCACTTCTCCAAAATGGTGCACTTAGTGCCGTTACCACGGTTACCGTCTGCACGGGCCTTGGCAGCATTATTCATTAGGCATATTTTCCGCCTTCACGGTATGCCAGACAAAATTGTCAGTGATCGAGGTCCCCAGTTTGCATCTCGGTTCTGGAGAGAGCTGTGTCGTTTACTCAGCATTGAGTTGAATCTCTCCTCTGCATACCATCCCGAGACGAATGGGTTGGTAGAGAGGGCCAACCAGACCTTGGTCACATACTTGCGACATTTTTTCCCTGCCAGGCAGGATGACTGGGCATCCTTGCTACCGTGGGCTGAGTTCACTCTAAATAATGCTGTGGCTGACTCCACCGGACAGACCCCATTCCTCCTGAACTACGGTCAGCATCCGCGGGTACCAGTGCCCATGCCCGTGTCTTCCACCGATTCCAGGGTGGCAGACTGGGCTGTGGAGGCACGGGACATTTGGGACCGCACACAGGATGCCATTCAGGCCTCCAAAGAGAGGATGAGGTCTTCGGCCGATGCCCATCGGCGCCCCGCTCCTACATTTGCTCCGGGTGACCTAGTGTGGCTTTCTGCCCGAAACATCAGGCTACGTGTAGAGTCCACCAAGTTGGCACCTCGCTTTTTGGGCCCCTTTAAAGTTCTTGAGCAGGTGAACCCGGTGGTTTACCGCCTAGCCCTTCCGCCTCGCCTTGGTATCACTGATACCTTTCACGTGTCCCTCCTGAAACCCGTGGCCATTTCCCGTTTTCCGAGTCATCTGCCGGGACGTCGGGTTCATCTACCGACGATCATGAGGTGAACGCCATTGTTGGGTACAAGGTAAAAAATTTTATTTGGTGGATTGGAGGGGTTATGGGCCTGAGGATAGGTCCTGGGAGCCTGCCGAGCATGTTCACGCTCCGCAGCTCATCGCTGCCTTTGAGCGCAGCGAGGCCCAAAGAAGGGGGGCCCTAGGAGGGGGGGTAATGTTAGGGTTCGAGTTCCCGCTGCTGCACAAGGGGAGTCTCGAACCAGCCCCGCTGCGGTCTCCCATTCATCTCCGGCCGCAGTGGAGCCTGCTCTGCAGAGACGTCGGTCCAAGCGTCTTGCCCACTCCAGTACTGTGCAGTGACTTGCTGCTGTCTTTCCTGGATCTGCTATTATAGCCAGTGCTGGAGCAGACGTCTTTGGGACAAAGTCCTGTGTTTTCCCTTCTGAGCATGCCCAGAGTGAGATTTCTCATTGGAGATCAGGGGTCACATGCTCAGGTACTGCAGCAGCTCCTATTGGTCTGCCAGGAAGGTCCTGTGACTACTGTTGTTCTGGAACAAGCTTCATTGGTCCTTGTTTCTGGCAGGTCCTGTAGCTGTTACTATAAAAGGGTAGCATGGCTGGGCCGCCATGCGCTAATATCAACCATTGTATGCTATGCGCCAGTGTGGTCATGTGTGTGTGTGGTTAGGGACCCAGGTGAAATAAGCCACTAGAATACCGACTTAATCGGTGAGGAGTTTGGTGTGCTAGCTGGTCAGGGTCGGCGTCCTAGATGCCCTAGATTACCGGCATAACCGGTGAGGAGTTTTGATTGCCGTATTCAGGGTCTGGCGTTCAGACGCCATAGATTGCGGATGACTCCCGCGAGGACATTAGCACATGATCACGCTTTATGCACGCTTAGCACTTAACTGTGTACCTGAGAGTCTGACAGGACACAGCACTTTTTCTCAGCGGCCCTGTGACGTAACAGGTTCGCTTTCAACGCTAGACAGCGCCCTAGCGTGTTTTCTTTGCGACTCAGTTGTGTTTAGTGAGTTCGCACACATCGCCATATAGCGCTGCGGCTCTCCTTCTAGCGGCTCTGTGGAGTAACAGAGTTTGCACTTATTGCCACAGCGCGTTACGGCGTTTATGTTGGCGACTCTGCGGGATAACAGAGTTTGCTTCTTACGCCATTTTACTAGCAGCAGGCTCCGCCTGCACGGTGGACCCCGGGCTGCGAACGCACCTCTCCACATCTTATATTTGGTGCGTTCCGCAGACCCTAACACTGTGGGACTTTGAAAATGCCACATGGTTTTTTATTTGCCTTTTGTTTAGTGCTGGCTTCTGGGCACTGAATCGACCATGGAGACCATTTCAAGACAGAATCCTACAAACTGTTCTAGTTGACACAGGAACTTGAGGTGACCAGGCCTGTTGGAGCTCTGCTGCAGTGGAAGAGGGGCTTGCTTTGGATTTTCTAACAAACATTCCTCCTGATCAGTTGTCTTGCGGGGTCTGCCGACCTGGGCTTGTCAAACCCATCTCCAGTCTCTTCAAATCTTTTTTTAATTCTTTGTACTTGATGCTGAGGCACATTAAAGATGCCAGCCACCTCTGCAGTGGATCTTGTCTTCAGCCTCTTGATAATCAAGGATTTGGTGGCAGAGTGGATTTTTGGCATGCTGTCAGAGCTCAAGTTGCAGTTCAAGTGAAGATCTAGGGTGCTGGGTTTCTTTTTATACACACCCACTAATTAACCGATCATTTACTGAGCACTGGTGAGGATGTAAACTAGGATTGGGTGCATTATATGACCAGGTGACAAAACTTTTGTCTTACCAAAACCTGACCATTCTGTGTTCATTAAATGATCAATATTTCAGCATTGATGCCAATTTATTTTCTTAACCTAAACCAAATTTGGGAGGGTTTTAGCTTTCAAAAGAGTAATTTATAAAACCAATGGATTAATTTAACGTCAGGTTATAAGCTTTGATTTACATAACATGGATAAGTGACATAACTTCTGTCAGGGACTGTATGTAGTTACTTCAAAACTTGAAAAGCTATTTTGTTTTGTTTTCAAAATGAATCTCCATTAAATGTTATATTAAAATTAGGGATGAGAGAACGTTCTCGGTGATACACGGATATCACTCGAGAATCTGGGTGCTCGGATGTGCTCGGCACTCGACGAGCATTAGCTGGTGCTCAAATTTTAAACTCGAATCCGCTCCATGTTTGGTGCCTGTTACACAGCCAATAAGCATGCAGGGATTTCCTGCAAGTCACTAAAATGCTGCAGCCATCTTCGTAGTGGCATTACTGTGAATGGCTGGTCATTTGACATCATCAGGGGTTACAAAAGAACAGGCACTGCCACTCATAGCTCCCTGATGCCATTGTACAGCTCAGGGGCAGTACTTATTGGAGGGAAAGGGTGCTCTTCCAGGGCTTTGTGCGCACAGTTGAGCGAATCAGAGTCCACTAGTGTTTATGCTGCTGATGATTCTGAATCATCATACTAGCAGCCCTTGTAAGGGCTAAATCTGTGCTGCGCTGTTTGTGTCAGATGCATTCTGCATTTAGACTAGGGAGGGACAGCTGCAGGAGCAGGGAGAGTGGCAGAATACAGTCTCTAGGCAGGGCTAATGGTTTGCAGTCCATTGCTAAACATATATTTGCTGCACATGGCTGAAATTTTTTGAGGGAGGTGAAAACATTGACAATATTTTCATCCATAGAGTATTACATGCTTTGTGGTATTTAATACTCCAAAAGAGCATTGAAAATTTCTTCTGGATTTAATTACTTTTCCATACAGTATTACATGCTCTTTGATACATTTTGGTGGTATATAACACTGCAAAAAAAGTGTTGTAAAATTTTTGCAGATTCAATTACCCATTTGTAGAGTATTATGTGCTTTGTGGTACATTTTAGTAGGATATAACACTCCAAAAAAGCATTGACATTTTTCCTCTGGATTCAATAACTCATCCAAAGATTTTTACGTGCTTTGTGGTACATTTTGGTATTATATAATACTCAAAAAAACATTAAAAATGTTTTCTTGTTTCAGTTACTCATCCATAGAGTATTACATGCTTTGTGGCACATTTCTGTGGCGTATAACACTCTAAAAAGTTGAAAATGTTATCTAGTTTCAATATCTTATCCATACAGAATTATGTGCTTTGTTGTACATTTGTCAATGTGTGGCTTATCCGACTTGTACCAGCACTTTTACCATCACCCATGTCCTTACCAACACGATTGCTGGGATTGTCCACTTAACTACTGATAGGTGGACAAGTGCTTGTGGCCAAGGATGCTACATTTCATTGATGGCACACTGTGTGAACATTGTGGAGGCCGGGACCGAGACCCACCCTGGCACGTCACATGTGCTACCGATGCCGAGATTTAATGGCCCTACTTCAATCAGGGTTTCTTCCATTTCCTACACCAAAAAAGTCCCTCTTCCAACAAATTTTTGGCAATTCTTGCTTCCTTCATACATTTTTAAATAAAAAAATTTCAATTTTGATTTACTTAAATTTATTTTTTAAGTCATTATATAGGAAAGAATGTTTCTTAACTTTTTTTCCCGTACACTCAAATTTATTGATGATTGTGAATGTTTTATTATCAGTCCTTAAAGTGTAGTAAAAGTGTGATACCATTGTTCTCAGCAGGGATCTGGGAGTCAGAGATGCTTTTAAGGGTCTCCCCAATTCTGTTCTCTTTCCATTCAGCACTTTTTCCATCCATTTCAACATTTTCATTGCCCCAGACCTTCTAGTAGGGTCTGCCGGAAAAATGCTGAAATTTCCCATTGATATTTGTTACTCAAAACGAACATACAAGCATTATAAATTGCTTGGTTCAAGAAATGAGCATCCGAGCATGTTTGTGCTTTCTCACTTCTTATTAAAATCAATACCTACTTGCACATTTTATCTCAAGCCGCTGTCCATGGGGTTTGTCTAGTATTGCTGAGTTGAAGAGACTTTTCCTAAATAACTTTCCAAAGAATCTATACCAGGGTTTATGCTTCTCAATCTGCATCCAAATGGAGACAAAAACTCTGATTTCAATAACTTTGTTACTTATGGGTCTCCTTGAGGTTAACATGCACTATTGATTATTAACTTTCTGCTTACAGTTACATATACAGAAAGCATCCAATTAATGTCGAGGAGACAAAATAGAGCTCATGTATTTAGTGAACTATATAGTAGAAGTTTATTGCTGAAAGGGCTGACTACAGCAAGAAACCCAGTAAGTGCCCCCCTCCAGTATGTGAATCTCTGCCCCTATCATATGCTTTTCTCTAATGAGGTAACTTAAACGGGATGTCAGATTTTCTTTAACCCCTCTCTGACATTAGACGTACTATCCCGTCCATAAAACCCGTGCAATTCTGACCATGGACGGGATAGTACGTCATAGGCGATTAGCTGCGCTCCCGGAGGGAGCGCAGCTAATCGCCGCCGGGTGTCAGCTGATTATCACAGCTGACACCCGTGACTGTGTGTCAGGAGCGGTCACGGACCGCTCCCGGCACATTAACCCCTTGCACACCGCGATCAAACATGATCGCGGTGTACTGGGGGCACAGGGGAGGATCGCGCAGGGTGGCGGCTCCCTGCGCGCCCCCCTGAGACCCTCAGAGCAGCGCGATGTGATCGCGCTGCTCTGAGGGCTTCCTCCCTCCCAGGACCCGGATCCAAGATGGCGCTGGGGTCCTGGAGGGAGGCGGCTTCCTCAGTGCCTGCCGAGAGCAGGCACTGAGAAGCCTGCTGCACTGCCTGAGCGATCGCTGGTGTGACAGAGTGCTGTGCACACTGTCACACCAGCGATCTGATGAAATACAGTGATGTCCCACGCTGGGACAAAGTAAAAAAGTAAAAAAAAGTAAAAATAAACATGTGTAAAAAAAAAATCCAAAAAAAAAAAAAAAATATTCCCCAATAAATTCATTACTTATTGTAAATAAAAAAAATAAAACAATAACAGTACACATATATGGTATCGCCGCGTCCGTAACGACCCCCCCTATAAAACTGTCCCACTAGTTAACCCCTTTTGTGAACCCCTTAAAAAATAAAAAATAAAAACGAAGCAAAAAATCAGTGCTTTATCATCATACCGCTGAACAAAAAGTGGAATAACACGCGATCAAAAAGACGGATATAAATAAACATGGTACCGCTGAAAACGTCATCTTGTCCCGCAAAAAACAAGCCGTCAAACAGCATCATCAGCAAAAAAATAAAAAAGTTATAGCTCGCAGAATAAAGCGATGCAAAAATAATTATTTTTTATATAAAATTGTTTTTATTCTATAAAAGCGCCAAAACATAAAAAAATTATATAAATGAGGTATCGCCATAATCGTACTGACCCGAAGAATAAAACTGCTTTATCAATTTTACCACACGCGGAACAATAAAAACGCCTCACCCAAAAGAAATTCATGAATTGCTGATTTTTGTTCATTCTAACCTCCCAAAAATCGAAATAAAAAGCGATCAAAAAACGTCACATGCTCAAAAATGGTACCAGTAAAAGCGTAACCTCGTCCTGCAAAAATTAAGACCTCACATGACATTGTGGGCCAAAATATGCAAAAATTATAGCTCTCAAAATGTGTCGATGCAAAAAACTACTTTTTGCAATAAAAAGCGTCTTTTAGCGTGACAGCTGCCAATCATAAAAACCGCTATAAATAGTAAATCAAACCCCCCTTTATCACCCCCTTAGTAAGGGAAAAATAATAAAATTAAAAAAATGTATTTATTTCCATTTTCCCATTAGGGTTAGGGTTAGGGTTTCGGCTAAAGTTAGGGTTAGGGTTGGCGCTAAAGTTAGGATTAGGGTTAGAGTTAGGATTAGGGTTAGGGTTGGGATTAGGGTTGGGACTAGGGTTAGGGGTGTGTTGGGGTTAGGGTTGGAGTTAGAATTGGGGGGTTTCCGCTGTTTAGGCACATCAGGGGCTCTCCAAATGTGACATGGCGTCTGATCTCCATTCCAGCCAATTCTGCGTTGAAAAAGTCAAACGGTGTTCCTTCACTTCTGAGCTCTGCCATGCGTCCAAACAGTAGTTTATCCCCACATATGGGGTATCAGCGTACTCTGGACCCCAAGAGTTATTGTGAAATTTGTCCTATTTCTTCTGTTACCCTTGGGAAAATAAAAAACTGGGGGCGAAAATATTATTTTTGTAAAAAAAATAAGATTTTTTTGTTTTTACGGCTGTACATTATAAACTTCTGTGAAGCACTTGGGGCTTCATAGCGCTCACCACACATCTAAATAAGTTCCTTGTGGGGTCTATTTTCCAAAATGGGGTCACTTGTTGGGGATTTCCACTGTTTAGGCGCATCAGGGGCTCTCCAAATGCGATATGACGCCCCCAGACCATTCCATCAAAGTCTGCAATCTAAAAACGTCACTACTTCCCTTTCCGAGCCCTGACATGCGCCCATACAGTAGTTTTCTCCCACATATTGGGTATCAGCGTACTCAGGACAAATTGGACAACAACTTTTGGGGTCCAATTTCTCCTGTTACCCTTGTGAAAATAAAATATTGGGGGCGAAAAAAATAATTTTTGTAAAAAAAAAAAGGATTTTTTATTTTTACGACTGTGCGTTATAAACTTCTGTGAAGCACTTCGGGGTTCAAAGTGCTCACCACACATCTAGGTAAGTTCCTTGTGGGGTCTATTTTCCAAAATGGGGTCACTTGTGGGGGGTTTCCACTGTTTAGGCGCATCAGGGGCTCTCCAAATGCGACATGACGCCCCCAGACCATTCCATCAAAGTCTGCAATCCAAAACGTCACTACTTCCCTTTCCGAGCCCTGACATGCGCCCATACAGTAGTTTTCTCCCACATATTGGGTATCAGCGTACTCAGGACAAATTGGACAACAACTTTTGGGGTCCAATTTCTCCTGTTACCCTTGTGAAAATAAAATATTGGGGGCGAAAAAATCATTTTTGTAAAAAAAAAAAGGATTTTTTATTTTTACGGCTGTGCATTATAAACTTCTGTGAAGCACTTCGGGGTTCAAAGTGCTCACCACACATCTAGATAAGTTCCTTGTGGGGTCTATTTTCCAAAATGGGGTCACTTGTGGGGGGTTTCCACTGTTTAGGCGCATCAGGGGCTCTCCAAATGCGACATGACGCCCCCAGACCATTCCATCAAAGTCTGCAATCCAAAACGTCACTACTTCCCTTCCGAGCCCTGACGTGCACCCATACAGTAGTTTTCTCCTACATATTGGGTATCAGCGTACTCAGGACAAATTGGACAACAACTTTTGGGTTCCAATTTCTTCTGTTACCCTTGTGAAAATAAAATATTGGGGGCGAAAAAATCATTTTTGTAAAAAAAATAAATGATTTTTTATTTTAAGGCTGTACGTTATAAATTTTAGTGAAACGCCTGGGGGTTCAAAGTTCTCACCACACATCTAGATAAGTTCCTTGAGGGGTCTAGTTTCCAAAATGGTGTCATTTGTGGGGGGTTTCCACTGTTTAGGCAGATCAGGAGCTCTCCAAACACGACATGGCGTCCAGCCAATTCTGCGTTGAAAAAGTGAGACGGCGCTCCTTCCCTTCCAAACTCTGCCATGCACCCAAACAGTGGTATACCCCCACATATGGGGTATCAGTGTACTCAGGACAAATTGCACAAGAACTTTTGGAGTCTTGTTACCCTTGGAAAAATAAAAATTCGGGTGAAAAGATCATTTTTGTGGAAAAAATATGATTTTTAAATTTTACGGCTCTACGTTATAAACTTGTGTGAAGCACTTGAGGGTTCAAATTGCTCACCAAAGATCTAGATAAGTTCCTTAGGGGGTCTAGTTTCCCAAATGGGGTCATTTGTGGGGGGTTTCCACTGTTTAGGCACATCAGGGGCTCTCCAAATGCAACATGGCATCCAATCTCAATTCCAGCCAATTTTGGTTGGAAAAAGTCAAATGGTGCTCCTTCCCTTCCGAGCTCTGCCGTGCGCCCAAACAGTGGTTCCCCCCCAAATATGGGGCATCAGCGTACTCAGGACAAATTGGACAACAACTTATGTGGTCCAATTTCTCCTGATACCCTTGGGAAAATAAAAAATTAGTGACTAAAAGATAATTTTTGTGGGAAAAAAATAGGATTTTTTATTTTCATGCCCGGGCATTATAAACTTGTGTGAAGCACTTGGGGGTTCAAAGTGCTCACCAAAGATCTAGATAAGTTCCTTAGGGGGTCTAGTTTCCAAAATGGGGTCACTTGTTGGGGATTTCCACTGTTTAGGCTCATCTGGGGCACTGCAAACGGAACATGACCCCCATCAACGTCTGCATTCCAAAACGTTACTACTTCCTTTCCAAGCCCTGCCGTGCGCCCAAACAGTTTTTCCACCCCCACATATGGGGTATCAGCGTACTCAGGACAAATTGGACAACAACTTTTGGGGTCCAATTTCCTTGGGAAAATTCAAAAATTTAGGACTAAAAAATCATTTTTGTGGAATTTTTTTTTTTTTTTTTCACACCCAGGCATTATAAACTTTTGTGAAACACTTGGGCGTTCAAAGTGCTCACAACAGATCTAGATAAGTACCTTAGGGGGTCTAGTTTCCAAAATGGTGTCACTTGTGGGGGGTTTCCACTGTTTAGGCGCATCAGAGGTTCTCCAAGCGCGACATGGCGTCCAATCTCAACTCCAGCCAATTTTAGTTTGAAAAAGTCAAACGGCGCTCCTTCCCTTACGAGCTCTGCCGTGTGCCCAAACAGTGGTTTTCCCCCACATATGGGGTATTGGCGTACTCAGGAGAAATTGCATAACAACCTTATCTGTCCATTTTCTCCTTTTACCCTTGTGAAAATAAAAAAAAAGTTTGTGAAAGATCATTTTTGTGGCTAAAAAGTTAAATATTCATTTTTTCCTTCCACGTTGCTTTAGTTCCTGTGAAGCACCTGAAGGGTTAATAAACTTCTTGAATGTGGTTTTGAGAACCTTGAGGGGTGCAGTTTTTAGAATGGTGTCACTTTTGGGTATTTTCTGTCATGTAGACCCCTCAAAGTGACTTCAAATGTGAGGTGGTCCCTAAAAAAAATGGCTTTGTAAATTTTGTTGTAAAAATGAGAAATCGCTGGTCAACTTTTAACCCTTATAACTTCCTAACAAAAAAAATTTTGATTCCAAAATTGTGCTGATGTAAAGTAGACATGTGGGAAATGTTATTTCTTAACTATTTTGTGTTACATATTTCTCTGTTTTAAGGGAATAAAAATTCAAAGTTTGAAAATTGCTAAATTTTCAAAATTTTCGCCATATTTGCGTTTTTTTCAAAAATAAACGCAAGTTATATGGAAGAAATTTTACCACTAACATGAAGTACAATATGTCACGAGAAAACAATCTCAGAATCGCGAAGATCCGTTGAAGCGTTCCGGAGTTATAACCTCATAAAGAGACAGTGGTCAGAATTGTAAAAATTGTCCCGGTCATTAACGTGCAAACCACCCTTGGGGGTGAAGGGGTTAAAGGGGTTTTCCAATGAAGAATGGACACTTTAATCAATAGATCTTAGAATAAAAACAAGTTCTTTAATTGAATAAAAAGGTAGGTAAAAGGTAGAATAAAAATCCAAGGTAGAATAAAAATTGTGTACTGAAATTACTTAATTGAAGGTTTGATCTTCATTTTTAATTAGATTGAAGCTGCATTAGAGCTCTGCAATAGAAATCTGTGTGTGTAACCATTGAGTTTGACATAACCCTGTAGTCAATCATTTTACAGACCATATTTGATTAAGGTAAAGGGGTTTTCCCATTAACAAAGTTAATTTTAAACATTTAAATCCATACTGTTAGGGATCAAGTTCCCACTGCAGCACAAGGGGAATCTCGAGCTATCCCCGCTGCGGTCCCCCATCCGTTTCCAGCCGCAGTGGAGCCTGCTCAGCAGAGACGTCGGTCCCAGCATCTCGCCCAGTCTGATACTGTGCAGAGGATGAGTGCTGCCTCCCCAGGTCCTGCCATTGTAACCAGTGCTGGTTAGCGGCAAGCAGACGTAGTTGGGACAAAGTCCTGTGTGTTCCCTTCTGAGCATGCTCAGGGTAAGATCTCTCATAGGAGATCAGGGGTCACATGGTCGGGTACTGCAGCGACTCTGTGGAATAACAGAGTTCGCCCATACTGCCATATAGTGCTATGGCGTTTACATATGCGACTCTGCGGGATAACAGAGTTCGCTCATACTGTCTATTTGCACCATCTTACTAGCAGCAGGCTCTTCCTGCACGGTGGACCCCGGGCTGTGACAGCACCTCTCCTTAATATCTATTAGGTGCGTTCCGCAAGTCCTTAACACATAGATCTTTGAATAATCATAAGCTCCACAATTGGATGTGTTTAAAAAAATTTTCCTGTGTAATAACTGTGACTGACCGTACAGGAACATGGTCTGAAGATACCACATCTTGTGGACAGGAGAGGATGCAAAAGAGTATATAGACAGGACAGCATGGGAATAGCAGATGATTCTCTGATTCTTTCAGTTAAAACTACATAAAAACAGACAGAGAAATGTTTTGCCTCAGAAAAAGAATCAGCTACAATCCCCTGCTGTAAAGACTGTATAATCTCTTTTGCTTCCTCCCCTGCCCAATAAGATGTGGCATGATCAGACCATGTTCCAGCAAAATATAAGCATACATCAAAATTATAGGATTAAATTACTAACAATTGGCATGTGCATATGTATTCACCTCTTGTGCTGTGAAGCCCCTAAAAATTTCTGATGCAAGCAATTACCTTCATAAGTCACATGCTTAGTGAAAGAAAGTCTGCCTGTATGCAACCTAAGTGTCACATAGTCTGTCAGCATATACACAAATTTTCGGCAACACTGTTAAGCAAGAGACACCACTAACCAAACAACACCGTGAAAACCAAGGATCCCAAATATCCCAATCTCTGATGATCCCGCGGAGCAGCATCAAATCCATAAACATCAAATGGAGAGAACATGGCACCACAACAATGCTGCCAAACCTCTCAGCCGGGGCAAGTAGGGCATTAATCAGAGAGGCAGCACAGAGACCAAAGGTAACCCTGAATGAGCTGTAGATACCAATCAGAGACTGGAGTATGTGGCAAAATGACGACAAAAAGCCATACACTCCATAGAGGTGGTCTTTTTATTCTACCTTTTACCTACCTTTCTACCTTGGATTTGTATTATTCCTTTTAAAAGCAAAGGCATTTGGTATCAAATATGCATTACATACACTTCCATATAAAGTTTCACTTTTTATTATTGTGTACTTGTTTTCTGGGCTGATCAGAAATGCTGCAAACTTTGACCCAAGGATGAATCTTTAAATGAATAATAGATAATAAAGGTAACCTATGAAATCAGTTTGTAATGTCACCTTGTATATCGTGCAATTCTTTGTGGAAGGTTAAAAAGACCTTGTATGATACAATATCCTTCATGTTCACTACTTCGTTAACACATTCACAGTGCATTATCCTTTACCATAATTCTGTTGCCACTTTATGATTAAGGATTAAGGGTCATTTTATCACTTTACAGAGTTGTTGCCATGATGATGAAGTTGTGAATTGATCACTAGCATGACAACACTAAAATGACAACTGGTGACAATTCAGCTTCATTAGTCTGGTACTTGGCTTGTAATTACAACTGATTAGCTTGCCTGTTAGTAGTGGAAAATGCTAGAATTAACAGCTTCTCCTCTTGTCATCTTCCAATTTACTTTTAGCTAACTGCTTAATGCTATTTACATTAAAATTATCAATTCACTAACAGAATTAAGATATTTTAACAGCTTTCTAGTTTATTTATTTATCGGATTACTAATCTATGATGCAAACCTAGTAACTCCTTAAAGACTATTTCAGTCCTTCAAGACTGCAATTTCTTTTTTTTTATTGATTCATTTAAAGAGCCAGAACTTTTCACTTTTACGTTAACAAAGCTGTGTGATAGCTATGGAAAGAGTTGTAGTTTGATTGACACAATTTTGGGGTACATATCATTTATCACTTAAATCTTATGTTTTTGGGAATGCAAAAAAATATCAATTCAACTATTTTTGGGGGCAATTTTTACAGTATTTTTTTCATAAAGTGTAAAATTAATAATACTTAAGCATCATAATACATTACCAACAGTATATTTTTTGGGTCAGCACAATTATGACAACATCAAATTATATATTTTTTGTTTACACGCTTTCTGAATAATAACAAGTTTAACAAAAGTTAACCCCTTACCCCCGAAGGTGGTTTGCATGTTAATGACCTGACTAATTTTTACAATTCTGACCACAGTCACTTTATGAGGTAATAACTCTGGAATGCTTCAGCGGATCCCGGTGATTCTGAGATTGCTTTTTCAATGACATGTTGTACTTCATGTTAGTAGTAAAATTTCTTTGGTATGACTTGCGTTTATTTGTGAAAAAAAATGAAATTTGTCAAAAAATTGGAAACTTTTGCAATTTTCGTGCCCTTAAATCACAGAGATATGTCACACAAAAAAGGTGATAAATAATATTTCTCACATGTCTACATTATATCAGCACAATTTTGAAACCAAGTTTTTTTGTTAGGAACTTATAAAGGTTAAAAGTTGACAAGCGATTTTTCATTTTTCTAGCAAAATTTACAAACCCATTTTTTTAGGGACCACATCACATTTGAAGTCACTTTGATGGGTCTATATGATAGAAGAAACCCAAGAGTGACACCATTCTAACTGCACCCCTCAAGGTTCTCAAAACCACATTCAAGATGTTTATTAACACTTTAGCCTTCGTCCGGCTGAGTAGGTACAATTGTAACTATTCCGTTTTAAAATTGCAATAACTTTTTTTCGAAAAGCCGTAGAGGGCTGAAATTTCGTGACATCTCTGCAGTTTTGGTCCAGAATATATTGGCCACAAAATATCTCCACCCCCTTCCGAGATAAGGAGTCGAGATATTTTTGCAAAAAAAACAAGCTGCATAGGAACAAATGTACCCTCATATATTTTGAATGAAGATAATGCAATGAAAAAAAATAATATTTTTTTTAATGATAATGCTATTTTATTATTATAAACAAGTAAAAAAATGTTCATTTACATTATAAAAGAAAATGTAAGAAACTTTTTTTATTGATTTTCTTCGCAAGTAATGCATGTTGTCTTTGCTACCGAGTGTTCATCGCAAATGGGTTTCACACAAACCACCAAGACTTTCTAGTCTTACGTTGTTTTCGCCTCAGGTCTCGGCAGACATAGCAACTACCAACAACAGGGCAGGGTCCACGACTACCATGAGGCATTTGAGGGCCTTCTGCTGCTTGCGATGCTACCAGAATGCATCGTCCAAGCACCATTTCTACTGCATCTCGAAGAAAATGGTTTCTCATCATCATTCGGTTTGTACTACGATCTTCAATTGCAGGCATACACAGCTGATTTGCGAGATCTTTCAGGAACTTTCTTCATTGATCCTTTGTCCTGAAGCTTGGATTGTGTTCTCTGTAGATGATGTAGGATGCTAACCCAGAGACGTCAATCATATTGTAGAAAAATGCCAGAGGCCAACGTAATGTTCGTCATTTCACAGTGTACTCTCCCAACATTTTATCCATAACATCAACTCTGCCTTTTGTTTTGTTGTAGTATTTTATTATCTCTGGCTTGGCTACTAGTGTCTCTTCAACTTCTCCCGTCATGTGCATAGATGATAGAAGCACGACTGATTTGTTCTTCTTTGGTACATATGAACAGACTGTTGCATCATGATTGTAGGCAAAATTTGTCGAGTTTACAGGCCTTTCTTTGGCAGGCTGCATGTTGCTAGGTAGGAACCTTTTGTTTTTTCTCACTGTACCAACTAGTGTTATGTTCCAGGAGTTCAATACCTTAGCTAGTTCCATGGTTGTAAAGAAGTTATCGGTGGTGATATTTCTTCCAAAGCCTTTATATGAGCTCACTAGGTCCAATACTGTTTGTTCACCAATGTTTACTTGTCGAGGACCATCAGTTGGTTTCCCAGTGTAGAGCTGACCTTGTAATGGGTAGGCGTTTGACGAGTCACAAGCCCAGAAAATCTTTATGCCATATTTAGCTGGTTTTGAAGGTATATACTGGGTAATCAACTTAATTGACAGCAACATAGTGAGCAGTAACAACACTGGCCAATAGATATCAGCATAACATTTGCAGCTGAATGAACTTTAGTTTCTGAAACCAAGTAAAGGAGAAAGTCTTCCCACAGTGGAGGTATATATGAAGGTACAATCGTACCTCTGCAGCCTGTTAACATTGTAAAATTATGCAGCTTGACGAAGGTTAAGTTCTTCACAGGAATTTTTTTAAAAAAAATAAATTAACATTTAACTTTTTTCACAAAAAAAGACTTCAGATCCATTTTTTTTTATTTTGACAAGGGTAACAGGAAAAAATGGACCCCAAAATTTGTTGTGTAATTTCTCCTGAGCATGCCGATACCCCATATGAGGGAAAAACTACTGTTTGGGCGCACGGTAGGGCTCAGAAGGGAAAGCAGCGTCATTTGACTTTTTGTATGTAAAATTTCCTGGAATCATTAGTGGACGTCATGTCCCATTTGGAGAGCCCCTGATGTGCCTAAACAGTGGAGACGTCCCACAAGTGACCCCATTTTGGAAACTAGACCCTTGAAGGAATGTACTTAGTTGAGTAGTGACCACCTTGAACCCCCAGGTGCTTCACAGAAGTTTATAACATTGTGCCGTGAAAATAAAAAAATTACATTTTCCCCACAAAAATATTATTTTGGCCCCAAATTTTGCATTTTCATAAGGATAACTAGAGAAATTGCACAATACAGCTTGTTGTGCAAATTCTCCTGAATATGCTGATACCCCATATGTGGGGGAACACTACTTTTGAGGCACAGTGCAAAGCTCAAAAGGAAAGAGGCACCATATTGGAGTTCAGATCTTTCTAGAATGATTTGAGGGTGCTATGTCACTTTGGCAGAGCCCCTAAGGTGGCACAACAACATAAATCCCCTGTATTTGTATTTATTTTACAAACTACACTCTCCAATGAATTCATATAGTGGTGTAGTGATCATATTGACACCACATGTGCATCGCATAATTTTAAACAACAGCTGTGAAGAAAGAATAAATTGCATTTTTACCACTAAAATGTTGTTTTAGCCTCAAGTTTTTAATTTTTCTAAGAGCTAATATGATTTTTTTAACATTTTTTACAACTGAGGTCCATTTTTTACTGAGTATGCCAATATCCTACATGTATTTGGGCAATATTTTCAGGCACGGTGCAAAGCTCAGAGAGGAGAGACGATTCTACTGTTATGGTTTGCAGGTGCCATGACCCACTGGGAGAGCGCATAAGGTGCCAGAACAGCAGAACTCCCCATAGGTGATCCTATTTTACAAACTACACCTGTAAATGAATTCCTTTAGGGGTGAAGTGATCATATTGACACCATGGGTGTGTCACACATTTTTATACCATTGGGCAGTGAAGAAAAAATAATTACATTTTTCCACCAAAATTTTGTATTAGCCCCAAATTTTACATTTTCACACAAAAAGTGGGTAAAAATGGCACCAAAATTTGTTCCACAATTTCTACTGAATGTAGCAATACCACATATGTGGCTGTAAAGTGCTATTTAGCCATGCGGAGAGACTCAGGAAGAACGGAGTGCTATTTTCCTCCTGGAGCGCAGATTTTTCTAGAAGAGTTTGCAGACTCCATATAGAGAGCCGCTAATTGCTAGAAGAGCAGAATTTCCCACTCAAGTGTCCCCATTAGTGTTGAGCGATACTTTCCGATATCCAAAAGTATCGGAATCGGAATGGTATCGCCGATACCATTAAAATATCGGCGATACCCGATACCGATACCGGAAATCCAATGTAAGTCTATGGGAACAAAATATCGGAATTAAAAAAAACCATTCTTGCCTTGTAAACACTAAAATACACACATAGAATACATATATATATATATATATATATATATATATATATGTCATTGTGACATATATATATACATATATTTATAGTTTATACACTTCTACATAGTAAAATAGCCTCTGATTCAATTGCCGGGTAAAGTCGGCTTTTGTGAAAAGACAGAAGCACCCGACATGAAATGACACTTGGTTTACATAGAGTTAACCATGTCTTTTCATGTAGTTTGATATCTGATTTGCACAAACAATTACATGAGTGTAAGTGTGCAAAATTTCACACCTGTAGGGGTTAATTAAAGGTGTAAATTCGTTGTAAAAAAAAGGACTTTTTTGCTACGAATTTACACCTTTAATTAACCCCTACAGGTGTGAAATTTAGCACACTTACACTCATGTAATTGTTTGTGCAAATCAGATATCAAACTACATGAAAAGACATGGTTAACTCTATGTAAACCAAGTGTCATTTCATGTCGGGTTCTGCATTTTCACAAAAGCCGGCAATTGAATTAGCGGCTATTATACTATGTAGAAGTGTATGAACTATAAATATAAATATTATATATATGTGTCACAAATTCAATGACATTTATATATATATATGAGGTGTAAAATTGCTGGAAAAAAATGCGTGGGCTCCCGCCCTATTTTCGCAACCAGACAGACAAAGCCAGTGAGTGGGGGCAGATAATAATAGCCCAGAGAGGGACCATTTTTTTTGCCCCCCCCGGCTACTAACATCTGCCCCCAGACACCCCAGAAAGGGCAAATCTCTAATTAGATTTGCCCTTTCTGGCACTTTGCCCGTCTATTCCCATTGCCCTGTAGCGGTGGCGAATGGGTTAATAAGGGGTTAAAATGACCTTGCAATTGAAAGGTCACTTTAAGCCAGGTTAATAATTGAGAGCTGTCAATTAGACAACTATCAATTATTAATCCTATTGTATGAAAGAAAAATCAAACACACACACTTTAATAAAAAAGAAGTTTAATGAAATAATCACACAGTTTTTGACCATATTTTATTTACCTGCTAAAACCATTTCCTGTAATAAAAATAAAATAATAAAGCAAAATTATTCTTACCTATCCCATGCACAGTCAGGTCCCACGGTGTAATCCTTCAGAAAGGGTTAATGTTTACTGCAGGGACCGCAGCTAATGCTGCAGCCTCACAGTAAACCCCCAAATGAATGAGTTCCTCTCCTGGCTGACAGGAGAGGAAGTGGAAAGCTTAATTGATTGCTTTCCACTTTACTTCAGGTCAGCCAGGGACACAATCAGTGATGTCAGAGGGAACTGGTTAACAAAAATAGGGGATCCCCTCGAAAAAAATTGGCGTGGGGTCCCCCCTATTTTTGTTAACCAGCCAGATGAAGCAGACTGCTGAGGCCTGGATTTTCAGGCTGTTAAGGAGCCAAGATCCATGGACCTTGCCAGCCTGATAATACCAGGCCACAGCAGTCTGCATATCTTGGCTGATTAACAAAATAGGGGATCCCCTCGAAAAAAAAACGGCGTAGGGGTCCCCCTATTTTTGTCAACCAGCCAAGTAAAATGCAGACTGCTGCGGCCTGGTATTAAAAGACTGTCAAGGCCCATGGATTTTGGCCCTCAACAGCCTGATAATACCAGGCTACAGCAGCCCCACATTTGGCGCATCAAAAGATGTGCCAATTGTGGCACTTTACCCGGCTCTTCCCACTTGCCCTGTAGCGGTGGCAAGCGGGGTGGTAATAAGGGGTTAATGTCACCGTTGATTGCACGGTGACAATAAGCCCGGTTAATAATGGAGAGGTGTCAATAAGACACCGATCCATTATTAATCCCAAAGTTTTTAAATGTTTAAAAAAAAAACACAGCAAGAAAAAAGTCTTTTAATGAAATAAAAGAGACAACACAGTTTTCATTTATTTTATTACTCTCTCATTCCTACGACGCCATCGATCTCCTGTAAAAAAAGAAAAAAAACAAACCAACAGTATACCACCTGTCCGACGCAGTCCATAGTAACGACAGTCCCACGACGATCCAGCTCTGCTACATCGCAATGACAGGCAGAGCCTGTCATCTCGACGCAGCACAGCTGATTACCTGCTTCCCCGGCGGTGACGTCATCGGACTGACTGCTTTACGGCCGGAATTACCCAGCAGTCACTGCAGTTATCGCGAGAAACTGCATGTGACCGCCGGGGAAAGATGATGGCGGCCATGAAGCAGTCCAGCCCGTGACCGCCGGAGATCTTCTGCCAGGTAAGTGCCGCTGACTTCTGACAGACCCGACCGACAGACACTGACAGTGACAGTGACAAATCCGATTCCGGTATCCGATATGACGAAAATATCGGAACTCGGAATCGGAATTCCAATACAGCCAATATCGGCCGATACCCGATATTTGCAGTATCGGAATGCTCAACCCTAGTCCCCATTTTGCAAACTATACCCCTTGGAGAATTTATCTGCAGGTATAGTGACGATTTTGACTCCATGGGTATTTTCCAGAAACTAGCAGCAATGAATGTTGCCAAGCGAAAATTGCAAATTACTATTGTCGTGACCAGTACGCTGTAGTCATCACTACATTGTAGTTACCAGTACATTTTGCCCAGCCTTGCTTGTGGAGGCATGTACCCGTAAGTTAGGTGGGCTCTCATTGCTTCAGAAATGCGGGGTTCATAAGGGAGGGGGCATTTGGATTTGAGAGCAGAGAATTTGCTGAATTTCATTTGGCGGGTGAGGAGCCATTTCGCTTTTCCAGAGCTTTTGTACTACCAGCCCTCTATATTTCCATTAACAAATGAGTTGAAGCTTTTATTGGGAACATTTTACATAATGTTTGGGATCACATTTATCTAGCACTCTATGCTGAGCACTTACCTTGGGGTTTCCAACTAAATCTTTGAGTGACATGATTCAGATGAAACCCCCAAGAGATCCATTCACTATGAAGAGGCAGCAGAGTTACTATGGACTCCGTCTGGTCTCTGTTCAGTGGTGTCTTTTTCAGAAGTGCACAAAACTGTGGCTGACGGCACTTTTATGCAGTCCTAAAAAGACGGACACCGACGGATCACAGGTCCTATGGTGTCCACAGTACCTTCATCTACCTCATTAAAGGGAATCTTCTGCCTGAGGTTCCATCTGAATCATATATTTCAGAGGTTTATACAGAAACCCTGATGCAAGCGCTTCAGCGCAGAGCACAGGATAAATGTGCACTGAGCATTATTGCAATCTTTGAGAGGCAGAATGAAAAAATTAACAGCAGGTGAAGAATTGGTATTATTTATTTTTTACGCCATTCCTCATGTGGTATAAGTGATTAGGTGACTTTATTCTTTGGGTCTGCGCGATTGCAGCAATACCAGATATACATAGGGTTTTTATGTTTGGCAGCTCTCACACACTAAAAGACGCTTTTAATATAAAAAATAATTTTTGCATGACAATATTTTGAGAGCTATAATTTTTCCATATTTTGGCCCTCAAGGTCATGTGAGGGCTTGTTTTCTTGCTGTTTAAGTTAACATTTTTATGGGAACCATTTTCAGGCACATGACTTTTTTTATCGCTTCAAATTCTGATTTTTGTGAGGCAGAATGAACAAAAACCAGCAATTCAGGAATGTTTTTTGGGGGTTTATGCCATTCCATGTGTGGTAAAATTGATAAGGCAGCTTTATGCTTCAGGTTAGTACAATTACAGTGATACCTCATTTATATCTTTTTATGTTTTATGTCTTTATGTTTTGGCGCTTTTACACAATAAAAACTATTTTATAGACTAAATAATTATTTTTGCATCACTTTATTCTGAGAGCTATAGCTTTTTTATTTTGTCACTGATGGAGCTGTATGGCAGCTTTTTTTTTGCGGGACAAGATGACGTTTTCAGCTGTACAATGTTTATTTATATCTGTCTTTTTTATTGCATTTTATTGCACTTTTGCTCCGCGGTATGTTGATAAAATGCAGATGTAATAATCCGTCCCTGGTCAGATAGACCCAGGTCTCATGGACTGAAAATTATGTCTGAAATTAGAAAGTGGTTAAAAACATAAATTTTGTGTCACCGCATTGTGACACAACTTTTTATTTTTTTTTAGCAAATTAATCTGTGGTGAGGGCTTGATTATTGCTGGGCAGATAGTAATTTTTGGGGTAGGTTTAGTGTCTTGTTTAATTTTTATCCAATGGTAAATATACAGTACTAGATGGTGGCCTGATTCTAACGCATCGGGTATTCTAGAATATGTATGTAGTTTATTTATGAAGATTTAATAATAATGCAATGAATACACACCTTATGTTACTTATGTATTACCTCATGTCACCTGTGTATTACCTCATGTCACTGTGTATTACCTGTGTTCAGTAAACGTGACAGAAGTACATCAGACACTGTGACTGACAAAACATGTTCAGTACATCATGGGCAGTTGGTGAGTCACATGACCACATGTGCGGAGTTAGCCCTGCGTCGCTGATGTTACTGTGTATTACCTCATGTCACTGTGTATTACCTCATATTACTTTGTATTACCTCATATAACTGTGTATTACCTCATATTGCTGTGTATTACCTCATATTACTGTGTATTACCTCATGATACTGTATATTACCTAATTTTACTGTGTATTACCTTATGTTACATATGTATTACCTTATGTCATCTGTGTATTACCTCATGTCACTGTGTATTACCCGTGTTCAGTAAACATGACAAAAGTACATCAGACACTGTAACGGACAAAACATGTTCAGTACATCATGGGCAGTTGGTGAGTCACATGACCACATGGGCAGAGTTAGCCCTGCGTCGCTGATTGGCCGCTGCCGGACCAATCAGCGACGAGGGATTTCCTGGACAGACAGACAAACAGGATAAGAAGATTATATAAATAGATAGATGTGTAATGCTTGATACAATTTAAATAATGTGTTTAAACAGTGTCTCCATGTGGGTTATTACAATTGCAGTTTTATTTTTTACAATTTTTGAAATTTAAAGAAAGTTTCAAATGAAAATGTTTTTTTGGGGGGGCGCTAATGTGGGGAGTGTTAAATAAATTTTATTCATCTTATTCTTTTTTCCCCTCACACTAGCTTGTAGATAGGAGCTTTGATTATTTTGGCAGTTGTATATTGTGTGAGAATTCTTATTAGGCCAAAGCATTATTGGCTGTCATTGTACAGTCATGGCCAAAAGTTTTGAGAATGACACAAATATTATATTTTCACATGATCTGCTGCCCTCTGGTTTTTATGTGTGTGTTTGACAGATGTTTTTATCACAGACAAAAATATAATTGCAAACATATGAGTAACAAAAGCTTATATTGACAGTTAGAATGAGTTAATGCAGCAAGTCAATATTTGCAGTGTTGACCCTTCTTCTTCAGGACCTCTGCAATTCTCCCTGGCATGCTCTCAATCAACTTCTGGACCAAATCCTGACTGATAGCAGTCCGATCTTGCACAATCAATGCTTTCATTTCGTCAGAATTTTTAGGTTTTTGTTTGTCCACCCGTCTCTTGATGATTGACCACAAGTTCTCAATGGGATTAAGATCTGGGGAGTTTCCAGGCCATGGACCCAAAATCTCTGTTTTATTCCCTGAGCCATTTAGTTATCACCTTTGCTTTATGGCAAGGTGCTCCATCATGCTGGAAAAGGCATTGTTGATCGCCAAACTGCTCTTGCAGGGTTGGGAGAAGTTGCTCTTGGAGGACATTCTGGTACCATTCTTCATTCATGGCTGTGTTTTTAGGCAAGACTGTGAGAGAGCCGATTCCCTTGGCTGAGAAGCAACCCCACACATGAATGGTTTCTGGATGCTTAACAGTTGGCATGAGACAAGACTGGTGGTAGCACTCACCTTGTCTTCTCCGAATGAGGCGCTTTCCTGATGTCCCAAACAATCGAAAAGGGGATTCATCAGAGAAAATAACTTTACCCCAGTCCTTAGCAGTCCACTGCCTGTACCTTTTTCAGAATATCAGTCTGTCCATGATGTTTTTACTGGAGAGAAGTGGCTTCTTTGCTGCCCTCCTTGAGACCAAGCCTTGCTCCAAGAGTCTCCGCCTCACAGTGCGTGCAGATGCACTCACACCTGCCTGCTGCCATTCCTGAGCAAGCCCTGCACTGCTGGTAGCCATATCCCGCAGCTAAAACACTTTTAAGAGACGGTCCTGGTGCTTGCTGGTCTTTCTTGGGCGCCCTGGAGCCTTTTTGGCAACAATGGAACCTCTCTCCTTGAAGTTCTTGATGATGCGATAGATTGTTGACTGAGGTGTAATCTTTCTAGCTGCAATACTCTTCCCTGTTAGGCCATTTTTGTGCTTTGCAATGATGACTGAACGTGTTTCTTTAGAGATAACCATGGTTAACAGAAGAGAAACAATGATGCCAAGCACCAGCCTCCTTTTAAAGTGTCCAGTGGTATCATTCTTACTTAATCATGAAAGATTGATCTCCAGCCATGTCCTCATCAACACCCACACCTGTGTTAATGGAGCAATCACTGAAAAGAGGTTAGCTGGTGTTAGGGTTCGACTTCCCGCTACTGCACAAGAGGAGTCTCGAACCCGTCCCGCTGCGGTCTCCCATTCATCTCCGGCCGCAGTGGAGCCTGCTCAGCAGAGACGTCGGTCCAGGCGTCTTGCCCACTCCTCTACTGTGCAGTGACTTGCTGCTGCCTTTCCTGGATCTGCTATTATAGCCAGTGCTGGAGCAGTCGTCTTTGGGACAAAGTCCTGCGTTTTCCCATCTGAGCATGCCCAGAGTGAGATCTCTCATTGGAGATCAGGGGTCACATGTTCAGGTGCTGCAGCGGCTCCTATTGGTCCGCCAGGAAGGTCATGTAGCTACGTGTGTTTGTAACAGCTTCTCATTGGTCCTTGTTCCTGGAAGGTCCTGTAGCTGTTGCTATAAAAGGGTAGCATGGCTGGGACGCCATGCGCTAATATCAATCATTGTATGCTATGCGCCAGTGTGGTCATGTGTATGTGTGGATAGGGACCCGGCTGAAATAAGCCACTAGAATACCGACTTAATCGGTGAGGAGTTTGGTATGGTAGTTGGTCAGGGTCGGTGTCCTAGATGCCCTAGATTACCGGCATAACCGGTGAGGAGTTTTGATTGCCGTATTCAGGGTCTGGCGTTCAGACGCCATAGATTGCGGGTGACTCCCGCGAGGACATTAGCACATGATCACGCTTTATGTACGCTTAGCACTTAACTGTGTATTTAAGAGCCTTACAGGACACAGTGCTTTTTCTCAGCGGCCCTGTGACGTAACAGGGTTCGCTTTCAACGCTAGTCAGCGCCCTAGCGTGTTTTCTTTGCCACTCAGTTGTGTCTAGTGAGTGCGCACACATCGCCATATAGCGTTGCGGCTCCTCTTCTAGCGGCTCTGTGGAGTAACAGTGTTCGCACTCATTGCCACAGCGCATTACGGCGTTTATGTTGGCAGCTCTGTGGGATAACAGAGTTTGCTTCTTGCGCCTTTTTGCCAGCAGCGGGCTTCGCCTGCACGGTGGACCCCGGGCTGCGAACGCACTTATTATTTATATTATTTTGTGCGTTCCGCCAGCCTTAACATAATATTAGCGCCAGGGTCTGGCTGGTAAAATGGCGGACGACCAGCGTCTGCAGTGGTATATCCAGCAGCTGGAGGGTAGGTTGGCAACTCTAGAGCGCACAACCTCAGCGGTGGATGTTACCGCAGTCGCGTTCAGGCTGCTAGTGTGGCCGCCGCCAGTTTGTCCTCTGCTACCCCTGCTCCGACTATTTCCCGCCTCCCACTTCCAGACAAGTTTACCGGTGACAGTAAACAATGTCGGGGTTTCGTCAGTCAGTGCTCCATATATCTAGAGCTTCTGGCTGCACGTTATCCCACGGAGCGGGCGAAAGTGGGTTTTATCATATCCCTTTTGTCGAGCAGGGCGTTGGAGTGGGCAACGCCGTTATGGGAGCGCGATGATCGTGTGGTGAAGAGTGCTCCTCTCTTCTTGGACACTCTTAAACAGGTCTTTTTAGGACCTCGTGTCACCCACGATACGGCTCTTCAATTGTTGGCTATCACCCAGGGTTCATCCATGGTCAGCCAGTTTGCCGTCCAATTTCAGACTCTGGTCTCTGAGCTGGATTGGCCAGATAAAGTCCTTATACCCGTGTACTGGAGGGACTGGCAGACCATGTGAAGGACGCCTTGTCCTCCAGGGAGATTCCTGCCACACTGGAGGAGCTCATTACCATATCTACCCGCATCGACCTTCGTTTTAACGAGCGGAGGTTGGAGCGGCCCAGTGTAGGCAGAGGTTCCGGCTGGCGCCCACCTTCGCCAGACCTCTGGAATCTTCCATTCAGGCGTCCGATTCCCCTGAGGCCATGGAGATTTCTCGAGTGAGACCTAAGTCTCGGGCTGCTCGAGTATCTGTGACCTGTAATGCCTGCCAGCAAATAGGGCATTATGCTAACAAATGTCCACGGCGGTCGGGAAACGACCGCGTCTAGTAACCATTGGAGGGGGTTCACTAGACACAGCAGTACACGCTTCCAAGTTGTCCTTTAGGGGGACAATCAATTTTGGCTCATCCACTTTAACAGTCACGCTTTGTGTGGATTCTGGAGCCGAAGGAAATTTCATGTCTTCTACCTTCGCTCTCCGCCACTCTATACCTCTGGTGATGCTCGCCAAACCCGTGACTGTTCGAGTAGTGAATGGGTCGACACTGCCTTCACCAATCACACATCAGACCATCCCTTTCACGTTGTCAATGTCACCTTCCCATCAAGAGATTATCTCACTTTTAGTCATTCCCGAGGGAATAGACGAGATCTTGTTAGGGATGCCCTGGCTCCATTTCCATTCCCCACACATTGAGTGGAACTCTGGGAGAATATTGGGTTGGGGTGAGTCATGTAAAGGCAGATGTATGAGGGAATGCATTCAGGTGGCCACTACAGAGATGCCCGCAGATCTTACTTCTCTTCCTAATTACTATTGGTCATATGCAGACGTATTCTCCAAAAAGGCTGCAGAAGTCCTTCCACCTCACTGTCCCTATGACTGTCCTATTGACCTATTGCCTGGAGCAGAACCTCCTCGGAGACGGGTCTATCCCCTTTCTCTCCCGGAGATGGAGGCTATGTCCCAATATATCCAGGAGAACCTGGCGAGAGGATTCATTAGGAAGTCAGTGTCACCTGCAGGGGCGGGGTTCTTCTTCGTGCAGAAGAAGAACGAAGAATTACGTCCATGCATCGATTACAGGGGTCTTAATGCCATCACTGTTAAGAATAAATACCCGTTGCCACTGATTTCTGAGCTATTTGATAGGCTACGAGGGGCAAGGATATTTACGAAATTAGATCTGCGGGGTGCTTATAAACTGATTCGCATCCGTGAGGGGGACGAATGGAAGACGGCTTTTAATACCAGGGACGGGCACTATGAATATCTGGTGATGCCCTTCGGGCTCTGTAACGCCCCAGCCGTCTTCCAAGACTTTGTTAATGACATCTTCCGGGATATGCTCTCCACCTCAGTCGTAGTCTATCTGGATGATATTCTCATCTTTTCCCCAGATATTGACTCCCACCGGAGAGATGTTTGCAGAGTCTTCGGCCTCCCACGGGCAAATTCCCTCTACGCAAAGTTGGAGAAATGTGTGTTTGAGCAGGAGTCCTTACCTTTCCTGGGCTATATCATCTCCGCCCAGGGATTGGCTATGGATCCTGCCAAACTACAGGCGGTGATGGACTGGCAAGAACCCCATTCTCTAAAGCCGTGCAGCACTTTATGGGGTTCATTAATTACTACCGCCAGTTTATCCCTCACTTCTCAACTTTGGTAGCTCCCGTGGTTGCCCTCACCAAAAAGGGAGCTAATCCCAAATTGTGGTCTGAAGAGGTCTCCAAGGTCTTCACGTCTATTAAGTCCCATTTCGCTAGAGCTCCCATCCTACATCGCCCCGATGTTGATAAGCCATTTATATTGGAGGTGGATGCCTCGTCCGTTGGAGCTGGAGCAGTCCTTTTCCAAAAGGATGCTCAAGGTCGGAAGCATCCATGCTTCTTTTTCTCCAAGACATTCACACCAGCGGAGAGGAATTATTCCATCGGGGACAGGGAGTTGCTAGCAATGAAGTTGGCCTTCTTGGAGTGGAGACATCTGTTGGAGGGAGCTCGCTTTCCCTTCCAAGTCTTCACGGATCATAAAAACCTGGTATATCTTCAGACAGCTCAGCGGCTTAATTCTCGCCAAGCCAGATGGTCCATGTTCTTCTCCTGGTTTCATTTCACACTGCATTTCCTCTCGGGAGAGAAGAACATTCTTGCCGACGCTCTCTCTCGCTCTGTTGTGTCCTCGGAGGAGGAGGTGGAGGAGCCTCGGCTAATCGTCCCCACAGAGAGCCTGAGAACAGTGGCCCCGGTTTCGCTAGAGTCTGTGCCCCCGGGCAAGACTTTCGTGCCTACTAATTTGCGACCAGAGGTACTCTCTTGGGCACATTCGTCCAGGGTGGGTGGACACTTTGGGGCAAAGAGGACATCTGAATTGTTGGCAAGGACATACTGGTGGCCGCATATGGTCCGTGACGTTGGGGACTATGTTCGGGCGTGTGTCTCCTGCGCCAAGAATAAGTCTCCACGACAACGGCCAGCTGGGTTACTTCACCCTTTGCCGGTGTTAGACAGGCCCTGGGAGATGGTTGGGATGGACTTTGTGGTGGGCTTGCCCAAGTCTCGAGGTTGCACCATCATTTGGGTAATCACCGACCATTTTTCCAAAATGGTGCATTTGGTGCCGCTTCCACGGTTACCTTCTGCACGGGCTCTGGCAGCGTTGTTCGTTAGGCATATCTTTCGTCTACACGGCATGCCGGACAAAATTGTCAGTGACCGAGGTCCCCAGTTTGCGTCTCGGTTCTGGAGAGAGCTTTGTCGTCTACTCAGTATTGAGTTAAATCTCTCTTCAGCGTACCATCCTGAGACGAATGGGTTGGTAGAAAGGGCCAACCAGACCTTGGTCACCTATCTACGACATTTTGTCTCGGTCAGGCAGGATGACTGGGCATCCTTGCTACCATGGGCTGAGTTTGCATTAAACAATGCTGTGGCTGATTCCACCGGACAGACTCCATTCCTCCTAAACTACGGTCAGCATCCGCGGGTTCCAGTGCCCATGCCTGTGTCTTCCGCCGACTCCAGGCCGGCAGACTGGGCTGTGGAGGCACGGGACATTTGGGACCGTACCCAGGATGCCATTCAGGCATCCAAGGAGAGGATGAGGTCCTCCGCCGACGCACATTGGCGCCCCGCTCCAACATTTGCTCCTGGGGACATGGTGTGGCTCTCCGCCCGTAACATCAGGCTGCGAGTTGAGTCCACTAAGTTTGCACCCCGCTACCTGGGTCCTTTCAAGGTCCTGGAGCAGGTTAACCCTGTGGTATACCGCCTAGCCCTTCCGCCTCGCCTTGGTATCACTGACACCTTTCACGTGTCCCTCTTGAAACCCGTGGCCATTTCCCGGTTTTCCGAGTCATCTGCCGGGACGTCGGGTTCATCTACCGACGATCATGAGGTGAACGCCATTGTTGGGTGCAAGGTGGTACGAGGCAAAAAATTTTATTTGGTGGATTGGAGGGGTTATGGGCCTGAGGATAGATCCGGGAGCCTGCCGAGCATGTTCACGCTCCGCAGCTCATCGCTGCCTTTGAGCGCAGCGAGGCCCAAAGAAGGGGGGGCCCTAGGTGGTGGGGTAATGTTAGGGTTCGATTTCCCACTGCTGCACAAGGGGAGTCTCGAACCCGTCCCGCTGCGGTCTCCCATTCATCTCCGGCCGCAGTGGACCCTGCTCAGCAGAGACGTCGGTCCAGGCGTCTTGCCCACTCCTCTACTGTGCAGTGACTTGGTGCTGCCTTTCCTGGATCTGCTATTATAGCCAGTGCTGAAGCAGTCGTCTTTGGGACAAAGTCCTGCTTTTTCCCATCTGAGCATGCCCAGAGTGAGATCTCTCATTGGAGATCAGGGGTCACATGTTCAGGTGCTGCAGCGGCTCCTATTGGTCCGCCAGGAAGGTCATGTAGCTACGTGTGTTTGTAACAGCTTCTCATTGGTCCTTGTTCCTTTAAGGTCCTGCAGCTGTTGCTATAAAAGGGTAGCATGGCTGGGCCGCCATGCGCTAATATCAATCATTGTATGCTATGCGCCAGTGTGGTCATGTGTATGTGTGGATAGGGACCCGGCTGAAATAAGCCACTAGAATACTGACTTAATCGGTGAGGAGTTTGGTATGGTAGCTGGTCAGGGTCGGTGTCCTAGATGCCCTAGATTACTGGCATAATCGGTGAGGAGTTTTGATTGCCGTATTCAGGGTCTGGCGTTCAGACACCATAGATTGCGGGTGACTCCCGCGAGGACATTAGCACATGATCACGCTTTATGTACGCTTAGCACTTAACTGTGTATCTGAGAGCCTTACAGGACACAGTGCTTTTTCTCAGCGGCTCTGTGACGTAACAGGGTTCGCTTTCAACGCTAGTCAGCGCCCTAGCGTATTTTCTTTGCCGCTCAGTTGTGTCTAGTGAGTGCGCACACATCGCCATATAGCGTTGCGGCTCCTCTTCTAGCGGCTCTGTGGAGTAACAGTGTTCGCACTCATTGCCACAGCGCATTACGGCGTTTATGTTGGCAGCTCTGCGGGATAACAGAGTTTGCTTCTTGCGCCTTTTTGTCAGCAGCGGGCTTCGCCTGCACGGTGGACCCCGGGCTGCGAACGCACTTATTATTTATATTATTTTGTGCGTTCCGCCAGCCTTAACAGCTGGTCCTTTTAACGCAGGGCTGCAATGATGTTGAAATGTGTTTTGGGGGATAAAGTTCATTTTCTAGCCAAATATTGACTTTGCAAGTAATTGCTGTTAAGCTGATCACTCTTTATAACATTCTGGAGTATATGCAAATTGCCATTAGAAAAAGTGAAGCAGTAGACTTTGTAAAAATTAATATTTGTGTCATTCTCAAAACTTTTGACCATGACTGTATGTTAAAAATCACCAGTGTCTGAAATATACTATTTTAATAATGGATTTAAATAGAAATTAAAAATATCAAAGGTTTCATGGGTTACCATCCACTAAATACACAATGACTTCAACTTTGGCATGAAACATCCAATAACCCAAGAAAATGCTTGGATAATTGCCAGCATGTCTAGGCTGCTTTCACACGCGGATTGGAAAGGCAAGTCACTCTCCAGAAAGGGAAACACTACCCCTTAAAACCCTGTCAGAGGCCTCTTATAAAGCCAAATCAGATCTCGTGCTTTGCACTGAGGAGAAGCAACCCACTGAAACACGTGTCTGTAAATTAGAGATTCTCATTTGCATTTTATCCTACGTTATTATACCCCTAACTGTCATAGACACCCATCAGCACCCTGCATTCATAATCTGACAGAGGAAGAGCCCTTACTATATCAAAAGCATGGATGTTGCATTTTACTTTGACTGTAGTTATAATGCCATTTTCCCCTATTGACTTTATTGTAAGTTGCATGCAACTTGTAACCAGCATGCAATTCATCATCTGGCTGTTTTTTCACAAAATAGTTGCAAATCTAAAATAGTTGCATGCCAGCAAGCAACAGACATGCAGCATAAATGTTTTTGGATGGTCATCTAAGAATTTCAGTCCGAAGACTCTTGTCATCATATAAGACAAGCCATAAATAAGCAACTTTGCATTCAGAAACACAAATTATAATGTTTTCACATGTGGTATAACCTATTGGTTTTAAAATTTGTTGACATTTTAGCAACCAATTTTTCAACAAAATTATTGCAATATATCTCTGATGTAAAAAGAAACAGTTTCTGATTTTCAAGACAGTCATAGAGTAGTGTCTGTATGTATTTATCTACATATGCGCTTAGATTGCTCAATGGGATTGACAATGCTGTGATTTCCAAGTATCTAGAGTTTCAAAATCATCCACATTTTATATTACAAGCTGTCTAGATAGTTATTAACACAATCAATTTGGGTTATTGAAGTGTGTTCTGTACCACTGGCTGGCCTGTCTGCTTTTATTGTAGAAAAACCTTCCTTAATAAGAGTCAGTACTGTTGACAAGCTGTTAACTTGTGCCAGATCTCACATTATTTCCGCAGTGTTCAATTTACAGATTGGTAATTAAACATGAGCTGCCCTTATCCTTGATCATTCTCCTTGCTATAGACATAATTACTTTGTTCTTAATGTAAATTTCTTTTAAATATTGTAAAATAATAACAGCTATAATGAAGAAAAGTATATATAAAAGTATCAATAATATTAAGTTTTATCTAATGTGTCTGTATGTGAATCACTTACGTGCTAGTTTTAATTTCTATATGAAATGGAACAATAAGTTATCTGGACTCAATAGATAATATTTATTCCCTGGGTCACATAGAAGAATACTAGGACATAAAGAGCATATGGTACAAATTTCTGTTAACGGGAACCTGTCATGGTAAATACTGCTATTAATCTGCAGATATGGGGTTAATATGCAGGTTAATAGCGTTCTGATACCGTTTGGCCCTGTGTTAGAGGTTGAGTTCCCGCCTCTGCACAGGGGGAATCTCGAGCTATTCCCGCTGCGGTCCCCCATCCGTCTCCGGCCGCAGTGGAGTCTCCTCAGCAGAGACGTCGGTCCCAGCGTCTTGCACAGCCTAGTACTGTGCAGAGGTTTACTGCTGCCTCTCTAGGTTCTGCTGTTGTGGCCAGTACTGGTCAGCGGCGAGCAGATGTCTTTAGGATTAAGTCCTGCGTTTCCCCTTCTGAGCATGCCCAGGGTAAGATCTCTCATTGGAGATCAGGGGTCACATGGTCAGGTACTGCAGCAGCTCCTATTGGTCCACCAGGAAGGTCCTGAAACTACATGTGTTCTGAACAGTTTCTCATTGGTCCTTTTCTGGCAGGCCCTGTAGTTGCTTCTATAAAAGGGTTGTATGGCCATGCAGTCATGCGCTAGTATCAATTGCATTATGTGCTTTGCGCCAGTGTGATCATGCACGCATGTGGTTAGGGCTCGGC
Source organism: Oophaga sylvatica (assembly GCA_033576555.1). Taxonomy (NCBI): domain Eukaryota; kingdom Metazoa; phylum Chordata; class Amphibia; order Anura; family Dendrobatidae; genus Oophaga; species Oophaga sylvatica. The sequence goes on along the minus strand of JARQOD010000006.1, from coordinate 260,695,621 downwards.
TGAAATAAGCCCCTAGAATACCGGCACCTCCGGTGAGGAGATTGCTTGATTGCGTTGCTGTCTGCATGATCACGGACTGCTATCCGCACAGCAGTTATCTGTGTATCCCTGTGGAGTTAACAGGACACAGTACCTATTTCTGCGTCTTTACCTCAGCGACTCTGTGGTGTAACAGAGTTCGCTTATACCGCCATATTGTGCCACAGTATTTATATTTGCTACTCTGTGAAGTAACAGAGTTTGCCTATACCGCCATCTTACTAGCAGCAGGCTCTGCCTGCACGGTGGACCCGGGCTGCGAACGCACCCACTATTAATATTTATCTGGTGCGTTCCGCAGACCCTATCAGCCTGTACTGAGATCCCCACTGGTGGGAAGAAATTAACTTTATTCCCTCTGGCAGCGCTCAGTGTTCAGTCATAGGGGTGAAGCCAGCACAGTTTCAGTAACCACTCAGTGTATAGAGAGTGGTGGCTGTAACCGCTCCACCCGGCACTGACTGACAGCAGGATCAGCAATAGAGCCGGCTGTCAGTCTGTGTTGGGGCTTGGTTACAGGCATTGCTTTCTGTACACAGAGCGTGACTGAAGTCGCGCTGTGGCCACCCTAAAGACTGGAAACCGAACGCTATCGGGAAGGAAAAAGTTAATTTCCTCCTGACAGTGAGGCTTTCAGAACACTGATAACCTGCAGATTAACTTCATATCTGCAGGTTAATAGCATTATTTTTACATGACAGGTTCCCATTAAGACAAAGGTGCTTCAAGTTTAGTCTCTCCTGAATAGCGCATCAGTAGTGCCAGACCATGTAATCCACATACGGCTGTTTAGGCTGTTGGACTACTAATATAGGGCTGTACTATAGTCACCTAAATAAGGCATATTTCAAATCTTGTTCATATACAGTAGATACAATTCTTTTGAGGGCTACACTCTTTTTTAGTTCCACTTGTATTTTTAATATGTGAATTTGTAGGAAAATGTATTATTGAATTTTGACATGGAGTAGGCAAATGTTCTTTCTCGTGGAAGGGGCTTTTAAAAGTTTGATATAGGGTCCAGCCTATTTTAATTACATTTGTGATTTTATCACTGTTTTTTTTCAAGTTGTTCTGGTTTAATTTTGTTTATTTTTTCACATAATTAAAAGGATATAAAACTGCAATAGTTATTCTAAACAGTGTCTTAGTTGTATATTACCCTTGCATTTATAATTATCTTTATTTTAAGTAAAAATGGCTAGCATTGTCATAGTGTTGTGTGAAATGGATGTCCATAACACACATGACAGCATTGTGGGAGCGGTCCTAGCACGTACATGTGTATTCCCCAAACATGCTCATCAATTCTTTCTAACACCTAGATGTATAAAAATACCATTATATCTTTTTTGGAAGACAATTCAAAATTGAAATTAAAAATAATTTCCTACCTTTTGGCCCTGAAGAAAGACAGAAGAATGAAAAAAATGGCTAGTACAAGAAAGATTTGATAAAATGTGTCAAAGATCTAACCAGGAATGACTTTGTTTTTACTTTGTGATTCTACTATCAGCTCAGGGCACAGCCATGGGCAGACCTGTTGCGCCCAGTTATGCCAATCTATTCTTGGGCTGGGTGAGGAAATTGTGATTTTCTATGATTTCTATATTTAAACAACATTGATGTGTGTTCCGCTACATCGATTATATTGCCATGGCCTGCAGCATCTCTGGACTTGTCTCCCATTTAGCAACATCTGGGATGGCAAATGCAAAGGGAACTGCCATCAGTGGATCTTGATGAATTGTATTTCCCAAATATATTTTGCATGGCAGAACATTTTTCAGACAACCATTAATAGCTTCATTGATAGCATGCCAAGGCACGTAAGTCTGTCTATTTTTGTGCATGCAACTCATAAGCAATATACAGCATAATATAGAAATGATTTGGGACACCTATATACCATTCTAAATTCAAAAACTATAACAAGAAGTTGGTCTACCCTTTGCTGTTTTAGCAACTTACACTCTTCTGGTTAGTGTTTTGACAAGATTTTAGAAAGTGTCTGTTGGAATTTTTGCCCATTCATCCAGAAGAATATTTGTGAGGCTGGCTTGCATTTCCATTCTAGGCAATCCCCAAAATGATTGATGGGGTTGAGGTCAGGGCTCGGTCTGGGTCTGTCAAGTTTTTAGACTGTCAAGCTGAAGCAGAAAAGGGCTTGGGGTAATGAAGCATTAACATTTACCTTCACTGAGACTAAGGATCTTAGGCCAACATTTGAAAAGCAACCTCTTGGCAATATCCTTTTACCACCAAATTTTTAAATTAACATAAAGTTAGGTACTTAACTTTCTCTTGAAGTTCACTAAATGCAGTTTCATGTATCAGACAGTCAGATAGAGAATCATGAGCAATCACTCCTAAAAGCATGCTTTCAGTTCTCCAGTTTCCAGTGGTGGTATGCTCAAAACCACTCCATCTGACTCTTAACATTATACTATGTGATGTAAAGCTTGCATGCCGATGCTCAACCATGTAAACCAAAGTCATAAAGCTCCTGGTGCACAGATTTTTTTATATTTACCTTGGAAGAGTTTTGCAACTCTCTAATTAGTGAATCAGCAGATAGTTGCCGACTTTCATGCACACTACGCCACAGCACTAGACAAACCCACTCTGTAATTTTAAGTGCTCCAACACTTTGTGACTGGGTTATTGTGGTTCCTAAATGCTTCAATGCAACTATCCTTCTACTAACCGTTGATCGTAGAATATATTGGAAAGATTACATTTCCAATAGTATCCTATTACAGTACTACATTCAAACACATTGGGCTTGCTTGAATGACCCATTCTTTCACAAATGTTTGTACAGCTAGACTGCATTGCTAAGTGCTGAATGGAAACCTTAACCCCTTAATGACCGCCGATACGCCTTTTAACGGCGGTAGTTAAGGGTACTTAAACCACAGCGCCATTAATTAACAGCGCTGTGGAAAAAGTATATAGCGCCCCCAGAGACAGATTTTCTCCGGGGTCTTGGCTATCGGGCGTAGCCGAGACCCCAGAGAACATGATTCGGGTCGGTTTTCACCAACCCTGCCTTTGCAATCGCAGTTATTAACCATATAATGGCGACCATAACAAAAAAAGCCACGATTCTGCTTTATCTTTCTCTCTCCTCTGATGTGATCGCACATCAGAGGAGAGAGAAATAGGGTCCCTGATCCCCCCGGTACCTCCTGGTGTCCCCAGACCCTCCTTACTCCTCTGGTGGGTGCCGCCATCTTGGTCCGGGAAGAAAATGGCGGGCGCAGTGCTCCTGCCGAATTTGCCGGATGGCTGATTCATTCATTCAGTGAAGGTACACTTTGATCAACCCTATCACAGTGATCAAATTAAAAAAAATAGTAAATAAACCCCCTTTATCACCCCCTTAGTTAGGGAAATGTAATAAAATAAAGAAAATATATTTATTTTCATTTTTCCATTAGGGTTAGGGTTTTAATTAGGGTTAGGGTTGAAATTAGGGTTAGAATTAGGGTTAGGGTTAGAATTAGGGTTAGGGTTAAAATTAGAGTTAGGGTTACAATTAGGGTTGGAATTAGGGTTGGGATTAGGGTTAGGATTAGGGTTAGGGTTGGGATTAGGGTTAGAATTAGGGTTAAGGTTGGGATTAGGGTTAGGGTTGTGCTGGGGTTAGGGTTGGAGCTAGAATTGAGGGGTTTCCTCTATTTAGGCACATCAGGGTGTCTCCAAACACAACATGTCAGTCAAAAAGTCAAATGGTGCTCCCTCCCTTCCGAGCCCTGCCGTACGCACAAACAGTGGTTTACCCCAACATATAGGGTATCACCGTACTCAGGACAAATGGCACACCAATTTACGGGTTCTATTTTTACTGTTACCCTTGGGAAAATAAAAAAAGCTGGCTAAAAATCATTTTTGAGGAAAAAAATTATTTTTTATTTTCACGGCTCTGCGTTTATAAACTTCTGTGAAGCACTTTGGGGTTCAAAGTGCTCACCACACATCTAGATAAGCTACTTGGGGGTCTGGTTTCCAAAATGGTGTCACTTGTGTGGGGTTTCTACTATTTAGGCACATCAAGGGCTCTGCAAACACAAAAAGACATCCGCAGAACATTCCATCAAAGTCAGCATTACAAAATGGTGCGCCCAAACAGTGGTTCCCCCCACATATGGGGTATCAGCATACTCAGGAAAAATTGCACAACAACTTTTGTGGTCCAATTTCTCCTGTTACCCTTGGGAAAATAAAAAATAGCAGGCAAAGAATCAATTTTTGAGGAAAAAAATGATTTTTTATTTTCACGGCTCTACGTTATAAACTTCTGTGAATCACTTGGAGGTTCAAAGTGCTCACCACACATCTAGATAAGTTCCTTAAGGGGTCTAATTTCCAAAATGGGGTCACTTGTTGAGGGTTTCCACTGTTTAGGTACATCAGGGGCTCTCCAAACGCGACATAGCATCCAGGGAATTCTGCGTTGAAAAAGTCAAACGGCGCTCCTTCCCTTGCGACCTCTGCCGTGCACCCAAAAAGTGGTTTACCCCCGCATATCGGCTATAGGCGTATTCAGGAGAAATTGCACAACAAATTTTGTGGCTCATTTTCTCTTTTAAAACTTGTGAAAATAAAAAAAATTGGTTCTGAAGTAAATTTTTTGTTAAAAAGTTAAATGTTATTTTTTTCCTTCAACATTGCTTCAGCTCCTGTGAAGGACTTAAAGGGTTAAGAAACTTCTTGAATGTGGTTTTGAGCACCTTGAGGGGGCAGTTTTTAGAATGGTATCACTTTTGATTTTTTTCTATCATATATACCCCTCAAAGTGACTTCAAATGTGATGTGGTCCCTAAAAAAGATGGTGTTGTAAAAATGAGAAATCACTGGTCAACTTTTAATCCTTATAACTTCGTAACTGTTATGTTCTGCTACAAGCACTAAGGAAAGAAGGGAGATCTGTCCCTACGATAGAACTAAGCTAGATCCCTACGATGTAACGGGGAACCTGATCCTGCGATCAGACTCGCCAAAGTCCTCAGCTAGTCTGTACGAAGACCTATAGATATAAGGAAGGGATCCCTACAAGAACTAGGGACTGGGAGAAAGATGGACACCTCCTAACAGAAGTTGTAGCAGTAAAAGACAAAAAAAACAACATAGAACATAGAGGTCCGAAGACCAAGCAAAACTGACTGAGTAAGGTAACAAAGCACCTGGCTATCTTAAGAGTAGAAATTACAATGAAGTCCAGCAAAGCCAGAAGGGCGGAGCAGGATTAAATAGGCAAAAAAGGTCATGTGACCAGCAAAATAGAAAAAACCTAACAGGAGAGTTCTAACAATACCCCCCTTCTAAGAGGATCCTCCGGATCCCCTAGGCCCAGGCTTATCCAGAAACCTCTTGTGAAACGCTCTGACAAGTCTGGACGCAGAAACATCATCCGCCCTCACCCATGAGTTATCCTCGGGTCCGAAACCCTTTCAAGCGACGAGATACTGCAAACTCCCTCTATACCGTCTAGAATTTAGGATGCAGAAAATTTCATATTCCCCGTCCTCCACCACCGGGGGAACAGTGGCAGAGGCGTCTCCATCCGACACATCAGCTCTTTTCAACAGAGAAACATGAAACACCGGATTAATCTTCCAGGAGGTAGGAACCTCCAACCTAACAGCAGATTGGTTAACAACCTGAAGCACCTTAAAGGGCCCTACAAACTTGGGACCCAATTTTTTAGAAGGAATCCTCAACCTCAGATTCTTAGAGGACAACCAAACCATGTCACCAAGAGCAAACAAAACCTCTTGCCGTTTCCTATCAAAGTACCTTTTAGATTTTCTGTTAGCCTCCTGAAGATTAACAAGCAGATCTGTCCAAACTCTCCAAATCACCGGAAAAATTCTCCTCTTCAGGCACGGCCGATACCAATTTGGAGAATGACCCAAACGACGGATGTCTCCCAGTACAACAAAAAAAAGGCGAACAACCAGCAGAAGAGGATGTATAGTTGTTAAGAGCAAATTCAGCAAGTGGCAGAAACTCAGACCACCCCTCTTGATTGTCTGCCACAAAACAACGCAAGTACTGCTCAACATCCTGGTTCTTCCTTTCTGTCTGGCCATTACACTCAGGATGATATCCAGATGAAAACGACAAATGAACTCCCAACCTGTCACAAAAGGCGCGCCAAAAACGAGCCACGAACTGAGGTCCCCTATCAGAAACAATGTCAGTAGGAACGCCATGTAGTCTGACAATTTCCTTGACAAAGGCCTTAGCAAGAGTCTTAGCGCAGGGCAGTTTGATAAAAGGAACCAAGTGACACATCTTGCTAAAACGGTCCATGACCACCCAGATGATAGTGAAACCCTCAGAGGGGGGAAGGTCAGTAATAAAGTCCATAGCCAAATGTGTCCAAGGTTCACTAGGAACCTCCAGAGGGCAAAGCAACCCCGCAGCAGGAGTATGTGAAGACTTAGATCTAGCACACACAGTGCATTGACGCACCCACTTAATGACTTCCTTCTGCCATCCAGGCCACCAAAAACTGCGACCCACAAGTCTCTTGGTCTCAAAGATTCCAGGATGACCTACCAACCGAGACTCATGACACTCAACAAACAAATCTCTCCTAAAGGTCCCTGGCACAAACAACCTCCCATGGGAAGTGTTAGATGGGGCATTCTCCTGTGCTTTAAGAATCTCATCTTCCAACACAGAGTCCAAAGCAGCAATCACAACCCCTTCCTGTAAAATGTTCTCCTCCTCCTCAGCACCGACCATGGGAGAAAAGCTGCGAGACAAAGCATCAGCTTTAACATTCTTAGTACCTGGGATGTAAGTAATGGAAAAATTAAACCTCGAGTAAAACAGTGCCCACCTAGCCTGATGGGCATTCAAGCGTTTGGCAGCATCAAGATAGATCAGATTTTTATGATCAGTGAAAACCTTAACGGGAAATTCAGCACCTTCCAAGAGATGACGCCAGTGTTCAAATGCAAGTTTAATAGCCAACAATTCCCTATTACCAATATCGTAATTCAGTTCAGTCTCAGAAAAATTTTTTGAAAAAAAGCCACAGGGATGTACTCCATCCCTGTTTTCCTGAGACCACACCGCACCGACCCCCACAGAAGAAGCATCAACCTAAACCAAAAACGGTTTAGTCACATCAGGCTGCATAAGGATGGGAGCCGAGCTGAACCTCTCCTTTAGAAACACAAAAGCTTCAATGGCCTCAGTAGTCCACTGAACCGCATTAGCACCTTTCCTGGTGAGATCGGTCAGTGGTTTGACAATAATAGAAACATTTTTAATGAATTTTCTATAATAATTGGCGAAACCCAAAAACCTCTGTATTGATTTCAAACCAATAGGCCTAGGCCATTCCTGCACAGCTTGAACTTTCACCGGGTCCATCTCAAAACCTTCACTGGAGATAATGTAGCCCAAAAAACTAATTCTCTGTACAGCGAACTCACATTTCTCTAGCTTAGCAAAAAGTGAATTGTCAATTAATAACTGTAATACCTCACGTACGCTCCGCCAATGAGACTCCAAACCGGCGAATAAATCAAAATGTATCCAAATACACAACCACATTTTTGCCGATCAAAGGTCTAAGGATGTCATTAATAAGATTCTGAAAAAATGCAGGAGCATTGGTAGGACCAAAAGGCATAACCAGATTCTCAAAATGACCCACAGGAGTGTTAAAAGCAGTCTTCCATTCGACACCCTCCTTCATGCGCAACAAATTGTATGCCCCCGAAGATCAATTTTAGAGAACCACTTGGCCCCCACTAACTGGTTAAACAAATCAGGAATCAATGGCAGTGGGTAAGGATTGCGTACCGTAATTTTATTAATCTCACGAAAGTCCAGACAAGGACGTAAACCGCCGTCCTTTTTTTTAACAAAAAAAAAATCCAACAGCCACAGGAGACTTGGAAGGTCTAATGTGACCGGCGGCCAAGCTTGTCTGTATGTATTCCTCCAAAGCCTTTCTCTCAGGAATAGTAAGATTAAATAAACGACTTTTAGGAAGAGTCGCTCCAGGGACAAATTCAATAGTACAATCATAGTCTCTATGGGGAGGCAAAATCTGTGATTCCTTCTCAGAAAAAACTTTCCAAAAATCCTGAATAGGTACAGGTAATTCCCCTTTATCCACAGCAGCAATACGCCCGTTACAACACTTGTCATAACACTTAGGACTCCAGGACTTAATTTCATTGGTAGACCAATCCAGTACAGGATTGTGCAATTTTAACCAGGGTAACCCAAAAACCACCGGAGAAGGCAAATTATTCAATACTACCAAATCCAAATTCTCTTGGTGAACACCATTAATAGTGAGGGGAAATTCACAGACCTTGTGAGTAACATTCTTCAAGGGAGAGCCATCAACAGAAACCACGGCAATAGGGGATGACAAAAGTTTGGGTTTTAATTTAAGTTTTTCCAAGAATACCCCATCAATCACATTCAGAGTA